>CAKXYN010000060.1:2400000-3105000 GCA_935064755.1 Tragelaphus eurycerus
TCAATAGTTCATTTTTCTTTCTGAGTATTCCATTGTGTGAATATACCACACTTTGTTTATTCATTCACCTGTTGATGAAATTTGGATTGTTTCCATTGTTTTACTAATATGAATAATGCTAGTATGAACATTTGTGTACAAGTCTTTGTGTGGACATATGCTTTCCTTTCTCTTGGATACATATCTAGAACCTTACATTAGATTTTTATACCAAAGTGCATACACCCTAAGGCAAAACAAGAGTTCCTGTAAGATAGGTAATAGGTAGCTGTATGCTCTCAGTATTTTAAAAGAGAAAGCTTAGTCAGCTGATAGTGGTGAAAAGGACAGAAAAGAAGTCAAGAGACCTGGATACTAGTCTCAGCAGGTAACAATCCTTCTTGATTTAATTTCCTCACCTGTGAAAAAGAGGTTAGAGTCACTCCGTGATCTCTAAAGCTCCCACCAGTTTCAAGATTTTACCCAGAGCTCAGCTCCTCTGGAGAGTAGTAAACAAAACCCAACCAAAGAGATTTGATAGGAGGTTATCTGCCTCCCAATCCTCCCAAGAGCCTCAGGATACCTGCACACCAACACCAGTTACATTTTATGCAGACTGACTCCTTGTATTTTAAATGGTAACTAGAGGATCACAACAAATCCAAATACATAATGCAATTACTTTCGATTTGTTTTTGTTATGAGTGCTGCCTTGGAAAGACAATTAATTCCTACTTTCTTGCAGCTTATGATAAAGATAGTCAACATGACTGACTTGCAGAGAGGCTACTGCCAGCAACAAGGAACTACTTAAATAAACCGTGGCTTAGCCTGAAAATAGAATGTTATGCCATCACTTAAAATCATGTCTTTGAAAAACACTTAAAAGGATGATAAAAAAATTCCCTTGTATATTGTAAGTGAAAACACGGGTATGATCCCAATTCGTTTCTAAGTATGCAAAGCAAATAACTGCAAGGATGCACCCCCAAAAGTGTATAGCTAGCCTTGGGTTGTAAGATTGCATAATTATTCCTTTCTGCTTTTCCAAATGTTATACAATGAATCTCGTATTAAGTAATTTAAGCATAAAAAGGATATGGACACAAGTTGTGCAAAAACATAATTTTATTGAATTATTGTAAAAACTTTTAAATAGTGAATAGAGGCTCCCGCATACCTTGTACACTGGCAAGGACACGGGCATTTGAATAATGTTTGATAGAGAGAGATGGAATGGTTAGAGTGATAGCTTGCCCAATAGGATGAGATATAGGAAAGTCAGGAGAGTCCAGGTTTGGCCACTCTGGGAGAGGAGAAATATCAAGAAAAGCAAGCAAAGATCATTGGAAGGGGGTTACAGCAAGATGGAAGCACAGGAATGAACTAAGCAAGTAAAAGAAGAATGCAGTAAGACTGCCTACAAAGAATTGGGCAGAGTGTTCTTTCTGTGAATTGAGAGCGCCATGAAGACAGAGACTAAAGCCCATTATACAATGCCTGACACAGAACCAAGGGCTCTGTCAATATTTGTGGAATGGATGATGAGGAATGGAGCAGTTCAGAAGTCTTCAAGGGTCTTCTGATATAAGATCATATACAAAAAGGGAGATCTTAGCCCTGATCTATATAGGCTAGTCATAATTTACAACTATGTTTATGAATATAAAATAAATGCTTTATAATACCTCTTAGTATTTGATTCCTTCTAAATTTGAGGAAATAATTAATTTCTAAATCCCATTCCCCCAAACCAATCAAAAAAGAGCCCAGAAATTGGACGAAAGGTCCTTTCTAAGTACTCTCCCAGACAGTGGCCTGCTCGAGCCAGTTCATACAGCCCAGAGAGTAGATTGTACAAGTCTCTCCCTCAACTCAGTGTTCAATGCCCCAACACTGGTTGCTTGAAACTGGCCATGGTAAGAGTATTTACAACTCCAAAGTCAGCAAAATCTGCATATCAAGGCTTCTTTGCCAACACACCACTGCTCCCACAGTACATAGATCATTGCCTTATTACCATTGCCTTATTATCTTCCATTTCCCCACCCTGGCTAAAATCCTAGTGAGAGCAAGGACCTTGTCTGTCATGTTTACAGTTATACTCCCAACATCTAGCACCTGCTTGGCATACAGCTGGTGCTGATACCTATTTGTTGAGCTGATCAATTACCCACATAGCTGATTAGCAAGCACCTGAGCCCCCTGGGCTAGTCTGCTGGTAAACAACTGTGTTGGCCACGCTAGGTGAGGAAGAAAAGGCCAAATATTCCCCCACCCCCTCACACTTACACTTCATTGGCCAATGACTGTGATTTGGTAAAGTTCACTGACCTTGTTAGGGTTGCTGGATGAAATATAAATTTTGCATGGGCCATACTTACACTAAAAAGGTTTTTGTTGTCTGTATAAAATTCAAATGTAACTGAGAATCCTGTATTTTCATTTGCTACAGCTGGCAACCCTAGCCCTTTTAAACTAAGCCAAAAAAAGTTGATGAAGTATTACCTAGTAAAATTGAAGATGCTACGTTGAAGTAGTTCTTGTTTATGTGCACCAGGGGAAAGAACAAGCATGTCCATAACACTACTGTTAACAGCAGCCAAACACGGGAAACCACCCAAATGTTTGTTAACAAGAAAATAGATTAATAAATAGAGTTGTGTATATTCACACAATAGGATACTATACAACAAGTAAAATTCTCACAGGCATGATGCTGATTTACATGACCAAACTAAAGAAAGATGAAGTCAGTTTGATTCATTTATAAAACATTCAAACCTAAATAACATAGTGTTCAGGAATATATAAGTATGTGTGGCAAAACTAGAAAGAAAAAAGAAAAAGGAATGAGAAGCCAAAATCAGAGTCACTAGTTCCATCCAGGAAAAGGCAGGATGTGACCATGGAGGACTCAGAGGGACTTCAAAAGCATCAGTAAATGCACTACTGTTAAGTTGGGTGGGAGTGTAGACGTATGATTTTCTTACTCTTTTTCTTTAAGCTATTTATATATATCAGGATCTGCTCTCATATGTATGAAATATTTCATTACAAATGTTTAGGAAATGGAGCGTGCTGGGCCTTTTCATTAGAATGAACTGAAACACCCAGCCTGTCTCCTCTTGCCTGGACTCACTGCCAGATTTGATTTCCTTCTTTGTCTGAACATAAGCACACAGACGAAGAGTTCTCAAGATACCCACCCTACCTTTGTGACTTGCCACCTGAGTAGTATCCTTTCTGGTAGAGGCTTAGACAAATGACTCCATTGCATTGGATTATGAGGAATTCTATTTTCACTGAGTTTGTTCTACCTGTCCTGCACAATTCACAAAGCAGCTGCTTGAAGATGATGGTTTCCAAATCCCTGTAGCGATAGCTTCAGGGTTTTGTGGGTAATAGGCTAGGTTACTCTTTCTCTGCTCTCTTTAGCTGTGAAAGTGGTTTCCTTCAGGTTTGTCAACTCATTGGGGGAGGCTAGTCTTGATCCATACATCACCGAAACTGGAATTACTAGATTCTCAAAACTGATTCATTTAGCCTGAGGTTAAAAAAATTCCAATCAGCTTCAAACAATATTACCTCCCCCAAAGTGCACTAGAGGCAATCTTCCAAGGGCATGAGTATTATGAAATGTTTACAAAAACAAAGTACAACAAGCAAACAGTGCTCATAGCAGATTTTAAATCAACAGTGTACCTCTTAATAAAGAAGTCTACTGAGAAATTATTAAGAAAATATGTCAAACCAATTATAATCTAGTGTTCCACTTCACTCAGATCCTAAGTCTTACTAATTGAACTGAAATATAAATTCATTGCTACAGAGGGAAGAACAAAGACTTCCAAAACCTTATTTACCCTGGACTTGGTTTCTGCAGTAGGAATTTGCTTTTTGGTTGCACCACTTTGTATATGGGATCCTAGTTACCCCAACAGGGATCGAACTTGCATCCCCTGCATTGGAAGCAGGGAATCTAAATCACTGGACCACCAGAGAAGTCCTGCAAATTATTTTGTAGGCAAAGAAATTGATGTTCCTTTTCATAAACATTAATATCAAATATCCTTGATTTTTGACAGTATCTTTCCAACTGTATGGTTTCAAGACTTTCAAAATCACTTAATCCAAGCAAAAATCACTTCATGCTTTCCTAACAAATAAAAAATACAAATCTTCCTTAGATACATGACAAAAATAATGTGAGATGTATATAACCTCATACATATTTAGAAACTTTGAAACAATATAAAGACATCAAATATTGATGAAAATTTCTCCCCCTTCCCTCCCAAAGTGAAAAAGTCACCATGAAAAAAGTCATCATGAAGCAAGAAGAGGAGTTTCTGAGATGAAAGTAATATTCTGTTCCTTAATCCAGGTACTGGTTAGAAGCAAGTGTCTCGTTTGTGAAAATTACACTGCACACTTATGATAAAAAATTAGAAAAAAAACTTAGCAAAAATAACCTAGCATTTGTGATTCTAAGTGTTTACACACACACATGAACACATTCTAATGGGCTTTGTTGTTTAATGAGAAAATAAAAGGGAGTATTTTTTTTTAATGTAATATTGCTAATGTGAGGGGAAATGAAGAAAACAGTATGTTAAAATCAATAAATACACAATGAAATTTCCAAAACTGCCACTGTGAAAAAGTCCTCAGGTAAATATTTATCTACTTAACTATTGCTCACTTTGAGCACTTAATAAAGTTATTTGGGAATGGTTTATAATCTGTATATCCATTGGTTCTGAAAACAGTTACCAACTGATAAGCACTGGTTTCAGGAATTATTTGTTGAACACCTATCTAGGATAAAGCAATTTGCCAGGTGCTGTGAAAGCGCAGAGGTGAGTCACACATGTAACGTGGAGGTAATGATCAAAGAGTAGTCTGGCAAATTACTACTATCCAAAGTAGAAAATGATGCATTTTTCTAGAAAAATGGAAGAATTTGGAGGCAGGAGAGATTACATTTGAGGTGTCTAAATGAGGAGCAATTTTAGCTGGGCCTTGTAGTGCATCAAAGTGATCTAAATTATTTCCTTTTCAAGATTCAAAACTTATCCATCAGAGTCTGGATCTATTCCATACACCAACTTAAGACTCTATTCTATTTTTTATTGTATCTTCAATTTAGGATAGTCTTGAGCACCTAGTTAAATCTTTGCTTATTTGCCCCTTTTTCCCTGTTTAGAGGCCTCGACACATTTTTCCAACCCCTCCTAGAACTGCATCTTTCAACTTACCATAGGCTTGGGCTTCCCTGGTGGCTCAGATGGTAAAGAATCGGCCTGCAGTGCAGGAGACCTGGGTTTGATGCCTGGGTTGGGACGATCCCCTGGAGAAGGGAACACCCACCCTCTCCAGTATTCTGGCCTGGAGAATTCCATGGACTGTCTAGTCCATGGGGTCACAAGGAGTCAGATACGACTGAGTGACTTTCACTTTCACTTCCTTATTTTTCCCCTTGCTCTGTGCATTGGGATGGGTCAGAAAGGACACAGCTAGTGTCATAAAGTAACTTTGGGAATTTCCTGGTGTGCCAGTGGTTGGGAATCTGCCTGCCAATACAGGGGACAGGGATCAGTCCCTGGTCTGGGAAGATCCCACCTGCTGTGGGGCAACTTGGCTTGTGTGCCACAACCAGTGAGCTCAAGCGCTTAGAGCCCATGCTCTAAAACAAGAGAAGCCACTGCAGTGAGAAACCATACACCACAGCTAGAGAGTAGCCCCCGCTGACTGCAGCTAGAGAAAGTCCATGTACAGCAGTGAAGACCCAGAACAGCCAAAAATACATAATTTTTTTAAAACTTAAAAAAAAAAATAATTTTCCTCAGTGGAAATAAGTCACCTGCTATGCAATATGCAGAAACGAAACCAAATTAAGTTACATAAAGCATTGACTTGATTGGTAATCAAAAAAAAAAAAAAAACAACACATTCTTCCATGTATTTGATGCAATTTGATGAATCATAAAATGAGTCACTGAATCATAAAAAGAACTCATGATTTGGAAGATAGGGGTTGGAAAGAATTGGTCGAGATGCCCAAAACAGACTTTAGCTATAGTATGTTAATATAAACACCAATAATGAGAAATGAGTTGATGCTAAGGCTGAAATGCTAAAAGAACTATAGCAAAAATATAGCTATATTGAGATTTCATTTATAATGGTGCGATTTCTTTGTGGAAGCAATTTAGCAATATGAACCAAAAATCCTTAAAAAAATATATTCATTTTGGGACTTCCCTGATGGTCCAATGGTTAAAACTCCTTGCTCCCAAGACCCAGGACATGGGTTCAACCCCTGGTAGGGGAGCTAAGATTCTGCATGCTGTACAGCATGATCATAAAAAAAAAAGGTAGTCCTAATTTTATTCTGGAAATCCGTCATAATGAAATAATCCTAAATTAGACAAAAAATGTGCTTTTTCCCCTTTTGCACAAAGATAATTCTATTCAACATTATTTTTATGATAATTAGAAGTTGAAAATAATCTAAATGTACAATAATGATATGGTAATAACTTGCTGCTGCTACTGCTAAGTCACTTCAGTCGTGTCCGACTCCGCATGACCCCATAGACGTCAGCCCACCAGGCTCTCCTGCCCCTGGGATTCTCCAGGCAAGAAAACTGGAGTGGGTTGCCATTTCCTTCTCCAATGCATGAAAGCGAAAAAGTGAAAGTGAAGTCGCTCAGTCGTGTCCGACTCTTAGCGACCCCATGGACTACAGCCCACCAGGCTCCTCCATCCATGGGATTTTCCAGGCAAGAGTACTGGAGTGGGGTGCCATTGCCTTCTCCGGTAATAACTTATGGCTCATCTAATATGATAAGGTCTTTAAATGATTGTGAAGTCTTTATATAACCAAAAACAACTAGTTGCTAATAAGAACATTTCAGTGAATAAAACAGCATATAAAATCATATATACAATATAATCTCAATCATATAAAATGTATATACTAAAAAGTTTGAAGGGAAATACACTAAAATATTAACAGCGGTTGTCTGTGTGGTAAAATGATGGCAGATTTTGTTGCTGCCCTTTGTACTTTAGGGTATTGTCTTAACGTTTTATAGGAAGAGCAATTAGTTTATGAGGGAAAAAACTATTTTTTCAAATGACTGAGTTCACTACCCCAGATTAGACAGTTAACACAAACAAAAGACAAAATTAACAGGGGATAAGGAAATAAAAAATGTTTGATGCTTCCTTTTCCATAGTTTCTAAAGGTTATTATTTGACTTATTATTTTTACAATTAAACAAACAGATTTTTTAAAAGTATTTGCGGCAAGCTCTCAGGAACCCACTAGCAAAATCAGAGGAATGTCTACTTTCAAAAAATCACAGTAAAGAATAAGAGCAAACAACACCAAATCTTCAGCGCAAATGACAAAACTGAAAAGAAACAGCACACACATGTGATGAAAACAAAGGCACAAAAGCATGGCAATCCTGAGACTAAGCGTGATCAGCTCACTTATTAAATTTAGATCCCCTATTAATAGAAAAAGCCTCTCCAATTGTGTTGAAAATCAGAATCTTTGCTGCTTATAAAAAGTACATCTAAATAAAATAGCATAAAAAGACTAAAGAAAAGGATGAATGAAATGTGGTAAGCAAGCTTGTAATAAATTAGAGAAGCATTAAAGCAAGAAATCTTAAAGGTTATTTCAATTTAATATACACATTAGATACCCCAAATAAATAGTGTTAATAGACACAAAAGTGTTAATAGACACAATCCATTTGCACAGTGGAAAATATGACTAGTCAGTCAAGGGAATGTGGTGGGATCACCATCTCTCTGGTATCTGTCTTTCCTCTCCACCCTGGGCACACGGGAAAACTATACTTCCCAGGCTCCCTTCAGTGAGGTGAGGCCATGTTAACAGATGCAGACCACAGAACGAAAGCTGAAACTGGGTGTCTCCTAACCAGGCCAAGAATTTGAGAGTCAAAGTGCCACCATCACGCTCTCTTCTCTTCTAACAGAGATTGTAGAGACCACATACTACTGTGAAGTCCCAAGTTGGAAGTGACCTGGATCTCTCAGTCATTGCAGAGACACCACTGCCTTATAAACTGGCCCACTGGCAACTGGACTTTGCATGAGGAAAACTAAAGCCATGTTATTTTAAGCCTCTAAAATTTGGTGCTTCATTTGCTACTGCAGCAGAATCTGTCCTGTCTGAATTAATACAATAGAGAAATGGCAAATTGCCCAAATAATCAATAAATGAGTTAAACAATGAGGTCTCACTCTCCATGTGTTAAACCGAAGAGAAAAAAAAAAACCCCTTAAATATTAATATTTACTTCAATGGGGGAAAGGGTAATCTTTGCAATAAATTGCTGCTGCTGCTAAGTCACTTCAGTCGTGTCCAACTCTGTGCGACCCCATGGACAGCAGCCCACCAGGCTCCGCCGTCCCTGGGATTCTCCAGGCAAGAACACTGGAGTGGGTTGCCATTTCCTTCTCCAATGCATGAGAGTGAAAAGTGAAAGTGAAGTCGCTCAGTCGTGTCTAACTCTGTGCAACCCCGTGGACTGCAGCCCACCAGGCTCCTCCATCCATGGGATTTTCCAGGCAAGAGTACTGGAGTGGGGTGCCATTGCCTTCTCCTTGCAATAAATTAGACTGTGTCAAATAGATATCCATACAGAAAAATATGCATTTTGACCCCTACCTTACACAAAATACAAAAATACAATTCAAATGGGTTGCAGATCTAAATACGAAAATAAAAGATAAAGCATTTAAAAGAAAACATAGAGAAATATCTTCATGACTTACAGGTGGGCAAAGATTTCTTAAACAGAACATAAAATGTGCTAACCATATGGAAGAATAGACAGGTTGAACTATATTAAGATTAAAAACTTCTAATCATGGGAAGACGTTTTTAACTAGTGAAAGCAAACATGGAGTGGAAAAACACTTGCAAGACATATACCTGATAAAGGACTCATATTCAGAACATGTAAAATAGCAACATAACAATAATAACCTCTTACAAATCAATAAGGAAAAGAGAATACAGCAGAAAAGTAGACAGCTTGAACAACGACGTTACAAAATAGCCTATTCAAATGGCTAAAAAATTTATGAAAAGATGGTTAGCACTTTTGGTTAACAAGGAAATGCAAATTGAAGCCAAATAAGACACCATTTATGAGAAGAGTAAAATGAAAAAGACAAAATGTTAGATGGCATGTAGAGCACCAGGAACTCTCATATACTGGAGGAAGTGCAAAGTGGTACCCTGGGAAAACAGGGCAGTAACTACCAAAGCTGAAAACAAACCCATGTTATGACCCATCATTTCATTCCTAAGTCATTCCCCATAGAAATGCATACATATATTCATCAAGGGACATAACAAGAATGGTCATAAACCAGCACTGTTTATAATAACGCCAAACCAGAAACTACCCTAATGCTTACCAGAACAAGTACATTGTAGAACATCCACACGGTAGAAAACCACACAGAAATGAGAACAAACTACAGATAAACCCAGGGACATAATGAACTGTACAAGCATAATGCTGGCCAAAACCTTTGACTGTGTGGATCACAATAAACTGTGGGAAATTCTGAAAGAGATGGGAATACCAGACCACCTGACCTGCCTCTTGAGAAATTTGTATGCAGGTCAGGAAGCAACAGTTAGAACTGGACATGGAACAACAGACTGGTTCCAAATAGAAAACGGAGTACGTCAAGGCTGTATATTGTCACCCTGCTTGTTTAACTTATATGCAGAGTACATCATGAGCAATGCTGGACTGGAAGAAACTCAAGCTGGAATCAAGATTGCCGGGAGAAATCTCAATAACCTCAGATATGCACATGACACCACCCTTATGGCAGAAAGTGAAGAGGAACTAAAAAGCCTCTTGATGAAAGAGAAAGAGGAGAGTGAACAAGTTGGCTTAAAGCTCAACATTCAGAAAACGAAGATCATGGCATCTGGTCCCATCACTTCATGGGAAATAGATGGAGAAACAGTGGAAACTGTGTCAGACTTTATTTTGGGGGGCTCCAAAATCACTGCAGATGGTGATTGCAGCCATGAAAGTAAAAGACACTTACTTCTTGGAAGGAAAGTTATGACCAACCTAGATAGCATATTCAAAAGCAGAGACATTACTTTGCCAACAAAGGTCCGTCTAGTCAAGGCTATGGTTTTTCCAGTGGTCATGTATGGATGTGAGAGTTGGACTGTGAAGAAGGCTGCGCGCCAAAGAATTGATGCTTTTGGACTGTGGTGTTGGAGAAGACTCTTGAGAGTCCCTTGGACTGCAAGGAGATCCAATCAGTCCATTCTGAAGGAGATCAGCCCTGGGATTTCTTTGGAAGGAATGATACTGAAGCTGAAACTCCAGTACTTTGGCCACCTAATGCGAAGAGTTGACTCATTGGAAAAGACTCTGATGCTGGGAGGGATTGAGGGCAGGAGGAGAAGGGGACGACAGAGGATGAGATGGCTGGATGGCATCACTGACTCAATGGATGTGAGTCTGAGTAAACTCCAGGAGTTGGTGATGGACAGGGAGGCCTGGTGTGCTGCGATTATAGGGTCGCAAAGAGTCGGAAGAGAAAAAGAATGAAGTGAAAAAAAAGATAAACAAGTTCACACTATTGATTCTATTTATTGAAAGTTCAAAAACAGCTCAAACTATCCTATAATGTCAAAAATCAGACGGTGGGTACTGAGGAGAGAGAGAGAAATAGATGCATAATGCTTTCGATTAGTTAGATTATAGTATTTCATGAAAATACAGGCAATATACTTTGCTGTTTTTATCTACTAATAAGATTTTAATGTATATAATAGAAATACATTATCTGAGTCAGTCCAACTCTCCCACCCCCGGCTCCCGTCCATCACCAACTCAGAGCCCAAACTCATATCCAAGAGTCAGTGACACCATCCAACCATCTCATCCTCTTCGTCCTTCTCCTCCTGCCTCAATCTTCCCAGCTCTTGAGTATTTTGAAGTAATATGAGTTCAGCCTCCAAAGATTTGAGGACTCGTTTATCTCCGCGTGACCACTTCTCCCACCACAGTCAGCCGCCCAGCTTTCTTATAGTCCAACCACACACCAACAACAAAAACCAACCGGGGCAAAGTAATTCTCTGCTTTTTAATATGCTGCCTAGTGTCGCTTCTCCAAGGAGGAAGCTCTTAATTTCATGGCTACTCACCATCTCAGTGATTTTGGAGCAAAAAGTAAAGACTCATTTCCCATTGATGAAGTGATGGACAGATTTATATCTTTTTTTTTGAATGTTAGTTAAGCCAGCTTAAATCTCCCTTTCACTCGAAGAGCCTTATTCTTCATCACTTTTCAAAGGCAGCTATTCTAGCGTGATTAGGCGGTTCACATATGTATTTAGATAAGTAAAAAGAAAGTGTCTTTGAGTTTTTGACAGTTGAAAGGGAATCGGACTCCGCTCTGATCGGTTTTTGTTTCCTTTTCTAAATCCAGCTTGAACATCTGGAAGTTCATGGTTCACATACTGTTGAAGCCTGTCTTGAAGAATTTTGAGTGTTACTTTGCTAGCCTGTGAGATGACCACTGCTGAGTTTTCCAAATTTGCTGGCATATTGAGTGCAGCACTTTCACAGCATCATCTTCTAGGATTTGAAATAGCTCGACTGGAATTGCCTCCACCAGCTTTGTCATAGTGTGCTTTCTAAGGCCCACCTGACTTCAGAATCCAGGATGTCTATACACATTCCGCAAATCCTATATCCTGCGTGTGTGCTCAGTTGTGTCCTACTCTGCAACCCATGGACTGTAACCTGCCAGGCTCCGTTTTCCATGGAGGTTTCCAGGCAAGAATACTGGAGTGGGTTGCCATTTCCCACAGATTGAACCCAAGTCTCCTATGTCTCTTGCATTGATGTGAATCTTTACCACTGTGCCACCTGGGAAGCCCCATTCGATAAATACATAATACCAAATTATAGCAAGTACCTAATTAAATTTATATCTTCATACATTGTTGGTATTAAGGAGAAACTGTACAACCATTTTGGAAAATAATTTGCATGTATATGTGCAACAAACATTAAATATAGAACAACATACATATATTCTCATTTCTGAGAATTTTGCCTAAGGAAAAAATCCAAAACATGGGAGAAAAACTATGAACAGAAATTTTTATCACAGAGATAAGCTCAATTATAACTATAGCATGGCCTCTTGGTATATTTTTATTCAGCCACAGTTTCGACTGTTTTGAAAACTCTAGTGCAACATAAGAAAAACTTTTGTTATAATGTGAGGTGAAAAAGGAAATTGCATAATCTAATTACATCCACTGGATAATCGAAAAAGCAAGAGTTCCAGAAAAACATCTATTTCTGCTTTATTGACTATGCCAAAGCCTTTGACTGTGTGGATCACAATAAACTGGAAAATTCTGAAAGAGATGGGAATACCAGACCACCTGACCTGCCTCTTGAGAAACCTATATGCAGGTCAGGAAGCAACAGTTAGAACTGGACATGGAACAACAGACTGGTTCCAAATAGAAAACGGAGTACGTCAAGGCTGTATATTGTCACCCTGCTTGTTTAACTTATATGCAGAGTACATCATGAGCAATGCTGGACTGGAAGAAACTCTAGCTGGAATCAAAATTGCCGGGAGAAATCTCAATAACCTCAGATATGCACATGACACCACCCTTATGGCAGAAAGTGAAGAAGAACCAATGAGCCTCTTGATGAAAGTGAAAGTGGAGAGTGAAAAATTCGGCTTAAAACTCAACTTTCAGAAAACGAAGATCATGGCATCTGGTCCCATCACTTCATGGGAAATACATGGGGAAACAGTGTCAGACTTTATTTTTCCGGGCTCCAAAATCACTGCAGATGGTGACTGCAGCCATGAAATTAAAAGACGCTTACTTCTTGGAAGGAAAGTTATGACCAACCTAGATAGCATATTCAAAAGCAGAGACATTACTTTGCCAACAAAGGTCCGTCTAGTTAAGGCTATGGTTTTTCCTGTGGTCATGTATGGATGTGAGAGTTGGACTGTGAAGAAAGCTGAGCACCAAAGAATTGATGCTTCTGAACTGTGGTGTTGGAGAAGACTCTTGAGAGTCCCTTGGACTGCAAGGAGATCCAATCAGTCCATTCTGAAGGAGATTAGCCCTGCGATTTCTTTGGAAGGAATGATGCTAAAGCTGAAACTCTAGTACTTTGGCCACCTCATTCGAAGAGTTGACTCATTGGAAAAGACTCTGATGCTGGGAGGGACTGGGGGCAGGAGGAGAAGGGGACGGCAGAGGATGAGATGGCTGGATGGCATCACTGACTCAATGGACCTGAGTCTGAGTGAACTCCAGGAGTTGGTGATGGACAAGGAGGCCTGGCGTGCTGCGATTCATGGAGTCGCAAAGAGTTGGACATGACTGAGCGACTGAACTGAACTGAATTATTAAAATTAAATGAGGATATAATTTAGAATAAAATGACTAGAAAGGGAAACACACAAACGGCACATATACAACATCCTTGCTCAGTTCAATCACTCCACAAATCACATAGGTAATGATGTCTCTTAAATTAGTGTCTCTAGCCCACACTTCTCTTTTGAGCTCCAGGATATGCAAGCTCATCATTCTTCCCTTGGATGTTCCACAGGTCCCTCAATTTTACTCCTATATTTTTTGGTCTTGGTTGAAACTCAGCTGAGAATATAACAGGGATAATTATCTAAACCAGAGATCTGACAGTCTTTCTTCTTTTCCTTCACTCCACATTGCTGATGCTCCCATCCCTTACCATTCCCTAGGTCTACTCAATCTCCTAAAGAGTCCTTTCCATTCATCCCTATCCGTCCATCCATCCTTCTGCTCTTGTCTTTATTAATTAATATTTCCCACCTAGGTTATTGCAAGGCCTCTCTAGTCTTCCTGCTTTCAGCCTCTTTCAGCTGAGCTGCTGTGGTCATAATTGTAATATCAAACCTGAGTGTGTTTTCCACTTTAAAATTCTTCCGTGGCTACTCATATGCTATGCTATGCTAAGTCACTTCAGTCGTGTCCGACTCTGTGTGACCCCATAGACGGAAGCCCACCAGGCTCCTCCGTCCCTGGGATTCTCCAGGCAAGAACACTGGAGTGGGTTGCCATTTCCTTCTCCAATGCATGAAAGCAAAAAGTGTAAGTGAAGTCACTCAGTCGTGCCTGACTCTTAGCGACCCCATGGACTGCAGCCTACCAGGCTCCTCCGTCCGTGGGATTTTCCAGGCAAGAGTACTGGAGTGGGGTGCCATTGCCTTCTCCGTGGCTACTCATAAGTGACTGAATAAAGTTAAAACTCTCTAGCACAGCCTGTGTGATTCTTTTTTATCTTGCTATCACCTGCCTGTCTTTCCAGTTTTAAGTCTGGTTACTCCCTCACTGGCAACCCACACTCCAACACCAAAGTTATTACAGTGTCCAAACAGGTCGTACACTCTGTCTCACTTGCTTTCTTCCAGCTCAGAATTCTGTTCGTTCTTCCACCTTTTCCTGACCTTATTTACCTGGCCCACCATTCAAGACTCAGTTCAAGATTTTTCTTGACTGGGAAAATTTCAAGGATCATATTTTTATATGGTTGTAATCACGGGGTACACTCAATTTTCCATCTTCTTTCTATCACTAACATTAAAGCATGAGCAATTTTCTAGTTTGTCAAAGTGCTGTTCATAATCATCATTCAACATGGAATAAGTTCTCTGTCTTCTTTGCTCACACCATCTGCTCTATATAACTTTTATTACATCAGTTATCACTTTGTTTTGTAGCCATTTTTCATGTGTTCACCTCCCCAACAAGGCCCTGGATTACTTATGAGCAGAAATTTTTGTGGTGTTGATTTCTACATCCCTAGCATAGAGTCTGCTGCAGAGTAGGAACTCACTAAATAAAACTGAATGCATGCTAAATAATGTTTAGCACAAGAGAGTGTGTGACTGAGCGACTAAAACACAGACACACTCATACAATGAAGAAAGACTGGAGGAGCAGTTGTTATTGCTTGCTTTATTTGTAACACACTTCTTTGTACCTAATTAATAGTTAATACTCAGTCCTTACCTTATTAATCCTTCTAGTAGTATTTGACTCAACTGATTACTCCATCCTCCTCGAACCCCTGTATTTCTTTGACCTCTAGGACATTCTCCTGGTTTCCCTCCTAACTTGACACCTTCTTTTGATCAGTCATGTTGCTGGACCTTCTGTTTTCTCTTCTGATCCACCAAATGCTGGAGCCCACCAGGGCTTCAATTTATGACTCCCCTCTTTTCTCTCTTATAATCAACTACCTGAGTCCCTTTGGCCCTGGTTCTGAAGCTTGGCTACATATTAGAATCATCGGAGACGCTTCTAAAAAGAAACAACAAATCCCTTTTCTACCATAGCCTCTGGGGGCAGAGCTATGATTTTATAGGTTTTGAAGCACCCCAAGTGATTCTAATGTGGGACTAGTGTTGAGGATCACATTGAATGGATTTAAATAACATGTACATCAATTCAGTTCAGTCGCTCTGTCGTGTCCAACTCTCTGTGACCCCATGAATCGCAGCACGCCAGGCCTCCCTGTCCATCACCAACTCCCAGAGTTCACTCAGACTCACATCCATCGAGTCAGTGATGCCATCCAGCCATCTCATCCTCTGTCGTCCCCTTTCCTCCTGCCCCCAGTCCCTCCCAGCATCAGAGTCTTCTCCAGTGAGTCAACTCTTCGCATGAGGTGGCCAAAGTACTGGAGTTTCAGCTTCAGTATCATTCCTTCCAAAGAAATCCCAGGGCTGATGTCCTTCAGAATGGACTGGTTGGATCTCCTTGCAGTCCAAGGGACTCTCAAGAGTCTTCTCCAACACCACGGTTCAGAAGCATCAATTCTTCGGCGCTCAGCTTTCTTCACAGTCCAACTCTCACAGCCATACATGACCACTGGAAAAACCATAGCCTTGACTACACGGACCTTTGTTGGCAAAGTAATGTCTCTGCTTTTGAATATGCTATCTAGGTTGGTCATAACTTTCCTTCCAAGAAGTAAGCGTCTTTTAATTTCATGGCTGCAGTCACCATCTGCAGTGATTTTGGAGCCCCGAAAAATAAAGTCTGACACTATTTCATGTTTCCCCATCTATTTCCCATGAAGTGATGGGACCAGATGCCATGATCTTCATTTTCTGAATGTTGAGTTTTAAGCCAAATTTTTCACTCTCCTCTTTCAGTTTCATCAAGAGGCTCTTTAGTTCTTCTTCACTTTCTGCCATAAGGGTGGTGTCATCTGCGTATCTGAGGTTACTGATATTTCTCCCGGCAATCTTGATTCCAGCTTGTGTTTCTTCCAGCCCAGCATTTCTCATGATGTACTCTGCATATAAGTTAAATAAGCAGGGTGACAATATACAGCCTTGACGTACTCCTTTTCCTATTTGGAACCAGTCTGTTGTTCCATGTCCAGTTCTAACTGTTGCTTCCTGACCTGCATACAAATTTCTCAAGAGGCAGGTCAGGTGGTCTGGTATTCCCATTTCTTTCAGAATTTTCCAGTTTATTGTGATCCACACAGTCAAAGGCTTTGGCATAGTCAATAAAGCAGAAATAGATGTTTTTCTGTACATAGATTAGTTCAAAATATGTGTCTCCAGCTCTGACCTCTCTTTGAGACCCGACCTCAAATATCCAGTTAGTCCTCAAGAGCTTCTCTTGTGCTATCTAATAACTACTGTGTCCAAAACTAAATGCTTGATTTTTGCCCTCAAATCTGCTCTTTTCCTAGTCTTCCCATCTCTGCAAATGGTCCCATCATTTAGTAGTTGCTGCTACCAAGATCCAGGGAATCACCGTTTAATCCACATCCCTCTCACTTCTCACTTTCACATAATTCAGTCCTGATCTACTGTGCACTAAATACATTTTCCAAATTTTACCATTTCCCCTCTCCTCCAAGGCTACTGCCCTAGCCTAGGCCAGCATCATCTCTCACAGAGCTAAAGCAATACCTATAATTAAGTAGGCTTCCTGCTTCTACTCCTGCATTCCTACCCTCCATTTTTTTTCCCCTTGTGATGGGAACTTTAAGGATCTACTATTAGTAACTTTTACATATATCCATGGAGAAGGCAATGGCACCCCACTCCAGTACTCTTGCCTGGCAAATCCCATGGACTGAGGAGCTTGGTAGGCTGCAGTCCATCGGGTCGCTAAGAGTCGGACACAACTGAGCGACTTCACTTTCACTTTTTACTTTCAGGCGTTGGAGAAGGAAATGGCAATCCACTCCAGTGTTCTTGTCTGGAGAATCCCAGGGACAGGGGAGCCTGGTGGGCTGCCGTCTATGGGGTCGCACAGAGTCAGACATGACTGAAGCGACTTAGCAGCACATATATCCACAGCATGTGTTAGTCACTCAGTCATGTCTGACTCTATGTGACCCCATGGACTGTAGCCTGCAGGCTCCTCTGTCCATGGAATTCTCCAGGCAAGAATACTGGAGTGGGTTTCCATTCCCTTTTCCAGGTATATATATATATGCCAGACAGCAGTGTTAACTAAAGTCATCCTGTTGTAAATTATATCATCAATACTTATTTATCTTATAATTTGAAGTTTGTACCTTTTGACCCCCTTATTCCAATTCCTCCATCCCCTACCAATAGTCGATGTATTTCAGACTGAATGAAATATGGTAGTAAGTAGTCAGTAAGTAGAGCTTCCCAGGTGGCACTAGTGGTAAAGAACCTGCCTATCCATGCAGGAGAAGCAGTAGGTCAGGAAGATCTGCTGGAGGAGAGCATGGCAACCCACTCTCCAGAGTGGGACAGAGGAGCCTGGCGGGCTACAGTCCATAGGATCACAAAGAGCTGGACATGACTGAAACGACTTATCATGCATGCGCTCTATAAATAAAAATAACGAGTTGGGGGAACTGAATAAACATATAAGTAATTAGAATAAATGTTATAGATCTGGGTCAAAAGAATTATATCCTGGTTAGCATATATCATCATGGAAGGTGACTACAGCCATGAAATTAAGGCACTTGTTCCACAGAAGGAAAGCTATGACAAACCTAGACAATAGCAGACTGAAATAGCAGAGACACCACTTTGCCAACGAAGGTCCATAAAGTCAAAGCTATGGTTTTTTCAGGAGTCAGGTATGAATGTGAGAGTTGGACCATAAAAAAGGCTGAGTGCCAAAGAGTTGATGGTTTTGAACTGTGGTGTTGGAAAAGACTCTTGAGAGTCCCTTGGACTGCAAGGAGATCAAACCAGTCAATCCTAAAGGTAATCAACCCTGAATAGTCACTGGAAGGACTTATGCTGAAGCCAAAGCTCCAATACTTTGGCCACCTGAGGTGAAGAGCTGACTCACTGGAAAAGACTCTGATGCTGGGAAAGATTGAAGGCAAAAGGAGAAGGGGGTGGCAGAGGATGAGATGGTTAGATAGCATCACCAACTCAATGAACATGAATTTGACTCCAAATAGATATAGAGATAGTGAAGGACAGGGGAGCCTGGCATGCTGCAGTCCATGCAGTTGCAAAGTTTTGGACACAACTTAGCAACTAAACAATGAAAACAATAATGTATATAGAGAGGAAATAACCAAAGAAATAGGAAATTTTCATCATTGTCAGAGGGACAGAAAACCCTGGGTTGCACCTCAAACACTGCTGTAGGAGTCCTTGGCATGCAGAATTGTCAGTGTCTTGAGGGCAGAGGGAGAGTCACTGGAAAGAGAAATCAAACTTGAAACAGAACAGCTCAAAGAAAAAGAAGCATCAGAGATATTGGACAGAAGTTTGTTCAGAAACTGTCTCTTCTCAACTACCAAAGTGATGCAAGTTTAAATTCTTTTTGGTTCAAAGTCATTGCTTAATAAGGCCCCCAAAGGATATGGAAGCATCCTCTTTCAAGGGTTTAGTGATTTTTTTTTAACAAATATGTTTTTATATTAATAGCATCAATGTTTTATTAGCTAGCATTTTTAAACGCTTATCATATGCCAAATACCACTTGGAGTGCTTATATGCATTATCTAATTTGATTCTAACAATAAACTCTATGAGACAGGTATTACTGTTATCCTTATTTTGCAAATGAGAAAGCTGAGGCTTAGAGAGATTAGGGAGCTTGTCCAAAGTAATGCAGGTATTAGGGAAAGAAACCAGACTTGAAACCCAGGGTGGCTTGAGGCCAAAGTCTATGCTCTAGACTGCTCTGGATAGTGCCTTTTATATATTTCCATCCCCAAAGACTATGCTTTTAGATTTCTGAATGTCATGGAGCTTTTCGGTTATAGACTGGAGCTGAAAGGAAGTGTGCTTTTTAGCTTTTTACCCTTTCCTTCTTCCTGACCTTCTTGCTTGAAGAAGAAATATAAGATAAACAGGCTTGGATGTAGGCATACTTTTTGACAATAGGGGTAACAAAATCTATAGAATAGTTAAAACCACAGTAGAAAGATAACTCCAAGCTTGAGGATCAAAGCAACCAGACATAGTTAAGCAAAGTGTTAGCTGAAATCATTCTAGAATCAATCAGCTAATAAGGAAAACTACAGAGAAGCTTAAGATCTTACTTCCTAAATATATTCAAATAAAGCTGCTATAATGTATTTTTTATTCTCTTTTATTCTCTTTGTTAAACATTTATACACTTATTAAACTGAAGAAATATAAGTGTGAGTTAGGCTTTGTACCACTTTTCTAGTTTGGGGTATCAATTTAACACTATCCAAATAGTCTTAATTTTCAACTATTATAGCTTTTTACATTGATGACTATTAAATTTTATATATACTTTTATTGCATTGGACAGTTCAGAGTATTTTCAGTGCTATAATTTTGAATGACTTTTTCCATGGTTCTGAGGTAGCTTGTACCTGCTCTAGCTACAGCTTTTTATAGCCTCAACTAATGATGGATTTGAAGACTATTCTAATATTTATTGTTACACCAGAATAGGTCTTATATTCCATATAAGAAGGTATAGAATAGCAATTACCAACTGTAAAGGGAAATTGGCAATGTTACTGTGATGACAAGCACAGTTGTAGTGGTATGACCGATT
Organism: Tragelaphus eurycerus; assembly: GCA_935064755.1. Lineage (NCBI taxonomy): Eukaryota > Metazoa > Chordata > Mammalia > Artiodactyla > Bovidae > Tragelaphus > Tragelaphus eurycerus. The sequence continues at coordinate 2,420,120 of CAKXYN010000060.1, forward strand.
TATTCATTTCCTTAATAACCTTCATAGTTGCAATGAGTCATCCCTGTCTCTTCTAAATTATAGGGCACCCTTTTATTCCCAAATCAAATGAATATACATGATGACATTTTTTTCTTTCTTGTTCTCATTTGAAAGACCTAATTTTTCATAATCTGCTGTTAAGAGCATCAGACAGATATGACTTGGAATCCTGGCTAGGAAGAATAAAATGTTAGAGAAGGCAAAGGTTTCTCTGCTGCCCCCAACTTGTCCTCTAGACGTCTTTCAGAGGCTTTGAAATGTGGTCAGGCTCTGTGTTGCTGTGAGACTGACATTTAAGCAGGTAGTCCATTCCATTCCTTTTATGAAAAAGGAAGAAGGAAGAAAGATGAGAAAAGGAAATCATTTTTGGTTTGACAATCAAGCAGACAGTATTTGCTCTATATATCAATTTCATTATTTACTAATAAGGAATTTTTAAAGAAGCCATTAAAGAAAAGTCATCTGAGGGCATACAGAAAATGGAATCCTCCTACACTGTTGGCGAGAATGTAAATTGGTACAGCCACTATGGAGAACAGTATGGAAGTTCTTAAGAAACTAAAAATAGAACTAATATGTGATCCAGCAATCCCAATCCTGGGCACATATCCGAAGACTAACATGGCTTGAAAGATATATGCTCCGCAATGTTCATTGCAGCACTGTTCACGATACCCAGGACATGGAAACAACCTGTCCATCGATGACAGATGAATGGATAAAGATGTGGTGTGTGCGTGCGTTCTCAGTCATATCTGACTCTTTGCGACCCTATGGACTGTAGCCCACCAGGCTCCTCTGTCCATGGAATTTTCCAGGCAAGAATACTGGAGTGGGTCGCCATGCCCTCCTCCAGGGGATCTTCCCGACCCAGGGATTGAACCCACATCACCTGCGTCTCCTGCATTGCAGGCAGGTTCTTTATCCACTGAGCCACTGGGGAAACCACAAAGACTTGGTACATATATACAATAGAATATTACTCAGCCATTAAAAAGATTAAAAAATGCCATTTGCAGCAACATGGATGGACCTAGAGATTATCATACTAAGTGAAGTCAGACCAAGTCAAATATAATATGATATCCCTTATATGTAGAAATTTAAAGGAATGATACAAATAAACTTATTTACAAAACAGAAACAGACTCACAGAGAAACATCTTATGGGTGTGGGGAGGGAGGGAGGTGAGTGAGGGATAGATTGAGAGTTTGGGACTGACGCATACACACTACTATATTTAAAACAGATAACCACTAAGGACCTACTATATAGCACAGGTAGCTCTGCTTAACACTCTGCAATAACCTAAATGGAAAGATAATTTGAAAAAGGAACAGATAGACGTATAACTGAATCACTTGTTGTACACCTGAAACTAACACATTGTTAATTAACCAATATAAAATAAAAATTGGAAGAAAGGAAGAAAAAGAAAAAGTCATCTGAGAAGGCAGAGGAACACATCTGCCCTCCAGGTCCTAGCGTGTGAGTAGGTGGTATTTGTCATATGAACTTGAGCTGAGCTGATGAGAAAGCAAGCCTTAGCATACCTCTAGTTGTTTTATCCATATTGTATTCTTTCTCCCGGAGTGTGGATAATTGAAATCACAGGTTAGCAACACAGCAGTGCTGCAAACTAAGGAGACCAATTGTTTTCTCCTACCATTTCTGCAAACAGAGGAGGAACTGTCTGAGCAGAGAAGACTGCAACATGTTTTAACTTGTTGCTTCAGCAGTACACAAGGCTTTTCTACACTGGCTTAAAAATGAATGATTATTATTGAGACAAAGATTAGAAACCAAATTTTCAGACATGTAAATTCTGCAGATGAGTCATGCTACACGTTAGAAGGAGTACAAGGCATGAAAACAACAAGAGGAAGTATTTTTTACTATAACATAAAGTTCAAAGTGAGAGAAGATGCCACTCATAAGGTAAGAAACTAGGCCTAATGAAAATGTTTTAAAGTTCAGAGATGATTAACTCTGGTATTGATGATTGGGGAGTTGTATTTAGATGAAGGAACATATTAATTCTGTAAGAATTAATTGTGTTTCTTGAACACAAGAAAGTTTCTCTCTGGATTACAAACAAGAACAATTAAGGTCTGCCATTTGTTCTCATCTTTCAACAGAATCTGGAAGAATTAATGTCTCATTAAGGCAAATAGTAGCTGAAACAAAATATGGTGTTTCTTTTAAGAAATGGAAAGAAAATATCAAAGTAAAACTCTAACATCACCAAGACCTCCAAACTGTCATACTCTCAAGTGAAGGCAACGTTGATTTTTTTTTTACTCCCATAAGTATGGATCATTCCATGTGCTTGAGCAGTGAGATGGAAAGACTCTAAAGCATTACTGAACATCTGAGAAATCCAAAATAAAAAGCCATGCCAATGCTTAAACCCAAGTGCTCGAATGTTTTATCTTGTCTCCAGAGCTGCCCTTCAACATGTTAACATCACCAAGGTTCTGTGCTCTCTCTCTTCCTAATCTGTCAGTTCCCTCTGGCTTCACTTTCTGCCTTATCCAGTCAGACCCCACAGTCCTCTTCAACCCCACTCTTGCCAAGACCATTAATTTCCTTACTCCTTTAAACTTCATTCATTGAACTCACTCTGCATCAATCCAACCTCTGGCTTCTCCCTCTTATACCTGAATGTCTGGAAAAATAAGAATCATCGAACTATCAAAAATTAATACTGGAGATCATTTTGTAATATATTCTATATAATATCAAATTGCTATGTTGTATACCTGGAAGTAACCTGGTGTTGTAGGTTATTTATACTTCAATTACTACAAAAAAAATGTTAGTAATGGCTATCTCTGAGAATATAGGGATATAGAGAAATTTCTCTCTCTGTACTAATACATGTAGAAGAAATGATGGAATTAGAAAATCACTTCTTGGCAATCCACATAGTAACAATTCAGGTAAAGGGGACACCAATGGATGCTAGTGCTAAAGTGTGAAAGAGGAATAAGGAACAGAGTTTTATACAGTCGCAAAGTATTTCTTTTAAATACCCATTAATAACAAAAAGGTAAAGGAGTAATTTTTCAGTTGAGAAACCTGTCAGAAACCATCTTAAGCAACTAATCAAACTAATGCCACCAGAAATGGGACAGAGTGATATCATAGGCTACACACTGGGATTCAATAAGAAGAATCCAGTTTCAATTCTATGGTGTTCCTAGATGATCTTGGCCTAATCATAAGGAAACTTCAAGTAAACATAAACTGAGAGCCATTCTACAAAATTACTGGCCTATAATCTTCAAAAATGTCAAGGTCATGGAAGTCAAGAAAAGACTGAAGAACTGTTTCATGTTGAAAGAGACTAGAGAAATATGACAACTGCCTACAGCACATAAAAAATATGTGCTTTTGCAGCATCACCAAGCAGTTAATTCTGACATCATCTACCTGGAGACAGCATCAGATCCCTCAGGTTAAGGGCTCAGTCCAACAAGACTGCCTCCCCTGCTTCAGGTACCAATCACAAATCCAGGTTGTTATTTGTACTTCTGACCAACTGGCTATCAATCAGAAGTTTTCACAACCTTCTCCTCGGGTTCAACTAATTTGCTAGAGTAGTTCACAGAACTCAGAGAAACATTTGCTTATGTACACCAGTTTATTATAAAAGGATGTAATGCGGTAGCAGCCAGGTGGAAAAGATGTCTAGGATAAGGGACATGGTAAGGAGTGAAGAGTTCTTCATGCTCTCTAGGTATGCCATTCTTCCCATATCTCCGTGTGTACACCAGCTGAACTCTGACCTTTGGAGTTTTCTAGCAGTGGAAATGTTTAATTAAATCATTGGTAATTGATTCAATCTCCAGTCTCTCTCCCTCATGGAAATCAGGGGGTAGGTCGGAAATTTCCAACCTTCGTTCACCTACAACCATCCCCCTTCCTTCTAGGCTTTCCAACTCACTTCATTAACATCATCTCCAATACAATCGAAAGGCGATTTTTATAAATATCAAGATACCTTTGTGGCTTAGAAAATTCCATGGGTTTTAGGACCTTTGTGCCAAACAATGGGATGAAGATCAAATATATCTTTCTTATTATAAATTACAATATCACAAACACGTGAAACTGGACTAAACCCTTTTGCTATAAAAAATATTATTGGGACAATTGCCAAACTTATATGGGGCTTCTGCACAAAGGATGTAGGGGAGTTCTTTGCACATTCTTGCAATTAACTGTAAGTTTGAAAATATTTCAAATAAGTTGTTTCAAAATAAAAAGTAAAAATCAAATCTGCTTTTCCATTTTTAAATCATGAATCATTGGTTGTGCATTGCGTGCTTAGTCTCTCAGTCATATCTGACCCCATGATACATACACACAGAAAATAAATGTAATTTACAAGTTATGACATTTTGAAGTAAAAATGAACGCCTATGAATTTAACGCTCAATTTGAGAAATTAGATATTAATCAATAGTGTTAAAGTTTCCAGTGTGCTCCCCTCTACCTTAACCCCATCCCCCACCCCAAAAATATTATCTTGAATATATTTTATCATTCCCTTGCTTTTCTTTGAAGATTTACCACATATATAGAAATTCCTAAATAATATTTTCTAATAACTAAAGACATTTAGTTTCCCACCTCCTTTGTTTATTGGTTACTTTGATTTCTTCTTTAAATCATCTTTTTTATCCTTTGCCCATTTTTCTATCTGATTGAGTTTTTTCCTTATTGGTTTGTAAATACTCATCATATACTATGGATATTTTCTTTGTCTGTTATACACCTGGCCAAATTTTTTCCTAATTTGATGATTTTCTTTTAACTGTCATTTTTTGTGTGTGTTGCTTTTCACTTTATAGACTTTTTGAGTATTTATTGTGCCAAGTCTGTTGACAGTTTTATTTACAACAACCTCTGGATTTCGTATCCTGTCTAGGAAAGTCTTCCTTATTTAAAGATATCCTCCTGTGGTTTCTTCTATTACTTTGGTAGTTTTGTTTATTTTCATGTTTAGATCTTTAATCCATAAATAATGTATCTTTTGTTTATGGTGTGAAGTAGAGATCTCAACTGACATTTTTCACCTGTGATAGGCAGAATAATGGCCCATAAGATGTCTATACCCTAAACTCTAGAACCTGTAAGTGTCACCTGACATAGCTAAAGAGATTTTGCAGATGTGATTAAGGTTATGGATTGAAATGAGGAGATTATCCTGGATTCATTGTATGAGTCCTTAAAATTGGAAAACCTTTCCTGGCTGTGGTCAGAGAGAAATTTGACTATAGAGAGAGGAATGGTTAGAGAAATGCATTGTTGTTGCCTTTGGAGATGGAAGGGAGGCCCAGAACCCAGGAATGAGGGTGGTTTCTAGAAATGGAAAAGGCAAGGAAATAAATTCTCACCTACAGTCTCCAGGAAGGAACACAGTCTTGCTAAAACCTTGATTTTAGCCTAGTGAGCCCCACGTCCGACTTCTGACCTACAGAACTGTAAGATGGTGAGTTTGTAGTGTTTAAGCCACCAGGTTTTTGGTAATTTGTTAATTGTAAAACCAATATACACCTCTAACCAACACTTTTTAAAATATTTCATCCTGTTCCTACTAAATTAAAATGCCACCTTTATATAATTCCCATGCACATGCTGGTTCCTGAATTCTATTGTGATCCGTTGACAATGGATCTCTTTTCCTGATCTATAACCTTATTGTTTAATTTCTGTTACTTTATCATTTTTTTAAAAATCTGAAATCCTTCCTCTCCTTTAAATCCCTACTCCTACCTCTCTATTTAGGATCTCTTAATTTCTCTCCTCTTTCCTGGCATCTTAATCACTCTCTATCTTGGATTTCTTTTTCCTCCAGTTCATTTTCCAATCTATTGCTAGAATGATTTGAAATCCAAGTATCATCAGACTTTTTTCCTTTAAGTCCTTCATGGCCATTGTTCTTCCTTAATTCAAAGTCCGAGTTCCTAAGCATGGCACATAAAAGCGTTAGGACAAATGATGTTGCCTGTCTCGCCAGCGTCATCTCCTGCTCCTTCCTAACAGACACCAGAGAACTGGAGGCTTGTAGACTGCAAACTTTCAATCCTTCATAGCTTGTCTGTGTTACTGCTTCTGCCTACATAGAGTACCTTTCATTCCTCCTCCAAGCCATGAACACTGTACATTCAGAACTCAGATAAAACATCAGCTTCCCTCAGCTAACTTTTCACATTCCTCAGCATGAGACTGAGCTAGTGCCCTTCCTTTGCATTCCTATAGCTGCATAATTATATCCTTTCTAGCATGCACTTCTATGTTCGTATTGCAATCACTGCTTCACTTGCATCCCTCCCTCACTAGATAGTGAATTCCTTAAAAGCAAGAATTGCTTTTCACTTCTGTATCCACAGTACTTAAAATAGATTGCTAACAAGCTTGTAATAATAATAAGAATATGAAAAACAATGAAATAAGTGGTACCTGCTATTATAACTTGGACTAAGTTCTTTTCCTAATTCAATAACTATGAAGTGTCAGCTCATAATTTTGTGTTTTGTGAAACTGCTTTTAACTAAAAATAATATTGTCCAGCTTGTTCACTCATCTTATTCACATGGCTTGGTTACAAGTGACTTTGGGATGTTTCCAAAGAAAGAAAGTTTCCTATGTTGAACAAATTCAAAAGAACGTGACTCAGGCTCTAAAAGTAATTCAGAAGAGAGTTTCTAAAATATTTTGAGCAAGAATGGCATTATTGGGTTGTTTTGATAGGAATAACCCTTAGAGGCCTATGAGAACCACCAGATTCATTTAGGTGCCCCTCCTCTGTGCTCCCATAGATATGAACACAAACAGTGATCCTAGCACATAGCATGTGGAAGTGATGTACCGTCTCCTTTGGTCTCCCTTGGTACTGGTTGCAAGAGACCTGTGGTTACCAAAATCTGCAAGTGCTCAAGTCCCATATAAAATTGTAGAGCACAGTTGGCCCTGGGTGTCCCTGGTTCCACATCCGGGGATTTCACCCCGAATCTTTTCCCAACTACCAGTGTTTTTCAATCAGGAAAATAAAACAGCTCTCCTTCCTTGTAGGCGTGTTTGGGGAAATTTTTGATTATCCTAGTGATCCGGGTTGCTGGGGTGGCGGCGGTGCCCCTGTCATTTTGTGGCCAGGAAACAGAGATGCTAAACATCCTACACTGCGCAGGACAGTCCTGCACAGCAAAGAATTATCCTGCCCGTGTTCACTAAACTTGCTGTAGAAATCCTTTCATGGTGTATGTAAGTCAAAGCATTATGCTCTATACCTAAAACTTACACAGTGCTATATGTCAATTAAATCTCAATAACACTGGAAGAAAAAAATATCCTACCAAAACTGCCCACAGAGACTCCATTAAGAAGCTGACTTATCTTTTTTTTTTCTTTTTGACTTCCCATTGACTTGGAAAGCCTAGCAATAAACGTCACTCTGAACTGAAACCACAAAGGGATAGGGGCAGAAATACTCAGTTATAGTTTGCAGGTTATGTGGCCTTAAATAATCAGTCCATTACTCTGTAATGACCTTTCATAGTTACTTCTATATTTCTCTCATAAAACTGATAAAAAGTAAATGATTAGAGAATAAAGTCCTTAAATTCAATTATTTCTTTTTCTGTTTTTGGTTGGTTCAGTTAAGGTTAATTCTAATCAAAACAGCAGAAAAAAAAAATTAAAGTTCATCTTCGATACTTTCTTCCAACAATCTGCTCATCTCTTGGAGTCTCCGTCATATTTTGGCATCCACCTCAAAGAACCTCCCCAATTTGGCACCATTCTAGGAAATAGATATCTTGGCCTGGATAATGTATTTCTGATCCTGTATTCCTGATAATGCCATTCCTTCAGGGTTCAAGGTCCTCTATTGTTTGAGCTGATAATTCAGATAGCAGATAATAGAGTTTCTACATTATACGTAAACTCCATTTCAATTTTAACATTCTCTGATTCAGTACAATTGAGAGTCTACCATATTTTCACAAGTCCTTTTCAAAGTTACTCATGACAAGAGTTATCAGCATTAACAGTTTTTATAAGAACCATGCCAGTGCCATGAGTTAAAGTGTAAGGAGAAGGGGGCACAAGACCATTTCAGCCAAATGGGACATATTTGTTGAACTGCCAGATTTGGGGTTCCTCTAATTATGATTTTTAGGTAACCAGCTCACCACCATTCCCTAGATTCATTCCTAGTTTTAAAACAACATTGTTTATTGCTTGCTTCTGCTAAAATGTCAACTTCGTGGCAGCAAGAACCTTGTCAGCTTTATTTATACTGCATCCCCAGCACCTAAAACCATATCTACTCTATAGAGGTACTCATTAAATATTTGTTGAATGAAAAAGTAATTTACTATAAGTAGAGATTTAATAATTTACCAGTATTCTACAATGGATATTCTACAACAAAAGGAAATTTCCACTAAGAGGAGATCATATAACATATTGTGAACTCTGTATTGAATTGCAAAGTCACGGGGCGAGAAGCAGGAACCATCCATATGCATAACATGAAATATAAAAATGGATATCACAGAGTTATAAGGAGCACTTAAGCATGGTGCAAAGGTCAAGTGAAACTCATTTATCCCTGTGTCTAATTTAGGTGAAGAATATCTGGTAGACTTGCAGCAAAAATACAATTAATTTTAATGTATTATTCTGACAAGTCTTACGTCTGTTAAGCAATAATTCTAGACATACTTAAAATATTATTTTTCAAGATCCTAATATGCACTTGGAAGCCAAAGCAAAATACCTCATAGAAGTAATGTTTAATACTTTACTGAGAATATACAAAGAAATTCCAACAAACACATTTACCTCACTTATGTTTAGTGGGAACCAGCAATTATTTCCATTTTACAGAAAGACAAAATAAAGGTAAATGAACTACAAGTCAATCATGAAAATCATCTTAATACCACATACTAAGTGAAATTTCCATGTAACCAGAAAACATTGAGGGAATTTAAGTAAAGTTGAAAAATCAACTCAAACATTGATAGTATAATTTTAAAACTTCAAATGTTTCCTGACTTTAAATGTCAATGAAAAAATAAATAAATGAAATGTCAATAAGAGGCATGAGAAAGACTTGTGAAAACATGCATTTTTCATTGCATAGGCAACCAACTTTTAAAATATTCAAAGTCCCACAGAGATTTGCAAAAGAAATTCTGCTCCTGGATCCTTAATTCAAATCAACATAAAGGGAACCATTTTAATTCAAGATAGCACTCTACAGCAAATAACAGAAAACATGATCAATTTTTTTTTTTTTTTAATGTACCAGTGAGTTTGAAGGTAGAGAGTGACTTGAAGCTCGGCACCTTCTATCTTTCTGGACCTCCATCTTAGCATATAGTTTTTGCCCTCATGTTTTTATTTTGTGGTCACAAGATGGCTGCTCAACATCCAGCATTGCACCTGAGTTCCAAACAGGAAGAAATGACAGGGCAAAGGGCATATGCCAGCAAAAACTTGGAAAGAGATTTATCAGAAGCCTCAATTCAGTGACTTTTCACTAAGTTCTCATTGACTAGAACTTGTCTCAGATTGCCACCCCAAGCTGCAAGGAAAGCTGTGAGATGTACTGTTTAGCTGGCATATTGCCACACTCTTCATTTCTATAGGATTTAGATTTATGCATAGTAAACTGTTCCAAGTTAAAGTATTGATTATCTAACTGGAGGGTCTTGGGTAAGAAAGGGTGTGAAACTCAGAGGCAAATTTACCCTGATGCTAATGGAGCTTCAACTTCAGCTTCCTGCACTTATATGGACCCCTCTAAGACCCTGGAAGAACTTTTAGAAATAATGTTCATGAGGTCATACATTTTTGTAGACTTGCACAATGAAGTTTGCAATTAATTAATACTACTGTTCTTTTCTGCTCTGACTTTCCCACTCTTAGGACACAAGGTGAGCTTTGTTAGAGTGGCCATGGATATTTGGAGGATCAAGCTAAGAGGAGGCTAAATTGAGGATACAATCAGTTTGGATTTAGTGAGTTATTTTAAAGGGCTTCGCGGGTGATTCTGTGTATAGCGGAGTTACCACCAGCCATCAAAATGTAAGAATCATTTTTAGGAATATGCCTACTGCCCACTGGGTTAACTCATCTGGCTCAACATAAAGGTCATTATTAGTTTACTACAATAGGATGCTGGTGCCAAACTGTTCAACGAGCGTCTTCAACTCAAAGATTACTTAGATTAGTCACTAACAGAAAACTTGAAATGCTCCAAAGTCCAAACTACAAATAATTCTTAAAATGCTACACGCTATTTCCAATAAGTTATAATGCTGAAAGAAACTTTTCTAATTGACCAGTAATGAAAAAATTTCAAATTTGCTAGAGGAAAGCTTGGATTAACTTTTTATTTTTATTAAGGTTCAGTGAGGCAAGGACTGTTATTTATTTCTTTGGCTGCCTGCAGCGTGCGGGATCTTGGCTCCCTGACCAGGGATCAGACTCATGCTCCCTGCATAGAAAGCACAGAATCTTAACCACTGGGCAACCAGGTAATTTCTCTGGACTAGCTTTTTATTCTACACAAAACATTATTTCAGAATCTGAAATCTTCATATGAAGAGGCAAACAACAAGAATACAACAAAAAATATTTTTTAAAAAGAGACGTGTGTCAGGCAGTTAATAAAATTTGTGTTGTTTTTCTGGGTCTTGTAACATTCACAGTACTTGACAGTTTTAAAATTTTAATTTGTTATAATTCTTTTCCTCATTTTAAATAGTCACTTTTGCTTCTAATTTTGTATTCTTTCTCTTATCAAGTTCCCCAATCTCCAAACTGGGTAATTTTCAAGCTCCATCAAACCTAGTTCTACCCTTGGGACCCTCATGAATCCTCTAACAAGAAGCACTCCCTAAGGCCTTCCAAATTTACCTCCATGTCCATTGCAGGAAGAAATTGTAAGGACAGTGCCGTTTTCCTGAGTCAGAACTGAAGCTGGCCAAAGGTGCCTACTTAAAGTGTCCTTTCTCCTGAGCTACACCCTGAGTTCACTTAGCCTGCTTAGATGAAGGTCATCGTCAGCCATCTCACAGCAGCCAAGAGAGGGCCACAAGAAGAAGCAAAAGGGAAATAAGTCTTAAATTCTCTTACTCCTCTCACTGAGAACTAAACCCCAGAAATAGACCCAGGTACATAGAAAACAAACATGGTAACCAAAGGGGGAAGGCAATAGGAAGGATACATTAGGAGCTTGGGATTAACATATACACACTACTATATATAAAATAATCAACAAGGATCTACTGTATAGTGCAAGAAACTCTGTTTACTAGTTTGTAGTAACCTACAAGGGAAAAGAATCTGAAAAGGAAAATATATATAACTGAGGGGCTTCCTGGGTGGCATAGCGGTAAAGAATCCACCTATTGATGCAGGAGACGCGAGAGATGAGGGTTCGATCCCTGGGTCAGGATCTCCTGGAGTAGGAAATGGCAACCCACTCCAGTATTCTTGCCTGGAAAATTCCATGGACAGAGGCACCTGGCTGGCTACAGTCCATGGGGTCACAGAGAGTAAGACATGACTGAGCACGCATGCAATGATGCAATTATATAATTGAATCATTTTGCTGTTCACCTGAAACTAACACAACACTGAAAATCAGCTATACTTCAATTAAAAAAAAAAAAATAAACCGGGGGAATCCTGCATGCTAGAATCTTCCCCAAACATTCCCAATGCACACTGGCATCTTCAAAATTTCAGAACAGAAGTCAGTTGACTTCAGTTCCACATTTTCTAATCTCATTTGTCCATAGAACCCTTTACAATCCAGAATACATCTTTAGAATTTTTGCTCTAAATACACATACAAACAGTATTACTATTATTATTATTAATTAGCTTCATAACACAAGTGGCAAGACTCCAAAAAGACATTTGGATTTTGAACAGCTTTTAGTAACAAAAGAAATCAATCTGTAACATTGAACTTTAAGGGGTTATGGCCACAATGCTAGAGAAGTTTAAGACAATATCAGGAAACACGTTTTAAATTCTAACATCTTTATGGCTGTTGCCCTAGCCTTCATAAGGCTGGTTTTGAACCTGTTCACAAAACAAAGAATTTACGATGCAGGATGTTATTTGTTACTTGATTATGTTTCCACGCTATTATACTCAGATTTGGAATTAGTTGCCTAATGGATCAATAAGACTTTAACACATGAACTTATTAGTTTTTAGTTACAAAATCTATAGGATGATTAAAATGTAAAGACTGCTAATTTTCCTTGCTTAATAATAAAGCCAATTTAAATCGTTATGAGAAATTTTGTTTAAAGTTGCTCTTTAACACATTCTGCTCAGGTATAAACTTGTACAGCACTGGTAACCACACATTTGGCAAAAGAAGGGAATCTGTGAGCTCAACCATATGCTAAGATAAATCAAGTACATGGAGCTAGTAGCCATGCTTAGAAATTAATACAGGCAGTGACAAAAGGCCTAATTTAGGTGGAATGGACTCACTACCACTAGGACTTCAGAATCCTAACCAAAACCCTTATGTCTTCAATAACATAAAATACATCTCCATGGTGACTTTAAAATTTTAGTTTTATTTTATTATTTATTTATTGTTTTAATAATGCAGTTTCCCTGGTTGTGGCATGTCTGGATCTTTTTTCCCTCTTGTGTTAAAAGCAAATGGTTTACATGCCAGTTTGTGGTGGACGTAGTTGGGGATCTCCACTGATGAAACGTGTTTCTTTAGTTTCTGTTCATTCTAATCTGCAAACACAATGCTCAGCAAATGTAGGAAAATGAGCCTCTTCTATTAGGGCTGCCATACATGATTGTGCAAGTTGTGGACTGTACAACTTACACAACTATACACAACAACTCTGTGCTGCAATCTTCAATAGGGCCCTGTGCTCCAGTCTTTGATACTTGCAAAAATAAGCTGACTGAAAGAGCAGGATGTAAAGGAATCTTATGAAATCCTATGCTTTTTTTCCCCCACACATGAGGCAAAGTTTATCATTCATTATGTAATTTTAGGTTCCAGTCTTTATTATAGAATAAACAACATTTAGGGGGTTGAGAAAAAAAAGTACAGTGAAATAAAATTTGAATAAAATTTTGAAGTGAAAGTCAATGTATTCATTTTCTATTAAGAGGAAAAAATCAGGGAGGATTGAAGTACAAGGCTCTTGGCAACCACTATCTGAATCATCATTCTACTCATCCTTGCTCCTTTTCTAACACACCCTTTTCCTCAATCAGTTCAAAATGCAGAACGTCTGTGGCTGGCAAGTGGAGTCAGCAGCAAAATTTCTGAGATGCATTTTTATATATTTGCTGTCAGTAGACATGGAACTAGTGAAATTCTTCCAGCCATTACAGACATGAAATATCCTTCACAACCCCAAAAGCCCTTTTCCCAACAAGATAATCTCAGACATTAAGAAGAGAACAGCACCTGAGCTAGCTCTATGCTATGCTAAGTCACTTCAGTCGTGTCCGACTCTGTGTGACCCCATAGACGGCAGCCCACCAGGCTCCCCTGTCCCTGGGATTCTCCAGGCAAGAACACTGGAGTGGGTTGCCATTTCCTTCTCCAATGCATGAAAGTGAAAAGAGAAAGTGAAGTCGCTCAGTCATGTCTGACTCTTAGCGACCCCATGGACTGCAGCCTACCAGGCTCCTCCATCCGTGGGGTTTTCCAGGCAAGAGTACTGGAGTGGGGTGCCATTGCCTTCTCAGAGCTAGCTCTATAGTTAAATATATATCATTTTCCAGAGGACAGTAATTAAATATGTCTTCATGTTTTGCTCCCAAAATTACATGTATAGTCCCTGAATAATTTTTTTTTTTTTGTGATCTATCTTCTTAGATCTCTTTTTGGTTGAACATATAGAGAAACAATAAACAGTGATTGATCTTGTAAGATTCTCTGTTGAGAACTGCTACTGCTGCTAAGTCACGTCAGTTGTGTCCAACTCTGTGCGACCCCATAGACGGCAGCCCACCAGGTTCCTCCACCCATGGGATTCTCCAGGCAAGAATACTGGAGTGGGTTGCCATTTCCTTCTCCACTGTTGAGAACTAAGTTGGCTCAAAGGCATTGTAGCTTCTCTAAGTGAGATGTGGTGGGACTGTTCTGCTTTGTTTAAATGTAATGTCGACAGCAGTATCCTCCTTATTGGAAAACATCAAATCCAGGAAGACTTTTTTGATGGTCTCAAAAACTGACATATATATGCCAGTATTATACATATAACCATATATATAATATATGACAGCTAAATAACTGTCAATTTATATATGAGAGTCCCTTGGACTGCAAGGAGATCCAACCAGTCCATTCTGAAGGAGATCAGCCCTGGGATTTCTTTGGAAGGAATGATGCTAAAGCTGAAATTCCAGTATTTTGGCCACCTCATGCGAAGAGTTGACTCATTGGAGAAGACTCTGATGCTGGGAGAGATTGGGGGCAGGAGGAGAAGGGGACGACAGAGGATGAGATGGCTGGATGGCATCACTGACTCGATGGATGTGAGTCTGAGTGACCTCCGGGAGTTGGTGATGGACAGGGAGGCCTGGCGTGCTGCAGTTCATGGGGTTGCAAAGAGTCCGACACGACTGAGCGACTGATCTATGTACAGAGGACTTCCATGTATATGTACATGTATATGAATATGTATATATTATCTCCTCAGATGCACGGACAGAGTTTGTAGAAAAGTAAGGTGGGGGGGAATGGATTTCTTCTCTGTATAGGGAGCTAGGGCAGTGCTTTAATCAGTTTTAAAAGACTAAGCAGCTAGCAACTGAAATACAGAAAAGGTGTGCAAGGATGGAGGTCATTATCAGTTTGGTCTTAAGAAAGATTTCACAAAGAGTTGGAAAAAAAAGTTTAAGACTGGAATTACGGTACAGGGGTCGGGGGGACTCTGTCTGATCGAACTTAAGCATTAATGAAAAAAACCCAAATTATGTGTATGTGAATATGGCTCTAAAATTTCACTTGGTGAGACTATTTAATATTTTGCTTTGTTAAGACTTAGTTTCATAGTCTCTTTCAAAGCAGTGGGCATATGGCTAGAATCTGCATCTCAAGTAAATCCTAATTTGGGTCTTTAGTTGGACTAGAAAAAACTAACTGTTCCTTTCTTCCTGGAAGCAGGAGATACTACCTGCAGGAAAAGTATCTGCAGGAAAAAACTGAGTCAGAGTAGCAAACCTGAAATCTGAACTTTTACAAAGTGATATCATAATAGTGTTATAAAGTTTTTAATTTTATGGTTTAATGGGAGGATGGAAAAGAGAAGATATATGCTAAATGTCTAGATTTTTAGCAAAGTACTCATACTTCAAATCTTCTCGTACTTGACTGGTAATCTCGGAATATGAGAAGATTTCTTAGTTAAAAGTGACAGAGAAAAAGCATTAATGGAAAGGAAACTGGTTAAACATTTTCCCTTAAATAGCATCTTTAAAAAATAAAAAAACTTTGTGATAACAATCCAGAACTACAGGCACAAATATTCAACATTCAATAGGATTTAATGTGGTATTTTAAAGTTTTATCAATGTGCTACCTGCATCAGAATCACTGGGAGGATTTACTAAAATGCAAATTCCTGGGGCCAACCCAAACTTAAAACCTGGGGAGGTGAGAACTCCAGAATCCACACTTCAACTAATGCTCTCAGACAGGTCTTCTAAGAACACTAAGCTATGAGAGCCATAGCACCAAAGTATCTTCTGAGTAGAACAGACACGATATATCCATTTTTTGTGTCCTCAGTACCTAGCATTCTGTCTGGCCTAGGGCAGATGTTCAATAAATGTTTACTTAAGCAACTTGTAAAGAGGAGATGGTCTTTCTCTTTTTAATCATAGCTTACATGCCTGCATGCTAAGTCACTTCAGTTGTGTCTGACTCTTGACGCTATGGACTATAGCCCACCAGGCTCCTCTGTCCATGGGATTCTCCAGGCAAGAATACTGGAGTAGGTTGCCATTGCCTCCTCCAGGGGAATCTTCCTGATCCAGGGACTGAACCTGTGGCTCCTATGTCTCTTGCATTGGCAGGTGGGTTCTTTACCACAAGCACCACTTATGAAGCCCTAATTGTAACTTAAATCCAGGCATTTACCCAACAAAAGTATTGATCTATGCCCTACAATTACAAGTAGAGAAGAAAAGAGTGAAATGCAAAGGACATGGGCTGGCCAACTGAAAGAAGATTATAAATGTATTTGATGTGCATATTTAATGTGTGATATAAATGTATAAGCTCAATTAATGTGCTATAAAGGTGTCAGCTCAATTAATTAAAGCATGAAACTCTTCTGCTCAGAGGCACCATTTAAGAAATAGCAATGGATCAACATAGTCCCAGTATTTCAATTGCAAAAAAATACATAAAATATTTGCATCTTATGAGTACGATAATTTTCAATATAAAAATCAGCCCATTTAAGACAGCAATGGAAAGGTCCTAAAATTAATGTGCCAAAGTAGAGGATTGGAGTGGGTTTGGATAGGATATATAAAAGGGCCATTAAAACTATTCAATTAGCAGGTTGTGAGACAGCTGGGCTGGATAGAGTTGGTGGTTGGGTTGGCGGTGATGAGAATGGAAAGTTAGACCAGTATCCAAAGATGTACCAGAAGTAGGTCTGATTGACTGAAGGATGGAAATGAGAAATGATTGCACATGGTCTCTAAAATCCTGCATGATCAGAAAAATCTGACCCTAGTACATTTATCTTCCAATCTCCAAAAGAAAATATTTGTCTATTTTAGTTCTTTTCTGATAACAACTTAGTCTTTACTATTCATTTACCTATTAACCAATTTTAAAGTAAATTTACGGTATATTTCTCAGGTTAAGGAATTGAAGTAACAGATTAAAATGAACAAAGCATGCTCTGATAGTGCCAGCATCTACCTTTTTTTGTAATTATATATTACAAATTATTTAAAAATAAGAATCAAGTCCTGTCCATTCAATAAGTTTCTAATGAAAGGATCATATACCGAAATTAATTTTTAAAACAATATAAATTTTCTTTCTTTTTTTTTAAGGGTGTCTGTAACTAAGATGTTTGCCACTTGGAACTATTTCTCTTAAAAGTAGTGTTATGTTGGCCATGTGCGTGTGTATCTTTTAGATTAGCTTTCTAGGCTGGCCCACAAAATCAGGGTCACTCGGAACTCAAAAGTCCCTGGGGTAGGAGGTCTTTCTGAGCCTTGGGACGTGAAACCCAAAGTCACTCTGAAGCTGGAAGGATCCCGTGGACAGTGAGTCTTCCTGTAGATCTGTGTTAGGGGTGGTGCACCCAATCTACCAGAGTGGTAGATCCAGAGGTACTCTTTGTTGTGGGAAAAGTTTTTGATCTGGGGAAAAGTTATGTTGCAAATTCAGAATCGGGAAGTTTCAGAACCTAATCTCTTGAAAAGGTTCTACAGGGTAGAAATCACGGAATATGCTGTTGCTGCTGCTGCTAAGTCACTTCAGTCGTGTCTGACTCTATGCGACCCCGTGGACAGCAGCCCACCGGGCTCCTCCGTCCATGGGATTCTCCAGGCACCTGGAGTGGGGTGCCATTGCCTTCTCTGCATGGAATATGAGTGTTGGTGTTTCCATGTCTTCATCATACAGAATATCTGTGAATAAAAAACCTGAGATTTTGTTGATATTTCAAACAAAGCAAGTCTAAGATGGAGGGTGGGGGTGGGGGGAAGCTGTCACACAATGGGTTGTGTAAAATTTACTAAAAGAGCTATTTGATATATTGTTAATATTGTTAACTTTTCAATTAACTCCACTAAAACTTAGAGAAATAAAGCTAGTGCTTTTTCCATTATAAAAGTAATTTTAGGAGACATGGTTAATCTCATATGTTACTGTTGAAAGTGTAAAATTTAAAAACATCTTAACTGTGGTAAGATATACTTAACATAAAATATACTATCTTAACTATTTTTAAGTGTAAGTTTTAATAATGTTAAGTACATTTACACTGTTGCATAACCAACCTCAAGAACACTTTATCTTGCAAAAATAAAACTCTATACCCATCAAGGGGCTTCCTGGGTAGCTCAAATGGTAAAGAATCTGCCTGCAATGCAGGAGACCTGGGTTCGATCCCTGGGTTAGGAAGATCCCCTGGAGAAGGGCATGGCAACCCACTCCAGTATTCTTGCCTGGAGAACCCCATGGACAGAGGAGCCTGGTGGGCTACAGTTCATGGGGTCACAGAGTTGGACATGACTGAGCAACCAAAACACACACTTACAGCCATCAAACAACAACTCTTCATTCCCCCCAACCCCAGCCCCTGGCATCCACCATTCTACTGTCTGGCTCTATGAATTCAATTAATTTAGGTAACTCACATAGGACTTCCCAGATGGCACCAGTTGTAAAGAATCTGCCTGCCAACGCAGGAGAAACAAGACACACAGTTTCAATCCCTGGATTGGGAAGATCCTCTGGAGTAGGAAATGGCAACCTGTTCCAGTATTCTTGCATGGAAAATTCTGTGGACAGAGGAGACTGGCCATGGAGTCTCAGGGAGTTTATTATACCATCTAGCTCTATGAATTTGACTAATTTAAGTAACTCATATAAGTGGATTCATACAGTACTTATCCTTTTGAGACTAGCTTATGTCACTTAGCATAATGTCCTTAAGATTCACTGTTGTGACTATCAGTATTTCCTTATTTTAGAGGCTGAATAATATACCATTTTATGTATATACCACATTGTGTTTATCCATTCATCTGTCAATGGACACTGGGGTTGCTTCCTCCTTTTGCCTATTGTGAATGATGCTGCTATGAGCATGAGTGTGGAGAGTGAAAGTTCAAACAGAATTTCTTAGATGAAATTTAGTCATGTCAATAGAATTACTACAAACTCGCGACTGATGAGCTAAATAAGGATTATAAAAGAGAGGATAATAAAATTATGGTGAAGTGAAGGGTTAAACTTTTAAGTTTGTTGTATAGAAAACAAATTAAAAATTTGTATATGAGGGCAGAATTTTGAAGGGTTTAGAGTTAGATTGGAATAATACTGTTAAGGTGGGTAAATCCATATAAACTCAAGATTTCTAAGAAATATCTTTTCCAGCTCTGCACTAAGGTGGCCCAGCAGTGTTATCATCTTGGCTACACCAGGACAACATGAAATGATACAATTTGAAACTTGAGCATGTGCCCAGATTTTAGTGTTTAATTCTAGCACCCATTCATTCAGTTCAGTCGCTCAGTCATGTCCGACTCTTTACAACCCCATGAACCGCAGCATGCCAGGCCTCCCTGTCCATCACCAACTCCTGGAGTTTACCCAAACCCATGTCCATTGAGTTGGTGATGCCATCCAACCATCTTATCCTCTGTCATCCCCTTCTCCTTCTGCCCTCAATCTTTCCCAGCATCAGGTCTTTTCAAATGAGTCAGCTCTTTGCATGAGGTGGCCAAAGTATTGGAGTTTCAGCTTCAACATCAGTCCTTCCAATGAACACCCAGGACTGATCTCCTTTAGGATGGATGGTTGGATCTCCTTGCAGTCCAAGGGACTCTCAAAAGTCTTCTCCAACACCACAGTTCAAAAGCATCATTTCTTTGACATTCAGCTTTCTTTATAGTCTAACTAGCCCCCATTACAAGTAGCTAATTCTATGTCCTACAACAGGGAGGAAAACTAACATAGGCTTAATATATCTTGATGTTTTCAGAAAGGAAGGATGTTTTTTAATCATCACTGCAATGTTGTAAGTACAATGGAGCCAACTTAAAGTTAGTCTTGGTTAACTTATTTCAATTTGAACTTTAAAAATGAAAAAAAGATAATATGGCTAACTGAAAAGAGTTGCATCTATGAAAATCCATGAGTCTGTAATGGTACTCAAAAAAGAAAAATCTATATATATTGTATAAAAGGAAATTGTGAACTAAACATTGCAAATTAAATGGAATATGCTTAATTTGTAAAACGTATTTAAATATATTTAGTTGAATGTATATAAATGTATCTAAATATAAATGTATCTAAATATAGTTTAATAAGTAAGAAAATGTTGACATCTATGGATGTTCTTTTTTATATTAAACATCACAATTAATAAATTATATATACATATTTGTGATTCTAAGATACCTTGTTTCTTTTTGGATTTTAATGTGTCTGAAATTGTGCTTCTACGGTGGATGGCCTTTTCAGATGCTGTTGGTGAAGAGCTGTATGTTCGTTCATACTTGGTCAGAGCTGTTTATAACATTTTCACTTCAGTTGAGTAATGTGCGTTGCTGGTATTTTACAGGTTGAATTTAACCACCATTTGAAATGCCTTTTAAAAAGTTTCTACTGTAATTTTGGCACTGAAATGAGGTATTGTGTACACAGAGAGACAGTGAAATAGAGCAGTGGAATGTGCCTTTGACGTTAGTGAAGGCTTCATATTTGGAGGAATGTCAACATAGTTTTCGTATTTTCTTTCAATGCAACAACCAAATACTTTATGGAAACTGATAAAGAGAGATACCCACAAGGAGATCAAGTTATATTATACTAACTGAGGGGTCAAACCTGTATCTCTTATGTCTCCTGCATTGGCAGATGGGTTCTTTATCACTAGCGCCACCTGGGAAGCCCAAGATACATACAAAAAGATTCTTAGATTCTTATTACTCAACAAGAAATACAACCGAGGGCAGGAAAACTCGCCAAATCACTTGTAATAGTTTTGGAGCAATAAGAGGATAGTTGAACTGATTCCTAAGTCATGCAAGGATTTAGGATTTTTTAAGGCATGTGTCATAGCTTAATTAGTTTTTTCCTTCTTATATAAAGGAAAGTATGCAAAGGTGTATAAAATAATGGAGCAGCTGACTGTAGCATCTTATGCTTAATAAAGCATGGTATGCATTTTTTCTCTATTTGATTAAGAAGGGAAAGAAAATGTCATAGAACTATGAGATAGCCACATAGTAATGGGGAAAAAGGAGTAACTCTACAAGGATAGGAAGAATGAGAAAAGACAGTCCAAGAGAGGGTTGAAAGATGGTGGATTAGGCACATATTCCAAAGAGGCAAGGGGCAGCACAATCTCCATTTCTGTCTCCATAGAAATGAACCTTTAAAGGACTTATTACTTCAAAGACCTAATAAGGCTTACCTAGTTCCACAGTAGTGCTAAAGACCAGGACTTAATACTTAATAGGGGACATGATACTTGTTTATATGATGCTGATCAAGCTAACCAAAAAACATAGTCGACACTTGAATGACATGAGTTTGACCTCATGGGTTCCACTTATACACAGATGTTTTTTCAATAGTAAATACTACAGGACCACACCATCCACAATTAATTGAATCTAAGGATTTGGAATCAAAGATATAAAGAAACCTCAGATACAGAGGGCCATCTGTAAGTTACACACAGATTTTCAAATACACAGAGGGTCAGTGCCCCTAACCCCACAATATTCAAGAGTCAGTTGTACTCCATTTCGGGAAAAGAGATCATCTTGCAGGAAGCTAAAATCCATGTGAAAGTGCAGACATGAAAATTCCCCTTGATATGAGTAAAGCCTAACTACACAAAGGTACTTACCTTGCCCAAGAAGACATACAGATGACAAGTAATCATATGAAAAGATGCTCAAGGTCCATGTCATTAGGGAAATGCATATTAAAATATCAATGAGATATGTCATATAACTGTTGCTGCTGCTGCTGCTAAGTCGCATAAGTCATGTCCAACTCTGTGCGACCCCATAGACGGCAGGCCACCAGGCTCCCCCATCCCTGGGATTCTCCAGGCAAGAACACTGGAGTGGGTTGCCATTTCCTTCTCCAGTGCATGAAAGTGAAAAGTGAAAGTGAAGTCGCTCAAGTCGTGTCCGACTCTTAGCAGTCCCATGGACTGCAGCCTACCAGGCCCCTCCGTTCATGGGATTTTCCAGGCAAGAATACTGGAGTAGGGTGCCATTGCCTTCTCCGATATAACTGTTAAAATGGCTAAAAATCCAAAACACTGGTAACTCCAAATTCTGGCAAAGATGCAGAACAGGAATTCTCATTCATTGGTAGTGGGAATACAAGTGGTACAGTCACTTTGGAAGAAAATTGTAGGTTCTTACAAATTAAACATGCTCCTATCATATGATCGAGCAATTATGCTCCTTGGTATTTATCCAAATGAATGAAAATGTGTGTCCATACAAAAGTCTGAACAGGTGTTATAGGAGCTTTATTTATAATTGCCAAAACTTGGAATCAACAAAAATGTCCTTCAGTAGGTGAATGGATAAATAGACTGTGGTACATCTAGAGAGTGGAATAAGTGTTAAAAAGAAATGAGCTATCAAGCTATAAAGGAAGGAACCTTAAATGCATATTATTATGTGAAAGACGCCAGTCTGAAAATGCTTTATGATTTCTACTACATGACTTTCTGGAAAAGGTAAAACTATGGAGAAAAAAAAAGAATCAGTAGTTGCCAGAGGTTAGGTGAGAGGGAGAGGGAGAAATGAATAAGCAGATCATAGAGGATTTGGGGGGAAGTAAAACTACTCTGTACATTATAATGGTGGATATGTGTCCTTATAAATTTGTCCAAACCCACAGAATGTCTAACACCAAGAGTAAATCCTAAAGTAAACTATGGACTTTTGGATGATAAAGATGTATCAATGTAGATTCAACAGTTGTAACAAATTTACCACTCTGGGTGGGTGGGTGGGGGGGGGGAATGTTGATAGTGCAGGAGGTTGTATTGGAGGGGGACAGGGAATATATGGAAATTATTTGTACTTTCAGTTTTGCTGTGCACTTAAAACTGCTCTAAAAAAAGAAATTCTAATGAGACTTCCCTGATGGTCCAGTGGCTAAGACTCTGCTCTCAATACAGGAGGCCTGGATTTGATCCCTCAAGGGATTAGATTCCACAAGCTATAACTATGAGTCTGCACGCTGCAACTAAAGACCTTAATGCTGCAATGAATATCAAAGGTCCTGAGTGCCACAAAAAAGACCTGGTGCAGCCAAATAAATAGCTAAAAATAAATATTTTAAATAAATTTAAAAAAAAAGGCAATCTATTTTAAAAAGGGTGGGAAGGTATTCTGATGACACGATTTAGGTTTGAATCATCTCAGAAGATACAAGTTAACCAAATTGACAACTCAGGCCTGGTCTGAAGCAGTTTTTTTTCTTTTGTTTTCTTTTTTTCTTTACTTTTGGCTCTCATAAAATTACCAGAAAAGTATAAAATCCTGGGAAAGTATAGAAATTCGTATTATTGCAACCTTAGGAAGGTACAGAAATAAATATAGAGGTTGATTTTTTTCAATGAATTAAATTAATGATGCTATTTTAAAATATTAAGTATAACTTTTAAATATTATCACTGCTACTTAAGGCATGTGAAATAGTCTAAGTAATCCTTCATATTATATTACATTTGTGATTAAAATTTAAATTATTGGAGACATTTCAGTTGTCTAGAATCAATTTTAAATGCTTAAAAAAACTGATTTTCTAAAGTTTTATTTATTAGGTATATAAGCTTAGAGCATTAATTATGTTACAGGAGTGGAGAATGTTCCTCAATGCTTAAACATTCATGAGACTTTAAGAATCCCCAAAATAGTTTATACACATCAAAAGCCCTAAAAATGCAGATACTCTTGGAAAAAAATAATCAACTTTGAGAAACTTATTTTAAGGAAATAATTAAAATATGGACAAAGTTATAGCTATAAGAAGGACTTCCCTTTAGCTCAAAGGGTAAAAAATCTGCCTGCAATGCAGAAGACCCAGGTTCTGTCTCTGGGTTGGGAAGATCCTTTGGAGAAGGGAATGGCAATCCACTGCAGGATTCTTGCCTGGAGAATCCCATGGACAGAGGAGTCCGGTGGGCTACAGTCCATGTGATCACAAAGAGTTGGACACAACTGAGCATTATATGCCCAATAGCTATAAGAATAGTAATTTTAGTATTGTCAAGTGTAGCAAAAGTGGAAACAACTTAAGTGGTCAAAAATGAGGCATTTGATACTGATAAACATTTGCAACTCATCCTATGGGAGGCTATGTAGAATCAGTCACTGCCCACTGTTGATGGGACTGCAAAATGGTGCAGCACCTATGCAGGGCAACTTGGTAGTGTCTGTCAAAATTACAAATGCAGTTTAACTCAAAATTCCACTCCTAGGAATTTATCTTAGCAATACACATGTACTTGTTGGAAGTAATATATATTTAAGTTTATTCTCTGCCCTTTTCTTTGTATTTATAAAAGATGAAATGCAGCCTTCTATAGAGGACACTGGTTAAATAAACTATGGTTCATCCACACAATTGTATATTTTGTGGCTATAGGAGAAAATGAGGATGTTTTTGTGGTACTGATAATGGAGAAACTCTAGAAATATATTAAGTAAAAAAAAAAAAAAGTAAGATGCAGAGCAGGGTAAATAGTGTGTTCCCTTTCATATAAAAAAGCAGGGGAAATAAGAATGTATATTTGTATTTTTTTATTTGCATAAGAAAATACTGGAAGGCTACACAAGGAACTAATAAAAAGAGTTAGCTATGAAGAAAGGTGGGTAGGATGAGAATAATACTTCTTGGTGTTTACTTTTAATATTGTTTTGATTTTTCAATGATATGAATATATTTCCTCTTCAAAAATTAGGTTAAAATAGGAGAACTATAAAATAAATTATGATGTGTCTATATGACAGAATATTATATAGTGATTAAAAGTGATGTTGTACGTGTATTTATACATTCAAAATATATAATGGGGTAAGAAAAGCAGGTTGTAAAAAGGCAATGTATTACCCTATAATTTGAAGAAGTATATTTACTTCTTTAGTATAACTTCTTAAAACTCAGTAAAGTGCCCTTTTTAAACTCAGTAAGTGTCCTTTTTAAAAGTTTACTTGTTTAAGTCCTAAGCCCTAACACAAACAAACAAACAAAAAAACCCCACAACCCAGTCTTAAAACTCAGTGATACTTTGGACTCAGAAGTGATTTGCGTTGTACTGCAACATTCTTAGGAGAAGGCAATGGCAACCCACTCCAGTACTCTTGCCTGGAAAATCCCATGGATGGAGGAGCCTGGTGGGCTGCAGTCCATGAGGTCACAAAGAGTTGGACACAACTGAGCGACTTCACTTTCACTTTTCACTTTCGTGCATTGGAGAAGGAAATGGCAACCCACTCCAGTGTTCTTGCCTGGAGAATCCCAGGGATGGGGGAGCCTGGTGGGCTGCTGTCTATGGGGTCGCGCAGAGCAGGACACGACTGAAGCAACTTAGCAGCAATAGCAGCAGCAGCAACATTCTTACATCTGAAGCACCTTGCAGCTAAACTAGGATGCTTTACAAGGGAGAACCTGCTGGCTAATTAAATTAGGACAAGGTTAATTCATGGAGAATGCCATGAAATGTGAAGAAGGAAGCTAGGAACCAACAGGAAATAGGCTTCTCTGACTATTAGCAGTGGGAGAATGGAAGTGCATTTGAACCTGAATACATCCCAGAGGCTGAGAGTAATTTCACCCAGAAGGTGTGTACAGCTGGGCAGACCAAGGAGGGTAGTTATAAGCAGGCAGCCCAGAAGGTAGTTCTAAAGATGCATCTACTTATCTCATAAGATCTCTGTGGCGACCTCCTTGGGCACATGAAGACCTTACTTCTGGTTTCTTTCTCTACTTCCTGCCCCATGTTACATTCTTAGAAACTGAAAAGTGCTCTGAAGACAAATGCTCAACAGCTCAGAGAACTCAAATCTTACACGATTGTCAGTGCCCGTAACACAGTACATATTGCTGCAGAAACTTTCATACAATAAAATTTAAAAATATCATTGTGTTACTTACCTGGTTCACTTTGTATAACAGATTTTGGTGGTAGGAAGTCTTTTGGTTTTCACCATGAGTTACTTCAAACAGTTTGTCATGGTAAATTCACTTCCTCTTCTTTTTCTTGCATAAACTCATCAAAGGTACTACAGTGTAGTTACTCCACATTCTAATATACCAGAAATATAACTATAATACTTCATCAATGTGCACACCAAAGCTTAATTTTTCAATGTTATTTTCTACAGACACTCTCAGCCTAATATTCTACAGCATAAATATGTGTGGTGATACCTAAGTTAAATGGAGGCTCCTTCCCCCTTTCTTCTCAGTCTAAAGCCTGTCTAACAAGCCTTGCCAGTTTGGAACTCCAGAAATTGATAAGCATCTGCCTAAGTGCAGCCTGGCCACTCCAACCGTTGTGTTTTATCATAGGAAAACATTCCTCACTCCCTCCCCCCGTCCCCACTCCTCCTTATGCTGACTTCATGCCACTTGAACCTAACATCTCCAAATTTCCTGAGATCTCTGGGGTTGATATTATCTTTATATCTTATAATGAGTCCTGATGTTTGATTCCATCATCTCTTTCTTGCCTGGGTAAGTTAATACGTTCCCTCAAGCCAATAAGAGACATTCTATTACACTTCCTTTATCAACGTCAGTGTGGTCTAAGGGAAAAAGGATTCTGAACCAGGAGACAGAAGACTTCAATTCCAGCACCAACTCTTTTTATAACTGGTTATGTGACCTTGGAAAAGCAATTTAAGTCCTCTGTACTTCTAGCATGTAGTTTCCCAACTGTAATAAATATTATAAATCCATTCTGTCCTCATCATTTTTATCATCAAAGAACATTTATCAAATGCCTACTTGGTGATGGCACCTTGCAGGGTGCGGCAGGCAGGCAGAGCCCCTGTTAGTTAGGGGTCTAAAGCAGAGAGTTTGAGCCTCATATGAGCATTTGAGCACAAATTTTACTGCTCTTTGGGGAAATAAGAGGAAAATACATAGTAAAAAAATTTTTTTAAGCTAAATGTATTTAATATTTTTAAAAATCTGTCCTTTAAAGATTAATATATTTTTGGTGTAAAAAATGTTATCTCATTATGAAAGATGTCATTTCTTCTATGAAATTATGGTCATACTAAATGTTATTTTCTAAAACTGCCCTCACCAAAATAAATTTTTACTTTAAAAAAAATTTTATCTCTGAAAGATTTTCCTAACAGGGGAATTTCAAGTCCGAGGTCTGATTGGGCCATATCTCCCTTGAGAAAGTGTTTTCATCCCACCGAGAAGTCCTCTTCCACTTCAAGACTCTGTGGTGTGTAGTTTGACCATATTCTGAGTTGGCAGTCTCTGAGCAAGTGAGGACTTAGTGTCTGTTCAGTGTGGGTAAGTCCTTTAGCCTCTCTTCCCCTCAGGTTCCTCATCTATAAAATGGACTTGAGAGAGGTCAGCTTTTATCTGAGTGGATGACAAAGACTCTCTTCTTCACCTAACTCTACTCTGGCTCCTCTAAACTCTCAAGGCCCTGACCCCAGGCTCTGTCCTTGAGACATTGGTCCAGTTTTAGCAAGAATCCTGCTGGGTCGGTTTAGTGGAAAATCTGGCACTCTTGATATCTGATCAAATTCCTCATCCCCCACCCTCAATATCTTATTACCCTGGCCTGCCTTCAGCAAGAATCCTGTTGAGTCAGTCTGCAACAGTCCCATTCAGTCCAGTTCAGTTCAGTCACTCAGTCGTGTCCAACTCTTTGCAACCCTATGGACTGCAGCACGCAGGCTTCCCAGTCCATCACCAACTCCTGGAGCTGGTTCAAACTCATGTCCATGGAGTCGGTGATGCCATCCAACCATCTCATCTCTGTCATCCCCTTCTCCTCCTGCCTTCAATCTTACCCACCATCAGGGTCTTTTTCAATGAGTCAGTTCTTCACATAAGGTGGCCAAAGTATTGGAGTTTCAGCTTCGGCATCAGTCCTTCCAATGAATATTCAGGACTGATTTCCTTTAGGATTGACTGGTTTGATCTTGCAGTCCAAGGGACTCTCGAGAGTCTTCTCCAACACCATAGTTCAAAAGCATCAATTCTTCAGTGCTCAGCTTTCTTTATGATCCACCTCTCACATCCATACATGACTACTGGGAAAACCATAGGTTTGACTAGACAGAACTTTGTTGGTAAAGTAATGTCTCTGCTTCTTAATATGCTGTCTAGGTTTGTCATAGCTTTTCTTCCAAGGAGCAAGCATCTTTTAATTTCATGGCTGCAGTCACCATCTGCACTGATTTTTGAGCTCCCCCCACAAATAATATCTGTCACTGTTTCCATTGTCCCCATCTATTTTCTGTGAAGTGATGGGACCAGATGCCAGGATCTTAGTTTTCTGAATGTTGAGTTTTAAGCCAGCTTTTAAACTCTCCTCTTTGACTGTCGTCAAGAGGCTCTTCAGTTCTTCTTCACTTTCTGCCATAAGAGTGGTGTCATCTGCATATCTGAGGTTATTGATATTTCTTCCAGTAATCTTGATTCCAGCATGTGCTTCATCCAGCCCAGCATTTCACATAACGTACTCTGCATATAAGTTAAATAAGCAGGGTGACAATAGACAGCCTTGATGTACTCCTTTCCTGATTTGGAACCTGTCTGTTGTTTGAGGTTCAACCGGAACCTGTCCGGTTCTAACTGTTGCTTCTTGATCTGAATACAGATTTCTCAGGAGGCAGGTAAAATGGTCTGGTATTCCCATCTCTGTGAAGGATTTTCCACAGTTTGTTGTGATCCACACAGTCAAAGGTTTTGTCATAATCAATAAAGCAGAAGTAGATGTTTTTCTGGAACTCTCTTGCTTTTTTGATGATCCAGTGGATGTTGGTGATTTGATCTCTGGTTCCTTTGCCTTTTGTAAATCCAGCTTGAATATCTGGCAGTTCATAGTTTACATACTGTTGAAGCCTGGCTTGGAGAATTTTGAGCATTACTTTGCAGGCGTGTGAGATAAGTGCAATTGTGCAGTAGTTTGAACATTCTTTGGCATTGCCTTTCTTTGGGATTGGAATGAAAACACTTTTTCCAGTCCTGTGGCCACTGCTGAGTTTTCCAAATTTGCTGGCATATTGAGTGCAGCACTTTCACAGCATCATCTTTTAGGATTTAAAATAGCTCAACTAGAATTCCATCTTAGTAATTTTCCAGACACTGATCCCCATCTTGCTCTTTGGCTATAAATATCCACTTGTCCTTGCTGTGTTAGGAGGTGAGCTAGATCTCCCTTCCAACACACCCTATTGTGGTAGTCCCTTGAACAGTCTTTCTTTTAACAAGTATCATGAATAACTTTTTCTTTAACATGAGATTCCTGAAAATGGCATGTATATTTGCATAGCTCTTGGGGCTCCATTCCTTGGGCACTAGCTGTACACAGCTTCATCCCTTTCATTCTCCCTTGATAAAGCACACCTGGATGCCAACTGAGTTAAATTAATTCCATTTTAATAGTGGTTCTCAGACAGGAGTGGGCATCAGAGTAATCTTTGCGACCTCATGGACTGCAGCCTACCAGGCTCCTTTGTCCGTGGAATTCTCCAGGCAAGAATACTGGAGTGGGTTGCTATTTCCTTCTCCAGGAAATCTTCCTGACCAAGGGGTTGAACCTGGGTCTCCTGCATTACAGGCAGATTCTTTACCATCTGAGCAACGGGGAAGTCCAGAGTAACCTCTAGTGCTGGTTTATCATAGGTTGCTAGGACCCACACTAGAGTTTCTGATTCAGTAGGTCTGAGGAAGGACTTGAAAATTTGCATTTCTATTAAAGTCCCAAGTGATGCTGCTGCTCTTGCTGGTAGTCCTGGAACCTAACTGTGAAAACCATTGTAAGCTAAGAACTTTGAATTTAGTAATCAAAGTAGAATTTAGTGATCAATCCAACAGTCAATCACTCACAAACTGTGCTCTTAATATTTGTAACAAATTATTTACTATACTTTGGCTTATCTGCTGAATTAGTGACCCCTCAAGAGCCTTCCAGCTAAACAATTCTTTGATGTTTAAGTGAGGTAAGACAAGACAGTGGGTCTTAATTTTGTTGAAGCCTGACTCCCTCTGCAATCTTTCAATTCTTTCCACTATCCCATTGACCCCACCTATCTAAAGACTAACACTCAATGTCATAGGGACCAAGGATGGTGCACGGTGTTTTGGTTTCCTGCATAAACATGGATTGTCTTGTCAGCTGTAAGAGGAGTCTTCTGTTTTCCTCAGGGATCTTTCCAAGAGGATCACATCTACATTCTGGCGCTCCTGAGGCTGGAGGGAGGTCATTCCAGGCTGAGCAAATGCTGCAGTTTGCTTTCAACAATGTCCAACGTAGGCACCAGTTTTCCCAGGTGATACTAGTGGTAAAGAATCTGCCTGCAATGCAGGAGTCAATATGGGTTCAATCCTTGGCTCAGAAAGATCCCCTGGAGGAGGAAATGGCAACCCACTCCAGTATTCTTGCCTGGAGAATCCCATGGACAGAGGAGCCTGGTGGGCTACAGTCCACAGGGTTGCAAAAAGTTGGACACGACTGAAATGACTTAGCTTGCAGGGAAGATGGGCACCATGGTGATATATTGCTCTTTCTCTGATAAAGCCTACAGGGCATCTTAAGTTGCCATCCAAAAGGAACTGAAGAAAATTTCAATTATATAT
Organism: Tragelaphus eurycerus; assembly: GCA_935064755.1. Taxonomy (NCBI): domain Eukaryota; kingdom Metazoa; phylum Chordata; class Mammalia; order Artiodactyla; family Bovidae; genus Tragelaphus; species Tragelaphus eurycerus. The sequence continues at coordinate 2,450,758 of CAKXYN010000060.1, forward strand.
ACAAACACACACATACAAACACCTAACAGTAACATATTGCCTGTGACATATTTTAATCAATTGTTCTTCAGAGGGTGATGGTCTAAAAGAAAGAAGAAACATTTCTCTGGGAACTTCGGAAGTCTACTGGCTTTATGGTCTGCCAGAAGCCAGGAAAGACAGCTTAGCAGAATAGGCAGTGAGAAGTATACTGGGCAGCTGCTCCTTCACTCTAGGTCCAGTTTTTCTTAGAAGGAGGCTCTTGTAGGTACATTCACACAGTCAACTCATGGTAAGTCATTTTTAAATGAGGGAAAAACCCCACAAAACCTAACATGTATGAGGGTTCTTTGTGTGCCAGAAATTATTATAAGGACTTTCCTGGTATTATTTCATTTTACAACAGTCCCATACATACTATTATCATCATGCTATAGACAAGAAAACTGAGGTACCAAGAATTAATTAGTTTGAACAAGATCACACCACTTAGTACAAGGTAAAGGTGGGATTCAAACTAACTCTAGCCCTTGGGTCGAATTTTGTGCTGCCTTTTTTTTTTTTTTTTTAAACAGAGGACAACAATCTTCCAGATTAATTAAATCCATGATTCAATATTTTATTGAACCACTTAACAATCAGAAACTGTCCTGGGCTGAATTCTGCCCAACCTTCCCACTGTCCACTGCCAATATCTCTAAGTCTTAATCCACAGTACTCCAGAATGCGACCTTTAGAAAGACAGTCATTTCAGGGACTTCTTTGGCAGTCCAGAGGTTTAGACTCCAAGCTCCCAATGCAGGGGGTCCAGATTCAATCCCTATTAGGGAACTAAATCCCATAGGCTGCAACTGAGAGTTCACATGCTGCAACTGAAGACCCAGCACAGCCAAAGAGATAAGTACATAAAAATAAATAGTGTTGTTGAAGGTGTAATTAGTTAAGATGAGGTGATATTGCAATAGGTGGGCCCCTAACCCAACATGACTGGTGTTCTTATAAGAAGATGGCCATTTGCAGACCTTAATAGACATTTCTCCAAAGAAGACATGCAGATGGCTAGTAGGCACATGAAAAGATGCTCAACATCACTAATTATTAGAGAAATGCAAATCAAAGCTACAATGAGGAACCACCTCACACTAGTCAGAATGGCCATCTTCAAAAAGTCAACAAATAACAAATGTTGGAGACAGTGTGGAGAAAAGGGGAACCCTCTGATACTGCTGGTAAGAATGTAAGTTGGTACAGCCACTATGGAAAACAGTATGGAGGATCCTCAGAAAACTAAAAATAGAATTACCACATGATCCAGCAATCCACTCCTGTTGGTATACCCAGACTAACCTGTAATTCAAAGATACACACATCCCTATGTTCATAGCAGCATTGTTCACAATAGCCAAATCATGGAAATGACCTAAAAATCCACTAACAGATGAATGGATAAAGAAGATGTGGTACACGTACATAATGGAATACTACTCAGTCATATAAAAGAGCAAGATAATTTCATCTGCAGCAACATGGATGCAACTAGAGATCATCACACTAAGTAGAGTAAGTCATAAAGAGAAAGACAAATACCACATGGCATCACCTCCATATGGAAGCTAAAATAGGGCACAAATGAATTTCTCTACAAAACAGAGACAGACTCAGACACAGAGCACAGACTTGTGGTTGCCAAGGCAGGGGAATGATAGCTTGGCAGTTTGGGGTCGGTAAAGAAAGCTATTACATTTAGAATGGGCAAGCAATAAGGTCCTACTGTATAGCACAGAGAACTACATTCAGTATTCTGTGATAAACCATAATGGAAAAGAATATTAAAAAAACAATGTTTATATGTGTATAATGAGTCACTTTGGTGTACAGCAGAGATTGGCACAACATTGTAAATCAACTATACTTCAATTTAAAAAATAAAAAATAAAGAAAAAGATGACTCTTTGAAGACAGATACACACAGAGATAACACCATGTGACTACAAAAGTAGGTGTTGGAGTTAGGGAGCTACAAGCCAGGAAACACCAAAAATTGCCAATGAAATGTCAGAAGCTAGGAAGAAAGGACTCCCCCCAGGTTTCAGAAGGAATGTGGTTCTGCCAACCAACACCTTAATTTCAGACATCTAACCTCCAGAACTGTGGAGACGATGCACTTTTGTTATTTTAAGCTCCCACGTGTGGCATTTTGCTATGGCAGCCCAAGGAAACTGACATTGGACTGAGGCCTTCATTCTGCCTTTCTCTCCCTTCTCCCTCCTGACTACCAATGACAGCAGTGTCACAGAACAGCACTGGCAGAACAAGGACAAGAACCTGAGTTGTTCATTCATTCTGAACTTGGCTGGATTCCTGGCACATTGTAGGTGATGAATAAATCTTTGTGGATTGAGTGAACTTTTCCAGCATTTACTAAGGGACTACACTTTGCCAGGATTATCTAAAAATGTGACAATAAGTCTTAAAAATCAAGAGTAGACAGTGAATAACATTCCACCTTTCAAACTGACAGACAGCTTGATAAATATTAGTCACCAAAATGTCTTTCAGAATCCCCATCACACATGTAAACATGACCGTGTTGATTTGCTTTCTGGGCTTTCCTATTCCATTCATCTATTTTCAAGTGATGCTCCACCTCTTTTCCAATTCCTTGACCCCCTCTGGTGGAGGTGCTAATGAATGGAGGAAAATATGAAAAGCAGATGGCAAGAGGGAGAAGCACACCCCAAAGCTGATCACGAGAGACTGTACAATACCGTCAAACCGTAGAACAAGCACTCTGAGCACATTGCAGACGTTAGTATCTAATGAAGGCTTATCAAGGTACTTGAAAAGGTTTGCCCAAAGACAAAGAATGAAACGAGTATTCTGAGAGTAAATTTGCTGAACATATGGAGTGAAAAGAGCAAAGAAAAGTATGTCATACAGTCTCATTTTTATAAAACAATGACAAAAAATTCCTGTGTATGTATGTGTGTGCAGGAACTGTTTATGTACATTTATGTATATTTGAGATTGTGTGAGCGTAGAGAAAAAGGTAAAAGTATACTCTTTTAGTTTCCTATGGTTGCTATAACAAACTGACACAAACTTGGTGTCGGAAAACAACAGAAAGTAGTTAAATTCACACAAATGGAAAGTTGAATGGTGGTTTCCAGTCGGAGAGAAAGTGGAGGTTGTTACTGAATGGGTATAGACCTTCAGTTTTGCAGAATGAAAAGAGTACTGGGGATTAGCTGCACAATAATGTGAATATACTTAAGAACTAAATGTACACTTTAAAATAGTTAAGATGATAAATTTTATGTTCTGTATGTCTTACCACAATTTTTAAAAAAGCTTGACACATTTCAGATAAGTATTATTTTTAACCCTATTTTGGAGGAAATGAGGCACTGAAACTTGCCCAAGATTACAATCATAGTCAGTGGCAAAGTGAAAGTGAAGTGAAAGGCTTATCACTTAGTCGTGTCTGACTGTTTGAGACCGCATGGACTATAGCCTGCCAGGCTTCTCTGTTCACAGAATTTTCCAGGCAAGAATATTGGAACGGATAGCCATTCCCTTCTCCAGGGGATCTTCCTGACCCTGGCATCGAACCGAGGTCTCCTGCATTGCAGACGGAATCTTTACTGTCTGAGCCACCAGGAAAACCCAGTAAATGGCAAAGCTGGGATTCAAATCTAGGACAATCAACTCTAAAGATCTTCCTTATAATCACTATGATATATAAAAGATAAAATAGTCTCTAATTATTGGGGGGAAAAAAAGACAAAAAGAAAAAGACACTTCTTAGAAAAAACAACACCCTCAAAGTGATTCTCTTATAGTTCTGAAGCCAGAAGTCTGCCATCAGCTGTTCTGGGCCAGAATTAAGGTACTGGGAGGACGGCAGTCCCTCTCGAATCTCTAGGGGAGAATCCATTCCTTGCCTCTTCCAGATCCTGGTGGTTGCTGGTGTTCCCCAACTTGTGGTTACATTGCTCCAATCTCTGCTTCTGTGGTCATACTGCCTTCTCCTCTTCTGTATGTGCCAAATCCCCTTCTGCTTCTCTCTTACAAAATCATTGTGATTGTATTTAGGGCACTCCTGGATAATCCAGGATAATCTTCTACTTCAATATTCTTAACTTCATCGCATCTGCAAAGGTCCTTTTTCCATGTAAGATGACACTGGTTTCAGAATGAGAATCTGCTATCTTTGGGGGCCATTCTTCAGCCCACCACAGATACAGGGGAAGGAGCAGCATGGTCTCCAGCCTCCAAGATGAGCCCCGACAATCCTTTCCTCTTGATATGATCCTATCCTCTTGATATGTGAACCTTTCTGTAATCTCTTCCCGCACTGAATGAGGGTGGTCTCTGTGTTCAACATCTGGTGGAGCAGTGACAGTGTGTGACTTCCAGGCTGAGTCACAAAGGGTGTTGTATAGTTTCTGCTTTGCTCTTTTGGATAGATTGCTCTGAGGGAGACCAACCATCATGTGAGAACACCCAGGCAGTGCTGTGAAAAGGCCCATTTGCAGAAGAACTGAGGTCTCCCGTCGACAACAGGCACCGTGCTGCCAACCATGTGAGTGTGCCACCTTGGAAGTAGATCCTGGAGCCCCAGACAAGTCTAAAATAATGAGAGCATTCTCAGAACTGCCCAACTACCCAGCCAAGATTTCCTGATCCACAAAAACATATGAGACATAATAATGTTTATTGTTTTGATCATTAAATTGTGGGATAATTTGCAACATAGATAGTGATATGCGAGAAGGACAAACCAAGCCAAACAAACAAACAAACAAAACTATCCCCCCAAAATTCCTCTTTCTACCCCTAGCATTATATATTTAAAAAATTTCACAGACAATAGTTTGGGCTCATGTGGTATTAATCTCTGAGAAAAGAGACAGATTTGAGTGACACAGAGCATTCTACATTCTCAGGAGCAGAGAGGAAAGAGCCCATAATTTTGTTGTAGTTACTCTGCCTCTTGTCATACTGAAGAGTATAATTAGTATTGGTTGTTACTGCTTATCAGTATACATTCTCTTTCCTTCCAGTAATAGTGCTCCACTTTTCCTCTAGGGAGCTACTATGGAAGAACATAAAGGAGCAAGGGAATAAAAAAAGAGCCTATTTGAAGGCAGAATTGATTGAAAAATAAATAAACAAAGGAAGCCTTTGGATGCTCGACTTATAACTTCAATAATCCATGTGAGTCATGTATTTAAAGGAGAGCTTAGGTATGTGTGTATGATGCCAGTGCACTCCTCTTCTAGTCCTCATAAACTCCCTGGATTAAAAAAAAAAAAGATGACGTACAAGCTGTTAAAAAATCCAAAGCTTTCCACTGCTTCACAATTAAGTATAGATTAGTTTAAAGCATTCTACAATATGATTAAATCCATTATCTAGTATTCCTTCCCTCTCTGTGGTTAAAACATGGTATTTGTCAGCTCAGGGCTGCTATAGCAAGGTGCCATAGACTTGGTGGCTGAAATAATAGACATTTATTTATACAGACAGTCTGGAAGATGGAAATGCAAGATCTGGGTGCCAGCAGAGTTGGTGGTCTGGTAAGACCTCTCTTCCTGGCTTGTAGACAATCACCTGTGTGATGGTCTCCCTGTGTCCTCACATAGCCTCTTCTTTGTACGAATGTAGTAGAGAGAGAAAGAGAGAGATCTCTGGTGTCTCTTCCTCTTCTTATAAGGATCTCAGTCCTACTGGGGTGGGGCCTCAATCTTACGACCTCATTTAACCTTAATTTCCTCCTTAAAAGCTCTGTCTCCAAATATAGTCACATTGAGGTTAGGGCTTCGACATATGAATATTTTTTTAATTAAATTTTATTTTGCTTAACTTCACAATATTGTATTGCTTTTGCCATACATCAAGATGGATCCGCCACAAGTATACATGTGCTCCCCATCCTGAACCCTCCTCCCTCCTCCCTCCCCACACCGTCCCTCTGGGTCGTCCCAGTGCACCAGCCCAGGCATCTGCCATCAGGCATCGTACCTGGACTGGCGACACATAATTTAGTCCATGACAGATATTCACTGCTCACTAAATATCCATGTGTTTCCTACCATTTCCCAGGCTCCGTTATGGTCAGTCAGGGTCATGTGACTAGTGGTAGCCAATCAGCTGCAGCAAAAGACACTTCTGATTAAAGATTTTAAAAGCTTGGTGCACAACCTCTAGTTCTCTCTACTTTCCTCTTAATGACTCAGAAGCCATATATTCCAGTTGGTGAGGTACGAGATGACATGGCCTCCATTAGCAAGGGTCTTGAAATGACTATGCTGCAGCAACTCTCCACCAGCCCACCCCCCTACCCTACCCCCCATCAGCTTGCAGGGGACATATATCTTGAATGAGAAATAAGTCTTTGTGATGCTAAGCCTTTGTGATATCAGGGTAAATTTGTAGTTAAGCAAAACCTTGTGTTTCCTAATTCTTAATCCTTATCCTTGGAATTACTAAATAAATGGAAAGATGGTTCCTTTTCATGGATCTGAAGTCTTTATTATTGTTAAAATGGCAATGCTCCCCAAATCTGTATATTCAACACAATTCCTATTTAAAATCTCACTTTTTAAAAACATATTTGACAAGCTAATCCTAAAATTCATATGGAATACAAGCGACTTCAGAATATTGAAAACAATATTGAAAAAAGAACAAAATTGGAGGATTCACATTTCTCAATTTTAAAACTTACTACAAAGCTACAGTAATCCAGATAGTATGATACTGACATAAGGCTAGATACATATGTATATGGAATAGGATTGAGAATGCAGGACTTCCCTGGGGCCAGTAGTTAAGAATCTGCCTGCTAACGCAGGGGACATGGATTTGATCCCTAGTCTGGGAAAAGCCCATGAGCTGCAGAGCAGCTAAGCCCATGTGCTACAACTACTGAAGCCCATGCACCCTAGAGCCCTGTGCTCTGCGACAAGAGACGCCACTGCAAGGAGAAGCATTGCAACAAAGAGTAGCCTACCCACTCACTGCAACTAGAAAGCCTGCATTTAGCAACAAAGTTTCAAGTGTAGCCAAAAAGTGAAAAAAGAAAGTGAGAAGCAACTCACAGATTTGGAGAAAATACTTATAAATCATAAATGTAATCAGATCAGATCAGATCAGATCAGTCGCTCAGTCGTGTCCGACTCTTTGCGACCCCATGAACCGCAGCACGCCAGGCCTCCCTGTCCATCACCAGCTCCCGGAGGTCACTCAGACTCGCATCCATCGAGTCAGTGATGCCATCCAGCCATCTCATCCTCTGTCGTCCCCTTCTCCTCCTGCCCTCAATCCCTCCCAGCATCAGAGTCTTCTCCAATGAGTCAACTCTTCGCATGAGGTGGCCAAAATACTGGAGTTTCAGCTTTAGCATCATTCCTTCTAAAGAAATTCCAGGATTGATCTCCTTCAGAATGGACTGGTTGGATCTTCTTGCAGTCCAAGGGACTCTCAAGAGTCTTCTCCAACACCACAGTTCAAAAGCATCAATTCTTCGGCGCTCAGCCTTCTTCACAGTCCATACTCTGTGGACTCACATCCATACATGACCACAGGAAAGACCATAGCCTTGACTAGGCGAACCTTTGTTGGCAAAGTAATGTCTCTGCTTTTGAATATGCTATCTAGGTTGGTCATAACTTTCCTTCCAAGGAGCAAGCGTCTTTTAATTTCATGGCTGCAGTCACCATCTGCAGTGATTTTGGAGCCCAGAAAAACAAAGTCTGACACTGTTTCCCCATCTATTTCCCATGCAGTGATGGGACCAGATGCCATGATCTTCGTTTTCTGAATGTTGAGCTTTAAGCCAACCTTTTCACTCTTCACTTTCACTTTCATCAAGAGGCTTTTTAGCCCCTCTTCACTTTCTGCCATAAGAGTCGTGTCATCTGCATATCTGAGGTTATTGATATTTCTCCCGGCAATCTTGATTCCAACTTGTGTTTCTTCCAGTCCAGCATTTCTCATGATGTACTCTGCATATAAGTTAAATAAACATGGTGACAATATGCAGCCTTGACGTACTCCTTTTCCTATTTGGAACCAGTCTGTTGTTCCATGACCAGTTCTAACTGATGCTTCCTGACCTGCATACAGATTTCTCAAGAGGCAGATCAGGTGGTCTGGTATTCCCATCACTTTCAGAATTTTCCATAGTTTATTGTGATCCACACAGTCAAAGGCTTTGGCATAGTCAATAAATGTAATAAGGGTCTTATATGCAGCATATATAAAAAACTTTAAAAACTCAACAATGGAAAGAAAAAAAAATCAATTTAAAAAAGTGGGCAAAGGATCTGAAAAGACATTTCTCCAAAGAAAAAATTAAAATGGCCAGTTAGCACATTAAAGATGCTTAACATCATTAGTCATCAGGGAATGCAAATCAAAACCATGGTGAGATAACCACTTCACACCCACTAGGATGTCTGCAAGAAAAAAAGGAAAAAAATTTTTGGAGAGGATGTAGAGAAATTATAAGCTTTGTACCTTTCTAGTGGGAATGTAAAATGGTGCAGCTACTTTGGGAAATGGTTTGGCATTCCCTTAAATAGTTAAACATAGAGTTATCATGACCCAACTTCCCACTCTTTAGTTCATACCCAAGAAAATTGAAAACATATATCAATAAAAAAAACCTGTACATGGATGTTCACACCTTATTATTTATAAAAGCCCCAAAGTGGAAACAATCCAAATGTCCATCAGTTGTTGAGTGAATACACATGTGTTCTTTTTTTTTTTTTTTTTTTTTAAGATTTGTTGTTTATTTGTTTATTTTATTTTTGGCTGGATGTATCTTCATTGCTGTAGCTGGGATTTATCTAGTTGCAGCGAATGAGGGCTGCTCTTTGTTGCACTGCACAGGCTGCTCACTGCAGTGGCTTCTTTTGTTGTGCAGGCTTCAGGGTGCACAGGTTTCAGTGGTTGTGGAGTCCAGGCTCTAGAGCACAGGCTCAACAGTTGGGCGCATGGGCTTAGTTGCATGTGGGATCTTCCAGGACCAGGGATCGAACTGATGTCCCCTCTATTGCAAGGCAGACTCTCAACCCCTGGACCACCAGGAAGACCCTTACACATGTGTTCTTAAGGCCTCCTTAATTTCTGGAATAATCTTTACCTGACCCAAACTTACAGTCAGCCATTTCTCCAAGTTCTGGTATTTTTCATTAGTGAATTTAGAACCCAAAGCTGGGCACTAAGTATACTCATTGCTACTGGGCTAGTTGCTTCTAGGTACTATCAATGGATAGAGCTGGATTTTCTCGTTTTAGTTCTAAAAGTAATGCATCCTAATTTATAAATTTATATGATATCTACCCACCCCTTACAGTCTTCTGTGAGTATTTAGGGATTTCCCTTGATGGAGTCCTATATACCAGAGCCCCCAGGAAGCAGACTGCGTGGTAATACATGGAAAATGGTGGAACATGTAGTAAGAATGAGAAATAAGCTTTTGTTACGGTAAGCCTTTGAAATTTGAGATCATTTGTTACAATCAGCCTAATCTAGCCTAATCTGACTGTTACAGTAATTATGCACAAAGCACTGCGCTAGATCCAAATAGCCATTTTAATATAAGTAGCAAGAAGTATTAAGAAGTTAAAATTTTGTTTGCTGTCACATAAATCAGTAAGGCATCAGCAGAGTAGAAGTCCCATCAGAAATTTCAAACTGGCCAAATTTTGTAAAAATCATCTGGTACTCAATTCTGAAATAAGAAGGGCCAGTTTCTATATAACAGAGGTTAAATCTCTAGGAGAAACAGGGTAACAAGGGCCATGTTTTCCATATAAAAATCTCTTCACTAGAATATGAGGACTTTATGTCACTGTACAGATTTATGAAGAAAACAGAATTCTTAATAGAGCCTCGGGCATCTGCTCATATCATGGAGGGAAAGCACTCCCAGAAGCAAGTAGACAACATTTGCCTAGAACCTGCTATTATTACATTCTGTGCATATGGTAGCTAAAAACTCATTAGTTCTATAATTCTGGCTGAAGTTGGCAAGCCACCTCCAGAAATATTTCATACAAGCAAAGTGACAGAAGGCAATTTCCTTTGTTATAGGATGAGCTGGTTAGGGTAGTGGTCATGCACACACACAAAAATCAACCAGATAAGAGTGAAACTACTCTTATGAAATTTATTCACAGCTTTTGGTAAGTCAGTTTTCATGTCACTGGCCTCATGTTTGTCATCTAAGAATACAGTATTGGTCTGACTTACATAATTTCTTTCAAATAGGATTAGAAAATATATTTCAGTAGCCACCATGAGACAGATATATATTTATTTTGTTGAAACAAAAAACCAGAGTGTAGTCACTTTGTTTTAACTTTCCTCCCACAGCCTCAGTTCCTTCTGCAGGGAACTGTTTGTTTCCCTCCCCATCCACATGGTATCCCATGTGGAGTACCATCCGCATCCTCTTTCTTTAAGTAAAAATGTCCCAGTAATACGTTGAGGCTCCCTATGCCCTTCAACACGAAGAGCTGACCCCCACCCTTATTCTCAGGCTCTAGTGATGAATACAGGACCCAAAGTTGACCAATCAGAATGTCAATATATCCTGTCGTCATAACTGGTTCAGAAACGTGTACGTGACCAACTTGGGCCAATGAGAGGCTCCCTCAGGTTTTGTGCTGAAGTCTTTACAAAGATACTTTCTTTCCAGTAGATAGAATGCAAGCCTGGAGTTGTTTTTGGAATCTTTGCTACCACTTCAGCAGGGCCTGTCAGACAATGCAGCTGTAGAGGAAAGCACAACTAAGAGATTCCTGACTCTATCTTTTGTGTGCTGCTGGCACCCCACTCCAGTACTCTTGCCTGGAAAATCCCATAGATGGAGGGGCCTGGTAGGCTGCAGTCCATGGGGTTGCGAAGAGTCAGACATGACTGAGTGACTTCACTTTTACTTTTCACTTTCATGCATTGGGGTAGGAAATGGCAACCCACTCCAGTGTTCTTGCCTGGAGAATCCCAGGGATTGGGGAGCCTGGTAGGCTGCCTTCAGTCATGTCCGACTCTGTGCGACCCCATAGACGGCAGCCCACCAGGCTCCCCTGTCCCTGGGATTCTCCAGACAAGAATACTGGAGTGGGTTGCCATTTCCTTCTCCAGTGCATGTAAGTGAAAAGTGAAATAATCTCAAAACCACAACCTGGAGCTTTTTTCATTTAAATGAGTCAGTAAATATCCTTTTTACATTTAAACCAGTTGAATTTCTTTCATTTGCAACCATAAGAATTCTGACTAACACTCACAGTTACAGGACAAACAACCAGAAAAATATAGTCCTCCCTGGCCTTACTTATCTCAATGACAAGTCATTGAGCCAGAAACACAATACAAATAAAATTTCTTCCCAATATAGTACATTTTCCCAAAGAATCTCAAAGCATTTACAACCTCAGAAAACAATACCCTGGAACGGAAGAGACACTTTGAAAAGAAGACCTAACTCTTGTTCATCGAGTTGAAAATAACATCGATCTTTTCCTGATAACAGGCTATGTACCAAGAACTGTACAAGGTATTTTATAGCTTTACCTTATTTAACATTCACTATTTTATTAGGTTGGTGTTATTATGCCCACTTTATAGATAGGGATGTTGAGGCACAGAAAGATTTATTTTCCTGAAGTGATTCAGCTCAAAAATTATCTCTCCAGCATTTAAGTTCATGTCTTTCTAGCTCAATGTCTGTTCTCTTTTATGCAACATTGCTCATCTCTTTATTTATGCTAATATTATGTCAATATTAGCCTTTCTATCAATACTTGCCCACTCACTACTGACAACTGGCCTTCTGCCTCCTAAAGTCCTAGTTGCATTGTGTGAATCGGACACCTTACCTGGGCAAGGTAATTAGATCCATTCATTTGGATATTTAAGTGTGGGACCCAGAAGGATATTCACTCAGTGCTAGATTCTTGACCTGAAAAGGCATATATGTTACTGGTAAGATGTACTTTTTTAATGTAAGGAACAATATGGTCCTACACCTTTAAATTTTTCAGTAATTTACTCATGTTCTCATGTATAACTTTTCTAGGATCTCCCCTGTGAGGATTTCCCCTTGAATTGTCCAAGACTCTCAGGGTCTTTCTTGGTACAAAATGATCCACTTAGTCAAACCTCAAAAAGAAAGAACTGGAAATGTGATTGGTTCTAGCAGCATCAGTCTTGTCCCTGTTACACTGCATTATGTTTCAGTGCTGATCTCGTGCTGGCTGGTGGATGCCTGCCCATCTCAGTTAGCCTGGATTCTCATTCTTGGCATCCAAGATCAAACCTTGGTTGACTTGCATTTACTTATTCAACACAATGTGGGAGAGCTGGGTCTCACAGAGAATCCAGCTGTCGGAAGTTTGTGTTTAATCCAGGTCACCGGTTTATACTTGCCCTTCCCTCTTGGTGCCACATTTTTTGGAAGCTGTAGTATCTGGTTCTTCCTGAGGACAGGCCCATGTTGGTTGACCTTGATAGGCTGCTGCTGCTGCTAAGTCACTTCAGTCGTGTCCGACTCCCCGTGACCCCATAGACGTCAGCCCACCAGGCTATTGAACTTTAATTCGAAAAACAGAAGGTCTCTGCTCTTCTGTCTCAAGAAGTCTTTTCATTAAGAGAAAGGTGCTAATGGCCTTTACATTTGCATGATTAAGGAGGGTGCATTCAAAGGATTCCCTCATTAATAATGAAACTCCTGGTTTAGTTATTGTCCCCACCCAAGAACACAGACATCACTAAAAGATTTTCTAAAATGGTACCTCACCAGGCACCCTATGCCATCTTGAGTCAGAGGCTCGACAAGTTAATTAGTAAAGCAGACTGACTGACAGAGAAAGAGACTGACTTTCTGACTTTGCCTAAAGTTCCAGTTCTGATGCCTAAGACCTTGTTATTCTTCTGGCCCTTCCTTAAGTTCCACCCATGTTAGTAAGGGGCCACCTCTGTTAAGGAGTTCATATTGCAGGTCAAGTTTACATTCCAGGGGAAGGCAACTTCATAGTATAAAGGGCTAATAAAAGGTAATTATTTCCATAATGATTAATATGAAAAATTAACATACATTTCCAGAAGCTCACCCTCCTTTCACCCGTTAACTACCACAAACACGTTAAATAACATTTCATTGTCTTGAATAAACAATAACAGAATAAAGAAAACTTTGCATAACCATTCTTGAAAATGTTAATGCTGGACTTGATGCAAGAATTACTGAATGTTCTATGGAGAACACGAAAAGCCAGAACTATAAACACTATTTGGTGAAATGGCCAGTTATGTAAAGGAGAAATGGGGCAGAAGTCGGTCAGTATCCCCTACTGTACAGTCTGTGTGTATTTTGAGAGCCAAAAGCAGTTGGGAGACAAGAATAAGAATTTTTTCGTAGGCTTGATGATATATTATATATTTATGATATTTATCTGTATTTTTATGTATTTCAAATAACTCATGATTTTAAAGCATATAAAGGTTATTTGAAATACATAGAATATACAGATAATAGTACTCATAAGCCTCCCAGATTTAACATATTTTCACTTTTTGCTCCATTGTATTAGTTTCCTAGGGCTGCTATAACAAGTTTTCACAAACTTCATGGCTTAAAACAACAAAAATGTATTCTCTTACAGTTATTCCAGAAGTCCAAAATCAATATGTCAGCAAAGCTGATTCCTTCCGGAGAGGTTCAGAGGGAGAATCTTTGCCATCCCACTGTGGCGGCTGCCAGGATTCCGTGTCTTCTGCCTTCTTTCTTTTTCTAAGTATACAGTCTGTCCTTGGTATCCATGGGTCCTGCATCCACAGAGTCAACTAACTGCAGATAGAAAAATATTCAGAAAAAAAAATTTCTAGAAAGTTTCAGAAATCAAAACTTTAATTTGCCACACAGCCTGCAACTATATACATAACATTTACACTGTATTTACAACTATTTACATAGTGTTAGATATGACACCCCACTCCAGTACTGTTGCCTGGAAAATCCCATGGATGGAGGAGCCTGGTAGGCTGCAATCCATGGTGTGGGTAAGAGTCGGACACGACTGAGCGACTTCCCTTTCATTTTTCACTTTCATGCATTGGAGAAGGAAATGGCAACCCACTCCAGTGTTCTTGCCTGGAGAATCCCAGGGACGGGGAGCCTGGTGGGCTGCCGTGTATGGGGTCTTAGCAGCAGCAGCAGATATTATAAGTAATCTAGAGATGATTAAAAGTATACTGGCAAAGGATGTGTATAGGTTATATGCAAATACTACACCATTTTATGTGAGGGACTTGAGCATCTCTGAATTTGGATAGATACCCACGAGGTCCTGGAACCAAACATCTGTGGACACTGAAGGGTGACTACACTTGTCCTTGGATTTAGGGCCTACTTGAAATCAGGATCTCAAGATCCTTATATTAATTTCATCTGCAAAGATCCTTTTTCCAAATAGGGATATATTCTCAGGCTTTCGGTGGAACACATCTTTCGGGGGGTGGGGGCACTATTCAACCCACAACTATTTACCTTAACCCTTACAAATAAAATGGCACAGATATCCTTGAAATTCCTTCCTCAACCTTCTTCTGTTTCATTTCATCCTCATTTGTAACAATAATCCTAAGTGTTGCTGCTATGTATGTTTCAATACTTTTACTACCTTTATATCTGCAAAGAATTTGCAGTTGTTTATATACAGACACTACCTTTACAAGACTAAAAGATTTCTATAAATGGCAACACTGTGTACATTTTTTTGCAACTTTTTTTTTTTTACTGAATATCAATATTTTAAGATTTACCTGTGCAGATACACGTAGCTATGATTTACTTATTTTGCCTATGGCATGAATGTCCACAGTTTATTTCTCCATTCCTCCTTTGAAAGACATTTGGATAGTATTATGATTTGGATATTATAAACTTAGTGGTCACGATCATTCCAGGATGTATCTCCTATACTTGTATATACACACATGTGAGAATTTCTCTAGGGTTGATACCTTAAAGTGGAATGGATAGATTCCATTTTTTTTTCTCTCCATTTTTCTATTTTCTTGAAGAGAATATGTAGACATCAACTGTTGTTTCTTGAAAGTTTGCAAATACTAGGGTATAAACTATCTGGATCTTACTCTGTTTGGGGGATGGGCTTTTTTAAAAACTATAATTTCTGTAATGACTGGAAGTATATCTTTAAAATTTCTTTTTAAAATTTTGTTTTTTTATATTTGTCTGGAAAATTATTCACTTTATGTTTTCAAATGTTTTAGTTTATTGCTGTTCATAATAACATAGAATTGGGGTTTTATAAGGGCAAAGTTTGAATATTGGCAATTTCATGTGATGACATAAAAATTTCTTGTGGCTTTAAATGTTCTTTCCTCATTTATAATTATGAGTTTCTTTCATTACTAATATCATTATTTGTATTTTTGGTTTATTACCAAATACCTCTGTATTTTATTAGTCTTTCAAAATGTAAGATTATCTCAGCTGTTTCTTCATTTTTTATTTCACGAATTTCTAGACCCTGATGCTGGGAGGGATTGGGGGCAGGAGGAGAAGGAGACAACAGAGGATGAGATGGCTGGATGACATCACTGACTTGATGGACGTGAGTCTGGGTGAACTCCAGGAGTTGGTGATGGACAGGGAGGCCTGGCGTGCTGCAATTCATGGGGTCGCAAAGAGTCGGACACGACTGAGCGACCGAACTGAACTGAACTGAGTTGTGTTTTTATTTTTCCTTCTTGCTGCCATCTTGTGACCTTTGAATTTACCCTTTTGCTCTTTTTCTGGATTCTTGACCATTGATCTCATGGTTTTTTTTAACATTTCTATTATCTGATATAAGTACATTTAAGTCTAGTCTCTCCTAGATATATCCAAATTGTAATAAAAAGTATTTTCATTGTCATTTGGTTTTATAATTTATTTCTATATTAAATGTTTCTTTGAAAAGTAAATTATTTGGAAGTATACGTTTTAGTATCTATAATACAGGAGGGTTCTGTTTTATTTATCATCCTTTTTAATAATTCATTTAAAATTTTATTTAAAGAAAATACATTAGTTTTATAGTATTTCTCTTTATGGCCTAATGTATGATTTGTTTTTGAAGAAGTTTATGTGTGCATGAAAGGAATGGGTATATTATGATTTTCACGGTTAAGCACTATATTTATATAAAGCTGATAATTGTGCAGCTCAAGCCTTCTAGAAGCTGATTGATTTTTTTTTGACTCTTCGATCTATCAATTTTAGATACATGTATTAAAATCTACTATGATTCTGGATTTGTAAACTGACCCTGTTCATTTTTGCATTTCATATTTTGAAACTTGGCTATCAGGCATATACAAAGATGACAGTTATTTTCTCTTTGCACCCTGTAACATGTGGAATCTTAGTTCCCCAACCAGAGACTGAATCCACACTCCCTGCATTGGAAGCATTAAGTCTTAACCACTGGACCGGAGGAAAGTCCCTCTCCTAGCACTTTTAAGACACTCACTCCATTTGCCTCTGACCTCTATTTTATTGTCTATCCAATTGTTGATTCAATGTAGGCAATCTGTCTCTCCTTATTGTTGATTTTTCCCTTTGTCTTTAATGTTCTACCGTTTCATTATGAAGTTTCTAGGTAGATTACCCTACATGGAAATCTTACAGAGTCCTCAGACTGGCTGCTGCCACTCAGCACCCATTCCCTAGGCCAATATCCTGGCTTGTCCTGATCCTGAGCTGTGGGCTTCCCTGGTGGCTCATATGGTAAAGAATCTGCCTGCAATGCAGGAGACCCAGATTTGATCCCTGGGTTGGGAAGATCCCCTGGAGAAGGGAATGGCAACTCCTTCCAGTATTCTTGCCAATCCCATGGACAGACAAGCCTGGTGGGTTACAGTCCATGGGGTCGCAAAGAGTTGGACACGACTGAGTGACTGTCACTGAGCTGTTGGCAACTTCTGGCTCTTATTATTCTGGCTTTGAGTTTTTGCTTTATTTCCAAAATTCATCGTTTTATTTCTCTTTTTTCTTTATTCATTTTTTCACATTAAAATGATTTAGCAATATTTTATCCAGAATTTTTATGTGATTATAGTGGGAAGAGGTTCTATGTCAGTTCTGTCATCAATACTGACGAATCAGAAGGCTCTGAGACCCCCTTTACTGTTCTATGAGATCAGGAGAAAAAATATGGAGTCAACTGCTTTCCACTGAGAGCCCAGCACTGAGAATCAGGGGGTAATATTCTCTTCCATCCAAAATCCCTGTCTGACTTAAGGTCAGTATACTTTAAAAATGTGATGACTTACAGAGTAAAATGTTATATAAAATTAAGTGATGCCACTGTGAAAGAAAATGTTATTATTTACATTTTATAGGGGAGGGACTAAGGCTCAGAAGCTAAGTAACTTGATCAAAGTTGAAAGAGAGTAAGTGGAAAAATCAAAATTTTAAGCTATGATTCTGAGAACAAAGCCCACATTTCCCCTATTATGTTGCCTCCTAGGAAATTGTAATCTGCATAACAAGAAGACATTTTAAAAAGGTAAAAATTAAAGAATCAGGATACATTTAAGGGCTAAGCTGTGTAGCATAGAAAAAATTATAAAAGGAAGATATCAATGTGGGGTATATATTATATATAGATATATATCACTTCACTCCTGTTGAGAGAAATCAAATAGCTGCATGTCAGTTGAATGCATTTCTCACAGATAGGATTACCTGTCGAGAACAGTTTTGGAAGAGCTCAGCAGATGGCATTCCAAATGAGAGATGCCCACATGGGCTGTGAAGGCTATAATGGATTTCAAACATCTATGTCTGTCTCTCTGGCAAATGACATTGCCTTGAAAAGGTGGATTTTTTTTTTTTTCTTTGTCATTTGAAGGTTGTATCTACTTGTAAAGAGAGGCACATTTGCCTTATATGGATTGGATCTAAATCTGTATGGACACATCAGATTGTGTGTGTGAGTTGACCCAATTATATTGGGTTATTCTGAGGTTAGAGGTACTCTAGCTGATTTTTTAAAATTAATAAATTAATTAATGTGGCTTTTAAATTATTTTTGGCTGTGTTTGGGTCTTTGTTGCTGTGCTTGGGCTTTCTTTAGTTGTGGTGAGTGTAGGCTACTCTTAATTGCAGTGCATGGGCTTCTCACTGGGGTGGCTTCTCTTGTTGCAGAACAAGGGCTCTAGGTGCCTGGGCTTCAGTGGTTAAGACCCATGAGCTTAATTGCCCGATGGCATGTGAAATCTTCCTGGACCAGGGATTGAACCCTTGTCCCCTGCACTGGCAAGTAGTTCCTAACCACTGGACCACCAGGGAAGTTCACTCCAATTGATTTTTTTTACCTCTAATATTTGCCTTATTTCTTCATAAGATAAAAGGATCTGATTTCCCAAGCAAACATGCTATTTCCTGGTATAAGCTGATGTTAAGTGATGTCTCAGGTTTTAATTCTAATGCTTTAAGTTGTATATAATAGAAAAATCTAAGTGAAAGTGGCTAAACAGTAAGGAATTAATTTTTCCACACAAGAATTTTGAAAGTAGAGTGATTTCGGGCTGGTCAATTTAAGAGCTCAGCTATGTCATCAAAGACTAGCTCTTTCCATGTGTTCTTGCTCCATCCCCAGTGTGCTGGTTTCTGTTACCTTGTTCTTCTCATCACGGTTCTAAGATGGTTGCCTCATCTGTAGGAATCTTTCCCTCAGAGAGCAAAGTAGAGGCATCAAAAAGGGAAATTTTCCCTCACAGGTAGAGAAGAAACTCCCAAAAGCTACCACTCACTCCAAAAGTTTTTTTTCACAAATCATTTGCTAGAAGTGCCTCATACACCCATTCCGAAATAATCAGTGGCAAGAAAAATGGACTTATACAATGGGTTTTGCTAACAGAGGCTCATTTTTGCGGGCTAGAGAGGTCTTATTTGGCCATGATAAGGATGAAGCTAATCAGGGTTCTACTGGTAAGCAACATGGGAGCGACCAGCTTTCAATAGGTAACCAACAACACTTGGCACATGTATGTCTTGTTGGGCTGGGAAAACGTGCTAACAATTATTACCTTGGTCAGTTGGTTGAAGAAGGTGATTGTCATTATTTATCCACCAAAGAGCTGTGAATAATATTTTGTTTTTAACCAGAAATACTTTCTCTTTTTTAGTTCCTGAAGCTTGAGTCTATAATACTAAAAAAAAAAAAAACAGAAACAAAAAAAACCCAAAACCCCCAAAACTATAGTTTAGTCAGCTCAAAACACCATCTTTTTTCTTTAAAAAGAAAAAAATCACTGTACCTACTTCTCTGGCCATAGAGCTGGTCATATGACCTAGGATGGCTGTAGTGATTGGTCTGTGATGGGCATGTGGCTCGGGCTAGGTCAAGTGTCTTTCTCAAGATTTTTCTAATGGGAGATGATAGAAAAAAATAATTTTTTTTGCAGGTTAGGGTGGGAGTCACATACAGAATTATAAAGGCTGGAGACAAATGTAGCCATGATTCTGGATGATAGTTGTAGGTGTCCTGAAATAATGAGAACACATGCAGGGGAAAAAATCAGAAGCAAGGTATAGGGTAGAAAGGAGGACAGAAAAAGGAACCTTCCTACATTGTTTGTGAGAGTGTAAGTTGGAGCAGCCACTATGGAGAACAGTATGGAGGCTCCTTAGAAAACTAAAAGTAGAGTTACCATATGATCCTGCAATCCTACTCCTGGGCATATATCTTGAGGAAACTAACTTGAATAGATACATGCCCCCCAATGTTCACGTGCAATAGCCAAGACGTGGAAGCAACTTCAATGTGCACTGACAGATGAATGGATAAAGAAGATGTAGTACGTATATACAATGGAATACTACTCAGCCATGAAAAGAATAAAATCAGTTGTTGCAGCAACACTGATGGACCTAGAGATCACCATATCAAGTGAAGTATGTCAGACAGAGAAAGACAAGTATCATGGGATATCACATATGAGGAATCTAAAAAGTGATTCAGATGAACTTATGTACAGAAAAGAAGCAGACTTATAGAGGTAGAAAACAAATTAATGGTTACCAAAGGGAATAGCTGGGGATTGCGAGAGGTAAATTAGGAGTTTGGGATTAACATATACACACTCAGTTCAGTTCAGTTCAGTTCAGTCGCTCAGTCGTGTCCAGTTCTTTGCGGCCCCATGAACTGCAGCACGCCAGGCCTCCCTGTCCATCACCAACTCCCGGAGGTCACTCAGACTCACGTCCATCAAGTCAGTGATGCCATCCAGCCATCTCATCCTCTGTCGTCCCCTTCTCCTCCTGCCCCCAATCCCTCCCAGCATCAGAATCTTTTCCAATGAGTCAACTCTTCGCATGAGGTGGCCAAAGTATTGGAGTTTCGGCTTTAGCATCATTCCTACCAAAGAACACCCAGGACTGATCTCCTTTAGAATGGACTGGTTGGATCTCCTTGCAGTCCAAAGGACTCTCAAGAGTCTTCTCCAACACCACAGTTCAAAAGCATCAGTTCTTCGGCGCTCACCTTTCTTCACTACCCTGTGTAAAATGGACAAACAAAAGGACCGACTCTATAGCACAGGGAACTATACTCAATATCTTGTAATAACCTATAATGGAAAAGAATCTGAAAAAGAATATATATGTGTGTATATGTGTATGTCTATATAACTGAATCACTTGGCTATACACTTAAAACTAACACAACATTACAAATTAACTATACTTCAATTAAAAAGAAAGAAATAAAAGACAAAGGCATGGTAGTGTTTGTTTCCTGAACCTTTCCTTTCTGTCTTTTTTGTGGTTTGGTATTTTGAACCAATACATTCTTTCTTATTTAAGTTAATTTGAATTAGATTACTCTCTACTGCAATAAGAAGAGTCCTGACTAAACAGAGTCCTTTAGCTATCTAAACTATATAGTTGAGGGGGATCAATATTCAAATTGTACAATAGGGACATTGGGTCAAGGTCCAATCAGGAGGCAGAAACCACGAAGTAATTTCAACAGAGGAAGTTTAATATAAAGAATTATTGATCATAATAGAGGGTCAGTGTAATGAGGGAACGGGTAGCAAAACATGAAGAGAATTCTAAATAATACAGGAATAGCAGAGGTAATGGAGCAGCCACTACCCAAGGGCTGAGTAAGAGCAATCGTGGGAGAGTCTGCCAGTCCCTCTATACTGATAGTCAGAACATGTTGGAGTGGGCAGGGTGTATGACTTACTGAATGGCAGAAATTCCATGGATGGAGGAGCCTGGTGGGCTACAGTCCATGGGGTCGCGAAGAGTTGGACACAACTGAGTGACTAACACTTTCACTTCACTTTCAAAGGTATCTTACTGGAATTCCTTGAGAACCTCATAATGTACTGTGTCTGGGGTCCAAGAATAAAGAGCCTTACTTGAACCTGAAGAAATATGCATCTTTAAGAGTGTTTCAGGATAACTGTTCCTTATTCAATTTCTTTCAGTAGTCAAAAAATGAAACTCAGAGCCATTCAGCTCACTTTAGGTTGTTTCATAAACAAACAACTCCAACAGAAGATTGTCATAGCAAAGATTTTGTTGGATAGCCTATCCTCTTCCATGAAGTACAGAACAGTTTCTCACAATCATTTGGTCATTTTGTTAGTCTAGAGCTTAGAAAAAAACATTCCCCCTTACAGAGAAGAGGCTGCTGTGTAAGGGACACAACAAAGGTTCTAGAGCTGGACGGCTGAAGTTTGAAGCTTCATTGGCCCTTTCCTATGCATGCGATCTTGGATCCTTAAGGATACTTAACCATTTCCGTTCTGATTTATCTCATCTATAAACTGATTATAATGATAGTCTCTCCCACAATGGTTGCTTTGAGGATTGAATGAGTTAATACGCTCAGTTGTTTAGACCAATTCTGTGCCTCCTGGTAAGTGGCTGATAAATGGTAGCTATTATTATTAAAATCAGACCCTGAAAAAATACAACCACCAGAGGGTTATAAAAGAAGACAAGGTTAAATTATTTGCAAACCCAAACTCTCTTGAACTCTAATTCTTGATGTTTTTGTCTACCAAAAGACCTCGTCTGAGTGGGTAAAACAAAGAGAGAAGAGAGGAGAGAAAAGTAAGGAGAGACACACACACAGACACACACACCACGGTTCTTCATCCACTGTTTTCTCATCCCTTAGTAACCAAGTGACCTGTTTCTGCTCTATTTTCCCATGTTCCTGGTTAGGCTCTATTTGGCTAAAGAAGCCAACATTCTTTGATTTCTGTAGTGAAGTCTAGGTTGGTGTCAAGGGGAGTCTCCGTTCTCTTCAGTTGACACTTGGTCTGATAAGAGAGCAGCTGTGTTCTGATTTTATTATGTAGCAGACGATTGATAAAGTGAACAACCCTTGTGTCAGTTTAAATTATGCCCTCTGTCCTGTTCCTAAACAAAAATTTGCTAAAAATCCTCTATTTAAATCCTATGCTCAGAAGTACTCCCCCATGAAGCTTTTCCTTCTATTCATAGACCCCAAAATGCAACAGTGTGACTAATGGTGGAGGGTAGAGTCTGGGAAAGGGAAGTCCTACTGCAACAGGGAGCAGGATCATTGGCTGACTTGAAATAAGGAAGTGGCTATGTGAATTTCAGGGGACAGAACAAACCCCCAAGAGCAGAAGTGCAGGGCAGATTTTGGCTGACTGTAGGTAACACCCCACTCCAGTACTCTTGCCTGGAAAATGCCATGGACGGAGGTGCCTGGTAGGCTGCAGTCCATGGGGTCGCTAGGGCACGACTGAGCGACTTCATTTTCACTTTTCACTTTCATGCATTGGAGAAGGAAATGGCAACCCACTCCAGTGTTCTTGCCTGGAGAATCCCAGGGACAGAGGAGCCTGGTGGGCTGCCGTCTATGGGGTCGCACAGAATTGGACACGACTAAAGTGACTTATCTCACACGCTAGTAAAGTAATGCTCAAAATTCTCCAAGCCAGGCTTCAGCAATATGTGAACCGTGAACTTACTGATGTTCAAGCTGGATTTAGAAAAGGCAGAGGAACCAGAGATCAAATTGCCAGCATCCGCTGGATCATGGAAAAAGCAAGAGAGTTCCAGAAAAACATCTATTTCTGCTTTATTGACTATGCCAAAGCCTTTGACTGTGTAGATCACAATAAACTGTGGAAAATTCTGAGAGAGATGGGAATACCAGACCACCTGATCTGCCTCTTGAGAAATCTGTATGCAGGTCAGGAAGCAACAGTTAGAACTGGTCATGGAACAACAGACTGGTTCCAAATAGGAAAAGGAGTACGTCAAGGCTGTATATTGTCACCATGTTTATTTAACTTATATGCAGAGTACATCATGAGAAATGCTGGACTGGAGGAAACACAAGCTGGAATCAAATATTGCCGGGAGAAATATCAATAACCTCAGATATGCAGATGATACCACCCTTATGGCAGAAAGTGAAGAGGAACTAAAAAGCCTCTTGATGAGAGTGAAAGTGGAGAGTGAAAAGGTTGGCTTAAAGCTCAACATTCAGAAAACAAAGATCATGGCATCTAGTCCCATCACTACATGGGAAATAGATGGGGAAACAGTGGAAACAGTGTCAGACTTTATTTTTCTGGGCTCCAAAATCACTGCAGATGGTGACTGCAGCCATGAAATTAAAAGACGCTTGCTCCTTGGAAGGAAGGTTATGACCAACCTAGATAGCATATTCAAAAGCAGAGACATCACTTTGCCAACAAAGGTTCGCCTAGTCAAGGCTATGGTCTTTCCTGTGGTCATGTATGGATGTGAGAGCTGGACTGTGAAGAAGGCTGAGCGCCGAAGAATTGATGCTTTTGAACTGTGGTGTTGGAGAAGACTCTTGAGAGTCCCTTGGACTGCAAGGAGATCCAACCGGTCCATTCTGAAGGAGATCAGCCCTGGGATTTCTTTGGAGGGAATGATGCTCAAGCTGAAACTCCAGTATTTTGGCCACCTCATGCGAAGAGTTGACTCATTGGAGAAGACTCTGATGCTGGGAGGGATTGAGGGCAGGAGGAGAAGGGGACGACAGAGGATGAGATGGCTGGATGGCATCACTGACTCGATGAATGTGCGTCTGAGTGACCTCCGAGAGCTGGTGATGGATAGGGAGGCCTGGCGTGCTGCAGTTCATGGGGTCGCGAAGAGTCGGACACGACTGAGCGACTGATCTGATCTGATCTGATCTGAAAGTGACTTAGCAGTAGCAGCAGCAGGTAACATTTCCTGATAGAGTGACTAAAACAAGAAGGGCCACTGTACTAAGTAGAGACTTTTCCGAAATAGTTCAGGTGCAAGTAATGGATGCTGCAGAGCAGATTCCTGTCTTGCTGGGGAGAATGGATGAGGTGACCTCTAGACTTTCTATGATTCCATGACACTTGATGAGCAAAGGAACAGCTGTGCTTTGACAATCAATCCTAAAGAGAGCTACTGGATCATGGTGGCTTGTTAAAAGTCTCGGGCATAAACCAATTCTCATTTGGGTATCCTGACTCATCAGACATTGTCAAGGCTTTCATTACTTAATCCTCTCAGTAAGCCAGTTATTTAAAAAAAATTTTTTTTAATTTATTTGGCTGTGCTGGGTCTTAGTTGTGGCATGTGGGATCTTTTGTTTGTTTTAGTTGTGGAATGCAAACTCTTAGTTGCGGCTTACAGGGTCTATTTAGTTTCCTGACCAGGGATCAAATCTGGCCCCCTGCACTGGGAGCACAGTCTTAGCCACTGGATCACCAGCAGGATCACTTGTTGACCACCAGTATCAGTTATTATTTCACTTTTACAAAGGAAGAAACTGAGGCTCAGAGAATTTAGGTTGCCAGTCTTAATTAAAATTCAGTCTCATTTGTCTTTGACACTTGGAAGGAAAGTTATGATCAACCTATATAGTATGTTGAAAAGCAGGGACATTACTTTGCCAACAAAGGTCCGTCTAGTCAAGGCTATGGTTTTTCCAGTGGTCATGTATGGATGTGAGAATTGGACTGTGAAGAAAGGTGAGCGCCGAAGAATTGATGCTTTTGAACTGTGGTGTTGGAGAAGACTCTTGAGAGTCCCTTGGACTGCAAGGAGATCCAACCAGTCCATTCTAAAGGAGATCAGTCCTGAGTGTTCATTGGAAGGACTGATGCTGAAGCTGAAACTCCAATATTTTGGCCACCTGATGCTAGGAGCTGACTCATTTGAAAAGACCTTGATGTCAAGAAAGATTGAAGGCAGGAGGAGAAGGGGACGACAGAGGATGAGATGGCTGGATGGCATCACCGACTCAATGCACATGAGTTTGGGTGAACTCCGGGAGTTGGTGATGGACAGGGAGGCCTGGCGTGCTGTGATTCACTGGGGTCGAAAGAGTTGGACAAGACTGAGCAACTGAACTGAACTGAACTGAAACTGAAATACTGCTGAAAAGATGCTATACAAAATTAAGCGAACTTTAAAGGTAGTCAAATAAGTTCAGATACAAAATTTTGTTACTATGTCATAAACAACAAAATCTTGACTTTTCTCATTTGCGTTTCAGGAAAAGAAGAAAAAACCCCTTTTTCTCTCTCAGCTTTAAAACTTTCAGGCCCATGGCAGGCTATGGATAAATTGTTCTTTAAAAATCATAGTGGACATCACAGCGTTTCTTTCTTCTTTTGTATGTGCTAATTCAGAATTGTGAGTAGTATGAATTCCATGTCTTTATTATATCAGTTTTTCTCCACTATCTTCTTTCCTTGCTCTTTCTTCTTTCTGCTCAGAAAAATATATCATGTTCTTACAGGGGAGGAAAAATTTTCCTTTCCACCCTTGTAGGTTCTGTGGTTGGTCTAAGAATTTGATTGACATAAGACAGATTAACAGGTAGAAAACATTTTTTTTTAATTACGGGCACAGTAGCCTCATAAAAGTATGAGGCGCAAAAGGCAACTTCTTCAAAAGAATCTGGAGAATATATATATTCATCAGATTCTTTTTACATATATATAAAACTGAATCTTATATATATTTCTGAAGAATATATATACATACATATATATATAACTGAATCACTTTGCTATATACCCCAAACTAGAATATATTATATATCTGAATATATATATAAATGAGTCATATATATATATCTGAAGACTATATATAACTGAATCACTTTGCTGTACACCCAGAACTAACAGAACAATGTAAATCAACGTATGTCAATCATAAAACAGCAGCCAGACAACTAAAACACATACTATCCTCAGGTGCAGAGAGACAGGGGTTTGGAGTTTCTAGGTGGTGGTGGTGAGGAGGTAATTTCTGGAAAGGTGAAAGGAGGAAATACATGGTAAATAATCAATGCCTTGTTACACAATTAAGCCTCTCAGGTGAAAAAAAGTTATTTCTGGTAGTGATTCTCTTCCTGGTCCAGTTACCCTTTCTAGTGAAAATTTCCTTTACAAATGTAGATTTACCCCCCCCCCACCCCCCACAAATGGGAAAATTTATATTTACTTCTAGGAGACCCAGGTTGGATCCCTGGGTCAGGAAGATCCCCTGGAGAAGGAAATGGCAACCCACTCCAGTATTCTTGCTCGGAGAATCCCATGGACAGAGCAGCCTGGAGGGCTACAGTCCATAGGGTCGCAAAGAGTTGGACACGACTAAGACTTTCACTTTCTTTAGGTAGTTTTCGGGGGAGGAGAGTGTTGAATAGCTTTTTTTTTCCCCTGAGATTTCTGGGCCTTCAGCTAAAAACAATCTGCATGTCAAAGTGGCATACTTTGAGGTTACATGTTTCAACACCTTCACTCTCCACTCTCCCGGACTGTCCAAAGTCTGTGTCTAACCACTTTGTTTCTTTTCAACCAGAAAACATTTACCCTAGTAACCAAGTTACTAATTCACTCAATTAACTTCCTCCTCCATCATTTTGGTTTAAGTGACTTAATTGGTTTAAGTGACTTCTTTGCTAAATCCTATAGTTTTACAACCTGTTCTGGCTAAACTGCATCTTCAAAAACACTTTTTAGCTTAATCAAAAACACTTTAAATATTATACTTCTTAACAGAATAGGACCAGTTAAAATTATCTATGATGACGGTATGGGCTTTCCAGGTAGCACAGTGGTAAAGAAATCGCCTGCCAATGTGAGAGATGCAAGAGATGAGTCTTTGATCCCAGGGTTGGGAAGATCCCCTGGAGTAGAAAATGGCAGCCCACTCCAGTATTCTTGTTTGGAGAATCCCAGGGACAGAGGAATCTGGCAGGCTACAGTCCATGGGGTCATAAAGAGTCGGACACAACTGAGTGACGTAGGCATACTTAGTCCATACACCTCATTTGATTCATATTCTCAAAAATGGTGCTATTTATAGAATTGTAAGTTGACTGTGATTTTCCCCTTGAAAGTCATAGGAAGGAGATGAAGCATCTAAGGACGGAATCCCATGATTTAACGAATGCTACCGGGCTTCTCAGGTGGCGCTAGTGGTAAAGGACCTGCCTGCAAATGAAGGAGATGTAAGAGATGTGGGTTTGATCCCTGGGTCAGGGAGATCCCCTAGAGGAGGGCATGGCAACCTACTCCAGTATTCTTGCCTGAAGAATCTCATGGACAGAGGAGCCTGGCAGGCTATGGTCCATAGGGTCACATAGAGTCAGACACGACTGAACCAACTTAAAATGCACTCATGCACACACACAGTGAAACTGCACAACTCAGATTGGGACTTGGACCCACTGTCTTTTCATTGAAATCACACACCTGGTCTCAGAACTTAATGAAGCTCAGGCTCTTTATGTCTTGTCACAGGAAGAATTCAGTGAGATACAAAGTAATAGGTGAGAAGTGGATTTATTTAGAGAGATACATATTCCATAGACAGAATGCAGTCTGTTTCAAAAGGTGAGTACAGCCTTGGGAGAAACAAACTCTACAGAGACAGCGTGGGCCAGAATTGAGTGGAATTGCAGGACACCAGGTTCACGTGGGAGAATTAGAGAATGGTATTGGAATGACAACAATTTGTTATTGGAAAGAAACCACACATTTGTTGTCAGAAAAAAAGACATGGATATATGCAAAGTTTGTGTCCCCTCAGAGTTCAAATGTTGAAATTCTAATGCCCCAATGCGATGGCATTTGGAGATGAGGCCTTTGGGAATTCATCAGCTGATGAGGGTGTTGCTCTCATGAATGGGATTATAGTAACCTTATAAGAAGATGAAAGGACCAGAGCTTTCTCTTTCCACCATGTGAGACTACAATGGGAAGCTGCCACTCTGCAACCCAGGAAAGTGTTCTTACTAGAACTTGACGGTGCTGGCACCCTAATATTAGACTTCCAGCCACCTGAACTGTGAGAAATAAATTTCTGTTCTTTATAAACTACCCAGTTTACAGTACTCTGTTACAGAACTAAGACAGGATCCATTTCTCCCAATTGATCGGATGATGCCACCTTGTAGCACTTGTTTCACTATAATGAACTGTTTGTTTTCCTGTCCATCTGACCCACTGTGAGTACTTGGAAGGCCGAATTGGGCTTTAACACATCTGCATTCCCAAAGCCACATATCATAGATAATTCTAAGTTCTGTGGGCTTACAGCATATACAATTTGGGGAAGAGAGGATTTTTCAAAGGAATATAAAATATGGTGAGAAGAAATCACAATACATTACAAATATAAAAAGCTGATAAATACCACCTAATTTATAAAAATGAAATATTTTTATTTATTAACTGCTCGACACATCTCTTTAATACATTTTTTCCTACTTTTTTGACTCTTATTCTTTGATCACTTCCTATGACAATGGTTTATAAGTGCATTTTCTACAGTGATTAGAAGTATAGTTTATGCTTTTCCCTAATGCGGTTATCAACATATTTTCTATTCTTGATAATTTTAAAAGGCTTCTTTTGTGACTTCCCTGCTGGTCTAGTGGCTAAGACTCCGTGCTCCCAATGTAGGGGGCCCAGGTTCGATCCCTGGTCAGGGAACCAGATCCAACGTGCTGTAACTAAGAGCTTACATGCTGCAACTAAAGATCCTGAATGATGATGACTGAGTGATAGTTGCTCAGTCATGTCTAACTCTTTGTGACTCCATGTGAGACTACAACTACACGACTGTAGGCTCCTCTGTCCATGGAATTCTCCAGGCAAGAACACTGGAGTGGGTTGCCATCTCCTTCTCCAGGGAATCTTCCCAACCCAGGGACTGAACACGAGTCTCCTCCATTGCAGGCAGACTCTTTACCATCTGAGCCACCAGGGAAGCTTCAAAGATCCTGAATACACAAGTAAAGATCCCACGTGCCACAACTAAGGCCCAGTGCAGCCAAATAAATATTCTTTAAAAAAAATCTTCTTTCAGTTTCTCAACTCATTATTGATGTTATATATATGTACTGCTGCTGCTAAGTTGCTTCAGTCGTGTCCGACTCTGTGCGACCCCATAGACGGCAGCCCACCAGGCTCCCCTGTCCCTGGGATTCTCCAGGCAAGAACACTGGAGTGGGTTGCCATTTCTTTCTCCAATGCAGGAAAGTGAAAAGTGAAAGTGAAGTCACTCAGTCGTGTCCGACTCTTAGCGACCCCATGGACAGCGGCCCACCAGGGTCCTCTGCCCATGGGATTTTCCAGGCAAGAGTACTGGGGTGGGGTGCCATTGCTTTCCTTTCTTTGTGCCAGCTCACCTGTTGTGTCCTGAAGGTGCAGAGGCATTGACAATACACTGGTTAATACAAGTATGGTCAATTTGAAGAATATTTAAGATTATTCACTGCACAGCATAACTTGAAATGCCCTGAGACATTACAACCCACATATGAAAGAAAGCTTGTAGAGGTTTTCCCAAATAGGAATGTGGTTGAATTTGGGAAAACCTCGGATTGTGGTTGAATTTGGGAAAACCTCTACAAGCTTTCTTTCATATGTGGGTTGTAATGTCTCAGGGCATTTCAAGTTATGCTGTGCAGTGAATAATCTTAAATATTCTTCAAATTGACCATACTTGTATTAACCAGTGTATTGTCAATGCCTCTGCACCTTCAGGACACAACAGAAGGTGAGCTGGCACAAAGAAAGGAAAGGTATTCCTACCAGCTATTCCTAAGAGGAGATGGCCAGCTATAACTTAACTGTTCACTGAAATGATTACCAACTACACGTAGTTATCCCAGTAAATTAAAACAAAATATGTTCCTATCTTCCCTTAGTTGAATTTCTGTAATGACCACAAGCTCTCCAGGGTCATCAGACATAAGAAAAACTTATGACAATAGGGATGTCAGATTAGAAAGAGATAATAGTCTTTACTAATTGTGGCTAAAATATTTTAATCTGAAAATTTTGTAAAAATTTATGATCAATGAATATATTGATCCTTGAAATTTTAAGTTCTTGAAGATCAAGTTTTTTTTTGCTTCATATCAAATTCTCTATTCTCTAACATGGTGCCAGGCACAAAACAGGTTCCTAACAAGTACCTTAAGAGTGCATGAGTGAATGAGAGAGTTCATCTCTGTGCAGCCTGTGGAAGGGCAGTAATGATGACACAGGAAGGAAAGGAGTGCTTCACTTAAGTGCTTTGAGTTAATTATTCTAAGTCAGGGATTGTCTTATCTTTCCTTTTAAAAATTTATTCCAATGTAGTAAGAGAAATTAAAGCTTTCTCCAGTTAAAAACAGTGAAGTGATTAAATCCTAACAGCTCTGAAAATAACTTTTACAGCACATACCTCATAGTTTCTTCTTGTTGCGTAAAAGCAGAGTGGACTGGCAAATCCACTGAGAGATAAGGAGGCCTTCCAATTCCTTGCTGAGCTGATTCTGAATATCCCACTAGTCACTTAGCCTTATCACCCTGGTGAGTATCTCTATAATTTGGGGCATTCTTTAAAAATTTAGATATGATAAGGTCTTTCTCATCTTGAGGTCAAGGTTTAAGTTTTATGTTCATCAAATTCAAATGTGAAAAGCTTTTTAAAAATTTAATTGGCACTCCTAGGCACCATCAAGAAAATGCCTTCACAAATTGACTAAGGAACATTTCTGATCATGAAAATAACCAACATTTCCAAAGCCTGAAAGAATAACTTTAAGAGTTCATATAAAAGCATAAGGTAAGTCACTTCAGTCGTGTCCGACTCTGTGTGACCCCATAGACGGCAGCCCACCAGGCTCCCCCGTCCCTGGGATTCTCCAGGCAAGAACACTGGAGTGGGTTGCCATTTCCTTCTCCAATGCATGAAAGTGAATGTGAAGTCGTTTAGTCGTGTCCAACTTCTAGCGACCCTATGGACTGCAGCCTACCAGGCTCCTCGGTCCATGGAATTTTCCAGGCAAGAGTACTGGAGTGGGTTGCCATTGCCTTCTCCGATATAAAAGCATACCCCACCCTAATAATTTAAGCCACTACATCCTAGCTGAAAAATGAGCTATTTGTTAATGTTACAGAGTATGGTATACATATATATATAGAGAGTTTTATATATATATATATATTATGGAGTATGGTGTATATATATATATACACAGTTGTGTGGTTTACTTTTTCTCTACAGGCTCAGTTCTGGGTTATGCCCCAAGTTGTGACTTAGGGGGCAAGTTGTTACCTTGTTGGAAGTCAGAAGTGGGTTTTGGAGTTGACTAGCAAGAACAGGTCCAAAATTTGAGAAAACTAAAGCTACTAAAAGTAGGCTATTTACATGGCCAACAAGCACACGAAAATATGCTCAACTTCACTAATTATTAGAGAAAAGCAAAACAAAACTACAATGAGGTATCACCTCACACCAGTTAGAATGGCCATCATTAAAATGTCTGCAAATAATAAGTGCTGGAGAGGGTGTGGAGAAAAGGGAATCCTACACTGTTGGTGAGAATGTAAATTGGTGTAGCCACTATGGAAACAGTATGGAGGTTCCTCAAAATCTAGAGTTGTTATATAATCCAACAATCACACTCCTGGGCATATATCCAGAGAAAACTGTAATTCAAAAATATACATGCACCCCAGTGTTCATAGCAGCACTATTTACAACAGCCAAGACACGAAGCAACCTAAATATTCAACCTAAATGTCCACTGACAGATGAATGGATAAAGAAGATATATAGCTATTTGTATCCATCCTTTCTCTCTCTACACACACACATACATATATACACACTGGAATATTACTTGGCCATAAAAAGGATGAAATAATGCCATTTGCAGCAACATGGATGGATCTAGAGATTATCATACTACGTGATATGATATCACTCATATGTGGAATCTAAATATGATACAAGTCAACTTATTTACAAATAGAAACAAACTCACAGATAAAGAAAACAAACATATGGTTACCACAAGAGAATGTTGGGGGTAGGGAGGGATAAAATAGGATTTGAAGATTGGCAGATGTGAGCTACCGTGTATAAAACAAACAACAAGGTCCTACTGTATAGCACAGAAACTATATCCAATATCTTATAATAAGCTATAGTGAATATGACAAAGAATATATGTATAATTGAGTCTGTTAGCTTGCTGTACAACAGAAACCAACACAATGTTGTAAATTAACTATACTTCAGTGAAAACAAATGTGTCTGCCTGCAATGCAGGAGACCTGGGTTCGATCCCTGGGTTGGGAAGATCCCCCAGAGAAGGAAATTGCAACCCACTCCAGTATTCTTGCCTGGAGAATCGGATGGATGGAGGAGCCTGATGGGCTACGGTCCATGGGATTGCAATAAGTCGGACATGACTGAGCGACTTCACTCACTCACTCACTCATACTTCAATGAAAAAAAAAATAGAATAGGCTATTTAAAAAATAAGAAGTCATAAATAGGCGCCGTGGGAACACACACCCAGGTTAGAGGCCAGTTCTGCCGGATGGGTATTTGCAGTTTCTCCAATATCAGGTAGTCAGTCACCCCTCCTTAAAAATCTCACATCAGATCAGATCAGATCAGATCAGTCGCTCAGTTGTGTCCGACTCTTCACGACCCCATGAACTGCAGCACGCCAGGCCTCCCTGTCCATCACCAGCTCCCGGAGGTCACCCAGACTCACATCCATCAAGTCAGTGATGCCATCCAGCCATCTCATCCTCTGTCATCCCCTTCTCCTCCTGCCCTCAATCCCTCCCAAAATCTCACATGGGCGATGTTTATTGTCATTGATGTTTATACTCAGCATCTGAAACTCTCTCCTACTTTGGGGAACAAATGTTGTGTTATGAGTCTCAATAGGAAACAGTTCCTATTTCTCACTTTAGAGGCAGAAAATGCCAGATGCTTATTCCCCAGCTTCCTTATTGGAACATTATGCCACAATATGGGTAAAGCCAATGAGATATACCTGCCTTGGGGACCCAAAGAGAGATATATTGCAGAGAGTCCCCCTTGATAGCGGTATCAGCAGCAGCATCAAGTTGGGGGCAGCTTTAGGTGACGTGGTTTTGGTCATAGTCCCAGCTGCTTCCTGCCCTCCCCATTCTTATCTATTTTACATTTGTGGGAATTACCAAATATTGTTTCAAAAAATTTCTTTCTCACACACTCCCTTAAATTTTTTTTTTTCTCTGAAATCATCCAGAATTAGATTTGTTGTGTGAAACTTGTGATCAAATTGTAGCTCTGACATCCCAGTCGCATGTAAACTGCTATTTTAGGGGGCCTTAAGGGCACTTTGAAATTTTGAGTAGTTTTCTTAAGCATTAAATATGACTCTATCCTGCATTTAAACCTTAGAAAGGATGCTGACATCTATTTTGATCATTGATCCTCATTGTAACACTTAAATAACTGGTGCACATATTATAAATCCAATTTTACATCTTAGAAAACAGAGGCACAGTGAACCACAGTGCTCCGCCCAAGTAGCAAGTCCACTTGATGGCAAAGCTGAGAATGTTGAACCCAGCCCCAGATCTTCCTCTTATTTCTTTGCTAAATCTTTATTGTGAAAGCCAAAGAAAAGCAGAGAGAAAGGTCCAGGACCAGAAGTCGATTCATATAGAGAGCAGAAAGGTAAAACTGGCATCAAAATGACTTGAGGCAGCTGCTTCTGTCAAGGCAGCCCCTCAACTCAAAACGGGATCTGAATGCAGCACAGAAGGTTTTCAGTTTCCTCACTTGTTCTGCTGCAAAAAAGACAAATCAAGAGATTCCGCCTTTTTCTATGGCCAACTTAGACTGTGACCAATTGTGAAGGGCAGTGACGAAATAGTCAATCATCAATTCTCTGTGTTTAAGAATAACCTCTGTCAGATTATCTTAAGGGGAGCAATTACTGCTAAAAACACACTCATGGAGTAGTAATCAGAAAGGCTTTCTCTAATACAATTCCCAAAGGAGATATTTGTACTGAATAACATCCTTAAAGCAAACCTACTTTGCAGAATACATTGCAGTTTCCTTTTAATGCTTCTGCTTTTATAAAACTCAACTCTGTAAAAAGTAACTTGAGCAATCATGGCTCCCAGGATATCAACCCCCAAACAGTCATATGCATTTAATGAGAACTTCAAGGAACGTTCCTTAATTTGGAAGAGGTACTGTCTATAGGCAATGACTGTAGTTATTGCAGGCAACCACTGAGAATTCAGCTGTTGTGTTCAAAACAAAAGGTCGGATTCCATCTTGGAGTTTCTCACAGATTATGTTCTGTTCACACAGACAAATAACAAAATGCTTTGGGAAGTTTTTTTTGTGTATGTACTGCTTTAATTCCAGTTTTTCTCTATTTAATTCCATTTTTTCTCTAAATTAGTTTACAGATGTGTGGCTGATACTTTATATCCTCCATCACCCCACCGCAGATAATAAACTGCAGAATGAGTGCAATGTAGAAAGCAACCGCTGCCTCTGGTTGTCTGTAGAAGGCTAGGGAATAAGTCTAGCAAAAGGGAAAATCTAATTTTTTTTATTTTAAATAAAGCTTTTATTTTAAAAGTTTTGGATTCATAGAATTACTGTGAAGATAGTGTTACTGAAAGGTGTTGGGGTCCGGCTGCTCGCCACCCAAAAGCCAATAAACACGTCGGGTTGGTGGAAAGGAAAGCTTACTTTATTTCAGATGTGGCAACTAGGTGGGGGAGGGCTGACGTCTGTGCAAAGGTTGACTCCCCATTTACTGACAATCAGTGGGGCAAGAGCTTTATATACAGAAGGAGGGGGCTACATGCAGAAATAGCACAGTTAGCGCTGTCATCTTGAAATTGGTTATCGGTGGTTTGACATGGGGTGGGTGCAAGGACTGTAGGGTCCTACTTCAATAGTACAGAGTTCCCATATGCCCAACACTCAATTTCCCCTATTTTTAACATCTTACATTTGTTATAATTAATAAATCAACATTCATATATTATTATAAACCAAAGGCCACAGTTTATTCTGCTTTCCTCGGTTTTTCTCATGTCCTTTTTCTGTTCCAGGATCCCATCCAGGATACCACATTATATTCAGTTCTTATGTCTCCTTGGGCTCTTCTTGGCTCTGACAGTTTCTCAGATTTTCCTCATTTTTAAGGGTTTCTGAGGAGGACTGACCAGGCATTTTATAGAATGTTCCTCAAATGAGATTTGCCCACTATTATTCTCATGGTTAGACTGGGGTTATGGGTTTTGAGGGGGCTCCCCAGGCGGTGCTAGAGGTAAAGCTCACATCTGCCAATACAGGAGATGTAAGAGACACTGGTTTGATCCCTGGGTTGGGAAGTTCCCCTGG
The DNA here is from genome assembly GCA_935064755.1 of Tragelaphus eurycerus. Lineage (NCBI taxonomy): Eukaryota > Metazoa > Chordata > Mammalia > Artiodactyla > Bovidae > Tragelaphus > Tragelaphus eurycerus. The sequence continues at coordinate 2,486,513 of CAKXYN010000060.1, forward strand.
AGGAGGGTATGGCAACCCATTCCAGTATTCTTACCTGGAGAATCCATGCCAGAGGAGTCTGGTGGGTTACCATCCATAGGGTCATAAAGAGTCGGACATGACTGAAGAGACTTAGCACGCGTGCAAGAATGGGTTTGGGGGAGGAAAACCACAGAGGTAAAGTCTCATTCTCATTGCCTCATACGATCAACATGACCCGTCACTGCTAAAGCTCGGAGAGTCCATTTATTCTCTCACTCTTAGGTACCTTTTCCCAGGCCCCCAAATAACACTGACTTGCTTTCTTTTCCAATTACTGAATTATTGTAATTTCGAAAGTAAAATTGAAGATCTAATATTTAAAGGGAGAGAGAGTCCCTAAGGTAGGCAGGAATTCTATAAATTCCAAACCTGTAACAGCAGAGAAGGCAGCAAGAGAGAAGCCTTCTTGTCTAAGCCTCTGCCTTTTCATTGTTCCCCTGACAAATCAAATCACCTCAGTCTGAGGAGGTTCTTCCACATCAGCGTACAAACCAGGTGATACTGTCAGTAAAGGACAAGAGGAATTGCCAATTGTGTCAATCACACTGTCCAGTATATTTTTATACAGATTTCATTCAGCTAAATATAGTTGTAATTCATTTCTGTTGCTAAGCATCATATTTTTATTAGGCGAGGTACTCTGAAAATCCAAACGGTCTGAGTCTTGTAGCAAAGCGCCTGGAGAAAAAAGGGACAGACTCTCAATGTCAGTGACTTGGGTCAGTTTGAGCTTCCAGAAGAGTGTGGTACCGTTTCCTAAATCCACCTCACAGATGAGTCCAGGGAATGACCTGTTTTCATCTCGCAGCCTCCCTGATTTTATTGCCATCTCCGCGAGTCTTATTTCATAGATCTTTCCTGTCAGCTACCGAGAAGCTGAGCTACGGCTGCGGCTGCTGGGCTGTGTCTCCACAGTCATGCGGTTCAGGTGGCGACAAAACAAACGGCTCACTCAGATGGGAGAGGGCTCTCCAGAGCAGGGTGATCTGTGGGAGAGGGGAAATCGAAACCTGTTTAAAACCCTTCCTTGTGAGGAGACTCTGGGAATATATTATCAGCGCAAGGAGGCTATGCGTTGCTAAAATTGCAGCAGGTGACCCGTGGACGTTTACGTAGAAAATTCTTCGCTGGCAGTTGAAGAAAAGCAGAATGGATGTTTGTCTATCTTGGTGGCTTAAGAATAAACTTTTCTTGAAACAGGCGTTGGCTAAATGTATTAGTCAGGGTTCCTAGTTGAACATCAGACACCTCCAGTTGGTCCTTTGAACACAAAAGGAATGTTTTTGTGGAGGTCAGTGGTTGTGACCAGCCACTTACTTTTACATGGCCTGAAAGCCAAGGATAATTGTATACTTTAAAATAGCTGGATAAAAAAAAATTTTAAAGAATATTTCCTGACACACAAACATGTGAAATTCAAACTTTTTCAGTGTCCATAAATAAAATGCCATTGGAACCGAACCATGCTCATTTGTTTACATACTGTCTTATAGCTGCTTTCATTGCTACAGTAGAAGAATTCGGTAGTTGTGACAAAGACTACGAGGCCCACAAAGCCTAAAATATTTACTAATATCTTTTAGTTCAGGCAATAAAACACCATAGACTGAGTATCTTAAACAACAGAAATTCATTTTCTTGGAGTCCTGGAGACTAGAAGTTCTAGACCAAGTTGTTAGTGGTGGTTGACTTCTGGCAAGAGCTCTCCCCTTGGGCTGCAGACGGCTACCTTCCTACTGTGTCCTCGCATGGAGGAAAGAGATAGCAAGCTCTCTGGTGTCTCTTTCTATAGGACACTATGCCCATCATGAGAGCCCTATTCTCATAACCTCTTCTGAGCCTAATTACTTCCCAAAGCCCTATCTTCAAATAGCATCACATTGTGGGTTAGTACTTCAACATATGGGTTTTGGAAGAACACAATTCCATCTATAATAACTAATAATTCTTTTACAGAAAATGTTTGCTAATCTCTGTACTAAAGGGTATTAGGACACACACAGACTCTCCCAAGAATGCCAGAGAACCAGGCTATATGGTGTGTTGGAGGCAACACAGCCAGGAAATTCATAAACACGCTGCATATTGGTTCAGGGAGATTCCACCTCTACCACCCCAAGGTGCTGCCAATCCTCCCAGCACCCAGCACTGGACAGGACTGCTAGGAACCTTGGCACTGCTGCCTCTGTAAACTGGAGTGTTGCTCTTTGTATTTCACCAGAATGCATTCAGCCACTGACTGCTACTTCTATATAAGGTTCTTTTTAAAATTAATTTTATTTTTGGGTTGGCTGGGTCTTTTTTCTGCATACAGACTTTCTCTCTTTGCAGGGAACAGGGGCTACTTTCTAGTTGTGGTACACGGGCATCTCATTGCGGTGGCTTCTCTTGTTGGGGAGCACAGGCTCCAGGGTGCACCAGCTCAGTAGTGGTGCAAGGGCTTAGCTGCCCCGCATCATGTGGATCTTCCTGGACCAAGGATGGAACCTATGTACCCTGCATTGGCAGGTGGATTCTTAAACACTGGCACCCAGGGGAGTCTGCATATAAGCTTTTGATTCAAAGTTTGCTGTGGGTGAATCTGATTGGTGGATTCGAGAACACATATCTGTGTTACCTACAGCTGCAAGAGATTCTGAGACAATGACTACTGCAGGAATAGGGATAGAAAACCCATAAAATGGCAAATTTCCTAAAAGGACTATTGTTGTTCAGTTGTTAAGTGATGTCTGACTCTTTGTGTTCCCATGGACTGCAGCATGCCGGACTCCTCTGTTCTTTACTATCTCTCGGAGTTTGCTCATATTCATGCCTATTGATTTGGTGATGGTATCTAATCATCTCATCCTCTGCTGCCCTCTTTTCTTCTTGCCTCCAAAAGGGACTGTGTGCGTGCTCAGTCATTCCAGTCATGTCTGACTCTTTGCAACCCCATGGACCATAGCCTGCTAGTTCCTCTGTCCATGGGGTTCTCCAGGTAAGAATACTGGAGTGGGTTGTCATGCCCTTCTCCAGGGGATCTTCCTGACCCAGAGATCAAACCTACATCTCTTGTGTCTCCTGCATTGCAGGAGGATTCTTTACCCCTGAGCCACCAGAGACGCCCTCATAAGGGACTATTTAATAGCAAATCACAATGTTAAAATGCCTCTTCCAATGCTGCTTGTCCTCTACCACTTCCCCTGAGGATTGTTACCTCTTGAATAAACCCCTCTTCTCCTTGGGAAATAACCCCATGTTGCATCCCAATATTTGACAATTTATTTGACCCAGTTTCTTGGATCCAGAGATTGTTTCTAACAAAATTCCCGTTTTGGGGGAAAAGTGGGTCTCAGAGATGAGAAACTACTCTGCAGTGACATGACGTGCTTGTGTCTTTTCCTCCTTACCTTGTTACATTCTCTGTACCAGAGATGAGTTGTTATCACTGCTCCCTACTTTGGAATTAGGATGTGTCTCCTCTATCTGGGTCAAAATTTAATTCTTTCTGATTACAGCACCATGAGAACTTTGGGAGAATGAAAAAGCTCAGTCTCATGTTCCCCTTATTCTCTTTAAAATACCATGTCAGGAGAACCTCTACTTTTAGCCAAGATAAGGTAACAGAGACCACATTTGCCTTCTATATGAGAACAACCAGATTTTCCCCTTTCCACCACCTCCACCCCCACCCCAAACCTACAAAAAATCAACCCAAAATATATTTTAAAATGGGTTTCTAAAAGCACTGGACATCAGGCATAGAAAGATAAAAGATGTGGGACTTTCCTGGTGGTCCAGTAGCCAAGACTCAGTGCTCCCAATACAGGGGGTCTGGGTTTGACCCTGGTCAGGGAACTAGATCCCACATGCCCCAAGTATAGGTCGCTCATGTCACAACTAAGCCCTGGCAGAGCCAAATAAAGACTACTAATAAGAGAAAGATACAAGATGAGCCCTATGATTGACCTTGAGAGAAGTGCTAGATAATAGCACATGGAGGAGGAACCCAGAAAGTATGTGTTTGTGTTCACTGGTAACACAAGATCTTGAATACTGACTGTTCCCACCAGCTAGATTGGTAAACCTCAAAATTCACAGGGCATTTAGGAAAGTACTAAGTATTAATAAGATCTTAGTGGGGAATTGGTCTCACATAACAAATCTTAAAAGCAAGGTGCAAAATATTCAATCTGTTTTCAAATATTGCAAATAATTTTATTGTACCCCAGAACAAAATCCAAGACTATTTATAAGGAAACAAAAATATCCATCACCCAATACAGTAAAATTCACAATATTTGCATACAGCAAAAGCTTACCAGTACGCAAAGACACAGGAATGAGAAGAAAAACTAACCACTTGAAACTGATAGGAAACGGACACAGACATAGGAATTAGTGGCAAGGACATTAAAACAGTTATTATTATTGTATCCTAAATGTTCAAAACAATTAGCAGAAACATGGGGGGAAATCAAACTTCTAAAGATAAACACTGTAGTATCTGAGAGGGAAATAACATTGATGAGACCAATGGCAGAAGAAAAGATTAATGAATTTGAATACATAGCAACAGAAATGATCCGAAAATGAAACAGGGAGGAAAAAAAGGACTTAAAGAAGGGAAAAACCATCAGTGAGACTTAGGACAACTTCAAGCGTCCTAAAATACACGCAATTGTATATTCAAGCTGGAGGAGGGACAGAAAAACTATTTGAAGAAATGACAGCTGAAAATATTCCATTTCTGATGAAAACTATAAACTCACAGATCCAAGAAGCTCAATGAATTCCTAGCACAAGAAAAATGAAGAAAACTACACTAAAGCACATCAGAACAAAATTCCTCAAAATCAACAATGAATAAAAATTCTTAAAAGCAGCCACAGAAAAAAGATGCATTATATACAGAAAATCTAAGATAAGGACAACAGAAAATTCCTCACAGAAAACAATGCAAAGATAAGACAATGGAGCAACATTTTTAACTAATTGAGAGAAAACAAAGTATCACATAGAAATTCATATCCAGCGAAATATCTTTCAAATGAGAAGTCAGAACAAAGGCTATTTCAGACATACAAAACCTGAAAGAACTCGTCACTAATGGACCTGCAGTACAAGAAATGTTAAAGGAAATCTTTCAGCCAGAAGGAAAATATCACCAGACGAAAATGCTTTACATCTTAGAGATATTGTGGGCCCAGTTCCAGAACACTGCACTAAAGTGAATATCACAACAAAGTCACACACATTTTTTGATTTCCCGGTGCACATTAAAGTTATGTTTACACTATAATGTAGTCTATTAAGTGTGTGATAGTATGTCTAAAAAAACATTGTGGATACCTTATTTAAAAACTACTTTTTGCTAAAAATTAATAACTGACATCTGAGCCTTCAGTGAGTTACAGTAGTAATATCAAAGATCACTGATCACAGATCACTGTAATAATATAATAATACAAAAATGTGTGAAATATTGTGAGATTTACTGAAATGTGACACAGAGACATGATGTGAGAAAATGCATTTGGAAAAACGATGCCAATAGGCTTGAGAGGTGCAGGGTAGTCACAAACCTTAAGTTTGTAAGGAAACCAGAAATATCTGTAAAGCACAGTAGAGGAGAATATAACTTTATGGATATACACAATAACAGAGAGCAACAAAGATGGTAACTGCATGACCAATATGTAAAATTTATTTTTCTTATAAGTTGAATATCTTTTAAAAGATAATTGATGGTTTAAAAAAATAGTAACAATACATTGTGGGGATTATAACATATGCATAAGTAAAACACAAGAAAACAATAGCATAAGTGTTGGCTACAGTAGCCAAGACATCCTGGAAACAATCTAAATGTCCATCAACAAATGAATGATAAAGAAGATGTGGTACTTATATACAATGGAATATTATTCAGCCATTAAAACGAATGAAATAATGCCATTTGCAGCAACTTGGTTGAACCTAGAGATTCTTATACTAAGTGAAGTAAGTCAGAAAGAGAAAGACAAATATCATATGACAGCACTTATATGTAGAGTCTGAAATATGACACAAATGAATTTACCTACAAAACAGAAACTGACTCAGATAGAGAACAGACTTGAAGTTCAAAAGGGAGGAGGGTCAGCCAGCTTTTTAGTTTTCTGCATACTGAGAGTGTGTGAGGGGGATCCTCACAACAGAGTTACTCATGTGAACATAAAAAAGGGAACCTCATTGAAATTGGAATCAAGAAGGCCAGAAGGGAGAACTCTCATGCCCTACCATGCACTGATAGCTGCAGACCCCAAGTATTGATAGGAACAGACTACCCTGCTTACTCGTTGGAAGGAAAGTTATGACCAACCCTAGATAGCATATTCAAAAGCAGAGACTTTACTTTGCCAACAAAGGTCCATCTAGTCAAGGCTATGGTTTTTCCTGTGGTCATGTATGGATGTGAGAGTTGGACTGTGAAGAAAGCTGAGTGCTGGAGAATTGATGCTTTTGAACTGTGGTGTTGGAGAAGACTCTTGAGAGTCCCTTGGACTGCCAGGAGATCCAACCAGTCCATTCTGAAGGAGATCAGCCCTGGGATTTCTTTGGAAGGAATGATGCTAAAGCTGAAACTCCAGCACTTTGGCCACTTCATGCGAAGAGTTGACTCACTGGAAAAGACTCTGATGCTGGGAGGGATTGGGGCAGGAGGAGAAGGGGACGACAGAGGATGAGATGGCTGGATGGCATCACCAACTCGATGGACAAGAGTTTGAGTGAACTCCGGGAGTTGGTGATGGACAGGGAGGCCTGGCGTGTTGCAATTCATGGGGTTGCAAAGAGTCGGACATGACTGAGCGACTGAACTGAACTGAACCCTGCATCTCCAACAAGAAGAACATTAGTACTTTACTACCCTGCTGCTGCTGCTGCTAAGTCACTTCAGTTGTGTCCGACTCTGTGTGACTCCACAGACGACAGCCCACCAGGCTCCCCTGTCCCTAGGATTCTCCAGGCAAGAGCACTGGAGTTGGTTGCCATTTTCTTCTCCAATGCGTGAAAGTGAAAAGTGAAAGTGAAGTCGCTCAGTCGTGTCCAACCCTCAGTGACCCCATGGACTGCAGCCCACCAGGCTCCTCTGTCCAGTGGGGTTTTCCAGTAGGAAAGAAGATTTTCTCCTGGCCTGGCAACAACCTAGCCAATGAGAGACTGACATAACTCAACCAACAAAAAGCCACTACGCTTTGAGCTTCCAGTTCCTTGAAATGGACTCTTCATTTATAACAGTCCAGCTTCCTCTTTTTCTCTATTAGAAAAATGTTCCACTCCTTTATTTCACAAGACTTGTCCATAGTTTTTGTTGCAGCATGCTTACCTGATCTGCAATTTTCTGCTATTCCTGAATAAACCATTTTGTGGCAAAATAACTGGTTACTTTAGTTTTAAGATCAACACTTCCCTACTCCTGGTAAGTTTCCCTGCCAAGGAATGGGGCTTTGGCCTCAACCAGCTGGATGGGGCTGGAATGTATTTTGTATATCCAGGTTCCCAGGATATTCGTTCCTGCTTCATGAGAGTATGAAACTGAGGATCAGCTATATAGCTTGGGAGGTGTGTGAAAAATAGTGTAAGCATTTCATGTTATGCCTGAAAATTACTATAGAACTCTAGGGAGAGCTTCAAAAGAGCATAAAAGTAAAAATTATCCTCTGATAATGTAGTTTCTCCTCATAGGACCTCAGAGAATATTTTCTAACAGAGCTAAGATCTGAATAAAATGAAAAGTGTTACTTTTATCCCCATTATTTGATGGGCAATGTTAGGCTACTCTGTTCTTCAGGGACTGGTCACTAGTCCCAGAAATCTTCTCAGTATAGGAACATTTTGTGTGGACATTAAAATAAACCATATTGACTAACTTTGAGTGAAACCCAACTCTATGCTCTGCTCCCCTCCTCAAAAAGTACCTAGTGAATTAGTTTGAAAAAAAAAAAAAGAAACCAAAATGTAATTTGAAAAATAAATATATAAAACATGAAAAACATTCAACAATAAAAAAGGGGAATAGTAATTCCTCATTTAATCTCTGCCCCTTGTTCTCCTCCAGAAAGTGTTGTTAACAATTACTTCATCTATACATGGTATTGACATTTATGTGTATATTATATATATTCAGACACATACAGAGAGAACAGATGGATTGATAAGTATATAAATATAGATATCTCATGTATTCTTTTTTAGATTGTAAATTTCTCATATATACAAAAGATTATAATGTATAAATGATGGATAACGATTATGACTAACATGAACACTAGTATCAGTCCTGGTCCTAGAAACAGATGGCATGCTCAAACTGGGAAATCGAGGCAAGCTGAATAAAATAACTACTTTCAAAGCTGCAAGCAGGTTTAGAGGAACCAATAAGAGTAACGGAGTACTCGATGGTTTATCCAGGTTTGGTGGTGTTCTAAAGTTCTATTCGGTTTTTAAAACCTTCTTTAAGGAAAAGAAGGTCAAATGTTTGATATAAAAGAAGGTATATAAATGAATTTCGAATGAGAAAGAAAGCATCAAATCACAGATAAAGCTATAAATACCACAAATACTACAAAATCACAAATATCATCATATTATGAGTAAATTTATTATATTTCTTTAATACTTTCCCCTACTTTTTTTTTTGTTGTTGTTGTTACATGGTCTTTGAGCTTCACGTAACATTGACTTCATCCTCCAGAGAAAGAATAGAAGCTAATTCAGACTTCCCCCAAGCATAGTCTCTTTTGGGTTCCCTATTCTGTTCAAATGACCCATGAGTTCCTCCCTACAAGAGAAAGTGAATAGTCCAGTATCACAGTTAGAAGAACAAATGGTAGCACTTGTCCTGTTGAGCAGGGGTCAGAGGTACCATTTTTTAAGAGTAAAGGCCAGAGCATTTTACAAAGCTAAGGAAACTCTCAGTACATCTTCTATGCTTAAGAATGCTTTTGTCACTGCCTATGCCCAGCACTTCTATGGCTCCTTAACCCTTCAAGACAAAGTCTCAACTTCTGCACATGACAAATGAGGCTCTTCATCCTCCTATTCCTTCTTACTGGCCTGAGCTCATAGTAGAACCTTCCTTCAACTACCTCTGCCTGTTCCATACAGTTTATACTCCAGGAACACTCAATTGAACTGGGGTCTCCTGCACTGCAGGTGGATTCTTTACTAGTTAAGCTACCAGGGAAGTCCCCACAAACACTCAGCCACTTACAATTCCGGAACATCCTAGTTTAGCCCCATTCCTGAGCCTTTCCATATGATGTTCTCTGCTTGGAATACTCTCCTCAGTTTGTCCAGCAAACCCACCCTGTGCCTTCAAGTCACAGATGAAATGCTAGCCCTTCTACAAAGCTTTCTTTCACTCCCTTAGACACACTTCAGGTTTTCTTAAGCACTCCTTTGTTACTTACTGACACAATAAGCTTACACTAATGCAATTGTTTGCTTATCTCCTCATTGTGAGTGTGTGCTAAGTTGCTTCAGTCAAGTCCTACTCTGTGACCCTATGGACCCTAGGCTGCCAGGTTCCTCTGTCCATGGGATTCTCCAGGCAAGAATACTGGAGTGGGTTGCCATTTCCTTCTCCAAGGGATCTTCCCGACCCAGGAATTGAATCCATGTCTCCTTCATTGGCAGGTGGGTTCTTTATACTAGCCCACCTGAGAAGTCCTTATCTCCTCACTAGCCTGTAACTTTCTGAAGATCACAGACTGACCCTTCCCATCCTTGGATCATAGGCACCTGCAAAGGGCCTGGCACACAGTAGGAATTCAATACATGTGTTTTCAATGAATGAGCATTGAATAGAATTCTATAGGCCTAGCACTGTACTAAAATGTTGTCTCATTTTGTGTTTATAATAACCCTATGAAGAAGTATTCTCATCCTTATTTTATAGATGAAGAACTGAAATTCAGTGAGTTTAATTTGCCCATAGCTCTTTCAACCCAGTTTTGATGCCAATATATATGCTATTTACTAAATACATTATCCTGTTTCTTAAGACCTGGTAGCTCAGACGGTAAAGAATCTCCCTGCAACATGGGGGAACTGGGTTCTATCCCTGGGTCAGGAGGATCCCCTGGAGAAGGGAATGGCTAGCTAGTATTCTTGCCTGGAGAATCCCATGGACAGAGGAGCCTGGCGGGCTACAGTCCATAGAACTGCAAAGAGTCAGACACGACCGAGAGACTTAACACTTTGCCTGCCTGTCTGTTCTTCAAAGCAGGTAAATTGGGCTGTTTTTATAGTACATAAGCTTGCTGCATACGGCATGGCTGACCCAACTTTCTCTGAAATAATATACTGTTTTTCATTCTCTCAGAGATGAAAATCCCCATTATATTTCTGCCCCATCCACTCCCGCTGAAACTGCTCTTTTTAAATGTCACAACTGATCTCTCTGCTGCTGAATCTAACAACAATTTTTCTCTTATCTTTTTTGACTCTGGATAGCTTTCTACAAAGTTGACCACTGCCTTTGTTCTGGGAATAATTTTCTCTCTCAGCTTTTGTGACAAACCATTCTCTCAGCTTCTTTGCCTGTCTGTCTCACCTTTCTGGCTCTTCCTTCTCTTCCCTACCTCTGAATATTGGACTTGCTCAGAGTAAAGACTTGAACTAGCTGCTCTTCTCTACCCTAGGTGAACTCACCTGGTCCCATGAAATTAAATAGGATCCACATGCTGTTGCTCAAGGGCATCTCTCCAGCCCAACTGTCTGCTTACATTCATACATCCAACTAACTACTTGATATCACTACTTGATTGTTTCACTGGAATGCCCTCAATTTTCTTAGGTATCTCTTAACTTCTCCCCTCTCTCAGTGCCCTAGTTATTATAGCTATATAACAAACCACCTCAATTTTTTAAAATTAATGTATAGTTGATTTACAATATTGTGTTAGTTAGTTTCTGGTGTACAGTAAAGTGACCCATATATATATATATTTCAGATTCTTTTCCATTTTAGGTTATTACAAGATATTGAATATAGTTCCCTGTTTATATAGTAGGTCTTTGTTGTTTATTTTACATATAGTAATGTGTATTTGCTAATCCTATCAGTTCAGTTCAGTTCAGTTGCTCAGTCATGTCCAACTCTGCTAACCCCATGGACTGCAGATGCCAGGCTTCCCTATGCATCACCAACCCTGGAGCTTGCTCAAACTTATGTCCACTGAGTCAGTGATGCCATCCAACCATCTCATCTCTGTCATCCCCTTCTCCTCCTGCCTTCAATCTTACCCACCATCAGGGTCTTTTTCAATGAGTCAGTTCTTCACATAAGGTGGCCAAAGTATTGGAGTTTCAGCTTCGGCATCAGTCCTTCCAATGAATATTCAGGACTGATTTCCTTTAGGATTGACTGGTTTGATCTTCTTGGTGTCCAAGGGCCTCTCAAGAGTCTTCTCCAACACCGCAGTTCAAAAGCATTAATTCTTTGGCGCTCAGCTATATTTATGATCCAATTCTCACATAAATACATGACTACTGGAAAAACCATAGCCTTGACTAGACAGACCTTTGTTGGCAAAGTAATGTCTCTGCTTTTGAATATGCTATCTAGGCTGGTCATAACTTTCCTTCCAAGGAGTAAGCATCTTTTAATTTAATGGCTGCAATCACCATCTGCAGTGATTTCAGAGCCCCCCAAAATAAAGTCTGACACTGTTTCCACTGTTTCCCCATCTATTTGCCATGAAGTGATGGGACCAGATGCCATAATCTTAGTTTTCTGAATGTTGAGCTTTAAGCCAACTTTTTCACTCTCCCTCTTTCACTTTCATCAAGAGGCTCTTTAGTTCCTCTTCACTTTCTGCCACACAGGTGGTGTCATCTGCATATCTGAGGTTATTGATATTTCTCCCAGTAATCTTGATTCCAGATTGTGCTTCATCCAGCCCAGCATTTTTCATGATGTACTCTGCATATAAGTTAAATAAACACGGTGACAATATACAGCCTTGACATACTCCTTTTCCTATTTGGAACCAGTCTGTTGTTCCATGTCCAGTTCAAACTGCTGCTTCCTGACCGGCATACAGGTTTCTCAGGAGGCAGGTCAGGTGGTCTGGTATTTCCATCTCTTTCAGAATTTTCCACAGTTTATTGTGATCCACAGTCAAAGGCTTTGGCATAGTCAATAAAGCAGAAATAGATGTTTTTCTGGAACTCTCTTGATTATTCAATGATCCAGTGGATGTTGGCAATTTTATGTCTGGTTCCCCTGCCTTTTCTAAAACCAGCTTGAACATCTGGAAGTTCACGGTTCACATAACTGATTAAAAAAGCATATAATGCCCTTGTTTAGACTAGTGAGGGGGGCATTCTCCATCGCCCTTCTGATGTCTATGTCAGAAGCTTTTTCTGTCCCTTTTTCACATTAGTAAAACTCTGCTACACAAAAGCTCTCCAAAAGTCTGTTTCCCCAGTCCTGTGTAAGTTCTGGTGGCTCTATGGTGGGGTTAATGGCGACCTCCTCCAAGAGGGCTTATGCCATACCCAGGTCTACTGTATTAACTCCACCATAGAGCCACCAGAACTTACAAAGGACTGGGGAAACAGACTCTTGGAGGGTACAAACAAAAGCTTGTGTGCACCAGGACCCAGGAGAAAGGAGCAGTGACCCCAAAGAGACTGACCCAGACTTGCCCATGAGTGTCCAGGAGTCTCCAGCTGAAGCCAGTGGGTCAGCAGTGGCCTGCTCCAGGGTTGGGGGCACTGCGTGTAGCAGTGTGTGCATGGGACCTTTTGAACCTTTTGAAGGAAGTCACCATTATCTTTATTACCTCGACCATAGTTTGGCCTCAGGTCAAACAACAGGGAGGGAACACAGCCCCATAGATTTACTGGGCATGGCCCCACCCATTAAAATAAGACCCAGTTTCCTCCTCAGTCAGTCTCTCCCATCAGGAAGCTTCCATAAGCCTCTTATCCTTCTCCATCAGAGGGCAGACAGAATGAAAACCACAATCACAGAAAACTAACCAATCTGATCATATGGACCACAGCCTTGTCTAACTCAATGAAACAATGAGCTATGCTGTGTAGGGCCACCCAAGATAGACAGGTCATGGTGGAGAGTTCTGACCAAACGTGGTCCACTGGAGAAGGGAGTGGCAAACCACTTCAGTATTCCTGCCTTGAGAACCCCATGAACAGTATGAAAAGGCAAAAAGATAGGACACTGAAAGATGAACTCCCCAGGTCGGTAGGTACCCAATATGCTACTGGAGATCAGTGGAGAAATGACCCCAGAAAGAATGAAGAGATGGAGCCAAAGCAAAAACAACACCAAGTTGTGGATGTGACAGGTGATGGGAGTAAAGTCTGATGCTGTAAAGAATAATATTGCATAGGAACCTGGAATGTTAGGTCCATGAATCAAGGCAAATTGGAAGTGGTCAAATAGGAGATGGCAAGAATGAACATCAATATTTTAGGAATCTGTGAACTAAAATGGAATTGAATGGGTGAATTTAACTCAGGTGACCATTATATCTACTACATGGGCAAGAATCCCTTAGAAGAAATGGCATAGCCCTCATAGTCAACAAGAGTACAAAATGCAGTACTTGGATGCAATCTCAAAAATGACAGAATGATCTCTGTTCATTTCCAAGGCAAAGCATTCAATATTACAGTAATAAGTTTATGCTCCGACCACTAATGCTGAAGAAGCTGAAGTTGAACGGTTCTATAAAGACCTATAAGACCTTCTAGAATGAACACCCCCAAAAGATGTCTTTTTCATTATAGGGGACTGGAATGCAAAAGTAGGAAGTCAAGAGATACCTGGAGTAACAGGCAAATTTGGCCTTGTAGTACAAAACAAAGCAGGTCAAAGGCTAACAGAGTTTTGCCAAGAGAATGCACTGGTCATAGCAAACACCCGTTTCCAACAACACAAGAGAAGACTACACATGGATATCACCAGCTGGTCAATGCTGAAATCAGACTGATTATATTCTTTGCAGCCAAAGATGGAGAATCTCTATACAGTCAGCAAAAACAAGATCAGGAGCTGACTGTGGCTCAGATCACGAACTCATTATTGCCAAATTCAGATAAATTGAAGTGAGTAGGGAAAACCACTAGACTATTCAAGTATGACGTAAATCAAATCCTTAATGATTATACAGTGGAAGTGACAAATAGATTCAAGGGATTAGATCTAATAGACAGAGTGCCTGTAGAACTATGGACAGAGGTTCGTGACATTGTACAGGAGGCAGGGATCAAGACCATCCGCAAGAAAAGGAAATGCAAAAAGGCAAAATGGTTGTCTGAGGAAGCCTTACAAATAGCTGAAATAAGAAAAGATGTAAAAGGCAAAGGACAAAGGGAAAGATATACCCATTTGAATGCAGAGTTCCAAAAATAACAAGGAGAGATAAGAAAGCCTTCCTCAGCGATCAATGCAAAGAAATAGAGGAAAAGAATAGAAGAGGAAAGGCTAGAGATCTCTTCAAGAAAATTAGAGATACAAAGGGAACACTTCATGCAAAGATGGGCACAATAAAGGAAAGAAATAGTATGAACCTAACAGAAGCAGAAGATATTAAGAAGAGGTGGCAAGAATACACAGAAGAACTGTACAAAAAAGATCTTTATGACCCAGATAACCACGTTGGTATGATCACTCACCTAGAGCCAGACATCCTGGAATGTGAATTCAAGTAGGCCTTAGGACGCATCACTATGAACAAAGCTAGTGGAGGTGATGGAATTCCATTTGAGCTATTTCAAACCCTAAAAGATGATGCTGTGAAAGTGCTGCACTCAATGTGCTAGGAAATTTGGAAAACTCAGCAGTGGCCACAGGATTGGAAAAGGTCAGTTTTTATTCCAATCTCAAAGAAAGACAATGCCAAAGAATGCTCAAACTACTGCACAGTTGCACTCATCTCACACACTAGCAAAATAATGCTCAAATTCTTCAGGCTAGGTTTCCATAGAATGTGAACCGTGAACTTCCAGATGTTTAAGCTAGATTTAGAAAAGGCAGAGGAACAGAGATCAAATTGCCAACATCCGTTGGATCATCAAAAAAGCAAAAGAGTTCCAGAAAAACAGCTACTTCTGCTTTATTGACTATGCCAAAGCCGCTGACTGTGCGGATCACAATAAACTGTGGAAAATTCTGAGAGAGATGGGAATACCGGACCACCTGACCTGCCTCCTGAGAAACCTGTACTCAGGTCAGGAAGCAACAGTTAGAACTGGACATGAAACAACAGATAGGTTCCAAATTGGGAAAGGAGTACATCAAACCTGTATATTGTCACCCTGTTTATTTATCTTATATGCAGAGTACATCATGAGAAATGCTGGCCTGGAAGAAACATAAGCTGGAATCAAGATTGCTGGGAGAAATACCAATAACCTCAGATAGGCAGATGACACCACCCTTATGGCAGAAAGCAAAGAGGAACTAAAGAGCCTCTTGATGAAATTGAAAGAGGAGAGTGAAAAAGTTGGCTTAAAACTCAACTTCAGAAAACAAAGATCATGGCATCCGGTCTCGTCACTTCATGGCAAACAGATGGGGAAACAATGGAATTAGTGATAGACTTTACTTTCTTGGGCTCCAAAATCACTGCAGATGGTGACTGCAGCCATGAAATTAAAAGATGCTTGCTCCTTGGTAGAAAAGTTATGACCAACTTAGCACATTAAAAAGCAGAGACATTACTTTGCCAACAAAGGTCTGTCTAGCCAAAGCTATGGTTTTTCCAGTAGTCACGTATGGATGTGAGAGTTGGACTATAAAGAAAGCTGAGCACCAAATAATTGATGCTTTTGAACTGTGGTGTTGGAGAAGACTCTTGAGAGTCCCTTGGACTTCAAGGAGATGCAACCAGTTCATCCTAAAGAAAATCAGTCCTGAATATTCATTGGAAGGACTGATGGTGAAGCTGAAACTCCAATATGTTGGCCACCTGATGAGAAGAAATGACTCATTAGAAAAGACCCTGATGCTGGGAAAGATTGAAGGCAGGAAAAGAAGAGGACGATAGAGGATGAGATGGTTGGATGGCATTACTGACTCTATGGACATGAGTTTGAGTAAGTTCCAGGAGTTGGTGATTGACAGGGAAGGCTGGCATGCTGCAGTCCATGGGGTCGCAGAGAGTCAGACATGACTGAGCGACTGAACTGAATTGAGCTGACACAAAAACCCTTGAGTGATCAAGCCTGGTCCCTGATTCCAAAGCTAAATCTTCTTTGGAGATCACGAATCTGACGTTATTCACCTTAAGTTTTCAGTAGGTAAATAAATAGATAGATATATGCATCCAATGGCAGCAGAAAAAAAGCTATTTCTTCCTCAGTGCCCCTTTAGTCAGGAAGAAAAAGTAATTCTTAAGAAGTTTTTCCCTTGACAGCCAAAGTCCAATTCCCAGACTTCTTGAGATTCTAGCTTCTAGATCCGGTTCTCAAAACGGACCTGGCTTCTTGATCACATTCTGTCCCTGGATAAGTCATGCTTGTCAAATGATCAAAGCTATATATCACTTGTATGTCTTAGAGGAGGTGACCTCATTAAACCACACTTGTTTCTGATGTGCAGAGAAGTCTGTGTTGGGTTTCTTAGGATCCCCATTTTTATACAGGCAGCCATCTGCAGCCCAGTCTAACCATCTACTTTTAGATCATCTCTGCAAACATTGTGCAATTCCAAACATTCAAAGACACAGACACAATGGTTTCTAAACATTTTGGATTTGTTACAACACTACATTTATCCTTTTCACTCCCTACTCACCTAAGAGCTATAGGCATATATTTGATTTTCTTGAACTAAAAAGAATCACAATGAAGTGATTTTGAAAGCATTTTTGAGACTTTTGCCAATTTCTTTAAGCTTTGTCAACAGCCTCAGGTGTCAAAAGACCAGCACTCCTTATCACCCATCTAAAGGCCTCTTGACAATTTCATTAGTACTGAAGGTTGGTTTACCATTTCATTTGGCCTTTTCAAGATGTTATTTTTTTCCCTTTTATTCACACTAGATCTTCAGCCAAGAAAATGTACTCCCAGCTTCCCTTCAAGGAAGATTTTGCTTTTATTGTTTTTACTGCACTTATTTTTCTTTCTTTTTTCTTATGATAGCTTGCCATATTCCCTCTCAATTTTGTTCTTATGATGTTATTTAACCCTTTGATACCTGCTACCTTTATTGATAACAAAATGGTAGCTTATTTGTCTCTTCCCTTTGAAACTCAGGAAGGATTTTTCAAGTGTGACATTTAAAAAAAAAACAACAAAAAACCAACTTTATCTGTTTGGCAGAGAGTCACTGCTGTGTTTGTGATGCTTCCCTCCATTATTTTTCCCTGGGACTGACAGTTTTTTGGTCTGTTTCACTGGCTGCTGTGTTGTGTCCATTACACTGTCTCATCCCCAATGGTTTGGTAGCAAGTCTGTGTGATGAATGAGTCTTGGTGAACTGGAAATCACAGTTAACACTTGGAGTCCTCCACACTCTCCCTCAACCATATATAGGTCACCTCATATCCTTTTTCTGCTGCAAAGAACTATGCAACTTACTCTAATACCTATTCATCTGTCTACAAGATGAGATTGTAGAAACCTTAGTGAAAGACTATGAAACCTTAGTGAATACAAAACACGGCTGCCATATCTAGGATTTTCTCAGCTACCCTTTTCCCATGTGGAGTTTGCACTGTTTAAAATTTAAGTTTTCTGATATCTAAAGGCTAGTTTTCTGGTTAGGCCAAAGAAAGCATGAATGTTAATGAGTAATATTTTAATCAACTCTCTCAAGCTTTACCATACCACTCAACTATCTTATTGCTAAGAAGGATTCTACAAACTTTTTTCAGATGGAAATCCTTTGGACTGGTGCCTTACAGACCAACCTTGAGAACAGTTTAATGTGATTGGGCTTTTATTGTTTTCAGTGCTTTCAAAGAAGTGCAAATATTTACTACATCTGATACTTTGTCTCTAGTCAACTGATGTTTTAAAAAGACAAGGTCTCTTTGAGCACTTTATTTTCTTCTAAGTACTCAGAAAAGTATTCTGTTCTGCAATGCTCTCATAATGTTCCATCTGTTCTGATTTTTCAGAGGCTTTTTTTTTTTCTTTTTTATAAAAATCTCCTCAGAAAATTCAATGAAAAAAGGTAAAGCCTTTACTGCCAGTAAATTTTTGTTTCTCTTCTTTCTGGGAAAGAGCCAGTTTGAGTTTAAAAATAGACCTGAGAAATGCCTAGCTTGAGATTCATTCAACCCACTAATATTTGCTCTAGAATAATAAAGGAGATTTGATACATCTGAACTAAACTGATCCCCATATTTGTCACCTTTCCATTTCAGAGCAAATAAAACACCAAAGCAGCCTTCTGTTGAAGCAAAATTCATTATGTCAACCGCCCCCTCTTTCTTATTTTTAATTTATCCTGAAAAAAGCAAAGTTGGCAACTTAGGTCATTCAAAATGCCCCATGTTAAATGTTTATGAATTGATGCTATTTATTATTAATTTCTAGTAGCAGTTACTATGGTTCTAATATCAAGTACCCACTAGGAGAAAAATATTGGGGCAATCAAAAAATGACTTAATTTTAAAGTTTTTAACAAATGATATTATTGAGGTATAATTGATATCAATAAATGTCACAAAATCTAAGTATATGATCAATGAATTATTTTAAGTGCATATAATCGTTTAACTGCCCTCGCAATTATGGCATAGAGAATTTGCATCAACCCAAAAGTTTACCTTTGCTCCTTTGTGATTTTTTCCCTATCTTTGGCAACCACTCATCATCGCCTTTCAGTAACTCTACTTTTTACTTTTCTAGAACATTACATAAATGGAATCACACAGTGTATGGTCTTTCATGTCTGCCTTCTTTTGCTTAGCATAATGATTTTGGGACTCATTCATGTTGTTGCATGATTCAGTAGTATGTGGGGTTTTATTGCTGAGCAGTATTCCATCATTTGGATATAGCACACAGTCTACCCATTCACAAGCTGATGAACATCTGTGTGTTTCCAGGGACTTCCCTTGTGGTCCAGTGATTAAGAATCTGCCTTCCAATGCAGGGAATGTGGGCTCAATCCCTAGTCAGGGAACTAAGACCCCTCATGCTTGGGGCAACTAAGCCTGAGTGCCACAACTAGAGAAAGCCTGCATGCAGCAAGAAAGACCCAGCACAACCAGAAAAAAAAAAAAAATAGAATGTCTCCAGTTTTTGATTATTCATAAAGTTGTTAGGAATATTCAAGTACAATCTTTTGGTGAAATATATATTCATTTCTCTTGCATGAATATCTAGGAGTGGATTGCTGGGTTTGATGGTAAGCATTTGCTTAATTTTATAGGATGGCCAGTTTTCCAGAGTAAATGTATCATTTTGGCTTCCCACCAGCAGCGTACAAACCCTGTGGTTGCTCCATATCCTTATCAACACTTGTTATTGTTGGTCCTTTTTATTTTAGCCATTTTTGTGCTGATGTAGTGGTATTTCATTACTATTTTAATTTGCACTTCCCTATGGACAGGGAGGCCTGGCATGCTGCAGTTCATGGGGGCGCAAAGAGTCGGACACGACTGAGCGATTGAACTGAACTGAATTGAATTACTAAAGGTATTGAACATTTGTTCATGCACTTATTTTCTATATTCTTCTTTGGTAAGATGTCCATTCAAATCTTTTATCTATTTTTAAAAATCAGGTTATAGGATATGGAAATAATTCAGATGGGATGCTCAGAGAGGTATTGTTCTGGTATGGCCAAACCGATAACCATAGTCTAATCATGAAAAAAAATGTCAGATAAAATTCATAGAGGGCCTCCTACAATATACCTAATCAATACTTCTGAAAACTATCAAGATCAGCAAAAACAAGGAAAATCTGAGAGACTGTCATGGCCAAGAAGAGGGAGACATGACAACTAAATGTAATTTAGTGTACTGGATGGGATCATGAAACGGAAAAATGATACTAGGGAAAAACTAAAGAAATCTGAATAAATGATAAACTATAGCTAATAGTAACATATCAATATTGGTTCATTAGTTGTAATAAACATACCATACTACAGTAAGATGTTTATAATAGGGAAACTTGATGTGGAGTAGGGGGTGAATGCGGTGGGTAATAAGGGAAATTTCTGCACGACTATATTGTTCTTCTAAAACTGTCCTAACAAAATACCACAGCTTTGGTGGCTTAAACCACAGAAATTAATTTTCTCACAGTTCTGGAGGTAAGACACCCAAGATCAAAGTGCTCTTGGGGCTGGTTTCTCATGAGATCTCTCTTCGTGGCTTGTACACAGCTTCCTTCTCACTGTATCCTCACTTGGTCTTTCCTCTGTGCATGTGGGTGAAAAGAAACTGAGCTCTGGTGTCTCTTGTTCTTTGTATAAGGACACCATGGGGTTGGATTAGAGCCCCACTCATATAACCTCATTTAACCTTAATTACCATACCAAAATTACCATCAAATCACCAACATCTGGTGGATCATAGAAAAAGCATTCAGGAAAATATCTACTTCTGCTTCACTGACTACACCAAAGCCTTTGACTGTGTGGATCACAACAAACTGGAAAATTCTTCAAGAGATGGGAATACCAGACCATCTTACCTGCCTCCTGAGAAACCTGTACGCAGGTCAAGAAGCAACAGTTAGAACTGGACATGGAACAATGGACTGGTTCAAACTGGGAAAGGAGTATGTCAGGGCTGTATATTGTCACCTTGCTTATTTAACTTATATGCAGAGTACATCATGTGAAATGCTGGGCTGGATGAAGCTCAAGCTGGAATCAAGATTGCCAGGAGAAATATCAATAACCTCAGATGTGCAGATGACACCACCCTAATGGCAGAAAGTGAAGAGGAACTAAAGAGCCTCTTGATGAAGATGAAAGAGGAGAATGAAAAACCTGGCTTAAAACTCAACATTTAAAAAGTGAAGATCATGGCATCTGGTTCTATCACTTTATGGCAAACAGATGGGGAAACAACAGAAAAAGTGACAGACTTTATTTTCTTGAGCTCCAGAATCACTGCAGACAGTGACTGCAGCCATGAAATTAAAAGATGCTTACTCCTTGGAAGAAAAGCTGTGAGAAACCTAGACAGCATATTAAAAAGCAGAGACATTACTTTGCTGATAAAGGTCCATCTAGTCAAAGCTATGGTTTTTCCAGTAGTCATGTATGAATGTGAGAGTTGGACCATAAAGAAAGTTGAAAGTTGAAGAATTGATGCTTTTGAACTGTGGTGTTGGAGAAGACTCTTAAGAATCCCTTGGACTGCAAGGAGATCCAACTGGTCAATCCTAAAGGAAATTAGTCCTGAATATTCATTGTAAGGACTGACCCTGAAGGTGAATCTTCAATACTTTGCCCATCTTATGTGAAAAGCTGACTCATTAGAAAAGACCCTGATGCTGGGAAAGATTGAAGACAGAAGGGCAAGGGGATGACAGAGGATGAGATGGTTGGTGGTATCATCAACTCGATGGACATGAGTTTGAGCAAGATCCAGAAGATGGTAAAGGACAGGGAAGCCTGGTGTGATGCAGCCCACAGGGTTGCAAAGAGTCAGACATGACTGAGTGACTGAATAACAACAACCATCCTAAAGACCCTATCTCAAAATACAGTCATTTAGAGGGTTAGGGCTTCAACATATGAATTTTGTGGGCGGATGGAGACACAATTCAGTCTGTTACAGAGAAGAAAGTGAGGGGAGGACCATAAAAATTTTTTGTAGAATAATGGTTTAAAAATTTCCAATCTTGATGAAAATTCTAAACCGACAGATCCAAGAAGCTCAAGAAACCCAACCAAACACAAGAAACTAGAAGAGAAGTATACCAAAACACATCATCATAATCAAATTGTCCAAAATTAGTGAAAAGAGAAAAACCTTAGAAGTCTAAAAGAAAAAAAAAAAGATACAGAGTAAACAAAAATAAGAATGACAGTAAACCAGCAAACTCTTGTCAGAAAAAAGGCAAGCCAGATGCCAGTGAAGCAACATCTTTAATGTTCTGACACAAAACCAAAAACTCTCTCATCCTAGAATTTTATACCATGCAAAAGCATCTTTCAGAGTTAAAGGCCAAATAAAAACTTCCTCAGGTGCAGAAACATTGAAAAGCTTTTCACCAAGAAATCTTCACTATGAGAAATGTTTAAAAAAATCCTTCAGGCACAAGGAAAATAACAGCAGATGGAAACCTGGATTATACAAAGGAAAGAGGAACACCAGAAATGGTAACTGTGAGGGTAGACGTAAAAGACCTTTTCTTTGTTTTTTTGGTTTCTATTTTTAAACATCTCTTTAAAAAATAATTGAATGTGGGGATTAAGAGATACAAACTACTATGCTAAAAATACATAAGCCACAAGTGTACATTGTACAGCACTGGGAAATACAGTGATTGTTTTACAATAACTTTAAATGGAGTATAACCTGTAAAGATATCAAATCACTAAGTTGTACACATAATATTGTAAATCAACTATTCTTTGATAAAAAATAAAATGTAAGTGATTTTTTAAAGAAAAAATATATTGTGGGGTTATAGTAAACACATATAATAAGAGTGAGTTCAAAGCAATGCTATGGGAATAACCTGCATCTATAAAATAAGGAGACCTGCAGAAATTTTAACTAAAACTGCTTTTTTCCTCAGAAAGCTTACAAAATAAATCATTTTTGTTTCATTCCTTTAGTGTTAACTTGATCACTAAGCAAGATGATTATGTTTCACTTGTTCTCTTTACCACTTGTTTTTACTGATTTCAAATATAGTCATTTAAAATAAACCTGGGCTTAGTTTCTGCTACAACTTGATGGTGAGGTAGAAGTATCTGCTTAAAAGTTAGCAGCAGACATTTGAGGAAGGAGATCCTACATGGGCATAGCTAACTCTATGCCCTGTCTAAACCAAATAGAGGAGGAGAGACAGAGAAAAAAAGTTGACTCAATAAGGCTGGGCTAAAGATGGTATAGAGGATTTGGGTTAGTACAACGATCTGGATATTTCCTTATTCTCACACATGCCACTATTGGAAAGATCACGTTGGGTCACTTTTTTTTTTCTTTTTATTTTTTTTTATTGAAGGATAGTTGCTTTACAGAATTTTGTTGTTTTCTGTCAAACCTCAACATGAATCAGCCTTAGGTATACATATATCCCCTCCTTGTCCTTCCCATCTCTCTCCCCATCCCACCCCTCTAGGTTGATACAGAGCCCCTGTTTGAGTTTCCTGAGTCATACAGCAAATTCCCGTAGGCTATCTATTTTACATATGGTAATGTAAGTTTCCATGTTACTCTTTGCATACATCTCACCCTTTCCTCCCCTCTCCCCATGTCCATATTCTATTCTCTACGTCTGTTTCTCCACTGCTGTTGTATAAATAAATTCTTTAGTACCATTTTTCTAGATTCTGTATATGAACATTAGAATATGATATTTATCTTTCTCTTTCTGACTCACTTCACTCCGTATAATAGGTTCTAGGTTCATTCACCTCATCAGGATTGACTCAAATGTGGTTCTTTTTATGGATGAGTGATATTCCACCATGTATATGTACCACAACTTCTTTATCCATTCATCTGTCGATGGGCATCTAGGTTGCTTCCATGTTTTAGCTATTGTAAATAGTGCTGCAATGAACAATGGGTTACATGTGTTTTTATCAATTTTGGTTTCCTCAGGGTATATGCCTAGGAGTGGAATTGCTTGGTCATATGGTGGTTTTATTCCTAGTTTTTTAAGGAATCTCCATACCGTCTTCCATAGTGCCTGTATCAATTTACATTCCCACCAACAGTGCAAGAGTATTCCCTTTTCTCCACACCCTCTCCACCATTTATTGTTTGTAGACTTTGATAATCGTCATTCTGACCAGTGTGAGGTGATATCTCATTGTGCTTTTGATTTGTATTTCTCTAATGAGCAATGTTAAGCATTTTTTCATGTGTTTGTTAGCCATCTGTATATCTTCTTTGGAGAAATGTCTGTTTAGATCTTTTCCCTACTTTTTGATTGGGTTGTTTCTTTTTCTGGCATTGAGTTGTATGAGCTGCTTATATATTTTGGAAATCAATCCTTTGTCAGTTGTTTCATTTGCCATTATTTTCTCCCATTCTGAGAGGTGTCCTTTCACTTTGCCTATAGTTTCCTTTGCTGTGCAAAAGCTTTTAAGTTTAATCAGGTCCCACTTGTTTACTTTTATTTTTATTTCCCTTACTCTGGGAGCTGGGTCATAGACGATCTTACTTTGATTTATGTCACTAAGTGTTCAGCCTATGTTTTCCTCTAAGAGTTTTATGGTTTCTGGTCTTACATTTAGGTTTTTAACCCATTTTGAGTTTATCTTTGTGTATGGTGTTAGAAAGTGTTCTGATTTCATTCTTTTGCACATAGCTGTCCAGTTTTCCCAGCACCATTTAGTCAAGTGGGCCTCAGGAGCATCATTACGAACAAAGCTATTAGAAAGGACGGAATTCCAGTTGAGCTATTTCAAATCCTAAAAGGTGGTGCTGTGAAAGTGCTGCACTCAATATGTCAGCAAATTTGGAAAACTCAGCAGTGGCCACAGAACTGGAAAAGGTCAGTTTTCATCCCAATCCCAAAGAAAGGCAATGCCAAAGAATGTTCTAACTACTGCACAATTGCACTCATCTCACATGCTAGTAAAGTAATGGTCAAAATTCTCCAAGCTAGGCTTCAACAAAGTATGTGAAGCATGAACTTCCAGACGTTCAAGCTGGATTTAGAAAAGGCAGAGGAACCAGAGATCAAATTGCCAACATCCATTGAATCATCAAAAAAGCAAGAGTTCCAGAAAAACATCCAATTCTCCTTTGTTAACTATGCGAAAACCTGTGTGGATCACAACAAACTGTGGAAAATTCTTTAAGAGATGGGAATACCAGACCACCTGACCTGCCTCTTGAGAAATCTGTATGCAGGTCAGGAAGCAACAGTTAGAACTGGACATGGGACAACGGACTGGTTTCAAATTGGGAAAGGAGTACATCAAGGCTGTATATTGTCACCCTGCTTACTTAACTTGTATACAGAGTATATATCATGAGAAATGCTGGGCTGGAGGAAGCACAAGCTGGAATCAAGATTGCTGGAAGAAATATCAATAACCTCAGATATGCAGATGACACCACCTTTATGGCAGAAAGCAAAGGAGAACTAAAGAGCCTCTTGATGAAAGTGAAAGAGGAGAGTGAAAAAGTTGGCTTAAAGCTCAACATTCAGAAAACTAAGATCATGGCATCTGGTCCCAGGTGGAGAAACAGTGGAAAAAGTGACAACTTTATTTTGGGGGGCTCCAGAATCACTGCAGATGGTGATTGCAGCCATGAAATTAATAGACACTTGCTCCTTGGAAAAAAGATATGACAGCATATTAAAAAGCAGAGACATTACTTTGCCAACAAAAGTCCATCTAGTCAAGGCTATGGTTTTTCCAGTAGTCATATATGGATGTGAAAGTTGGACTATAAAGAAAGCTGAGGGCCAAAGAATTGATGTTTTTGAACTGTGGTGTTGGAGAAGACTTTTGAGAGTCCCTTGGACTGCAAGGAGATGCAACCAGTCCATTCTGAAGGAGATCAGTCCTGGGATTTCTTTGGAAGGACTGATGCTGAAGCTGAAACTCCAATACTTTGACCACCTGATGCGAAGAACTAATTCACTGGAAAAGACTCTGATGCTGGGAAAGACTGAAGGCAGGAGAAGGGGACGACAGAGGATGAGATGGTTGGATGGCATCACTGACTCAATGGACGTGGGTTTGGGTAAACTCGGGAGAGATGGACAGGGAGGCCTGGCATGCTGCAGTCCATGGGGTCACAAAGGGTCAGACACGACTGAGCGACTGAACTGAACTGTCTTTGCCCATTGTATATTCTTGTCTCCTTTGTCAAAAATAAGGTACCCATAGATTCCGGGGTTTATTTTTGGGCTTTCTATCTTGTTCCATTGGTGTATATTTCTGTTTTTGTGCCAGTACTGTACTCTCTTAATGACTGTAGCTTTGTAGTATAGTCTGAAGTCAGGAAGGTTGATTGCTTCGGCTCCATTCTTCTTTCATGAGACTGCTTTGGCTACTTGGAGTCTTTTGTGTTTACATATGAATTTTGAAATTTTTTGTTCTAGTTCTGTGAAAAATGCCATTGGTAATTTGATAGGGATCACATTGAATCTGTAGATTGCATTTGGTGTATAGTCATTTTCACAATATTGATTCTTCCTACCCAGGAACATGGAATATCTCTCCATCTGTTTATGTCATCTTTGATTTCTTTCATCAGTGTCTTATGATTTTCTGTGATAGTTCTTTTGTCTCCTTAGGTAAGTTTATTCCTAATTATTTAATTATTTTTGCTGCAATGGTGAATGGGATTGATTCCTTAATTTCTCTTTCTGATTTTTCATTGTTAGCACATAGAAATGCAAGTGACTTCTGTGTATTGATTTTGTATCCTGCAACTTTGCTAATTCACTGATTAGCTATAGCAATTTTCTGATACTATCTTTAGTGTTTTCTATGTACAGTATCTGGAGAAGGCACTGGCACCCCACTCCAGTACTCTTGCCTGGAAAATCCCATGGATGGAGGAGTCTACTAGGCTGCAGTCCATGGGGTCGCTGAGAGTCGTGTCACTTTCCCTTTTCCCTTTCATGCATTGGAGAAGGAAATGGCAACCCACTCCAGTGTTCTTGCCTGGAGAATCCCAGGGACGGGGAGCCTGGTGGGCTGCCATTTATGGGGTCGCATAGAGTCAGACACGACTGAAGCAACTTAGCAGCAGCAGCATGTTGAGGTAGGTTCCTTTTATGCCCATTTTTTGAAGAGTTTTAATCATAAATAGGTACTGAATTTTGTCAAAGGCTTTTTCTGCATCTATTAAAATGATCATATGGTTTTTATCTTTCAATTTGTTAATATGGTGTATCACATTGATTGATGTATATTGAAGAATCCTTGCATTCCTAGAATAAACCCAACTTGATCGTGGTGTATGAGCTTTTTGATGTGTTGCTGAATTCTGTTTGCTAAAATTTTGTTGAGAATTTTTGCATCTATGTTTATCAGTGATATTGGCCTGTAGTTTGTTTTTATGTGTGTGTGTGATGTCTTTGTCTGGTTTTGGTATCAGGGTGATGGTGGCCTTGTAGAATAAGTTTTGAAGTGTCCTTCCTGTGCAATTTTTTGAAAGTTTTAGAAGGATAGGCATTTGCTTTTCTCTAAATGTTTGATAGAATTCTCCTGTGAGGCCATCTGGTCCTGGGCTTTTGTTTTTTGGGACAGTTTTGATCACAGCTTCAATTTCAGTGTTTGTAATTGGATTGTTTATAATTTCTATTTCTTTCTGGTTCAGTCTTGGAAGATTGAACTTTTCTAAGTATCTGTCCATTTCTTCCAGGTTGTCCATTTTATTGCCATATAGCTGTTCACAATAGTCTAATTCTTTGTATTTCTACACTGTCTGTTGTAACCTCTCCTTTTTCATTTCTAATTTTGTTAATTTGATTCTTCTCTCTTTTTTTCTTGATGAGTCTGGCTAAGGGTTTGTCGGTTTTGTTTATCTTCTCAAAGAACCAGCTTTTAGTTTTATTAATCCATATTATTGTTTCTTTCATTTCTTTTTCACTTATTTCTGCTCAGATCTTTATGATTTCTTTCCTTCTACTAATTTTGGGAGCTTTTGTTCTTTTTCTAGTTGTTTTAGGTGTAAAGTTAGGTTGTCTATTCAATGTTTTTCTTGGTTCTTGAGGTAGGATTGTATTGCTATAAACTTCCCTCTTAGAACTGCTTTTGATGCATCCCATAGGTTTTGAGTTGTCATGTTTTCATTGTCATTTGTTTCTAGAAATTTTTTGATTTCCCTTTGAATTTCTTCAGTAACCTGTTGGTTATTTAGAAACATGTTGCTTAATCTCCATGTGTTTGTGTTTCTTACAATTTTTTTCTTGAAATTGATATCTAGTCTCATAGCATTGTGGTTGGAAAAGATGCCTGATATGATTTCAACATTCTTAAATTTATCGAGGTTTGATTTGTGACCCAAGATGTGGTCTATCCTGGAGAATGTTCCATGTGCACTTGAGAAGAAGGTGTATTCTTGTGCATTTGGATGGAATGTCCTGAAGATATCAATGAGATCCATCTCATCTAATGTATCATTTAAGACTTGCGTTTCCTTATTAATTTTGTTTTGATGATCTGTCCATTGGTGTGAGTGGAGTGTTAAAGTCTCCTACTATTATTGTGTTCTGTCAATTTCTCCTTTTATGTCTGTTAGTGTTTGTCTTATATATTGAGGTGCTCCTATGTTGGGTGCATAGATATTTACAATTGTTATATCTTCCTCTTGGATTGATCCTTAGATCATTATGTAGTATCCTTCCTTATCTCTTGTAATCTTATTTTAAGGCCTATTTTGTTTGATATGAGAATTGCTACTCCAGCTTTCTTTTGCTTCCCATTTGCATGGAATATATTTTTCCATCCTCTCACTTTCAGCCTATATGTGTCTTTAGGTCTGAAGTGGGTTTCTTGTAGACAGTATATATATGGGTCTTGTTTTTGTATCCATTCAGTCAGTCTGTCTTTTGGTTGGAGCATTTAATTCATTTACATTTAAAGTAATTATTGATATATATGTTCCTATTGCCATTTTCTTAATTGTTTGGGGTAGACTTTGTAGGTCTTTGTTCTTCTCTTGTATTTCTTGACTATATAAGTCCCTTTAACATATGTTGTAAAGCTGGTTTGGAAGTACTGAATTCTCTTAACTTTTGCTTGTCTGAAAAGCTTTTTATTTCTCCATCAATTTTGAATGAAATTCTTGAGGATTTCACAGTAATCTTGGTTGTAGATTTTTCCCTTTCAGTATTTTAAGTATATCCTGCCATTCCCTTCTGGACTACAAAGTTTCTGCTGAAATATCAGCTGTTAAGTGCATGGGGTTTCCCTTGTATGTTACTGGTTGCTTTTCCCTTGCTGCTTTTAATATTCTTTCTTTGTGTTTAGTCTTTGTTAGTTTGATTAGTATGTGTCTTGGCATGTTTCTCCTTGAGTTTATCCTATATGGGACTCTTTGTGCCTCTTGGACTTGAATGATTATGTCCATTTCCATGTTGGAGAAATTTTCAACTATAATCTCTTAAAAATTTTTTCTCATACACTTTCTTTTTCTCTTCTTCTTCTGGGACCCCTATAATTTGAGTGTTGGTGTATCTGATAGTGTCCCAGAGGTCTCTGAAACTATCCTCAGTTCTTTTCCTACTTTTTACTTTATTCTGCTCTTTAGAAGTTACTTCCACCATTTTACCTTCTAGCTCACTGATTCGTTCTTCTGCTTCAGATATTCTGTTATTGATTCCTTCTAGAATATTTTTAATGTCAGTAACTGGGTTGTTTGTCTTTTGATCATCTTTACTATCATTAGTCTGAATTCTCTTTCAGGGAGTTTGCCTATTTCCTCTTCATTTATTTGGGCTTCTGTGTTTCTAGCTTGTTCCTTCATTTGTGTAGTATTTCTCTGCCTTTTCATTATTTTTTTTTAACTTATTGTGTTTGAGGTCTTCTTTTCCCAGGCTTCAGGATTGAATTCTTTCTTCCTTTTGGTTTCCGCCCTCCTAAGGTTGGTCCCAGAGAAGGCAATGGCAAGCCACTCCAGTACTCTTGCCTAGAAAATCCCATGGATGGAGGAGCCTGGTAGGCTGCAGTCCATGGGATCACTACGAGTCGGACGCGACTGAGCGACTTCACTTTCTCTTTTCACTTTCACACAATGGAGAAGGCCATGGCAGCCCACTCCAGTGTTCTTGCCTGGAGAATCCCGGGGATGGCGGAGCCTGGTGGGCTGCCATCTTTGGGGTCGCACAGAGTCGGACACGACTGAAGCGACTTAGCAGCAGCAGCAGCAGCAAGGCTGGTCCAGTGGTTTGTGTAAGCTTCATATAGGGTAAGATTTGTGCTAAGTTTTTGTTGTTTGCTTGTTTGTTTTCCTCTGATGAGGAAGGCTAAGTGAGGGGTAATCCTGTCTGCTGATGATTGGATTTGTG
The DNA here is from genome assembly GCA_935064755.1 of Tragelaphus eurycerus. Classification (NCBI taxonomy): domain Eukaryota; kingdom Metazoa; phylum Chordata; class Mammalia; order Artiodactyla; family Bovidae; genus Tragelaphus; species Tragelaphus eurycerus. The sequence goes on from CAKXYN010000060.1 coordinate 2,516,672, forward strand.
TTTTTGTTTTGTTTGTTGTTTAGATGAGGCTTCATGCACAGGATGCCACTGGTGGTTGGGTGAAGCCAGGTCTTGTATTCAAGTGGTTTCCTCTGTGTGAGTTCTCACTATTTGATACTCCCTAGGGTTAGTTCTCTGGGAGTCGAGGGTCTTGGAGTCAGTACTCCCACTCCAAAGGCTCAGGGCTTGATCTCTGGGCAGAAATGAAGATTCCACGAGTGGTTTCTTATGGCATTAAGTGATATTAAAACAAATATCCCAAAACGAGAAACCAAAGATGAACTCCAGACAAATGGCAGTTACAAAATCAGGCAAGTAATAATTGAAATAACGGAATATACACATATACATATACACCCATGAGGAAAGTCAAAACAGTACAACAATAATAAAGTACAATAGATTGATCCAGTGAACCAAGGAAATCAAAAATTATATTTATCAGTTAAGAACAAAACTAACTAAAGCACAAAGTGGAAAACAAAACTAAAGCAAGGTGCCATGTGGGGAATAAAACAAAGAAAACAAAACTAACAAATATGTTGAGAAGAAAGGAAAGAAAGAATAGATATGCAAAGTTAAATAGAGGTAGATGAAGAAGATTTATATACATTAAAGATTAACTACAAGGGGAAAAGAACAGTAGGAAAGGCAAAAAAAAAAAAAAAAGGGGGGTAAATGTGAGAAAAATATAATAGGTTTAAAAAATTAAAATTAAAAAAAGAGAAAAAAAAAAAAAAAAAAGGAAAACTTCCCAGAACTACAAAAGCACAAGATACAGCAGAGGTTTGTAACAACAATAAAAAATGTGACTGAGAAAAAAAAAAGCTCAAAAACTTAATTAGATTTCATAGTGCCAATAAAATTGACAACTATTATAGAGGGGGGAAAGGGGAAAAGAAAAAAGAAAAAAATCCAGAAGAATCTAGAGAATAAGTCAAAACATAAGAATAATGAATGTTTTTCTTGAGTCACTGCTGTCAGAGTTGTTTCCCTCGCTGGAAGTCACAGTCCACCTCACCTCCCTAGGATGCCCTCCAACACTGTGCTGACCTCTGGACCTGTTATGGGGGCAGTTCAGATTCTAATCTGGTCCTACTCCTCTGCATTCTTGCCTCCAATGTCCATAGCTATCAGAACTAGTGTGTTTTATTTTGTGGGAGATCTCAATGTCCTTTTATATATTCCATAAACACAGAGTCTGCCTAGTTGAGCATGTGGATTTAATCTGCAGCTTGTACATACAACTGGTGGGAAGGTTTTGGTTCTTCTTCCTTAGTCACACCACCCATTTCATTTGTTTTATTTTCACCTCTGCATGTGGGTTGTCCATGGGGGTTTGCTCCTGGGGCTGCCCTGGAGGACTTGGGTTTGCCCCTGCGAGGCCCAGGTGTGGAGGTGGTGCAACTGCTTGGGTTGCAGGGGTTCTGGCAGCACCAGGTACTCAAGGGGGTTGGCGGCTAGGGCAGCAGGAAATATAGTGCTCTAGAAGGTTATGCCAAACAGTATTGGCCAATACCCTCCCGTGTTCTTGCCTAGAGAACCCTGCTCCCTGAAGAGAATCCAGGCAGGCCACAGTCTACAGGGTCACAAAGAGTTGGACACTACCAAAGTGAACCTGCGTGGATAGATGCAAGACTTTTTTTTGCCTGTGGCAGCTCTGCCCCAGTGAGAGTTGAGCATGAAGGTGGTGCAGCTGTTTGACTTGTGGGTACCCTGGCAGTGCCAAGTGTGCAAGGACACAGACTGCCTCAGCCACAGGAGTTATGGCCCTATCAGAGTCTTTTTTTGAGGCTCTTGTAGCTGGTGATCAGAAAGCCTCTTTGGCCAGTCTTGCTCCGTAGCTCTGCTGGTTCAGGCACTTAGAGGACTCCCTTGCCTGGGGTCCTTCTCTGTTGTTCTGCACATCAGGCACATAGAGGGGCCCCCCTGGCTGGGGTCCTACTCTGTAGATTGGTGTGTCAGGCACTTATAGGGGTGCCCTGGGTGGGGTCTTACTCTGTAGTTCAGTGGGTCAGGAATTTGATGGGCCAGCCTGTCCTTCAGTGGCCGATACTGGCGTGTGGGGAGAGAAAGGCTATGGCGATGGCTCCAGCACCTATGCGTGGCTCAGAAGTATCACCTTGCTTCCTTGGTTGCCCGACTTTCCTCCACCAGCATTTCCCACCACAATCTCCTCCCTCCCATATCCTCCATCTGTCTCTCTGTAGTCAACAGCAGCTCTTGCTCCACAATCCCTAAACTCCAGCTCCCAGCTACTGCACCTTCCAGAGGATCTACGTCCCTGTCCATGTATGTATGGCTGTGGCAAGGACTGTCTGATTCTCATTCCATTTAGGCTGCCACAGATCAGCTGTTTCACTCTCAGCCTTAAATGTTTCTCCTCTGACTCAGACAATTGCCCCATTGTGGGGCTGGGACCCCTGCTTCAGTTCCCCCACCCACGGAGGGCAGGTACAGTCCTACTAACGCTCCTGTTTTCTCCCCTAGTTCCTTTGTCCTACCGAGTTTTGCGTGAGTCTATATATTCTTTTTTTCTGGTCAGGTACTCCTGTCCGTTCTCAGCTGGTGTTCTGTATGCACTTCTGTGTCTGAAGATGTATTCCTGATGTACCCCACATCTGCCTACTCCTCTGCCAACTTGTTCTCTTCCTTGGGTCATTTTTTACAGCCTTATGTTATTTGTGTTTTTTTCTAAGGGTTTTGCTTCCCTACATAGAAAGCAGACTCCTTGATGGTAGGGATCCCACTTTTACCTCTCTGAAAGTACAACGACTGGTTCACAGTAGGTGTGGCAAAGTTAGTAAGGAGGAAAAATGCTTTATATTTTGTAAACACAAAGGAGTTAAAAAGTGATTGTAGGGAATTCCCTGGAAGTCTGGTGGTTAGAAGTTGGTGCTTTCACTCCTAGGACCCGGGTTACATCCCTAATTGGGGGACTAAGATCCTACAGGTTACGCAGTGTGGCCAAAAACCAAAAAATTACTGTAGGGATCAAGCCAGGAGGATAGAGAGGGCTGGGAAGAAATATGTTACCACTTGGTACCTGTTTTTTTTTCAGCTTTGCTGAAGTATAATTGACAAATAAAATGGTAAGATATTCAAAATGTACATTGTAATGACTTGATATATGTATGCATTGTGAAAGAATATTGAGTAAAACTAGTAGGTAATAAGTAGTAGGTAACAGTAGTAGGTATTAAATAGGTAGGTAATAAAGTAGGTAATAAATAGTAGGTAATAAATAAGTAGGTAATAAATAAATAAATAGTAGGTAATAAATAAATAGTAGGTAATAAATAAATAGTAGGTAATAAAATAAATAAGTAGGTAATAAATAGTAGGTAATAAGATAGTGTATGGTGTGTGGCAAGAAAAATATCAAGGTGAGTGGTGTGACTCAGATTTTTTTTTTTTCCTATTTGCTCATTTGTATGTTCTACTTTCTTTACAAGAGGCATTTTGTTTTGTTTTGTTTTTACAAAAGTATTTTTTAAATTGAATTAAATTCTGCATTCTCATTAAGAATTTGGACACTCAGAAGACTTCAAAATTCTCACCCATGTTCAACAGCTCAGAGATGTTCTTACCTGGGGAGTGGGATGTGGGTACATTCCTTTCAGTGGAGGATAAGCTGCCATTCTTCAAACAACTGAGCAAGGTCTTAAATGAACAGGGCTCAAGAAACCAACATGGAAGCTTCTGGGATACTGGAAACAACCTAATGGCCCAACATTATGGGATTTTAAAAGTAAATCATGGTACCTCCAGATAATTGGAATATTTGCAGCCATTAAAATCTGTTGTTTATAAGAATAGTTAATAACATGGGAAATGCTCGAATTTAACATTAAATCTAAAAAGTTACATGCAGTGTTATGCTATTTCAAAAGAGAATTATATGTGTAATTTAATTTTCAAAAGGAAATAGACCCAAATATTAATAAACATTATCCCTGGGTGATAAAAATATGAATAATTTTGGCTTCTTTACCCTTTTGCTATTTTCAAATATTCTACCATGACTTACTTTTATAATTAGAACACACACAATATTATTATTATAATTATTTTTAAAGAAGTTGTCTTACAGAACTGGAGAGTGGTTTGTGGCACTGAAGCAGACAACTTGGATGTAAGTTCTGGTTCAGCCAGGCTGGCAAGACACTGTCCCTTTTTGGGTCTCAATTTCCTTATCTTAAAAAAGACATGAAAGTCAAGTCGCTCAGTCATATCCAACTCTTTGCGACCCCATGGACTGTAGCCCACCAGGTTCCTCTGTCCATGGGATTTCCCAGGCAAGAGTACTGGAGTGGGTTGCCATTTCCTTCTCCAGGGGATTTTCCTGACCCAGGGATCAAACCCGTGTCTCCAGCATTGCGGGCAGACACTTTTACCGTCTGAGCCACCAGGGAAATACAAATGATAGCATCTAATAGGGTGACTATAAGATTAAATGAGTTAGTTCATGATAAAGTACTTAACATAATGCCTGGTAGTAAGCACCTACCAATTAATCTATCATTACTACTATTATACATGAAACAATGGAAGGGTTCAAAATTGGAAAAGGAGTATGTCAAGGCTGTATATTGTCCTGCTTATTTAACATCTATGCAGAGTACATCATGTGAAATGCTGGGCTGGATGAAGTGCAAGCTGGAATCAAGATTGCTGGCAGAAATATCAATAACCTCAGATATGCAGAAATCTGTATGCAGGTCAGGAAGCAACAGTTAGAACTGGTCATGGAACAACAGACTGGTTCCAAATAGGAAAAGGAGTACGTCAAGGCTGCATATTGTCACCATGTTTATTTAACTTATATGCAGAGTACATCATGAGAAATGCTGGACTGGAAGAAACACAAGTTGGAATCAAGATTGCTGGGAGAAATATCAATAACCTCAGATATGCAGATGACACGACTCTTATGGCAGAAAGTGAAGAGGGGCTAAAAAGCCTCTTGATGAAAGTGAAAGTTGAGAGTGAAAAGGTTGGCTTAAAGCTCAACATTCAGAAAATGAAGATCATGGCATCCGGTCCCATTACTACATGGGAAATAGATGGGGAAACAGTGGAAACAGTGTCAGACTTTGTTTTTCTGGGCTCCAAAATCACTGCAGATGGTGACTGCAGCCATGAAATTAAAAGACACTTACTCCTTGGAAGGAAAGTTATGACCAACCTAGATAGCATATTCAAAAGCAGAGACATCACTTTGCCAACAAAGGTTCGCCTAGTCAAGGCTATGGTCTTTCCTGTGGTCATGTATGGATGTGAGAGCTGGACTGTGAAGAAGGCTGAGCGCCGAAGAATTGATGCTTTTGAACTGTGGTGTTGGAGAAGACTCTTGAGAGTCCCTTGGACTGCAAGGAGATCCAACCAGTCCATTCTGAAGGAGATCAGCCCTGGGATTTCTTTGGAAGGACTGATGCTAAAGCTGAAACTCCAGTATTTTGGCCACCTCATGCGAAGAGTTGACTCATTGGAGAAGACTCTGATGCTGGGAGGGATTGAGGGCAGGAGGAGAAGGGGACAACAGAGGATGAGATGGCTGGATGGCATCACTGACTTGATGGGTGTGAGTCTGGGTGACCTCCGGGAGCTGGTGATGGACAGGGAGGCCTGGCGTGCTGCGGTTCATGGGGTCGCAAAGAGTCGGACACGACTGAGCGACTGATCTGATCTGATGCAGATAACACCATCGTAATGGCAGAAAGTGAAAAGGAACTAAAGAACCTCTTGATGAAAGTGAAAGAGGAAGAGTGAAAAAGTTGGCTTAAAACCTAACATTCAAAAAACGAAGATCATGGCATCCAGTCCCATCACTTCATGGCAAATAGATGGGGAAACAACAGGAACAGTGACTGAGTTTCTTTTTTTGGGCTCCAAAATCACTGCAGAAGGTGACTGCAGCCATGAAATTAAAAGAGGTTTGCTCATTGGAAGAAACACTATGATCAACCTAGACAGCATATTAAAAAGTAGAGACATTACTTTGCCGACAAAAGTCCATCTAGTCAAAGCTATGGTTATGTATGGATGTCATGTATGGATGTGAGAGTTGGACAGTAAAGAACGCTGAGTGCGGAAGAATTGATGCTTTCAAATTGTGGTGCTGGAGAAGACTCTTGAGAGTCCCTTGGACTGCAAGGAAATCAAAGCAGTCAGTCCTAAAGGAAGTCAACCCTGAATATTCATTGGAAGGACTGATGCTGAAGCTTCAATACTTTGGCCACATGATGTGAAGAGTTGACTTATTAGAAAAGACCCTGATGCTGGGCAAGATTGAGGGCAAGAGTAGAAGGGGGCAGCACAGGATGAGATGGTTGGATGTCATCATTAACTCAATGGACATGAGTTTGAGGAAACTCTCAGAGATAGTGAAGGACAGGGAAGCCTGGCATGCTGCAGTCCATGGGGTCACAAAGAGTTGGACATGACTGAGTGACTAAACAACAACAACTACTATTATTATTGCAGATTGAAAGTCGCATCCTCTTACCTATTTATGAGTTTAGCTCTTTCAATCAAGGCTATTTTCTGAATATAATCACAGACCTCCAAGACCAAGGGGACTGTATACAATATAATTGCAAAGAATTATAACAATTTCCTTGAGGATTGGGTATTTAGGTATTCAATTAGGCAACAGAGAGCAATCTGTGGCTAGAGAGCAGCTACAGGTGCTTCTCCTCTTTCTCCGTGACTTTAATGCTCCAGGTGGGATCACTGAGTTAAACCTGTTTATTCAGAGTAGAAGGCTAAAGGAGCTCTGTCTGAATTTTCTTAAGTAGGCTCTAAATTTAGAGCTGTGTCTCTACCTCTAAGAATTCAGTTCAATCTCACAATCCAAATTTGGTTGAAGAGATTCCCTGCTCTATTACCCAGCTAATAAGAGGCAGATCTGGGATTTGAACTTATGTCTATCTGACTCCACATGTCAGTATTTAATTTATATATTATACTGGCTACCAAATGAAACATGAGACATTTCAAGAAGGCCACTTAATCCAAGACCCAACAGTGAGACATAGAGAGGATCAGTTTGTTTCTCACTTCTCATTCCTAAATGTCATCAGCATAAAACAAATCAACATTTAGCATGGCATTTGTACAAAAATCAGCTCCTGACTCTAAAATAGAGCATAGGGCCGAAGGGACCTACTTTATTCATAAAACAGAGAAGGGATTATAAAAGAGGCCCCATACACACCATGAATTGGGCTAGAAACCTGTGTTCCAGTGTCATTATCTCAGGGAAGTCAATCTCAGTTAAGACAACAACTCAGGTGACAGCTTAGGAAGGGAGGGGTGGCTTGGTGATCTGATAGCCTGGAGTTTCCCTGGCTCCTGCAGGGCTTACAGTCTGTGTGATCAATCCCCGTCTGTTGTCAGTATCTCTGCCTACTGAGTGGTGATCTCTTTCACATGTCTCGTTACTGCTTAAAAACTAGAATATCACCACCTCTGTGAAGCCCACCCCTACTCTCTGAGGACAGCTAATCATATCCTCCCTACTGAGCTCACTAGTTCTGGGCCTGTTCCTTTGCATCATTGCTTCTCACACTGTGTATTGTTCTTTGTCCTGTCGCAATCCCAGTTAACCCTCTGAGGTCAAAGACTACAATATTCTTTTTTAAGGTTGATGGGAGAATAAATTGAGATGATGTAAGCAAAGCGATAGACAGTGTCTGGTGCATAATAGGTGTTCAATAAATGTTCTCTCACCTTGTTGTCTCACTTGATGCAGTACTCAGAGCAATTCCTTCAAGGTCATTGTTTCTAAGCATATTTTTCTTGAATAAATGAATGAGTAAATTAACAAGTGCATTCCACCTCTTGCTCCAGAGCAGGCATCACATCTTATACTGACTTATATCTCCTGGAATATCTGCTTCCCTATATTTGTATCCTCTGAAACATCTCTAACAATAATGATCACTTGACTGGGCAGAGTATATAACATGACTGGCTTTCTCTTCTTGCAAAGGATATTGATAGATTGAACAATTACCTCTGGGGCAGCTGCAGGAAAAATATTTTCTATTGTCTGTTTCATCTTGAATAAGTCAGATTGCCAGGGGTCTTATAGACAAAACCTTTAAATCTTGCTAGTAAAACTCAACCCACTTGCCAAAGAGAGGGCTGTTTTCCTTTCTTTCTTTCTAAACAGTTAACAACCAGTATAAACTACAGAAGGATAAGCCCTCCTAAAGTGAGAACCCTGATGAAATCCAAGTGTTGGCTGTTATGATCCTAAGCAAGGTCTCGAAAATCTCATTTATTTCCATGTCCCCATGCCAGCTTCATAGGTACTCAAAAAGTCTTTCTTTAATAAAGTTCCTTTTAAGGAGATAAAGAGAAGGAAAGTGATTTCTGCAGTGTGATTGTGTGATGGTCTGTGGCTTTAAAGGCAAATAGTCCATAGGAAAGATGGAAAAACTAAGAATTCACATATCTGGATAGCATTACACAATTGTAAAAACATTTTCCCCATATGTTATTTAGTATTAATTGCATAGCATTAATTGAACCCTTACTGCACAATAGGTGAGTTAAATACCATTGTGTTTAATCCTGACAACAAATCTTGAAATGTTATGGCAGCGTTCATCTTATAGTTGGAAAAAAATAAGCTTGGACAGACTAAATGATTTGCCCAGGGCCACAGACCAATACTGATTACCATTCCCCCCATTAATACATGGGCTTCATGAGGGCAGCATCTACGAATACTAGAACAGTACCTGGCATATAGTAGATGCTAAACAAATATCTGGTGACGAATTAACCTGGTTGACTGACTCCAAAGCCTTAGGTCTCTCTGTAATGTCACCTGTTACTCTGTAAAATGTTTTTTTTTTAAATTTATTTTATTCAACGTTACAATATTGTATTGGTTCTGCCATATATCAAAATGAATCTGCCACAGGCATACATGTGTTCCCCATCCTGAACCCTCCTCCCTCCTCCCTGCTCCCTCCCCATACCATCCCTCTGGGTCGTCCCAGTGCAGTAGCACCCTCTTTACAGCCATGAGGAACTGAGGTTCTGGGAGATAAAGTTAATTTGCCTACAGCTAACAAGGAAAGTTATGACCAACCTAGATAGCATATTGAAAAGCCTAGATATTACTTTGCCAACAAGTCCATCTAGTCAAGGCTATGGTTTTTCCAGTGGTCAGGTATGGATGTGAGAGTTGGACTGTGAAGAAAGCTGAGCACCGAAGAATTGATGCTTTTGAACTGTGGTATTGGAGGAGACTCTTGCGAGTCCCTTGGACTGCAAGGAGATCCAACCAGTCCATCTTAAAGGAGATCAGTCCTGGGTGTTCATTGGAAGGACTGATGCTAAAGCTGAAACTCCAGTATTTTGGCCACCTCATGTGAAGAGTTGACTCATTGGAAAAGACTGATGCTGGGAGGGATTGGGGGCAGGAGGAGAAGGGGACGACAGAGGATGAGACGGCTGGATGGCATCACCAACTCAATGAACATGAGTTTGGGTGAACTCCAGGAGTTGGTGATGGACAGGGAGGCCTGGTGTGCTGCGATTCATGGGGTTGCAAAGAGTTGGATACGACTGAGCGACTGAACTGAACTGAACTGAACTGAACAAGGATAGCTGTGCTGGGACTGGGGCTCAAGATTCCAGAGTCCTGGCAGTATTTGCTGCTGGCTAGTTTGCCTGGAGGCCATGGGACAGACACAACCTATAGCCCACTTTCTCCCCCCAGGAAAATACAAGGAGCCTGGCCTGAAGAGAAACAGTTAAGAAAGAGTTAGGGCAGGGAAAGGATAAATTAGGAATATGGAATTAACAGATACACACTAACATATATAAAATATATAAACAAGGATTTACTGTGTAGCACAGGGAACTATATTTAATGTCTTGTAATAACATATGATGGAAAATAATTAGAAAAAGGAATATATGTGTGTGTGTATAGAATCATTTTTCTGTATACCCCAAACTAACACAATCTTGTAAATCAACTGTACTTCAATTTAAAAAAAAAATGACATCCAAGACTTTCTGTCTAGGAACCAAAAGACAGCCAGATGCTACAAGAAAATTTTGTCCCCCAATAGATAAGTGGAAATTTGAGAGTTACTTTCTTATTATACCAGAATTTGATGTTTTGAGACAGGGCTAGTCTCGTGGTAATGTCTAGCCTGGTTAGACCTGCCTAGTTAGATAACAAATACAGTAGCTACTTCATCACACAATTGTGTTTTTTTTTTTCTCTTTATCATATTATTTAAAGTTTCAAATGGTCTACAGACCTTACATTTTTTCAAAGAAGAGATATGTGTTCAATTAAACATCTCAAGGTTATGCAAACATCATATAAATATTTTGCCAAATACATTTTTCTACTCTTTTTTTTTATTTTGAATGCCAAAGAAAGTGTCTATGTATATCCCAATGTTATTATAAGGTAGTAGCTGTGCCAACTCCTATATTGATTTGTTAAGTACCCAGCTGGGTATGTCCCTATGCTAGGTATAGTTAAAACAAGTACGTATATACATAAGTAAATAAAAGTTTACAATATTCTTTATAGCAATAAAGAGGTCATAAAAAAGGAGACAAACTTATACCAAACCCACAGACAATAAAATAAACCTTTATTATCTGGTATAATAGACAATGAAATATTTATAGCTCTAAAGGTCAAGGAACTAGCCCATCTCACCTGTCATTCCTTTTTTGCTTTCAGGCTAGCCTTCCTCTTTCTTTTCCATTAAAAAAAATACTTTTCATATCATCAGTATCAGTGGAGACAAAAAGCAATGCCTATTCTGGTTACATCCACCTCAGGAATCTCCAAACCTAAACAGCTTGCAGAACAGCCATACAAAGTACTCCTGGTGGGGAGAGAAGTCATCGACCTGCTAGCAGCACATGTGCTGACAGAGCCCCCACAAAGGAGATTATACGTGGGCATAATAGCCACATGGATATGCAGTTTGTAGCTGACACATCAGTCCCTGGATTCTCACACTGTGCCTGCTGTATGCCCTGGCAGAGCTCACTCCGAGGACACTGTGGAGCACGGCAGCCATGTTTTCCTTGGCTATTGTCCTTTCCCTCATCTCCACATTTAATAACTCCACGTTGTACAGTGAAATCCTTGGCAAGGTAAGAAAGAAATCAAGCCCAGAAGTCACTGGAAGGGATCTGTGACTGTCTCTTGCCCTTCTCTCTTCTCCTGAGTGCACTTTTGCTCTCCCCTAATTTTTCCATCTTATACATCGTTTACTGTTTTCTAAATATAGACTTGCTAAAACCACAGTGGAAAGATCATCTATTGAAACCAGAGCGATAGCAAGTAATGCACCCAGCAGGCAAATCGCAAAACAAATAGAGGGTGCACTCAGCACTTTTGCTTCTGCTGCACAAAGAACCCAAATAAGGCTCCTGGAAACACTGGTTGAGTAATCAAGTCCTTTTCCTGGATGTACAACAGCACAGCTTTGGGAGATAACCAATTCAGCTCATGTAATTGTACACTTGTCTGGAAGAGCAAAAGGAAGCACAAAAAGAGAGAAAAAGGGAGTGGGCCAAACTTCAACTGCTCACCCCCCTTCTGCACCTGCCATGACTTGCAAGCATAATATCATGTCCCAGCTGGCCACATGTCCTGAATTCTGAGACCCCAAGACACCCATTGCCCTTGGAATTAAAGAATTACAAATGGAATTTTTGCACCTGCAAATTAAAAAAAAAAAAAAAAGATGGTAGTGAGAGAGCTTAGGAAAGTTCCTTTGAAACACTTCTATCACGCTTGTCAGGCTGTGTTTTGTGCCCCTGGTGAATGCTAGCCAGACGTATGAGTAAAGGACTCCTGAGGACCATTTGGCTGTTTCCCTGAAATTAATTTTGGTTCCTACAGATTAACCAGAAAGACAGGCAGTGGATGCAGGTGTGCCAAAGCTTGTGTTAGGAGCAAACCCAGCAAATTCTGCGGAGCTGGTTAATGACTCCTGCAAAATTAATTTAAATTGAAACAGGATAAGAACATATGGAAAGAATCCGTCATTCCCCATTTTGAGTGAATATTATTTTAGCATGCATAGATTTCTGATATAATTTTCTTTCTTTCCCTTAAAGGACTGGGATGTACTCACACACAAAGTCTTTTTGCAAAAGAAAAGATTTTTTTTCCTCAGGAAAGAGGAGATATGTGTTTCATAAATCTTTTTTCTTGTCTGATGCTAACACATATATCTGGGCCTTCACAGGCACTGATAAAAGCCCTTGCAGAAAACACAACTCTGTTCTCGGAGTAATTATGCTTTCCTAGTGCCTGGACACTGGCTCTGGCTTCCATTTAGAATAAGATCTGGACCCACTTATTATGCATGTCCACATTAACTGGACGGTTTCTAGCATTTAAATGTGAAATGAGGAGAAAGCACAGAGGCAATGGCAAAAGAATGGAAAATATAAAAGAAAAATATTTTTCAAGTGTTTGGAAAGAAATGACTACATTAACAAAAATCCCACAGCCACATGTTCACACTCTTGTAGTCCCATTTCATGTGCAAAGCCATTTCCAAAGTTTGGCTCCAGTTCTTCTCAAGGGGAATAAGACAGAAGTAGACACACCCATTTTAATGGATAGGTTCCCAGAGTAGGACTTAACATCAGTGTAGTCTCTTCTTCTCCACAGATATTCTTCTAATACTATTTATACTTTATTTACCTAAGTTATTTATGCCTTGTTCCAGAAAATATTTAAGGAAATATTATTTATATAAATCCTCATCCACATCAACTAGATATTTAATGATATTTATTCATTCTTTGTTCAACAAACACAGATTAACATTCTGTTCTGCACCAGGTATTGTGTTGGGCACAGGGTAGGGAAGGATTGGGGCTTCCCTGGTGGCTCAGAGGCAAAGAATCTGCCTGCAATGCAGGAGGCCCGGGTTTGAGCCCTGGGTCAGGAAGATCCCCTGGAGGAAGGCACGGAAACCCATTCCAGTATTCTTGCCTAGAGATCTCATGGACAGAGGAGCCTGGCAGGATGCAGTCCACAGGGTTGCAAAGAGTGAACACAACTGAAGCGACTGAGCACGCACACACACAGGGAAGGATACAAAGATGGAAGACAAGTCCCTGGCCTTCAGACCACATAATTCAGGGATGAAATGGACACTTATCCTCCTAAATTTAAATATAGCAACACTGTTCATGCAAAAATGATCTGACTTTTTCTCTGTTTTCACTTTGGATTTATTTTCACATGTATTTATTGGAGGTCTATTATGTGGCAGGAAGTATGCTAGGAACTGGGAATATAAATTTAGATCCAAAAATCCAAAGGACTATAAATCCAATCATCTATGGCTGATTCATGTTGATATATGGCAGAAACAACAAACAAAAATCTTGATTATAAACTTACTTTTTCAATTTAAAAAAAAATCCAAAGAAGAATTTTAAAACAACATCCCACAATTCTAGGGACAGTAGAAAAGAAGTCAGAAGACATCTATTTGGATTATTGTACCAATGGAGGTGGAGCAGAGAATTCAGAAAATTAAAAAAAAAAATCATTGCTATGTGACTTTGGAAGAGATCCTAAATTTTGCGGAGAACAGGGGAATAGGGAGTGGTGAAGGATTAATGTTCATCTACTTCAACTTTCCTTAGGCTAATGCTACAACTAATCCCTGTTCCCTGAGCAGTCATCAGCTGGGGATGCGGGAGGGGGATGGTGGCAAAGATGAATCCAGATTCCAGTAATCAGGTTTCAAATATCAATTGTAAAAAACCCACAAAAGAGGTCATCTGTAATCAACTCTAGTACAAACAGTTAAAAGTAGGGAAAGAAAGCGGATGTGAGGTAGGCAGAAAAGGAAGTTCTCAAGAGAAGAGGCAAGCTGGAGGAGAGTAAAAGAAAAGACAAAGTAAGATAGTAATAGACCAAAAGAATGTCACCTTCTTCCAGCCTTGCTGACTAGAATCCTGGTGTAAGCATTTAACCAGTTGCTGTAACCAGTTTATGTGCTTCATCGGCCTAACTGATCCCTTCAGCTGGGGGCTGTGACCACTTTCTGGTCCTCTGTATCTCCAACCTTAGCACAGTGCCTGGCCCATGGATTGGCCAGTAAGTGCTGGTTAAATAAGAAAATGAATCAAGTGAAGGAGAGGTCAGAAATAAGTTCTACAAGCCTATGTATTCTGTACGCAGTGAGCTGTATCTTCATTTCCATATAACTCAAAGCAGTTTCTGACTTCTTGTTTGACCCAAGGTTTGACCCACCTTGGTTATGTAGGTGCATTTTGTTTAATTTCCACATATGTGTGACTTTCCCAGATTTTCCATAGGAAAATAATAATGTAAACTGCTTTAGTCTGGGAGGTGGAGAGGATGTAAGTGTACAGATTAAAATAAGCATGAGGTTCCTGGTAATCTCTGCTCAAAATGAGCACATCTATATAAAACTGCACTCCAGCTCTCCACTCAGAGAACCCAGATGTGTTCACCAGGGGCATATTCTTCCAAAATACAGATCAACTACATGTTCAATCACACATGATCCCAGACACAGAAAGACGTGGCACATAGCAGAATCAAGATTCTGGGACGGCCATATATCATCATGGTTAAGAGCTTAGGTTCAAATCCTTATTCTGCCATGTTTTTGGATGCATGATCTTAGGAAAGGTGCTAACTTCTTTAGGTTTCAATTTCCTCCTTCGTAACATGGGAATGATTATAGTACCATAAGATTACTGCAATAATGATAATAATCACATAAAACACAGCACCACAGGAAGCTTTCAATAAATGTTAGCCAGTGTTACAGTTAGCACTCAGGGGCCTGGAGTCTGAGGCTTTTAATATCAAATATGCTGCTGTATAGGTTTCCCAGGTGGCACTACTGGTAAAGAATCTGCCTGCCAGTGCAGGAGACATAAGAGACTTGATTTTGATCTCTGGGTAGGGAAGACCCCCTGGAGGAGGAAATGGCAACCCACTCCAGTATTATTGCTTGGAAAATCTCATGGACAGAGGAGCCTGGTGGGCTACAGTCCATAGAATTGCAAAAAGTTGGACACGACTGAAGCAACTTAGCAGTCTGCCTGCTCCAGTACTCCTGGGCTCCCACTGGATAAAAGAACTGGAGCCAGATTTCCTGGGTTTGAATCCCAGCTCTCCCACATAATAGCTCTGTGACTTTTATCAGATTACTTAAACTCTCTGTGTCTCAGTGTCCTCATTTCTAAAATCAGGATCAGAAAGACCCTCACAAGGTTATTGTGAGTAGATGAATTCATATAAGCAAAGCTCTTATAATAGTGCCCTTCCCATACTAAGTAGCCAGTTCCTGCAATGATGAGACTTAAATTTTTGTTAAGGAAACAGACAAAAGCAACAAAGAGACAATTAAACAAAATTACAAATTGTGATAAGTGCTATGAAGGCAATAAAATAAGGCTGAACTAGAGAATGGGAAGGGACACCTAATTAAGGTATCAGATAGTCAGGGAAGACTTTGCTGGGGAATAAACGTCTGAACTGACAGTTAAAGGAGGAATATCCCAATCTTAACCTTGCCAAGACCTGAAGTAAAAGCCTCTTAGGCATAGTGAACAGAAGACACAATGGCCAATTGTGTCTTTCAATTTCAAATAGAATTCCTAACGATATCCACAATCATAACATTCCTCAACATAAATATGTTATGTTTACAGAAACATGATATAAAATTATGTATGATGAGATGTGAGAACATGTGCCAAATACACACAACTGAACCTTGCTGGGCACTTCCTTGAGTTATGTGTGCTACAGTGTGTACTTGAGTTAAGTGTGCTACAGTGGCCTACTAAAGTGCACCATTTTATATAGGAGAACATGTGTAGATCTGAATTTCTATAAAAGATTGATGCAGACCTAAGCCTGCCTAAATAATAGTCACTTAAGACATTCAAATAAAAGTACAGAAGAGGCAGGAGGATTCTTATTCCTGCTCCTGCTGCTGCTGCTAAGTCACTTCAGTCTTGTCCGACTCTGTGTGACCCCACAGATGGCAGCCCACCAGGCTCCCCCGTCCCTGGGTTTCTCCAGGCAAGAACACTGGAGTGGGTTGCCATTTCCTTCTCCAATGCATGAAAGTGAAAAGTGAAAATGAAGTCGCTCAGTCGTGTCCGATTCTTTGCAACCCCTTGGACTGTAGCCTACCAGGCTCCTCCGTCCGTGGGATTTTCCAGGCAAGAGTACTGGAGTGGGGTGCCATTGCCTTCTCCGATTCTTATTCCTAGGTTTGCACAAAAGCAGATTTACCTGGCAGCACAAACTGATGATGATTTGTTTCCAGTGTGTTTACAATTTTGACAGGCAACATGCGAGCCTGTGTGCATGTTGTATTTTAGCAAAGTCTTTTAAATAGTTAGGAAATATATACATATTTAAATGAAGAAATGTCTGTGCAACCCCTAAATTCACTAAGCCCTTAGTGTAACAGAACAGTTTCAATAGTACTATTGCAAAAATATTCCAGGTGGGAAAAATTAATTTATCACTGTTCTCCATTATCTTTTATTCATTCATTCATTCGTACATTTATTAAGCTCTGTGCTGGTTATTCTTCAACCTCTGCCCCCTTCCTGCTCTAACCTGTTTAGCCTCCACTTTTCTCTGTGCTACTCAGGGCTCTGGAAGGTGCATCACTCAGCATCCCTTGCCCTTAGGCTTCAGGTTCCTTGCAGTTGGTGGGAGCAGAGCTAGAGATCAAAGGTGAGTTCTCTGCTTGGCTCCTGGTTCTGGTGGAAACTGGGTCCCTCTGTAACTAGCGGTGGTGTTAAGTCACTGAGTTGTGTCCAACTCAGTGTGACCCCATGAAGTGTAGCCCGCCAGGCTCCTCTGTCCATGGAATTTTCCAGCCAAGAATACTGGAGTGGATAACCATTCCTTTCTCCAGAGGATCTTCCCGACCCAGGGACAGAACCCAGGTCTCCAGCATTGCAGGCGGATTCTTTACCGTCTAAGCCACCAGGGATGCCAAGTGAGCCTAAGAGCACTTCTAGTGATCACCAACTCTAGTAACATCATTTCCTCCCCTTCTTTTGTAGGCTGAGTTTTAATTGCTCCCCTTTGTTGCCAGGCCTCTTTTTGTGGATTTCTTTAACCTGCCCACACTTTTGTAAATTGTCCCTTCATTAACATCTCTTCAAAATCCAAACTGAGTATACCTTCTTTTTCTTGCTAAAACTCTGACTTGAACAAACCACTGCTATGTTCCAGACCAATGTTCCTGTCCAACTGAAATATAATTTTAAACTTTTTAAAAGTAAAAAGAAACATAAAATTTTAATAATATATTTAACTCATATCCAAAATATTATCATTTTAATGGGTAATCAATACAAAAACTTATGAGCTCTTTTACATTCTTTTATTCCTATGTCAAAGCCTGAAGTGTATTTTAAATGTCTCAATTTTAGTTAGCCACATTTCCCATGCTCAGCAGCTACATGTGGCTAGTGGCCCCTGTACTGGATAATACAATTCTAGATATTGGGTTGGGACTGGAGATACAGATATGAAAAATTTTTAGCCTTCCAATCATGGAGTGGATGGCCCAGCAAGAAAGGTAGACAAGCAAACTGTTACAAAACAATGTAGTAAATCCATAATCTGTGTTATGCACAAGATGCTATGGAAACAGAGGTCTCTCCACCAGTGGGGTTTAGAGAGAAAAGATAATAGGAGACTGATTAGGATTTCACCAAGGAAAGGAGGGTGGAGAGAGCAATGCAAGCAGATAGTCCTCACCTTTTCATCTGCCCTGGCTGTGTCTGGTCTTTTGGGACTGACACAGATAGTCCAAAATAAATGGACCTGAAATGGACACTCTGACCACTCAGGGCACACTTGAATCTCCATAGCTATTCTGGTACAGATTTGGGTAGATCCCTTAGTCTTAGGCTCTGGGATGAAGTTTTCAGAGGAAACTCAACTAGGCAATAATGGGGAGGGTGCTGGTGAGATAACGTGTGTGGGGAGAACGTCTATACACAGACATTGAGAGAACCTGGATCCATTTTCAGAGGTAACAAATCTGGCCACTGATTAGCTTAGTTGGTTCAGGTTCCTGGGCACAGAACCCAGATTTATTTTCCTTATCTGTTTCCTTTGCTGTAAGAGTTGTCACCAGACCAGATATTAAAACTCATTGTTTCTATCTTTTGGAGATGCGTTTTTTTGCTGTTATTGTTGTTCATTATGAACCTCACTTCTTCTTCAGTGGTTCTCAGGACTTAAGGCCCCAAATCAACATGCCTTAAGTCTGTGTCTCATACGAAAATCCTACTGTCTTTTGCTAAACATATCTTTCTTTTTCCATTTCAAAATGCAGACTCCCTCTGAAGTGAAACTGAAAGTTGCTCAGTCCTATCTGATTCTTTGCAACCCCATGGACTGTAGTTCGCCAGTCTCCTCCGTCCATGGGAGTTCCCAAGCAAGAATACTGGAATAGGTAGCCATTCCCTTCTCCAAGGGATCTTCCCCACCCAGGGATCGAACTTCTGAGACACCAGGGAAGCCCAGACTCCCTCTAGGAAAGCTCAGAAAGTTTGTATTTCCTATCTGAGAGACACTGCTGGTTCTTTGCCCTTTGAATAAAGGATATAACTTAAGGGACAGTAAGGAATGGCCATATCTTTCCTGCCTCAGCATACTTCATCAGATATTTTTGTAAAAGGAGAAAGATTTACATGACCTGAAGAGAAATCAAAGTGTGATCATCAGATATTTTTGGAAGAGTCACCTGACTCTCCTGAATTTACCAACTTGTTTTCTAGCATAAAAATACCTCGGGGACTTCCTTGGTGGTCCAGTGGCTCAGGCTCTATGCTCCCAGTACCGGGGGCCTGGGTTTGAGTCCTGGTCAGGGAACTAGATCCCACATGCCACAGGTAAGACCTAGTGCAACCAAATAAATAAAAAAGTATTTTACACACGTAACAATAACAAAATAGAGCTGCTCACCTTTCAAGCCTAGGGCCTCATGCAATGCTGATCCTGTTTGGTAATACGCACCCCACAGATCTCTGGGTGATTCCACAATGCTTAATAGCTGGTGAGGATTCTTAAGGATACCCAAACAGTAATGAGAGAGGAAAGGAGGATAACTATTCTTAGATACTGAAAAAGAAGTATCCACTTAACTCAGACAAACATTCTGGCGCCTTTCTGTGTGAGCAGAGCTCTGATGTCCAAGAGGTTGGAGAGCTATGGCTGTTTATACATCCTTTGTCTGCAGCAGTCAGAAGGTATATATACTGTGGCCTTATTTTCCTTGTCTCCTCCTTAAGTCAACCATAAATCATTTTCAATACCAAGCTTTCCACAAAAATTCCCTGTGGTTTCTTTTGGTCTCACACTCCAACTATCACGTTGCGATTTCCATTGGCAATAATGTCAGCATCTGTTCTCCATACTGGCGCTATTTGCAAATACTTTGAGACCAAGTCCTTGATTACTACTCAAAAGTTCAACTTCTGTCTTCTCAGAGCCAAAACACATACTGTATTATCCAGTTTAAATAGTTTCCAATCCTCATTTGTGCAGTGGGCTTCTTCAGTTCCTCCCACTACTCATATTACGGTTTTTAAATTTCTCTTTATCCTTTTCTTTCAATTCATTCACTATGCAGATGATTAACTTGGGTCTTGAACATGGCTAGCTTTGCTCTTCTGAGCTCCCTATATCCCTTCTGAATTCCTTCCCTAAGGATTTCTTCCATCCATGCTGTTGTAGACTGAGTTCTCATACTCCCAAAGGCGATTTATTGATACTGCCTTTTTGTTCTTCCTCTGAGTGGTCTATTTCAGATCTCAGTGTGCTGGGAATCAGGCAATGATTGCACACGGAGAATCAATTACTCTTAAAGAGAAATTTCCATGGCTTACATCTGGCTATTTTCTCTGGCTTAAAACCTTCACAGTTTTATTTGTAATGTGCATGTATTTACATGGCTTGTTTTTGATTTTGGTTTTAAAAGTGAGTGGATGTATGTAGTTTGATTTCACTTCTGGTTTTGTTTATCTGTTATTTTTCTAAATGACTTGGTTGAACAGTTCTTCAGCTGAGCTGGGTGTGCCATTCTAAGCACTGTCTGCAATCAACATTTTTATGAGCTGTCCCTTTTGCACAGACACTGTGTCTGGATTTGTGAAAAAGTACATACTCATATGCCTGTGTGTGTACACATACACATGCAAAACTAATACAGAAATTAAAACAAGAAACAGGAAACTACCAAACCCAGCAGGCCAAAAAAGGGTACATCTATATTACATAAATAGGTTGCCCATTAATTTATCAAAGATAAGTATGCATTTATAATCACTAATATCTATGAGATACTAATACCAATGTTACTACTAGCTCTAATTCTAACATTTTTTTTTTGAAGGTCCTCCATGTATCAGGTACTATTCTATATGCTTTACATTTAGAAACCCATTTAATCCAACATCAACTCTATAGAAAGGTACTATTAATTATTAGTCTGTTTACAAATAAAAAAACAGAGCCACACAGAGGTTAAGTGACTCATCCACAGTTGCACAGCCAGATAAATGGAAAAAGGTACAATTAGACACTTCACAATTAGACCAGTAACACTGAAGAAGCTGAAGTTGAATGGTTCTATGAAGACCTACAAGACTTTCTAGAACTAACACCCAAAAAAGATGTCCTTTTCATTATAGGGGACTGGAATGCAAAAGTAGGAAGTCAAGAAACACCTGGAGTAACAGGCAAATTTGGCCTTGGAGTACAGAATGAAGCAGGACAAAGAGTTCTGCCAAGAGAACGCACTGGTCATAGCAAACACCCTCTTCCAACAACACAAGACAAGACTCTACATGTGGACATCACCAGATGGTCAACACTGAAATCAGATTGATTATATTCTTTGCAGCCAACGATGCTGCTGCTGCTGCTGCTAAGTCGCTTCAGTCGTGTCCGACTCTGTGCGACCCCATAGACGGAAGCTCACCAGGCTCCCCCGTCCCTGGGATTCTCCAGGCAAGAATACTGGAGTGGGTGCAGCCAAAGATGGAGAAGCTGTATAAAGTCAGCAAAAACAAGACCAGGAGCTGACTGTGGCTCAGATCATGAACTCCTTATTGCCAAATTTAGACTTAAATTGAAGAAAGTCGGGAAAACTGCTAGACCATTCAGGTATGATCTAAATAAAATCCCTTATGACTATACAGTGGAACTGAGAAATAAATTTAAGGGACTAGATCTGATAGAGTGCCTGATGAACTATGGACGGAGGTTCGTGACATTGTACAGGAAACAGGAATCAAGACCATCCCCATGGAAAAGAAATGCAAAAAAGCAAAATGGCTGTCTGGGGAGGCCTTAAAAATAGCTGTGAAAAGAAGAGAAGTGAAAAGTAAAGGAGAAAAGGAAAGATATACCCATTTGAATGCTGAGTTCCAAAGAATAGCAAGGAGAGATAAGAAAGACTTCCTCAGGGGTCAACGCAAAGAAATAGAGGAAAACAACAGAATGGGAAATACTAGAATCTCTTCAAGAAAATTAGAGATACCAAGGGAACATTTCATGCAAAGATGGGCTCGATAAAAGACAGAAATGGTATGGACCTAACAGAAGCAGAAGATATTAAGAAGAGGTGGCAAGAATATACAGAAGAACTATACAAAAAAAGATCTTCATGACCCAGATAATCACAATGGTGTGATCACTCACACTCACCTAGAGCCAGACATCCTGGAATGTGAAGTCTAGTGGGCCTTAGAAAGCATCACTATGAACAAAGCTAGTGGAGGTGATGAAATTCCAGTTGAGCTATTTCAAATCCTGAAAGATGATGCTGTGAAAGTGCTGCACTCAATATGCCAGCAAATGTGGAAAACTCAGCAGTGGCCACAGGACTGGAAAAGGTCAGTTTTCATTCCAATCCCAAAGAAAGGCAATGCCAAAGAATGCTCAGACTATCGTACAATTACACTCATCTCACACCTAGTAAAGTAATGCTCAAAATTCTCCAAGCCAGGCTTCAGCAGTACATGAACCGTGAACTTCCAGATATTCAAGCTGGTTTTAGAAAAGGCAGAAGAACCAGAGATCAAATTGCCAACATCGACTGGATCATCAAAAAAGCAAGAGAGTTCCAGAAAAACATCTATTTCTGCTTTATTGACTATGCCAAAGCCTTTGATTGTGTGGATCACAATAAACTGTGGAAAATTCTGAAAGAGATGGGAATACAAGACCACCTGATCTGCCTCTTGAGAAATCTGTATGCAGGTCAAGAAGCAACAGTTAGAACTGGACATGGAACAACAGACTGGTTCCAAATAGGAAAAGAAGTATGTCAAGGCTGTATATGGTCACCCTGCTTATTTAACTTATAGGCAGAGTGCATCATGAGAAATGCTGGGCTGGAGGAAGCACAAGCTGGAGTAAAGATTGCTGGGAGAAATATCAGTAACTTCAGATATGCAGATGACACCACCCTTATGGCGGAAAGTGAAGAACTAAAGAGCCTCTTGATGAAATTGAAAAAAGAGAGTCAAAAAGTTGGCTTAAAGCTCAACATTCAGAAAACAAAGATCATGGCATCTGGTCCCATCATTTCATGGGAAATAGATGGGTAAACAGTGGAAACAGTGGCTGACTTTATTTTGAGGGGTTCCAAAATCACTGCAGATGGTGACTGCAGTCATGAAATTAAAAGACACTTACTCCTTGGAAGGAAAGTTATGACCAACCTAGACAGCATATTAAAAAGCAGACATTACTTTGCCAACAAAGGTCCATCTAGTTAAGGCTACAGTTTTTCCTGTGGTCATGTATGGATGTGAGAGTTGGACTATAAAGAAAGCTGAGTGCCAAAGAATTGATGCTTTTGAACTGTGGTGTTGGAGAAGACTCTTGAGAGTCCCTTGGACTGCAAGGAGACCCAACCAGTCCATTCTAAAGGAGATCAGTCCTGGGTGTTCATTGGAGGCACTGATGTTGAAGCTGAAACTCCAGTCCTTAGACCACCTGATACGAAAAGCTGACTCATTTGAAAAGACCATGATGCTAGGAAAGATTGAGGGCAGGAGGAGAAGGGGACAACAGGGGATGAGATGGTTGGATGGCATCACTGACTCAATGGACATGGGTTTGGGTGGACTTCAGGAGTTTGTGATGGACAGGGAGGCCTGGCGTGATGCGGTTCATGGGGTCACAAAGAGTCAGACATGACAGAGACTGAACTGAAGTAAACTGAGATACTTCACAGAAACTAAAATGCAATCACAAATGGAAAAATGTTCAGGATTGCCTGTAATCAAAGAAATGTACATTGACATTAAGTGTCATTTCATCCCACACCTTTGGTGAGACTTTGGTCACTCTCAGATATGGTGGAAATAATGTAAATCATTAAGGTTTTAGGAAAGCCACTTGTCATTGCTTATAAGCAATTGTAAAGAGACTCTCTTGAACTCGGTAATCACATCTCTAGAATTTATTCTTAGAAAATTATTCAAAAGAAGACTCATATGAATACAAAGTTTGCTGCAGCATTTATCAAACATTAAAAACAATCTAAATTTACAAATATAGAAATACACTATGGTACATTAATGAAATGGAATATTACATGGCCACTTAAACTATAATTGTGAGTGATAATGATAATACAATAATGTTAGATAATGTTGAGTAAGGTAAGTCAAATATAAAATTTTACCTATTTGCAATTATATAAAATTATGTATCCATATATTCAAGGACCAGAATGGAATGTAAAATGAAAATACTGTCAAATGTTGGGATAGCAGAATTTTTTTCTGATTTTTAATTGTTTTTATTTCTGTTATTTTCTACATGATGGCAAAACCAGGAGCTGGGAAAGATAGAAGATGTTGTTTTTGCCTTTTGATAATATATACTTTAACTGAGAATTTATAGAATCACTGACATGTAGAGCTGACAGGGACCTTATCGGACTCTTGGTTCAACTTCCTGATGTTACAAATAAATACTCTGAGGCAGAAAAAGATTGACTTGCTCAATTGCTCATATTTAATTAGGAGCTAGAAATTACCACCTCAAAATGACTCACTGTCATTTAGGGTACATTTGTTGCAGAGAAATTAAGTTGTTAGGACCCTATCTTGAAATATACCATATCCATAAAAAATGACTATTTTACTAATTCTACTTTCTTATCTGCATTATCAACTGCCCTCTTTCCCCACCTGAAATAAGCTTTATGCCAAAGCAAGAGCTCTAATTCTCGACTGTATGGTACACATCATGCATATTTTTGGCATTTCAAAGCATGTCAAAATATTTATCAGAAGATGAGTATTTCAATAACAATGGAGAAGCTGCTAGTCATTTTCCCCTGATGGTAACAGCAGGGATTCAATTAATATTTGATAAATCAATTACACTGAATTTCACTTTAAAGCATTTAAAATATGTTTTCTAACACTGATATAAAAAAATCTATTTAAATATCTTAAAACTAATTCCTGGGATAGGAATGAAGAGTATAGGTGAATATATGTTTACACAGGTCTTGCAAAGAGGCCCCCATCTACTTACCCATGACCACAAAAGAAAAGCATATCTTCAGGAAAAGTAGACCCACCTGGCAGGTGAAGTTCTCTGCTCTTAAACCCATTTAGATGATTATCAATTTGGACTGGGCTCTCTGAAAGGACAAATAAAAATCAAAACACATGGGAAGAGGCTAAAGAAATTTTGGAAGCTGTAGGTTGGTGTGGTGATACTAAAGTTGTTTGTGTGTTTGTATTGAATGGTTATGTTGAATCCCCACAGCTGATTTGCAAGAAGTGTATATGAGGACATTTGAGACCTCAAGGTCTTCACTGCTGGGCTTCTAGCATGCCTGAGCAGTGTGTATTAGTACAGTGAGTTTATGGAGTATTCAAATAAATAGTACCAGCAGCCAAACTGATAGTGCTGGCTGCTCCCACCAGTACTTTGTACCTGAGCCCTTGACAGCAGTGCCAGCTTTGGTCCCTGGGACAGGAGCATGGGCTCGGTGGAAAGCCCTGGATGCCATTTAATGGAAGAAAGCCCTTGAGACACTCTAATGAGAAGACAATGAGACACAAATAATGAATAAGAGTGTGTGTGTGCTTAATTGTTCAGTCATGTTCAACTCTCTGCAGCCCAGTGGCCTGTGACCTGCCAGTCTCCTCTGTCCATGGAATTTTCCAGGCAAGAATACTGGAGTGAGTTGTCATTTCCTACTCCAGGGGATCTTCCCGACCCAGGAATCGAGCCCATGTCTCTTGTGTCTCCTGCATTGGCAAGTGGATTCTTTACCACTAGTGCCACTTGGGAAGCTCAGGCATAAGAGAGGAAGACTTTAAAAGTCACTTATACATACAATCTCCAGTTTCAAGTTAATATTCGTATATTTAGATTCAAAACCTATTTACACTTTACAGTCTGAATCTACTGTTTTGCAGCTCCAAATCAGTTCAAAAGTCATGGAATTCTCTGTGATATTTTAAGGTATACTCTCAATGGTTCTCCACACTGGCTAGGAATCAAAATCTCTGAGAATCGAAAATAAACACCAACGCTCATGGTCCCCATGTATAGATAAAATTAGAATAAAGTTGTAGGACCCAACGATCAATAAGTTTTAAGAGCTTCTCAAGTGTTCCTAAGGCACAGCCAATGTGGAGATCCATTGCTCCAATAGGAGCAGCTAGAGGCTTTCTAGAACAGTTTTTGTTCTAATATCCATATGAATCACCTGGAGATCTTATTAAAATATAGATCCTGATTCAAAGCATCTGGGGTAGGGACAGATTCTGTATTTCCAACAGACTCCTCTGATGGGCAGAGATAGTAACAAAATAATATACATTTTTAATAAAAAAGGGCAAAACAGAAAGTGTATATGGCTTCATTTTATATGACCAAAACTTTTAACTTGGTCACCTAAATATTCTTTAAAGTCAAGAAGATACTGAATTTGATAGCATGTACATTCTATATTGCTTCCTACCTCCCAGGTGTGCCAGACACTCATTAGGACCAAGCCTTAGGGAGCACAGCTGAAAGGGATCTTTGGACTGAAATAGCAGGGAAGCCAAGGTAACAGGTAAGAAGATGAACATGAACTCTGAAGGGAGATGTAAGATCAGGAAAAGGGAAATGAACATTTTTGTCTGAAGGCAGGCGATGGAGAGCTGGAATAGAGGCAGTGCCTAAAATTCTCATTAACACCCTAAATGCCAGGGTGGCTTTTTCCTGTTGTGCCAACACACTGTGTGGGGAAAGTCAACGTAACACCTTTGCTTTAAACACTGTTTACCCATCACTTCCAGCCACAAGGGTTGGTGGAAGGTCTGAGATTTTTCCAGGTCTGCCGGGTGGGTTTGATGATTCTAGAGTATTCTTAGTGGTGGGCATTATGAGACAGTACTGTGGTGGTGGGAGCCCAGGATCTCTTGTACTTAACTCTTCTCTCCATGGAGTGGATGATGAGAGTGTGTGCAAAGTGCCAGGCTGAGTCCAAGTGGGCTGGGAATAGTGAACAACAGTGGTAGACAGGGTGATCTGTATGGAAAGTGGGTGGGAAGAACAGAGCTAGCGACAGAAGACCGCAAATTCATGATTTGGGAAGACCAGGCTCAACACAAAGGCTGGTTTTGGTTTTTAACTGTGGTAGAAATACACATAAAATTTACCATCAACCATTTTTAGTGTACAGCTCAGTAGCATTATGTACATTCACACTGTATTACCATCACCACCATCCATCTACACAACACTTTGCATCTTGCAAAACTAAAACCTTGGCAACTCTAGCCTACTTACTGTCTCTGTAAATTTGAATATGGTGTCATACTCTAAGAAATCATTGCTGTATCCAGTCATGAAGCTTTTCTGTCTCTATGAATTATATGTATCTGTAAGTAGAATCATACCTTGTCCTTTAGTGACTGGCTTATTTCAGCTAGCATAATGTCCTCAAGGTTTATCTATGTTGTAGCATGTGTCAGAATTTTCTTCCTTCTGAAGACTGAATAACATCGCTTTATATGTATATGCCATATTTTGTTTACCCACTCATTGCTGATGAATGCTTGGGTTGCTTCCACCTTTCGGTTATTATGAATAATGCTTCTATGAATATACACCACTTTGGGTCCCCACTTCTAATTCTTTTGGATATATATCCAGAAGTGGGGCTGCTGGCTTACATGGTAATTCTACCTTTAACTTTTTGAGGAACCACTATACTGTTTTCCATAGGTGGCTGCACTGTTTTTCATTCCTAACAGGGCACAAGTGTTCCAATTTCTCCACATTCTTGTCATCTTCTGTTTCTTCATGGTGCCATCCTAATGGGTGTCAGGTACTGTGCCACTGTGGTTTGGATTTCATATGCTAACTGGCCATTTTTCATACCTTCTTTGGAGAAACGTCTATTTAATTCCTTTGTTCATTTTTAAAATTGATTTGGTGTTGTTGAGTTGTAGGAGTTCTTTCTATATTCTGGATATTAACCCCTTGTCAAATATAAGGTTTGCAGATACTTTCTCCTGTTCTATGTGTTGCCTTTTCACTCTGTTGTGTCTTTTGATGTACAAAAGTCTTAAATTTTGATGTGTTCCAGTTGAGCGTTTTTCTGTTATCGTTGCCTATGCTTTTGGTGTCATATTCCAAGAAATTATTACTAAATCCAACGTCTTGAAGCTTTTCCCATATAAAACTTCTAAGAGTTTTATAGTTTTAGGTTTTACATTTGGGTTTTTAAAAAAATTCATCTTGAATTAATTTTTCTATGTGATCTAAAGTTAGGGTCTACCTTAATTCTTTTGAGTGTGGAAATCCAGTCTTTCCAACATAATTTATTGGAAAGATTGTCCTTTCCCCACTGAATGATCACGGCACCCTTTGGAAAAATCACTTAAGCATGTATGCAAGGGTTTATTTCTGGCCTCCACAGAGGCTAGTTTTTTAATTTATGTGATCAGGTGATGATTATAGCAAAAGATGAGCCAAATCAGGTTCTTTGGTTGGATGACCAGCTCAGATGAATCATTTTTTATAGGGTGGGGTTTTGTAGCACTAACAGAGGAATACAGTTCTCTTGAAGGCAGCCTAGACCTCATCCAATTGTGACAGGTTGGATGGATTGAGGTAATGCAGGAATGGCACTGAGAGGTATTTAAGTGGAAGCCCTAAATGCTGTGGCAGGAGGAGATCTATGTAGAGGTATACGTAGCATTATAAAAAGCGGCTTGGAACTTCTCTAGAGATTCAGTTGCTAAGACTCCACTCTCCCAATGCAGGGGGCCTGGGTTCAATCCATGGTTCAGGAACTAGATCCCACATGCTGCAGCTAAAAGATCCTGTGTGCAACAAAGATCGAAAATCCTACGAGCTGCAATGGGAGACCTGACTCAGCCAAATAAATAAACAAATATTAAAAAAAAAATGTTTGTTTTAAAGGACTTGGACACCAGAGGGTATGTGACACAGGGGCTACATCTTGAGGACTTGTTTTACATGCTGTTTGGTTTTTGCTGGGTAGCACATGACTAGATTTATTCATGGAGGGCTTTGAAAAGCGTCTGAAAAATTAGGATGCTAAATGATATTGTTTGGGTTGGGTAGACTATGGTGGTCAAATGGTAGTGGCCAGCTAAAGCCAAGAGACTTTAAGTAGGAGATACCACATCTCAAACAGATGGGCATCCATCCTAAGTTGTGGGCATCTAAAGAGCAAGGGCCAAGTCTTATTCATTCCAGTATGCTGTGTCCAGCAGTTTCTGGCACATGGTGGACAGATGCTTAACACAAGCTTGAAATGAACTGAAGCTAAGCCAAGGAGACAGCAATAATTTGAAGAAAGAAAACTCAATTCTTTATAGTTAGGAAAAGTTTCTTATGCCTAATTTACAATACTCATATTACAGGAAAAGTACATTTCTCCTCCTTTCAAAAAGATAAAGATTTGACCACCATCCTTTGTTTTAAAAAAATCTATTAATTACCACTTATTAAGGACCAACTTGACCTGCCTTTTGAGAAACCTATATGCAGGTCAGGAAGCAATGGTTAGAATTGGACATGGAACAACAGACTGGTTCCAAATAGGAAAAGGAGTACGTCAAGGCTGTATATTGTCACCCTGCTTATTTAACTTGCAGAGTACATCATGAGAAACACTGGGGTGGAAGAAGCACAAGCTGAAATCAAGATTGCTGGGAGAAACATCAATAACCTCAGATATGCAGATGACACCACCCTTATGGCAGAAAGTGAAGAGGAACTAAAAGGCCTCTTGATGAAGGTGAAAGAGGAGAGTGAAAAAGTTGGCTTAAAGCTCAACATTCAGAAAATGAAGATCATGGCATCCGGTCCCATCACTTCATGGGAAATAGATGGGGAAAACAGTGTCAGACTTTATATTTTGGGGCTCCAAAATCACTGCAGATGGTGACTGCAGCCATGAGATTAAAAGATACTTACTCCTTGGAAGGAAAGTTATGACCAACCTAGATAGCATATTCAAAAGCAGAGACATTACTTTGCCAACAAAGGTCCATCTAGTCAAGGCTATGGTCTTTCCTGTGGTCATGTATGGATATGAGAGTTGGACTGTGAAGAAAGCTGAGCGCTAAGGAATTGATGCTTTTGAACTGTGGTGTTGGAGAAGACTCTTGAGAGTCCCTTGGACTGTAAGGAGATCCAACCAGTCCATCCTAAAGGAGATCAGTCTTGGGTGTTCACTGGAAGCACTGATGCTAAAGCTGAAACTCCAATACTTTGGCTACCTCATACGAAGAGCTGACTCATTGGAAAAGACCCTGATGCTGGGAGAGATTGGGGGCAGGAGGAGAAGGGGATGACAGAGGATGAGATGGCTGGATGGCGTCACTGAATCGATGGACGTTGAGTCTGAGTGAACTCCGGGAGTTGGTGATGGACAGGGAGGCCTGGCGTGCTGCAATTCATGGGGTCGCAGAGTCAGACATGACTGAGCGACTGAACTGAACTGAAGGACCAATTATCTCCAGGCACCATGCCTTTGACTTGATGTGCATTATATTTAGTCCTTGCACCAATCTTCGGTATGCAATATGATCTCCAATTACTGAGGCTCAGAGTTGTTAAGTATCTTGTTTAAGGTTACACAACTAGCAGGAGCACAGCTAGGATTTATATCTAAACAGGTCCCACGTTTCTTCTCTGAGAACTCTCTTTCTGTTTCTACCTGGGAGCTAGCATTCTCATCTTCTAATGTGATATTCTTCCAGGGTTAATAAACACATTTTCTTCAGCCTCTCTAATCATGGCTCCTATTAAAAAACTATTAATAATATTTTCTCTGTCACTGGCCTTCCCCCAAGTTCTCCATGTTCTTTGAGTTTGGCATCAACCCAGCATTTAAATACTATTGAGTGGGGGGAAAATATCACAGGTTTTGATTTCAACAAAAGAACTGAATCATCTCTCTTTCCATTTTACATCAGCATAGAAACTACTTTGCACCAATTCACATATTCACAAAAAAATCAAAAATTTAAAAAGTGAACCAAAAGCCATATGTAAAATAGATAGCCAACAGGAATTTGCTGTATGGCTCAGGAAACTCAAACAGGGGCTCTGTATCAACCTAGAGAGGTGGGATGGGGAGGGAGTGGGAGGGAGGTTCAAAAGGGAGGAGATATATGTATACCTAAGGCTGATTCATGTTGAGGTTTGACAGAAAACGACAAAATTCTGTAAAGCAATTATCCTTCAATAAAGAAAAAAAAAAAAAAAGAACCCTGGTGAAAGCAGGGTGGCGAGGGGTGGTTTTGTTTACTTCACACAGACAACTTGATGAGGATAGCAGCAAAAATCACTGAGCATGGGACCAAACATTTGTAGGGGCAGGAGCCTAGGTCCTGGCACAGCACACTCTGAGGTAAAGGGAGACAACAGGGTTCAGGAGGCAAAGTCAGACAAAAACTCTGACGTAGGTTTGTAGTCCCCCTGTGGCTTATTATCTATTTTTTGGGCCGTGCCACACAGCATGTGGGATCTTAGTTCCCTGACTAGGGACTGAACCTGCGCCCCCTGCAGAGGAAGCGTGGAGTCTTAACCGCTGACAAGTCCCATTCCTATGGTTTACAGCAGGGCAGGTCAAGGGGGTGGGTTGTGACCCGGTGCAGGTATTTCATTCCTGGTTCCTGATGGGGTCGGCAGAGAGACTGAGTAAATCTGTATCTATGGTATCTAATGAAAATCTTGGGCTTTCCTAACTTTACCTTTTCCCATTCATCCCTTCATTCCCCATACCAAGAGGAATGCCCGACATGTAACTGGTACACATTGGCTGCAGTTGTTCTTGGTTGTTCAGTCGCTAAGTCATGTCCAACTCTTGGAAACCCTATGGAGTGCAGCCCGCCAGGCTCTCTGTCCATGGGACTTCCCAGGCAAGAATACTGGAGTGGGCTGCTACTTCCTTCTCCAGGGGATCTTCCTGACCCAGAGATTGAACCCACATCTCCTACATTGGCAGGTGGATTCTTCACCACTAAGCAGGGAAGCCCCACACACTGACTGAATGGGCAGTAACAGGGAGATTGTGGGGAGAGGGCAGGAACCAGGAAACAATGCCAGGAACTGGAGTAATTTTTTTTTCCTATTAATTTACCGTTATTGTGTTTTATGAAACTATTGATCTGGGACATGTGGAAATTCCTAAAATAAAACAAAAAGCAACCAGTAGTTCTTCACCTCAAATAGTCTGAGAAGTGCTGGTGTACAGTGAGTCAGTGTAGAAGTGCTGCTTGGCAGAGTTGTGAGACCTCCTGGCCATTTATTTAGTGATGTCTAGTAAGGATTTAGGCACCCCACTCCAGTACTCTTGCCTGGAAAATCCCATGGACGGAGGAGCCTGGTGGGCTGCAGTCCATGGGGTTGCTAAGAGTCGGACATGACTGAGTGACTTCACTTTCATGCACTGGAGAAGGAAAGAGCAGCCCACTTCAGTGTTCTTGCCTGGAAGAATCCCAGGGACAGGGGAGCCTGGTGGGCTGCCGTCTATGGGGTTGCACAGAGTCGGACAAGACTGAAGCGACTTAGCAGCAGCAGCAGTAAAGATTTAGGCACCCCACTCCAGTACTCTTGCCTGGAAAAATCCCATGGACAGAGGAGCCTGGTAGGCTGCAGTCCATGGGGTCGCTAAGAGTCAGACATGACTGAGCGACTTCACTTTCACTTTCATGCATTGGAGAAGGAAATGGCAGCCCACTCCAGTGTTCTTGCCTGGAGAATCCCAGGGACAGGGAAGCCTGGTGGGCTGCCGTCTATGGGGTCACAGAGTCGGACACGACTGATGTGACTTAGCAGCAGCAGCAGCAGCAGTAAAGATTTAAGTGTAGTGGGGTTCTCAGAATAAGTCACTGGTTGTAACTTTGGAAATTCATTTTGTTTGCAGTTCCTAGTATTCTAACCATGTACAAGTGTCAAAGCGTACTGTGCAGATTCTACCCATCAACAAGGCAGATGCTTACAGATCAGGTAAGCTGCCACAGGCTTACAGGTAAACGCTGAGCAGATGACTCAGCAAGTGACAAAATGGCAAGGTAAAGTCCACTCCACACTCTTCTAGTCTCAGCAGATGTGGGGTATGCTTTAACCCAGTACTTATAAGACGTTGGGGTAATTTCCACTCCTGTTGTTTCTTGCCATGTGGAGGGGCAGCAAACGGTCTTTTGAGTCCTGTCTTCCTCATTCCTGGGAGAGGTGAAGTGACTTAGATGAAAAGTGAATCTGGAAAGTGAATTAGGCCTGTTTAACCTAGTCCTTTTTCACTGTCTCTTGGAAGCCAGGTACTCTGTAAAAGGTTGGGGGCATTCACTCACAGGTAGATTCTCCTGGCCCGGCTGTCCAGCTGCAGGTTTTGATTCTGGGGTTCAGTACTAGGGGGACAACTGTTTCCATGCACCCTGAGCCATTCTCTCCAATATCAGCTTCACGTTTTAATTTTCATCTTTTGGCACCTCGGTCTTTCTCAGTTGGTTTAAAATGTGGGCAAGCAACACTGGGATACTCTGGGGGCCTCTTGAACTTCACCAGATGGGGGTGACTACATACTGTGGTATTGTATCACAGGCTATTCTGGCCTGTATTCATTTGCCCTCATTTCCTTGCAGAAGGCCAGCACATCTTAATCATTTGGTGACTCTATTATACTGATACCTATTATGTTCCCTTCTGCAAAGTAGGAGCTAGACTTTCCTCTGTCACACTGGTAAATGAGGAGCATCTGCTGGCTTGGCCAACATCCCCTTCTGCCTGCACTTTTCTTGGTGTAGAAAAGTGTATCCTACAGCTGTACCCCATCTTTCCAGATTTATGGACATCAATAAACTCATACTTTGTGAAAACAAAGCTCTGAAATCAAAAGTAAGAATCAGATAAAAGCAAGTCTTTGCTCTTCTAAAACGTATTAAGAACAAAATGTCTTAATGGCCATTTCTGTGATATGATTCAGGTAAACAAAAAAACAGCTCATGGCCTCTCTAGCCTTTGGTTCTTCCTGGGCCAGGCTAGGAGGCATTTAAGCTTGCAGTCTAGTTCTCTGAATTTCAATTACAAGTCACTCTTGCCATAATCTTCCCCGACCTTGCATTCTTCTTTGGGTCACTGGAACAGTATTTGGCCACTCTGCCTGTGAACACTGCCTACTTTCTCTAGGCCAGAGTGCCAGCTGCTTCTACTGGTGGCCTTCCATAGTGGTGACTGTCTCTATGTGCCTGACCCTAGATTCCTTGTCACCATACTGACATGGTATGCTTCCTTAACTGGACCTTGTCTATGCCAATAACTTTGTCTGTAACTCCCTCCCCATATGGTATTTTATTTGCCATATTATTTCCTATTATAGATTAAGTCCTTAAAGACAATACCACCCAATGTAGTGAAGACCTTTATCAGTCAAGGTTTTCTATTTTTATCATTCAAATATCCTAGTTTAAACATCTTTTAATTTAAAAATCCATCAGTATATTTAAAGTATAGGCTCCAGGTTTAGACAGTTACTGACACCTCATAACAAACTATGGATAAATTCCCCATGGTAGAATGAATGAAGAGTAACTTATATATAACCGTAACTCTAGTATAGATAAAGATGGACAACTAGAATGAAACTTAATGTAAATGTGCCAGGAGAAGAAAGCACAAGATTTACAAAGCTTACATGAAATAAGAAAATGCAACTGGGTGATAACCAAAGCTGCATTGACTCGGCAGTCTTGCAGACTTAGAAAGGGAGGTGGCCCAAGCCAGATTCTTTGGGTGTCACAGCTTCTTCTTTCCCAGGCCAGGCAGTTGGGTATGGAACTGCATGCAATAGGGGTAAACACTGCATGTGTTGTACATCATTTTCATTTCATTTTCAACAGCAAACAGGGAATTCTTCATTCTTGAGAGTTTCCTTGTACCCATGATCAGCTTCTGAATGCACTTGGAGGAGAAACAATCCTATTAAAATGTCTCTCAAAAGCCAAAGCTAAATGACTAAACAACAAAACTTTGAGGAATGGAAAAAAAAAAAATCTATGAGGAAAGCATCAGTTTGCTTATCCAGGGAATGAGTAGAATTTTAATTCTCATTCCAGCATGGGGCCATTGGGCACCAAGCTCCTTTCACTCTGGGTAGAAAACAAATCCCCAGGTTGCTACTGAGCCAAACTTTAAAGGCCAGTCAGGAAATGAGCAGCACTCCCCCAAATGGGAAAGCCTGGATCAATGTTTTTTTCTAAAGTAAACAAAAGATCTGCAGAAGTATTTCCTTGCACTATTTGGCAAGAGAAAGAAGCACCTGGAGAGTGAGTTAGGAAGAGAAAGCCTGTAAGACATGGGAGTAGAACAAGGATGGTTATAATGAAGCTTTGTCTCACTAATCTCCAGAGCCCAAGTGTTCTATTATGAAACAAAGCAGCAAATGAAGAGACGCTCAGAAAGACTGGTTGATTAAGAATACATTCAAGACAGGATAAATAGAATAGATGCCTTTCTGGATCCTGAATTTCATCTTTCATTTGGATTTTTTAAAAACCTTTAAAAAATATCTTCCAGAGAGTCAAAGTGGAATATATACATTAAAATAAATGAGGGCTGTGAAGGAAGATGTATGAGCAAGGAGAAAAGCTATTATCCTCGGAGGCAGAAATTTCCTTGCTTCAATGCGTCATGTGACGCTGGCAATTTCAGCCATTCTCTTTCAGGCAATTTTCAGTGCAAGTTCCAATGCTGCTTATGGGGACACTGTCTCGGCTCCCCTGAAGGAGGGGGGCAGAACTAAAGATGTATGGAGAGCTATTAAGTTCTGTTCAGCAGGACAGACTCAGGAGAAAGACAAGTTTCTCTCAGGAGGCTGGAGGTGAGAGAAATGGGGCAGCAACCATAGCTGCTTTTGTTAAGTACACAGCATTAAAACAAAACAAAACACAGCTGAGCGACGGACCAACAAACTAATGCAAGAGACGCAACAACATCTCATTAATGTCAGTAAGTTACACGGTTTTAGAGCTTTTTATCAATGATAAAGTCTTAAAAGACTTGAAAGGGTGATTGTCCTTCCCCAAAGGGTTCTGAAACAACCAACAATTGATATCTAAAGATTACATAAGAAAAAAAAAAATTAACTTCTGCTTTTCCTGCAAAGAACTAGAAGTCTCATGTAAAGGAGCAATGGGTTGAAAACATTGCCAAAGAATCTGTGTTTAACGATAATAGTTTTCTTGAGTAGGCCCAAGTAGGAGAGATGTTTGGGCCTTTTGTAGGAGGCAATCAACAGCTCACCTAATTTGGCAGGTAACACCTGATAGAAAAGCATATATATTCTGGAGTCCAGGCTCTACTTAGTGCCTATTTGCTGAAAGAAAATCATAGATAAGGACACAAATCACAGGGATGCCAAGGACACTGCTAACCAAACACTATGTGTGACTATTTGACATCTATGTGCTCTTAAATATCCTTTTTTGCTCCTTACGTAATGTTAACATTATTTATCTCTTCACCTGCCTCTAGCTCTTCCTGACTGAAGGTTAAGTGGCTGTGAAACCACAAGCACCGTAGAATCCAAAGCACCTGTTTTAAACCCTTGGCTAGTGGTGGTGTCTTGTAGTGTGCTTTTGACAAGCTCTGGGAGCAGCTGAGGGTGGGCTGCTTTGAGCCATCTGGAGGTTTTAATGTGCCCCATGCAGCTCATGCCAACCTGGCTTGCCAGAGTCAGGGTCACTCTGCCCTGAGACACTTCAGAATGGTGCTCAAGGGAGACGTGCTCTGCTGCCACCTGGGCCCTCTCGCAGATGAACTTGCACTTTCAATTTGATGCTGTTTTTCTTACCCTCTACAGACACTCACACGCAGAACTATTATTACTTGTTACTGCATGTTGCTGATTCATACGCAGAGGAAAATGTAATTTTGTCTTAACACCTCTTCCCTGTCATTTAAGGCATATGTTAATGAAAGACAGATTTTGGCATCCACTCTCCTCTGCAGCTTTGAGGCCACAGTATATATTCATTATAAATGAAGATGCAACTGTTATTTTATTTCTATTTATATTTATAACTACACCAAAGCCATCTTGCAGGTACCTTTGTGCCTCTCAAATCTCAAACCATATTCCAAGAAATGCTCAACATTTCATGCTTGAATTGGCATTAATGTGGCATTCATGTACATACAATGTTTTAAATAAAGATGTTTTCACTCATATTTTATTATTGACACTCTCTGATCACATATTTTAGATTATGCTGGAGCTGAGCCCTTGAGGACACTTTAAGAGTTTTTCTTTCCACTTGCAGTACAGACTGATTTTTTTTTTTTTTAAGTGAGGAGTATGCAAGTGATGGGTGCTTTGCTTGTTTGGAGGGGAGCCAAATAGAAGTCTGAAGCCCCAAGGGGTGGGGCCAGAGCAGAAGTAAACGTATGCAGAATGCTGAAAAGAGCTGACTGCAAGCTTCTGCTTTGTCATTCCTCTCCCTTCCTTTCCTCCCCTTCCTTCCCAGTGTGTAATGTGGATAAGTGCTGCCTACTTATTTCATAGAATCACTGGATCTACAAGGAGCTGTCTCCTTGAAGATCGTCTGATCCACACTCCCACCCACTGCAGTAATTCTCCGCTTGATTCAGGAGCTCCTTTTCTTCTCCAGCAGCTTTCCGAGCAGCATTGTAGCCTGTCAATTAAAAGTGGACTGGTGAGCAGCAGAGTTTTTGAAATCAAGATAGTTCTGGGTCCACACTGTGTTTCTGCCACTGACTCGTGGTGATATCCTAGGCAAATTACCCAATACCTCAGAGTTCTAGTCTTATCTGTTAAATGGTTACAATAAAAACTAATTTGTAGGAGTTTGAGGATTAAATGAAGGAATAATGTGGTATATAAACGTGTAGTATATAAAAGACTTAGCACTCAGAACTAAATTAAGAGCAGCTAAATGGTTCAATAGGAACCAGGACCCATGTTTCCTGTCTGACAGGCAATACTTTTCCACACATTTTACCATCTTTCTCACAAGGTTTTATAAAACCATTGAAAACGTTTCTGTTGCTGGAGTACTCTGTATGCTGCCTTGTAGACTGTAGATGCTGTTATTAGTAACAACATCTCACACATATTCAGTACTTTAGATTTTACAGTGCACTTTCACAAGCGGGGAGGTGAATAACCACGCCAACATGTCTACTGATGACTAATAGAGGCAGGAAGCAGAAGGAGCAGAGGCTCTGAAAGAAGTCTATTAATGATGCAAATGTGAAGTTATCTGCACTTGTGAGAAGCATAATAAACATTAACACCAACTGGAAATAACAGTGCATGATATATTCTGGCTTCAGAACTTGGCTTTGATGAGTTAGAAAACCAGAGGAACACAGCATAGGAGTTTGGGGGCAAGAATTTAAGTTACCTGAAATTTAATGGTCTAAATGCTTCAGATGTCCAGGAGGGCAGCTTTTCACACATGGGTGAATAATTTTCACGTACAAATGAGTATAGCAATGATATAGACTGCACGATGGTAGAAACCTCGATGTGTTCATAATTTAGAGACAAAGCATATGGAACTGAGACAAGCAAAACAAGTTCTCAGAAGTCAGCATTAAATGGGTGTTTCAATACTACAAATGTGTCATACTGAAATGCAAAACTTTTAATAATAGAAACTGTTACCTTGGCTTTCTCACAACCTTCTGAAACAGTACTTCATGTGCGTGAGAATTTTTACATTTGGAAAATGCTCAAAAGTGAATTTTTAGAAATGGAGGAAAATGGAGGGTACATTTTTAATATAGCATTTCATTGTTTCTGTATTATAAAATGAATGAATACATCTTTTTGTTAGAAAGAAAATGGTCCTTTTGAAATTCAGCTCCCTCCGCAGATGAATTTTTAAATATCAAACTCTGCCTAACTAGTCCTACCGCTATGGATGAGGAAAAATGAGAATTTCATGCAGCTATCAATTATTTTTAAACTAATACCCAAGCAGATACATTTGCAACATTTCATGATTTCTTACTATCTATAGGCAATATTCCAAATCAGGTCTTTCTCTCTTTTTTTTTTTCCTCTGCCAAAAATCTATATTTTGTCTGGTAGCAAATTCTAGATAGGGGGTTGATTCAGGTAGGCTAAGGGAGAGAAAGCAGAAGACACTGATAGAAATGGCCCGATGAGCAGCCATGTGGAATAGGAGGTCTATGCTAGACAGAGCCCAAAAGAGCCCAGTTTGTGTCTCACAGTCCAAATTTGGTTTGATGTATTTTTGAAGTTTCTAAAGGTTAACTACATGCTGTAATACATTATAGAAAGACACGAAGCAGAATTTTACTGTGCCAGTCAAGAAGCTGGCTTGAATCTGCTATTTAGGACTGAGAGAGACAGTACAATTTACATGTGTGAGAATGTGGGAATAATTTTACCTTCTGTTGTTTTTAAAACCACCTTGGGCCATGATTTTTAAATTGAGACACAAGAAGATCTGTGGTGGGGGGGAGGGGGGTTCCCATAGCAACATTAACTTATCTAAGTGCCCTTGTTGTATGTAATACTTTCAATACTAGTTTGGCTTTAAAATACACACTTTAATTAGGAAAAACAACTGAGTTAAGAGTCTCAGGCAAATTTTGACTTACATTTACTGCATGTTTAAACGGAAACTTTGATATGGTACTTTTGAGGATTTGCTACCAAGGCAAATGTATGCATATACCTTTCGGGATTTTCCTTGCCCCCATCTCTGACCTCACTGCATTCCATTCTATTGACGACTCCTGGATCAATCTCTCTATAAATATATTTAAAGCACGCTGTGGCTAGGATAAAACAGAAACAAACCAATCTTGAATGGCTCCAGTCCAGAGGTGAGAACCCAACGCACCCTCTTATTTAAGGCTATCTACAAGCTGATGCCCTCCCCATCTTTTCTCCACTATTCTGAACCATGAACAGCCCTATCAAACATACTTGTCTTCTCACCATCTTCTGAGAGCATGCGTTCTAGGACTAGTCTGAGACCTACCTCCTCCCACAGCCCTAATTCTTTCCTTTCATCCCACAGCTAATCTTTCTCTCTCTTCAGAACATTATTACTATACCACGCAATGTCTGACTGGGCAGCATCCCTCCCCTCTTTTTTTGATCAGCGTCCTCATTTTCCTTTGAGGAACTTTCCTCCATTCACTATGGTCTGGTGGAACCATCAAATAACCTGCCCTGACTCAGTCTGTCAATAGAAGAATCCATGACCCAGCTTGGATTAATCATATCCTGCCAGGAAGCTGAATTTTAAGTGAGTTCAAAAAAGGAAAACTAGTTGGAATGATCATTCTAGGTCCTTTCAAGAGATTGTCCATGTCTTTCAGATTTCTGTGGTTCATAATCAAAGTCTGTTAGCTGAAAAGCTCCTTATTTGAGTAGAAAAGAAAGAAAGTGAAGTTGCTCAGCCGTGTCCGACTCTTTGCAACCCCATGGACTGTAGCCCACCAGGCTCCTTCGTCCACAGGATTCTCCAGGCAAGAATACTGGAGTAGGTTGCCATTTCCTTCTCCAGGGGATCTTCCCAACTCAGGGATCGAACCCAGGTCTCCAGCAGTGCAGGCAGACGCTTTAACCACTTAGCTACCAGGAGTACTTGCTCATATATTATCTTGGTAGTGATTTAGAGGCTTGGGATGCACACATTTCGCTTTGCCAGCTAGAGCCTACTTACGCTCTCAAAACACAGGGCTGGGACTTTATTTATTTATTGTATTATTCCATATAATTCAGCACAAAGTAAGTATTCAGTATACATTGTGTAACAAATGAAAGACCAGTCTTAGAAACTCCATTTTTACTAAATGGAATTTGCAAGCCAATTTATATCTTTTTTGAGGCAAAGTGGTAAATACATTTTTATTTTTTTGGATGCACTGGGTCTTTGTGAAGGCTTTCTCTAGTTGCACTGAGCTGGGGCTGCTCTCTAGTTGTGGTGCCCGAGCTTCTCACTGCAGTGGCTTCTTCTTCTCGTGGAGCACGAGGGTGTGCAGGTCTAGTTGCCCCATGTCATATGGGATCCTAATTCCTGGATCAGGGATTGAACTCATGTCCCCTGCATTGGTAGGCAGATTCTTAACTACTGGACCACCAGAAAGTAGTAAAAAAATTTTAACTGCTACAATTTAAGAATTTTCCTGGGTAAATAGTCTTCTTAAAGAAGGCTTCTAACTTGTACACCAAAGAATAGCCCGAAAATAATGTTAGCATTAGTCATACTTCCCCTATTTTAGGAAAGGAAAGATAAATTAAAATTCTGTTTCAGACATTAGTCTCTAAATTAAAAAAAAAAAAAGGTTTGGGGATGGACAACAGACAATAACAAAACAAAAAAATAGGCCTTTGCCTTGGTCTTGTGACTTTCCTTGGAAACAAGGCAAGCTGACTCTGCTATCAGTTAACAATGGAGGAGAGTTCAGCTGTGTTCAACTAATGTATAAATAAAGGAGATGGTTTTTTTCACTTCGAAAAAATGGCAGGCTTTGGTTTCTCAGAATCATCTGACTTATATCAGTAATTTACCTAAATGCTTTTAAAACTCAGACAACAAACAAAATGGTTAAGACATAATAAATCCAAACAAGCTTGAGCATATTAAGTTTTGAAAACACAGAATGTTGTGCTCTCTTCCAAGTCACTTCTGTGTGCTTAAAATGCACAAAACAGTCCATCCACGATAAACAGCAGGATACATAAATTCTCTTCTTCTGACTGTCTTTTCAAAAATGAAAGATTTACTGAAGACTCTGAACAGTGTGATCCTCTGGTTTGTACCTTAACATGATACATAGTTCAGCCATGAGAAAGGACTGAAAATACCAAGTTGGAGCTTTTTTGAGTCAAGTGTAATGGCTTCTGGAATTTTCCTTGAACCCACACTCGGTGCATTTTCACTTTTTTTTTCCTATTAACTTGTAAGCGACGATCAACCAGATTTTGCTTCTCATCTAACCCAGCCTTACAGAACATATTGTGCACTTCTCCTGTGAGACAAAAATGGCAATCAAATATATGACATGTGACTTGGGGGGAGGGGCAGTCAGGAACAATGGAACATTAATGGAATGACTGACCATATGAATTTTATTTATACCAAGAAACATTTTTAGTACAAATTGATGAAGGAAACCTATGACACCACGTAGGCTTCCTCTGCTTCACACAAACACACCAAGTATAAACAGCTGAACATAGCAGGTATGAACAGATACACAACAGTACTGGTTGCAGCTTTCAGTATTTTGAGACATGCCCTAGGTCTGAATTCTTGCTGGTGTGCAGAGATCCCAAATGGCACATCATAAAAGTACTCATGTAAATTTGGGGAAAGTACTTGAATGCAGAATTCATTTTAAATGCTTTTTTTAAAATGAGAAATTGACAAGGGATAAGTAATTTTCTATGGACTCTTAAAATCAAACTCCCTCTTTTGACTGTGGCATTTTTTTTTGTCTGGGCTAATGGTACCTCCAAAACGGAAACTTCATTTGGGCATGAGAATGAAACAAGTGATTCTTTAAAGCAGTTTCAATTGGAAAGAGATTAAAAGGCAAAAGGCCATTTTCAAGCTTTTACACACAACAGTTATAATCACTAAAGTGTAAAGACATCTAATGTTTAATCAGCTCCTGAAGCCTCATTTTAGAGCTTTTGAGTTTCTCCCTGCAAATTATACCCAAGAAAAGTTTCTACAGCTAATTATTTCCTCTTATAGATATGCATACCTTTTGTAAAGAAATATGCTCTGGTGCCATCTCCTCGAACATAAAAATTTTCAGATAAACAATGTCCTAAAAAAAATTGTGACAAGAGAAACTTAGTATTCCTTAAAAAAACCACCACCTACAACAAAACTGACATGAAATGTAAACACAGCATTATTTAAAACACATGAAAATAATTCCAAATTGAATATATCATTACCCCTTTTAAAACGAAGCTGAGTCTTATCATATCTTCCATAGTCCCGAAATAACAGCATTCCCCCAGGTTTCAGTAACTTGGACAGTCGGTTTATAACACCTTGCATCCTTTGAAGACAAAGCAGGAGACTGTGGAAGTCTTGTTTTCTACGTCACATTTAACATTCTTAATGGTAAAATAAGCATAGCTTGATAAGGCCAAAGAAATCTAAGCCACAAACATAAGGGCACCAGAAACAAAAGTATTTTGTATAGAAAGAAAAAAGGATAGCAATTTGCTCAATAATCAGATTCAAAAAGTCTAGAATATCAAGAAATCACCCAAATGACTAGAGTTGTAACTTCACATAGCTTGATGTATGATGTCAAAACTGAACTGCAAAACCATACAGACATTCCTGATATTTACAGCAAATTCAGGTAGTTACAAGGCAGAAAAAACCGAAGTCATTTCATTTTCCTTGCATGACAAAAAATATGCCAGAGCTGTCCCAAATCAGATATACCTAAGCAGGGACATCTTTTCCTCCAAAACTAGCTGCTTTTCCTCCTGACTTCTTTATTTATTTCAAAGGTACCATCATTCACTGAAGTGTAACACCTCAGAAAAATCTTTGACCTCTTTTAATTTTCTCTTTTTCCATTATACTCTTCACAACTATTCAATCATCAAATTGTATGTCTTTTTATTATCGTTATTATATATTTGGTATGTTCTCTCTTTTGTTTCCATTAATACTCCCTTAGTACAAACTCCATCGTTTTCTGGCTGGAAAGAGAATTTCTTCCTAACTAGCTTTATTATTTTCCCTGCCAATCCTTCCTGTATATTATTGATGAGTTATTCTGCTTAAAAAGATGGTTTTCTTAAATCATCCCTTTGTGCAAATTTTCATGATATTAATCCATAGGATAAAAATCTTAGTTCTCTTAGTTTCTTAGTTGAATCCTTAAGATCACCTACAAGTGGCCTCAATTAATCTTTCCAACATCTTTCCCACTGCTTCTTAATCTGAAGCATCTCTAGCCAAACGGTTACATGCTTGATTCTGAGCCGCCCATGCCTGTGCTCACGTGGCTTCCCCTGAAAAAATTCTCTCCTCCTTCCTCTCTGCCTATTTAAATTCTATTCACACTCTAAGCCCCAGCTCAATACCGGGAAGCCTTTCTTTCTTTTACTGTTTATTCTACCCATCTGGCTCCCAATCAGACATGACCTCTTGTGACTGCTCTTGATTTAATGTTTTTTGGTAAAGTGTTCAAAGCCTTACGTGTGATTATGGTACAGAGATGGCAAAGATTTCAGATCTCATAACAAGCCAAGTGACTGACACTGGCTGCCAACAGAGCTCTATTAAGGACTCAAGACTTGCTGAGAATGACAATCTACAAAATCAGTTATCAATGTTGGCCCTGGGCAGAGAATGGTAAATGGCAGCCTGTGTAGTAAGTCCTTTCTGTCTCTGCTTTATCCAAACTACTTAAAGCTTCTGAGCATTTCTTATTTTAAAAATGAAAGGTTTGGATCATATAATCTTTAAGTTGCTTCCAATTAAAACACTGTTCAGTGGAATAATGGGGTGAAAGAGTATGTCAGGTAATGAAGTAGGTAGTGAGAAACTGAAAGTAACCATGAAAAAAA
Source organism: Tragelaphus eurycerus (assembly GCA_935064755.1). Taxonomy (NCBI): domain Eukaryota; kingdom Metazoa; phylum Chordata; class Mammalia; order Artiodactyla; family Bovidae; genus Tragelaphus; species Tragelaphus eurycerus. The sequence goes on from CAKXYN010000060.1 coordinate 2,560,867, forward strand.
GAGACAAAGGCAACGTGGCATGACTAGGAGAAGACCTCATTTAAACAAAGTGGAACATAAGTGCATGAAAAAGAAAACGATTTTTCCTTGTTTATTTTATTACAGGTTATTTTCACACAGTGCTTATATCCTTAGGATCTGGCAATTAAAACCGTATCTAAAGCTTAAAATATTCACTTTTAGGATAAATGGTTTATGTACAGATAAAAATCTCTTTCTGCAATTATTAGCAAGACAAGCATGAAATGAAAACACAGAAAAGCAAAGAGTCAAATACTTCAAAATGTAGCCTCCTTTTGCAAACCCTTTGCTCCCAACTGTCCTTTAAAGTCTGCAATGTGGGTCAAGGCAAGGGGTGGGGAACTGCTTCTCTTATCAGTCCATCTTGGCTCAGAGTGCAATTCCAGAGCCAGTTCCTAAGAAATGCAGGTGGGAGTGGGTTGGGGATGACAGGGACAAGACAAGAATGGGGAAAGCCCCTTTTCTCTTAAGATGAGAAAGATTTTTTAAGTGTTTATACAATCTCTGTGTAGATCTTTAGAAAATATATTATATTTTTATTTCAATGATAAGAAGGACAGTTACTTCTTGTTTTGTAGCCTTCTATGGTTTTCTCCCATTTAAGCTGGGACCCCCCTAGACTCAACGGCTTGCTGAATTGCTTTTCCAAGCTGGCAAGAAGCCACTTTTCTAGAATTTTCCTGGGGCTAAATCTACTATCACAGTGCCTGATGACCTGAAAGATACTGCCTCACTTCTCACTTACTATTATCCAACTTCTACTCACTTACCTCATTTTTAGATCATTTCCACATAGGTAAGAAAGTAGCTATGTAATGTACTGACATGATACATCTGAATCTATTTTATAATAAACAGAATGAATATATGTACTATAAAGACAATCTTTTCAACACATCTGCTTCCCCTTCTCCTTTCCATTCAATTCAAATCATGAAAAAACATATAATCTAAACTAATATAAATAGCCTTTTTGAGGGTTTATTTTGAATTGAAACATTTCCTGTTATACGTGTTAGAAAATCTTGTTCATTATCTACCTCCTCTATCCTTTTAGCTGTGAAACAAAATATAGATGACATCTTTATACTAGTACCTAAATAATGCCAATAGCCTAAACAGGTTAGCAGAAATAGGTTATAGAAACTGGGAGGAAGTAACTTCATGGAACTTGATAGATCTCATTAGGTGCAATTACATATTTCATTCATTATTTGGAAACCTAATTTTTTTTCCTACAAGTCATCAAAGTGAACATCTCTGAATAAGAAGTAAAAGGCCTGTAAAGGATCCTAGTGATCTTACAGCAAAGAAATAAGTACACAATGCTTGATTTCTCTGGGAAAGAGTAACAATCACCAAAGTGGTCGATGCCAAGTCTGCACCTACTAAGCAGAAGATCACAAAACCCAATTTTAAGACACATTCTGAAGGGACAACCCCAGACATTTAGCACACATGTGTCTTAATACATACAGAGTGGAAAAATTTTAAGAAAAGTGATCATTTTAATTGCTGTAATATCTCTCTGTGCTTCCTCTTTGGAGAAATGCTGTATTTACTATTTCAGAACACTATATGAACAAAAATATTTAAGTCATAAATACTTAAATGATGGCACTAGACCAACCTTAGATTATAAAGGTCCAAGGTTAATCTGGAAAATCTTGATAAACCCTAATTCCCTAGTGGGCTTCCTTAAAACAAATATTTTAAAGACCTATGTGAAGCCAGATTCACAGCCCAACTCATTAGGAACATTCAGCAAGAAGCTAAATCAAAGATGTTTGTTTCTGATCACCAAGTTCAGTTTCCCTCCTGGGAGTCTATTAGGCTGTTCTGAATTTGTAATTTTCTTGAAGCACTGTCACTTTTAATAGGTATGTGTCTTGCCAGAAGATGCTCACTTCTTTCTGACAGTGACAGAAAGCTCACTAATGAAACAGTTTGGCCAGTTTCTTTCTAAAAGTCTGAAGAAAGGAAAAACTGCATTTACAAGGCTGCATATTACACATAATGTAGTTCACTAAATAATAAATTCAAGAATTGTCATTTTTGCTTTGATAGATCTGAAAGCCACTCCTGATAAAGGGGCTGTACATATTTGCTCTGCCCTTTCGTCGTCATTTACCTGTCAGGATGAATAGAAGACAGCACAAAGACGAGGAGAATGACATCCAGGGTCCCATCCGGAAAAGGGTAGGGTAAGCCATGGTCACAAATGTCATGAACAAAGGCACAGCACTGGACTGCTCTGTACGAAGCATGAGACTGCCATGATAAAGGAATGAAAAGACAAAGTTTTTAGCAGACTTCTAGTATTTTTTTTTTCCAAACCAAAAGGTTAATTTAACTTCTCCCAAAGGCCTTTCTTCTATGAATTTGATTTTCTGATTAGGTGTTCTGTTAGCTTATTTCAAGCTGTCATAAAAAATTAAGTCTAGCACTTGGACTTGGTAACAAATATTCTTTTGCAACCCTTCTTTAGCTTTAAAAGTGGAGTAGGGCAGTCTTTCTGGGTCAGCAAGCAGCAGTGCTGGAAGCTCACCCTATGTTACTTTGCAGGCACTGAGATGGTCCTCTGCACTCTCTCTCACTGCTTGTTCCATGCCTCCTTTGGCTTAATCAGTAAATATCCTATAGTATGTAATCAACATTAGGCAGTGGTGATGACTATACAACTCTGTAAATATACTGAAAAAAATCACTGGATTGTATACTTTTAAATGGTGAATTTTATGGTATATGAACTATATCTCATAAAGATGCTATTTTAAAAATGCATTATAGTACACGCATACTATTTGCCTATAAAAACAATACTAAAAGAATATATACCAAAATTCTGAGTCACTCTAGGACTCCAGAAAGCATGACTATAGGTAAATTTTATCTTTCCCTTTAGACTTTTCAGTATTTTAGAAAATGTCTACAATGAAAAACTAGTAACCCTTATTACCAGAAATGATGTTCCATGTGTTTACCAAACATTTTTGTTAGCAGAATTTCCTTTCCTTTTCAATTTTATAAAATTACCTCTTTTTGCTATGATAATGCTTACTAGAATTTGGGGATTGGTCAAATAAGACCAAGGCTATGGTTTTTCCTGTGGTCATGTATGGATGTGAGAATTGGACTGTGAAGAAGGCTGAGCACCAAAGAATTGATGCTTTTGAACTGTGGTGTTAGAGAAGACTCTTGAGAGTCCCTTGGACTGCAGGGAGATCCAACCAGTCCATTCTGAAGGAGATCAGTCCTGGGATTTCTTTGGAAGGAATGATGCTAAAGCTGAAATTCCAGTACTTCGGCCACCTCATGCGAAGAATTAACTCATTGGAAAAGACTCTGATGCTGGGAGGGATTGAGGGCAAGAGGAGAAGGGGACGACAGAAGATGAGATGGCTGGATGGCATCACTGACTCGATGGACGTGAGTCTGAGTGAACTCTGGGAGTTGGTGATGGACAGGGAGGCCTGGCGTGCTGGGATTCATGGGGTTGCAAAGAGTCAGACATGACTGAGTGACTGAACGGAACTGACTGAAATAAGACCAAGTGCCAACTGTTTTCCTTATAGTCAAGGACATTTTAGATTTGTGATAATGCCTTTTCAGACCTTTTTTTTTTTTGTAGAATTTTTAATTTAATGAGTGCCTACCATGTGCCAGGCTATGTATAAAGCTCTAGGGACATAAATATAAATATCACCCTGTAGGAGCCACTCCCCTGAATTTGAAGTTAAGTCCCAAACAACTTCAATTGTTTTGATGATATGATTTGCAAAATAGTAAAAGCTCAGTTAAAAATGGTCACAGATGTGCTTCCCTGGTGGTCCAGTGGTTAAGAGTCTACCTTACAATACGGGTTCAATCCCTGGTCATGGAAGATCCCACATGCCATGGGGCAACTAAGCCCGTGCACCACAATTACTGAACCTGTGCTCTAGAGCCTGGGAGCCGCAACTACTGAAGCCTGTGTGGCCTAGAGCCTGTGCTCTGTAACAAGAGAAACCACCACAATAAGAAGCCCACGTGGCCGAGTTCCGGTTAAGATGGCGGAGGATTAGGACGGGGAATACGCTTTCTCCTCCACAAATTCATCAATGGGACATCTGGGCGCCGAGTAAATACCACAAACAGCTTCGGAGTGCTGGCGGAGGACGTCGGACACCCAGAAAAGCAACTCACTGCCTTCTAAAGGAGGTAGGAAAGAATATAGAAGCCAGAGAGAGACAAAGAGGGAGGGGCGGACCTCTGTCCGGGGAAGGGAGTCTTAAAAAGAGAAGTTTACAAACACCAGGAAACACTCTCCCTGCGGAATCTGCGCCGAACCTGGGAAACACGGAGACTATCATAACAGGGAGGAGAACAGTTGAGCAATTAGAACCCACAGACTGCGGGCCCTGCGGTAACTTCCGCAGCGGAAAAGCACCGCTGCAAACGCCCGCATCTGCCATTGGGGAGCCGGGGCTGGGCAGGGAGACGCCTTGGCCGTTCCCACGCGGGACGCTCCCCTGCCGGCGCTCCCCAGAGGGACGCTCCCCCGCGGGACTCTCCCCCACTGGACGCTCCCCCGCCGGCCACTCCCGCGCAGGCGTGCCCCCCGCCCGCTGTGCCGGCGGCTCCCACGAGGGCCACCCCATCCCCTCCCCCCACCCGCCCGCCCGCCATTCCCGTCGCCGGCCCCTCCCCCTCTGCGGGCCTCAGCGCAGACTTCGTTCGCCTGATTGTCTGGAGTGCTGCCTAACTGGAGTAGTTTGGGCCGGCAATCCAGATTGTGCAGCGCCGACCACACGAGTGGCAGGCCTTGGCCCAGAACACCGCCGAACCGTGCACAGAACAAAGAACTATACAGACCAACCACAGAGAAAGGGGCCTATAGATCTTGAGAAATTTAAGCCGGAACAAGGAACTAGCTGAAAATGAACTGAACCCACAACAATAATAGAGAAACTCTTATATATATTGTTACTATTTTTACCATCATTATTTCCTTTTTTTTTCTTTTCTTTTTTTAATATATATATATTTTTTAAATTTTTATTATTTTTTAATTGGAAAAAGGAAAACAAAAATTTTTTTTTTCCTTTTAATTTTTTTGTTGTTGTTGTTTGTTTTGTTTCTTTTATTTTTTTTTTTTTTTTATCCTCTAGTACTTCTTTAATCTCCACGTTTAGATATAACTTTTGCGACCCTGTTTTGTTTTTTTTTTTTCTTTTTTCCTTCTTGTCCTTTGCTTTTTTCCTTTCCTTTTTTCTTTTCTTTACTGATTACTGACTAGATCTGTCTCTCTCCTTCACACTCCCTCCTTTTATCCTCCTGACCACCTCTGTCTCCTTCCTCCCTTTTTCCTTCTATGTATAATTCCGTTAACATCTCTGAGTGGTCCAGTTGTGGAATGCATTATAGAAGAAGAAGTTTTTGAGACTACTGTAAAAATAAGACCAATAACTGGAAGCAGGAGGCTTAAGTCCATACCCTGATCCCACGAAACACTAATTGACAGGAGCTCATTAAAAGCCTCCATACCTACTCTGAAACCAAGCATCACACAAAGACCAGCAAGTTCCACAACAAGACATACCAAGCAAATTCTCCAGAAAAACAAGAACACAGCCTGAGCTCCAATACACAGGCTACACAAAGCGACCCCAAAAGCATAGACATCTCATAACTCACTACTAGACACTCCACTGCACCCCAGAGAAAAGAAATCCAGCTCCACCCACCAGAACACCGATACAAGCTTCCATAAACAAGAAACCTCGACAAGCCACCGGTACAAACCCACATATAGTGCAGAAACGCCACAATAAAGAGAACTCCACAGACTACCAGAATACAGTAAAGACGCCCCAAACTTAGCAATTTAAACAAGATGAAAAGACAGAAGAATTCCCAGCAGGTAAAGGAACAGGATAATTACCCACCAAACCAAACAAAAGAGGAAGAAATAGCAAACCTACCTGATAAAGAATTCCGAATAATGATAGTGAAATTAATCCAAAATCTGGAAAGCAAAATGGAATCATGGATAAATAGCCTGGAGAAAAGCATTGAGAAGATGCAAGAAAGATTTAACAAGGACCTAGAAGAAATAAAAAAGAGTCAATATATAATGAATAATGCAATAAATGAGATCCAAAACACTCTGGAGGCAACAAATAGTAGAATAACAGAGGCAGAAGATAGAATTAGCGAATTAGAAGATAGAATGGCAGAATTAAAGGAATCAGAGGAGAAAAAAGAAAAACGAATTAAAAGAAATGAGGACAATCTCAGAGACCTCCAGGACAATATTAAACGTTACAATATTCGAATCATAGGAGTCCCAGAAGAAGAAGACAAAAAGAAAGACCATGAGAAGATACTAGAGGAGATAATAGTTGAAAACTTCCCTAAAATGGGGAAGGAAATAATCACTCAAGTCCAAGAAACCCAGAGAGTCCCAAATAGGATAAACCCAAGACGAAACACCCCAAGACACATATTAATCAAATTAACAAAGATCAAACACAAAGAACAAATATTAAAAGCAGCAAGGGAAAAACAACAAATAACACACAAGGGAATTCCCATAAGGATAACAGCTGATCTTTCAATAGAAACTCTCCAAGCCAGGAGGGAATGGCAAGACATACTTAAAGTGATGAAAGAAAATAACCTATAGCCCAGATTATTGTACCCAGCAAGGATCTCATTCAAATATGAAGGAGAAATCAAAACCTTTACAGACAAGCAAAAGCTGAGAGAATTCAGCACCACCAAACCAGCTCTCCAACAAATACTAAAGGACATTCTCTAGACAGGAAACACAAAAAGGATATATAAATTCAAACCCAAAACAACAAAGTAAATGGCAACGGGATCATATTTATCATTAATTACCTTAAATGTAAATGGGTTGAATGCCCCAACCAAAAGGCAGAGACTGGCTGAATGGATACAAAAACAAGACCCCTCCATATGCTGTCTACAAGAAACCCACCTCAAAACAGGGGACTCATACAGACTGAAAGTCAAGGGCTGGAAAAAGATTTTCCACGCAAATAGAGACCAAAAGAAAGCAGGAGTAGCAATACTCATATCAGATAAAATAGACTTTAAAACAAAGGATGTGAAAAGAGACAAAGAAGGTCACTACCTAATGATCAAAGGATCAATCCAAGAAGAAGATATAACAATTATAAATATATATGCACCCAACTTAGGAGCACCACAATATATAAGACAAATACTAACAAGTATGAAAGGAGAAATCAACAATAACACAATAATAGTGGGAGACTTTAATACCCCACTCACACCAATGGATAGATCAACTAAACAGAAAATTAACAAGGAAACACAAACTTTAAACGATACAATAGACCAGTTAGAACTAATTGATATCTATAGGACATTTCATCCCAAAACAATGAATTTCACCTTTTTCTCAAGTGCACACGGAACCTTCTCCAGGATAGACCACATCTTGGGCCATAAATCCAGCCTTGGTAAGTTCAGAAAAATTGAAATCATTCCAAGCATTTTTTCTGACCACAATGCAGTAAGAGTAAATCTCAATAACAGGAGAAAATCTATTAAAAAGACCAACATATGGAGGCTGAACAACACACTCCTGAATAACCAACAAATCACAGAAGAAATCAAAAAAGAAATCAAATTCTGCATAGAAACGAATGAAAATGAAAACACTACAACCCAAAACCTGTGGGACACTGTAAAAGCAGTCCTAAGGGGAAAGTTCATAGCAATACAGGCATACCTCAAGAAACAAGAAAAAAGCCAAATAAATAAGCTAACTCTACACCTAAAGCAACTGGAAAAGGAAGAAATGAAGCACCCCAAGGTTAGTAGAAGGAAAGAAATCCTAAAAATTAGGGCAGAAATAAATGCAAAAGAAACAAAAGAAACCATAGCAAAAATCAACAAAGCCAAAAGCTGGTTCTTTGAAAGGGTAAATAAAATTGACAAACCACTAGCCAGACTCATCAAGAAACAAAGGGAGAAAAATCAAATCAATAAAATTAGAAATGAAAATGGAGAGATCACAACAGACAGCACAGAAATACAAAGGATCATAAGAGACTACTATCAGCAATTATATGGCAATAAAATGGACAATGTGGAAGAAATGGACAAATTCTTAGAAAAGTACAACTTCCCAAAACTGGATCAGGAAGAAATAGAAAATCTTAACAGACCCATCACAAGCACGGAAATTGAAACTGTAATCAGAAATCTTCCAGCAAACAAAAGCCCAGGTCCAGACGGCTTCACAGCTGAATTCTACCAAAAATTTAGAGAAGAGCTAACACCTATCCTACTCAAACTGTTCCAGAAAATTGCAGAAGAAGGCAAACTTCCAAACTCATTCTATGAGGCCACCATCACCCTAATACCAAAACCTGACAAAGATCCCACAAAAAAAGAAAACTACAGGCCAATATCACTGATGAACATAGATGCAAAAATCCTTAACAAAATTCTAGCAATCAGAATCCAACAACACATTAAAAAGATCATACATCATGACCAAGTGGGCTTTATCCCAGGAATGCAAGGACTCTTCAATATCCGCAAATCAATCAACGTAATACACCACATTAACAAACTGAAGAATAAAAACCATATGATTATTTCAATAGATGCAGAGAAAGCCTTTGACAAAGTTCAACATCCATTTATGATAAAAACTCTCCAGAAAGCAGGAATAGAAGGAACATACCTCAACATAATAAAAGCTATATATGACAAGCCCACAGCAAACATTATCCTCAATGGTGAAAAATTGAAAGCATTTCCTCTAAAGTCAGGAACAAGACAAGGATGCCCACTTTCACCATTACTATTCAACATAGTTTTGGAAGTTTTGGCCACAGCAATCAGAGCAGAAAAAGAAATAAAAGGAATCCAAATTGGAAAAGAAGAAGTAAAACTCTCACTATTTGCAGATGACATGATCCTCTACGTAGAAAACCCTAAAGATTCCACCAGAAAATTACTAGAACTAATCAATGAATACAGTAAAGTTGCAGGATATAAAATTAACACACAGAAATCCCTTGCATTCCTGTACACTAATAACGAGAAAATAGAAAGAGAAATTAAGGAAATAATTCCATTCACCATTGCAATGAAAACAATAAAATACTTAGGAATATATCTTCCTAAAGAATCTAAAGACCTATATATAGAAAACTATAAAACACTGGTGAAAGAAATCAAAGAGGACACTAATAGATGGAGAAATATACCATGTTCATGGATTGGTAGAATCAATATAGTGAAAATGAATATACTACCCAAAGCAATTTATAGATTCAATGCAATCCCCATCAAGCTACCAACGGTATTCTTCACAGAGCTAGAACAAATAATTTCTCAATTTGTATGGAAATACAAAAAACCTCGAATAGCCAAAGCTATCTTGAGAAAGAAGAACGGAACTGGAGGAATTAACCTGCCTGACTTCAGGCTCTACTACAAAGCCACAGTCATCAAGACAGTATGGTACTGGCACAAGGACAGAAATATAGATCAATGGAACAAAATAGAAAGCCCAGAGATAAATCCACGCACATATGGTCACCTTATCTTTGACAAAGGAGGCAAGAATATACAATGGATTAAAGACAATCTCTTTAACAAGTGGTGCTGGGAAAACTGGTCAAACACTTGTAAAAGAATGAAACTAGAACACTTTCTAACACCATACACAAAAATAAACTCAAAATGGATTAAAGAGCTAAATGTAAGACCAGAAACCATAAAACTCCTAGAGGAATACATAGGCAAAACACTCTCTGACTTACATCACAGCAGGATCCTCTATGACCCACCTCCCAGAATATTGGAAATAAAATCAAAAATGAACAAATGGGACCTAATCAAACTTAAAAAGCTTCTGCACAACAAAGGAAACTATAAGCAAGGTGAAAAGACAGCCTTCAGAATGGGAGAAAATAATAGCAAATGAAGCAACAGACAAACAACTAATCTCAAAAATATACAAGCAACTTCTACAGCTCAATTCCAGAAAAATAAATGACCCAATCAAAAAATGGGCCAAAGAACTCAATAGACATTTCTCCAAAGAAGACATACAGATGGCTAACAAACACATGAAAAGATGCTCAACATCACTCATTATCAGAGAAATGCAAATCAAAACCACTATGAGATACCATTTCACGCCAATCAGAATGGCTGCTATCCAAAAGTCTACAAGCAATAAATGCTGGAGAGGGTGCGGAGAGAAGGGAACCCTCTTGCACTGTTGGTGGGAATGCAAACTAGTACAGCCACTTTGGAGAACAGTATGGAGATTCCTCAAAAAACTGCGAATAGAACTGCCTTATGATCCAGCAATCCCACTGCTGGGCATATACACTGAGAAAACCAGAATTGAAAGAGACACCTGTACCCCAATGTTCATAGCAGCACTGTTTGCAATAGCCAGAACGTGGAAGCAACCTAGATGTCCATCCACAGATGAATGGATAAGCAAGCTGTGGTACATATACACAATGGAGTATTACTCAGCCATTAAAAAGAATACATTTGAATCAGTTCTAAGGAGGTGGATGGAACTGGAGCCTATTATACAGAGTGAAGTAAGCCAGAAACAAAAACACAAATACAGTATACTAATGCATATATATGGAATTTAGAAAGATGGTAAAAAATAACCCTATTTACGAGACAACAAAAGAGACACTGATGTATAGACCAGACTTTTGGACTCTGGGACCGGGAGAGGGTGAGATGATTGGGGAGAATAGCATTGAAATATGTATAATATTATATCTGAAATGTATTAATTGTTCAAACTAAACACTATCATGTTACAATTTGTTCATACTAGATGTTTGTAATGTTTCTGATAATCAATAAAAGAGATTCTTGATAAAAAAAAAAAAAAAAAAAAAAAAAAAGAAGCCCACGTGCTGCAGCTAGAGAGTATCCCCCGCTCTCCACAACCAGAGAAAGCCCATGTGCACGGCAACAAAGGCCCTGTGCAGCCAAAAAATAAACAAAAAAATATAAAAAAATAAAATGACACATCTCAAAAAAAAAGGTCAGAGATAACATTTGATGCAGTTACATTAAAAAAAAAATCACTTCAACAGTAAATAAATTAAGATTCTTTTAAAATACAGCTCTCTTTAAAGAAAATACAAGGCATACCTTTACTAGCTCCACAGCTCCAGAAGCAAAATCACAACAATAAAGAAAGAACTCTGGCACATTCCTATGAAGAAGAAAGAAATATTTAAATCTAGAGTTCAGATAAGCTGAAGCAACACAAGAAAGAAACTGTAAGTTGGAACTTGTTACTAAGTACCTCTTTACCAGAATTTTGGATGACCTTGGCTTGCTGTTTCTTTTTTTTAAGGTACTGTTCTCTAGAGTGGCGTGTGAGTGCCTTCATGTTGTTTCTGAACCAACACTGTCTCAAAACACTTACCAATTACAGGGTAACTTTCAAGTTTCTGATCTGGTTTTAAGGCCCTCCCTTTCTTGGGCCTACCTGCCCTATATTCCAGCATACTCTTACATAAGAAACGTCCAAAGCCATCCATCAGCAGTGCTCAATCTTGCTCCTACCCCTTCCAGGCACCCTTTCTTGTCTGCCTCCAGCTGGCATGGCCTGTAATTCCTCTCAGCTTAGCCAAGTTCTTTTCTCTCCAAGGACCCTCAACCCCATGTCCACAAGTTGGAATCAAGATTGCTGGGAGAAATATCAATAACCTCAGATATGCAGATGACACCACCCTTATGGCAGAAAGTGAAGAGGAACTCAAAAGCCTCTTGATGAAAGTGAAAGTGGAGAGTGAAAAGGTTGGCTTAAAGCTCAACATTCAGAAAATGAAGATCATGGCATCTGGTCCCATCACTACATGGGAAATAGATGGAGAAACAGTGGAAACAGTGTCAGACTTTATTTTTCTGGGCTCCAAAATCACTGCAGATGGTGACTGCAGCCATGAAATTAAAAGACGCTTACTCCTTGGAAGGAAAGTTATGACTAACCTAGATAGCATATTGAAAAGCAGAGACATCACTTTGCCAACAAAGGTCCGTCTAGTCAAGGCTATGGTTTTTCCTGTGGTCATGTATGGATGTGAGAGCTGGACTGTGAAGAAGGCTGAGCGCCGAAGAATAGATGCTTTTGAACTGTGGTGTTGGAGAAAACTCTGAGAGTCCCTTGGACTCCAAGGAGATCCAACCGGTCCATTTTGAAGGAGATCAACCCTGGGATTTCTTTGGAAGGAATGATGCTAAAGCTGAAACTCCAATATTTTGGCCACCTCATGCGAAGAATTGACTCATTGGAGAAGACTCTGATGCTGGGAGGGATTGGGGGCAGGAGGAGAAGGGGACGACAGAGGATGAGATGGCTGGATGGCATCACTGACTCGATGGGTTTGCGTCTGAGTGACCTCCGGGAGTTGGTAATGGACAGGGAGGCCTGGTGTGCTGCAGTTCATGGGGTCGCAAAGAGTTGGACACGACTGAGCGACTGATCTGATCTGATCTGATACAGTATAGTATTCACATACAGTGCCACTCTGTGGCACTAGGAATTTTAATTCAAATTAAGATCTGTCCAAATAAATGAATATATGATGAACAGGATTTGGTTATGAAAAGTTAACCAATACTGACTCAAAGTTAAAACTTGTGCTGCTTTTCTTTTTCATTCAACCCATTTAAAAATGCCTCCCTGGTGGCTCAGACAGTGAAGAGTCTGCCAGCAGTGCAGGAGACTGGAGTTTGATTCCTGGGTCAGGAAGATCCCCTGGAGAAGGAAATGGCAACCCCGTCCAGTATCCTTGCCTGGAAAATTCCATGGACGAAGGAGCCTGGCAGGCTACAGTCTATGGGGCTGCAAAGAGTCAGAAGTGACTGAGTGACTTCACATATAAAAATAGTGCTTTATTGCAGCATGCATCCTTATTGTTTCCTATGAAATCCATATATTTGTGACTCGTAATTTATTGGGTGGTCACACACGTTTGAAATGTTTCAGTAAACACTTAGATACATATATTATTAGTACTACATGATATTCTGGCTAAGGGCAAGGGCTCTGAAACCAGACTGCCTAGGGGTGAATCTCAGCTCTACCATTTAGTTGGGTAACCATGGATGAGTTACCTAAGCTCTCTGTAATTTGTGTCCTCATCTTTATTTTTTAAATTATTTTATATTTGAATCAGACTTTATTTTTCTGGGCTCCAAAATCACTACAGATGGTGACTGCAGCCATGAAATTAAAAGACGCTTACTCCTTGGAAGGAAAGTTATGACCAACCTAGATAGCATATTCAAAAGCAGAGACATTACTTTGCCAACAAAGGTTCGTCTAGTCAAGGCTATGGTTTTTCCTGTGGTCATGTATGGATGTGAGAGTTGGACTGTGAAGAAGGCTGAGCACCAAAGAATTGATGCTTTTGAACTGTGGTGTCGGAGAAGACTCTTCAGAGTCCCTTGGACTACAAGTAGATCCAACCAGTCCATTCTGAAGATCAGCCCTGGGATTTCTTTGGAACGAATAATGCTAAAACTGAAACTCCAGTACTTTGGCCACCTCCTGCGAAGAGTTGACTCATTGGAAAGACTCTGATGCTGGGAGGGATTGGGGGCAGGAGGAGAAAGGGACGACAGAGGATGAGATGGCTGGATGGCATCACTGACGCGATGGATGTGAGTCTGAGTGAACTCTGGGAGTTGGTGATGGACAGGGAGGCCTGGCGTGCTGCGATTCATGGGGTCGCAAAGAGTTGGACACGACTGAGCGCCTGATCTGATCTGATAGTTGATTAACAATGTTGTGTTAGTTTCAGGTGTAGAGCAAGGTGATTCAGCTATACACGTACATGTATATATTCTTTTTCAAATTCTTTCCCCATTTAGGTTGTTACAGAGTATCAAGCAGAGTTCCTTGTGCTAAACAGTAAGTCCTTGTTAGCCATTTTAAGTATAGCAGTAGTACATATGTCAATCCCAAACTCCTAATACAGAAAAAAAATGGCATCTAAGTTGGTTGTGAGGATAGAATGGACTCAGATACGTAAAGTTTATAGAAAAATGCCTGACTCAGAGTAAGCACCTAATAAATGTTAAAAAAATGTCATTTTTATTATTCTTGCTATCATTATCACAATCATCATTATCAAAGGAATATCTGCCTCTGCCTTCCAGGAACTTAAAAACGTAAGAACTTCACATGCTTTTGTAAAAACTTCCATAAAGCTCAAAATGCTTCTCTGGACACTGGCACATCTAGCTCATTATGAAAGGCATGCAGAAATTATTAAACAACCACAAGATACAGAACAGTTTAGTAGCTAAAGGAAGGCTTGTGCCATTTGCCATGTGTCCTACCAGACAGCAACATGATCTCTGAGACTGAATTCCCACTGCATCAGCAGCCCAAGTTGGTCTTGTGACCACTCAATGATTTTCCAGGGCTTTTCTTTAAAATCAGCTGACTGTCTTGGCCCTTCTCCCAGGAAACAGGTGTAAATATCACTACTACTACCACACCATCAAGCACTCACTTGGCAGGAGGTTTAAGAATTAAATGATCCTTGGAGAATATGACCTCTCAATTCCAGAGGTCTAATTATGGTAAAATATTCTGAAAATGTAAAATATTAATTCTATGATCTCCAAAAGTAGTAAAACATAATTTCTTTGGTGAGGAAAAAAAGTTTAATCCTCCCTTTGGAAGGCTAATCACTAGTTGCCTTTTAAAGATGAATTAATTATCTCAGGTTATTGAGTTACAGTGATTTCTAAAATATGAATATGAGGCCAAAAAAAGACCCAGTCAAAAAGAAAGAGTCAAGGGGTGAGGAGGCAAGAGCCTGCAATTATATGTCAGATGGAGAAGCAGAAGGGGGAAAAATACAACTAACAAGTGGGGAATCAGAGATATTAACCAGTCAGTAGGTACCGAGTTCTGTTTAACTATCTATATTACATTGTTAGGCTACCTGGAAAACCAAATTAGAATATATTATGCTCTCTACCTCAAGAAATATATAAATAGTAGCTGAAGAAAGAAGATATAAGGAAATGATATGCTAAATAATAATTTGAGATGAGTCAACCCACTCCAGTACTCTTGCCTGGAAAATCCCATGGGTGGAGGGGCCTGGTAGGCTGCAGTCCATGGGGTCGCTAGGAGTCGGATATGACCAAGCGACTTCACTTTCACTTTTCACTTTCATGCATTGGAGAAGGAAATGGCAACCCACTCCAGTATTCTTGCCTGGAGAATCCCAGGGACGGGGAGCCTGGTGGGCTTCCGTCTATGGGGTCGCACAGAGTCGGATACGACTGAAGCGACTTAGCAGCAGCAGCAGCATAGAGTAATATCTTCCCTTGTGGCTCAAATGGTAAAGTGTGTGCCTACAATGCAGACCTGGGTTTGATCCCTGGGTTGGGAAGATCCTCTGGAGAAGGAAATGGCAACCCACTCCAGTACTCTTGCCTGGAAAATACCATGGATGGAGGAGCGTGGAAGGCTACAGTCCATGGGGTCACAAAGAGTTGGACATGACTGAGCGACTTTGCTTTGCTTTTCACAGAGTAACACATGATAAACTACCAGTGTAGTAGATTTACATGTATTACAAGTTCAGAGAACATTAGGGTGAAGGAATCTGGCTATGTGGTATAAGAACAGGAAATTTTGGCCTAGAAATGGGAAAAGGAAAACAAAGAAAATAAATCCTAAAAGAAAAAGGCCATTCAGAACTACAAATTGGCCAGTATCACTTCTGGCCAGACACTTTAACTGGTAATTTGATGATATTATGGAATTACTTTTATTATGTTAGGTTTATAATAACAATTAGGAATGTCTTGGTTTTTGGAGATCCATCATAAGTTCATAAAAATAATGTGTCATGATGTTGACCTTACGCAAGTAACTGCTGAAACAAGGTGGTAGCTATATGAGAATTTACTGTATTACTCAATTTTTCTGAAATACATTTTCACAATGGAAAGTTAAAAAAAAACTTTAATAAATTTTAAAATATGCATAGTAAATTCTGTCAGCAGCTATGTTTTGATATTTTGATGGTAGGAATAATGGGTGATTCCTTCCCACCCACTTTTCCTCTAATGGGAAAGTTCTATAATGTGCTTATGTTAATTTTATAATGGAAAAATGATAATCAGAAAACTATTGTGTAAACTTAAGAAAAACAGGCACTTGACAGACTAGCCACAGGTAAAAGGAGTAAAAGTTTTTTAAGATGTATCTTCTTCATCACCTACTAAAACACATTGGTGAAGTGGTGAACAGGAAGGGCAGGTCAGGAGAACATCTCTGCTCCTATCACGGACTTCTCCCTTTATAAATTTTAGGGTTAGGTGTTATAACTCCAAAAATTTCAGCTCTAGAGGGTCATTTCAACTCTATAGGAAGGTTTTATCCTCGGTTTTACTCCAGAAGTGATGACAAAATAAAATGAGTTTAAAGCTTACACAAAATAAAGTGTGTAATTCTCTATGTGTAAAATGACACCTAAGTAACCTGGAGGAGTAAATAAATCTCTAAGTTCAACAATTCCCAGCTTAGCAGAAGGATTAAATCTCTTGCTCGTTTCTTACTCTCTCATCTACATAAGCACAAGCTTAAAACATTACTTCAACTCATGGTGGACAACCTATGTCTGTGAAATATTATTTCCAGAGTAATTCTCAGTTTACATGAAATTAGATACTAAGACCAAGCCACTTCTTTTGAAATTTGGTTTAGTCATTGTTTATATGAACAAGGACACTATTCGTATATATATGACAACGTTTTCCAAGAATTTCTCAATATCCCATACATATGCAGAATTTTGTAGGAGAAAATTCTAAAACTCACTGCAAAGTGTTCAGAATTGGAAAAACACTATTCCCAGCACCACAGCCAACCTAAAATCAAAGAACAAACAAGTATCATGAAAATAAAGTTAAATTTTCCTCACCAATGTCAGATTTTTACTTAAAAAAACTAAAAGAAATGTTCTGAATCTTTGTCTATAGGAGAGTTGTCTAAGCTCAAAATGGAATAAATCACAAAAATAATATGTACTGAGAAATGTGACTATTTAAAATTTTTACATACCAAACCCCCAAATGAACCAAATTAAAAGGTGACAAACACACTGTGAAAAAAAAAATTTGAATTAAATATGATAAAGGGCAGAGCTTATTAAAAACACACAAGCTAATAAATAAAGGAAATAAGTAGATGACAGAAGAACAAATGGTTTCTAAACATCTGAAGAACTATATGACTTATTTAACAATCAAAGGAATGCAAATTAAAATATAGCTTTTGTCTAACAATAATCTTAAAAATAAGATTGTTCTAATCAATGAGGGTGTGATGAGACAGATCTAAACTGCTGTAAATTGGTATCAGTACAACTTCTTAGAAAGCAATTTGGCAATATATTTTAACAATATTAAAAATTTTAATAAGTTATGAACAAGTCAATTGAACCCAAATAGTAAAAGAAAATACAGAAAAGTCTACACCTGAAGATACTTGCTGTACAAAACCTGAAAACAATTTAATGCCCAGTCAAGTGAAAACAGGTAAGTAGAATCATAGTATTTCACTTTGTATTTTTCAGCCATGAAAATGCTTATAGAGAATTTTTAAAGACAGGGAAAACTGCTTATGTTATGTTAAATACAAAGAAAAACCCTAAAATGCAGATATAGTATAGCTCAACTATATAAAACAGTATAAACAAAGGGAGAAAAAAGTTAAATGTTAACAGTGGTTAAATCCTTTCTTTATGGGATTGTTTATTCTTTCTCTTTACCAAATTCTCTGTAATCAGCATCTATTATGTTTATAATCAGAAGGAAAAGTTTTCTTTTTCTAAAATGGAAAATCAAGGTCTACACCAGATTATAGCAAATTACATACTTCACTTATTTCTTTTTCACCTACAAGTGGGTAATAACAGAAAGACACGGAAATTGAGGCCAAAATTTAACTGGTATTTAAAACTGCCTTCAAGTTAGAAATTAAAGCAGAAAAACTTAAGAATAAATCACAAACTTAAAACCTGACTGATTAAAGATATGAGTGCCTTACATAATTTTTATGCACAAAAGTACAGTTATTTGATCATTTTCCCTTTAAAGAATCGGGATCATTAATAAAGTAATATGTGATGTATATTAAAAAATTTTTCCCCTGTAGTACCATACCTCAAGGATTCTGAAAGTAGCATTGCTACCAGGAAACAATTCAGTCTTCAGAGGTCTTTCCCTATATTCTTCAGAGTCCAGTTTAGAAAAGTCAGATCCTGCTTTGCTTTGACCATCTGATGAGCCAGAACTTTCTTTATGATTTTTTTCTTCAGGCATAGTAGGGCAGTGCATTTTTGAGAAAAAACTTTCAGCATTAATTTTTACATGATTCCATGATAATTCTTTCGCCTTCTCTTCAGTTTTCTGACCAACTGGAAGAATTTCAGGAAATTCCCTCAATAGCCAATTACGATCTTTGAAAAACTTATTCTTATGAATCTTGTAAAACATGTCCCAATATTTACTGGCTTCACTCTCATACTTAACTAAAATAAACAGGAAAAAAAGATTTATTTTATTATGAATTATATGCAATATTAGTTATTATTTTAATAACTAAATATATTAAAGTCGCTCAGTCGTGACTGACTCTTGGTGGCCCCATGGACTGTGACCCACCAGGCTCCTTTGTCTGTGGAATTTTCCAGGCAAGAGTAGTGGAGTGTGTTGCCATTTCCCCAGGGGATCTTCCCGACCCAGGGATCAAACCTGTATCTCTTGCATCTCCTGCACTGGCAGGTGGATTCTTTACCACTAGCGCCACCTGGGAAGCATTTAATAATTAAATACTATTGAATATATTACATATACTATTCATTTATAACAATTATATTTACTATTGAATAATATTACAGTAATTTTTACTTATCTGATTTTTTTAAAACCTCTTAAAGGTTAAAACTACAGAGTATTAATCCTTTCAAAATGTGTCAATGTGTGGGGTATTTGGGCTTTTCCTGGTAAATTTGCTTCT
Organism: Tragelaphus eurycerus; assembly: GCA_935064755.1. Classification (NCBI taxonomy): domain Eukaryota; kingdom Metazoa; phylum Chordata; class Mammalia; order Artiodactyla; family Bovidae; genus Tragelaphus; species Tragelaphus eurycerus. Next base: position 2,579,990 of record CAKXYN010000060.1, read on the forward strand.
GTCTCAATTGTTTAGCTGATAAACTTTTGTGAGGAATATAATAATTGCAAACTACTTTCTAGAGTCTAATCTTGAAATCTTAATAATTACATTAAAAAAAATCACATTTTTACCAATAATCCTGTAAGTCTCTTTATTTTCTTGGAGAAATGATGCTAAGTCACTTGAGTCGTGTCCGACTCTGTGTGACCCCATAGATGGCAGCCCACCAGGCTCCCCCGTCCCTGGGATTCTCCAGGCAAGAACACTGGAGTGGGTTGTCATTTCCTTCTCCAATGCATGAAAGTGAAAAGAGAAAGTGAAGTCGCTCAGTCATGTCTGACTCTTAGCGACCCCATGGACTGCAGCCTACCAGGCTCCTCCGTCCGTAGGATTTTCCGGGCAAGAGTACTGGAGTGGGGTGCCATTGCCTTCTCCAGAGAAATGATAACCTTATTTTTTATGTCGCCAAAAATGTAGTTTCAACATAACAAATGTCCTGTGCAAACAGGAAACTGGAATAATAAATGATGTAATCTTGAGCTAGAATGGTGCACTGAAATAATCTACTCCAACCTCCTTGTTTTGCATTTGAAGTAAGGACACACAGAGAGATGAACCCACTTGTCTGGGTGCTGGAGCCCTGTCATAGTAGAACCAGGACCACACGTCCTGACTCCTGGGGTTTAGGAGCCATCCCACAACTCCATTCTTCAGCCAGCTCCAGAGGCATCTCTTCATATTGACATCTCCTAATATGAAGCCTTAAAGAGAATTTCTGATGCAATTTAAAAGCATTTTGTGATATCATTCCTTAGATTAACCCTGGGTCCCAGCATCAGGGTCAGGTTAACATTCTCAGACCTTCAAGAAATTCTTAGCTTTCTGCATCTTTCTATCTGTATGTTAAATTAACATAATCACTAATTCACTTACTTTCTCACACACTCATTCAAGAAACATTTCTTGGATACTATTATGTACCAGACCTAAACCCTGGCTTAATAATTACTTTCAATCAGTGCAGCAGCCATGAAATTAAAAGACGCTTGCTCCTTGGAAGAAAAGCTATGACCAACATAGACAGCATATTAAAAAGCAGAGACATTACTTTGCCAACAAAGGTCTGTCTAGTCAAGCTATGGTTTTTCTAGTAGTCATGTATGGATGTGAGAGTTGGACCATAAAAAAAGGTGAGCACTGAAGAATTGATGCTTTTGAACTGTGGTATTGGAGAAGACTCTTGAGAGTCCCTTGGACTGAAAGGAGATCAAACAGTCAATTCTAAAGGAAATCAGTCCTGAATATTCACTGGAAGGACTGATGCTGAAGCGGAAACCCCAATCCTTTGGCCACCTGATACAAAGAACTGACTCATTGGAAAAGACCCTGATGCTGGGAAAGACTGAAGGCAGAAGGAGAAGTAAATGACAGAGGATGAGATAGTTGGATGGCATCAATGGACTGACTCAATGGACATGAGTTTGAGAAGGCAATGGCACCCTACTCCAGTACTCTTGCCTGGAAAATCCCATAGATGGAGGAGCCTGGTAGGCTATAGTCTATGGCGTCGCTAAGAGTCAGACACGACTGAGCGACTTCACTTTCACTTTTCACTTTTATGCACTGGAGAAGGAAATGGCAACCCACTCCAGTGTTCTTGCCTGGAGAATCCCAGGGATGGGGGAGCCTAGTGGGCTGCCGTCTATGGGGTCGCGCAGAGTCGGACATGACTGAAGTGACTTAGCATTGAGCAAGCTCTGGGAGTTGGTGATGGTCAGGGAAGCCTGGCCTGCTGCAGTCCACGGTGTTGCAGAGTTGGACACGACTGAGCAACTGAACTGAACTAAGACACATGACATTTTTAAAGTGCTTTCAAAAATTTAAAAAAATGTTTCGTTGTTGTAGAATAATTTCCAAGACTTAATGTTATGCAAGAAAGCAAAATGTAGAACAGTATGTATATGAGGCTATTTTTTAGGGGAAAAAAACCTATTTTTTAGGGAAAAAAGGAGGAAAAACACATGTGTTACATGAACAGAAGTCTTTGGGCAGGATAATCACATAATTAGTCATACTGGTTGCCTCTCAAGAGTAGAACTGAGTGGTTGGGGACCAGGGTTTCAGAAAGAATTTTCATTTGAATTTTGATCCATGTAAATTTTGATTATCTATTCTCAACACCCCCCAAAAAATTAAACTAAAACTAAAAACAACAGACTCTTTTCTTTCGTAATTTTAAAGAAGATCCTATCCTGAGAACAAGCAGTTGCCTACTGTCAGTTTTGTCTTTGTTACAGAACCCTGTCCTGAAACCCTTATAGTTTTCCTTTTCTTTCCACTTTTATCTTTATGGCCTTGTACCATGGATCTCCACCCATTTAGCCACAAGACTTCCTTCCCATCAAGGCTGAATTGTATCTGGCAGCAGGACTGCTTGAAAGACAGAAACTCCTATCTTTATTTAAAGTCTGAGAAATGAAAGTAGATCTCTGTAACAAAAGAATTATGTGATGTTGAAGTCCAAAACATGCTCGCTCACATCTGTACTAATGGGTGGTAGTGGTGGTTTAGTTGCTAAGTCGTGTCCGAATAATGGGAGGAAGGCTATTTATGGTTAATCTAAAATTGTTGTATATTTTAAAAATAGTTCTATCTCAACTCAAAAAAATTGGGAGTGTGCCTGATATACTGTGTAAGAAAACAAAACAACATTCTGAAAATCAGACTCAGGAGGAATTAGGAAACTGTCAAATTTCCCCAGTCTTCTCATACCTTCTCTTCTTCCTTTTATCTTAAAAACTCTCTTTGTAACTCACTCTGTGCTGGTAAAAGACTCTCCTGTTTAATAAAAAGGAACCCACTTAAGAAGATCTATATTTAGTCAAATCTCTAGTATCTGAGTTTCCAATACCAAGCTATTTTTGAAGTGAGTTTGAATCTATTAGTAACTAGAATGTTAACACTACAAGTGATTAATTTCTGGCACCATCCCCCTTAGAATTAACTGGTAGAGGAAGAGATAGACAGCAGAGGAGTAACTTGAAAGAAAAGATGTTCCTAGCAGTATTACTTATTATAAGAAAAAATGGGAAATAACTCAAACAGCCTCAACTTTGGAATGATCAAGCAAACCATGCATGGCAAAACAGAGTAATCTTATGCAGCAACTGACATTTTTTTTTAATTTAATTTAATTTTATTTAACTTTACAATATTGTATTGGTTTTGCCATGTATCAAAATGAATCTGCCACAGGTATACATGTGTTCCCCATCCTGAACCCTCCTCCCTCCTCCCTCCCCATACCATCCCTCTGGGTCGTCCCAGTGCACCAGCCCCAGGCATCTGGTATCAGGCATCGAACCTGGACTGGCGACTCGTTTCATATATGATAGCAACTGAAATTTAAAGGATAATAATATTAAGAGAAAAACTTCACACAGAATGGTCTGCATCTTTTTAAAATTGCACCAACTACAATTTTAAAATTTATATTCATTTATAACCATCAGATGGCAATCTGGAGTGTTAAATTGTTAAAATTATTTAACAATTATTAGGTAGTTCTTCTTTGGCAAAGGATTGTTTTTGGTTTTTTTTTGGCTTTTTAAATTGGAGTATAGTTGCTTTACTGCTGTGTCAGTTTCCGTTGTACAGCAAAGTGAATCAGCCATATGTATACATATATCCCCTCCCTTTTGGATTTCCTTTCCATTTAGTCACTACAGAACCCTGAATAGAGTTCCCTGTGCTATACAGTAGGTTCTCATTCGTTATCTATTTTATGCATAATGGTATATATACATCAACCCCAACCTCTCAGTTCATCCCATGCCCCCCGCCCTTTCCTGCGTGGTACCTATATGTATGTTCCCTATGTCTGTGTCTCCATTTCTGCTTTGCAAGTAAAATTATGTATACCATTTTCTAGATTCCACATATATGCATTAATATATGATATTTTTCTCTTTCTGACTTACTTCACTGTGTATGTCAGTCTCTAGGTATATCCATGTCTCTACAAATGACACAATTTCATTCCTTTTTATGGCTGAGTAATATCTGCAAAGTTTTATCTGCATCTTATACAAAGATGAAGAATCTTGGTTGAATTCTTCATTCTACTTTCCTAAAGGATATCTCTATGTTCAAGTTCTAAAGTCTATGTACTTTCCTATTAAATCCCATGAATTTATGAAGAACATTAACAAATGGCACCCCACTCCAGTATTCTTGCCTGGAGAATCCCATGGACAGAGGAGCCTGAGGGGGCTACAGGCGTGGGGTCACACAGAGTTGGACACGACTTAGCGACTAAACAACAAACATTATAGTTCTACAAACTGCAAAATCTTGGATCAGACTGCTGTCATAAATATGAGCTTGTACTACTGTTTAATTTCTACAGTTTATCATGAAAATAAACCTGCAGTGAGGTGACTAGAATCTGGTTCAGATACCAAATATATCAAGCACCTAAATTCAACCTGAGCTTATCCAATCTTTAAAAAGGATCTGATTACTATTAAAAGATGATGGTCACAGCCTGCTAATATATACACTTTCAAGCTTTTTCAAGTATTTCCCACTCAGGAATTAGGAGAAAACAAACAAACAATCACATAAATCATTGTACCAATAACAGCAGCATTAAAAATAGCAACAATAGTATGTACTGAGTGTTTATTTTGTACCAGGCACTATGTCAAATGCCTTACTTGGATTTTTTTCCCCCATTTAATCCTAACAATACCTCACATATTATTATAGACAAAGAAGTTCAAGGTTAGAGGGGATAAAAAATTTGCCCAAGGTCATCCACCAGAGCTAGGATCTGAACTAAGTCTATCAGACTTTATGCTGTTAACCATTATATTGCCTTCTAACACAAAATCAAGATTAACCTCCTCCAAAATACCTCTGAAAATAATCTGTTTTCCTGATTTTGTACTTTCCTCTTATTATGAAGCATCAAGTTGAAATTAAAACCTCAGTATGACTTATAATCAGTATAACAGAACAGTAAAAATAATGCTGATTGGAGTGAACCTACATAAAGGCAGATCAGAAATACAGAATTAATTAAACTCCATTTGAATTATATAAACAATAAACTATGCAAGGTTGCATAATGAAATTATGATGAGCAACGGGAACATAAAATGTTCTATGAGAACAGATGGGTTTGTGGGACAGCAACAAAACAGAATGGGCTGGGATAAAGGCCATTGGACTGGAACTGGGTTTGGGGGTTTCTTTCTTTTTTTTTTTTTTTGCTTTTTCAAGTTGTGCTTTCAGCAGTACCTTCAATCAATGCTGACAATTCCACAGTTCCCAGCAATGTATATCAGCTTCTGAGACCCCAAGGAAGCTCAATCAAACTCATAATTACGGCTGTGAGACAAGGTAAACACATCCAAAGTTTAATTTAATTTTGTGAACTGCAAGAGTATCTGTGATATCAGGGGAACTGGATGAGTGACTTTTCTGACCATGAGAAAAAAGTTTAGTTTAAACCTCTGTTTCACTCATGGTCAATCCAATAATGATAAAAGAATACAATGTGGAGAAATCAGCCCTGTCTTATATCTTGTCCAGCTGACCTTCTAAACAGGTATATCAATTTTTCCTGGAGGAGAAAAATTTCCCTTTACTTTCCTAGGTTACCAACTCAGAGTTAATTGCTCTATGCCAACGGCAATAAAAGGGGTGTAGTGATCTGTTTAACCACAGTCAGATGAAACAACTTCTCAATTATTCATTTATTAAATTCAATACTGCTGAGGAGAAGAAAGACTATGACACACTAACCATACTTAAATATTCAGAATTCACTCTGAATCACACTGAATATCACAACTAAAAAAACTGAATTAAAGCACGTACGTGTCTGATATATTAGTACAAATTATGAAAATTTATTCTAAGTTGCAATGTAACAAAAGTCATTTTAAAGCTGTTTTTGTATAGCAATTACACAAACACCTAAGCTCTCAAAGTTGGAAATTTCCACATGTCATTGATAAAGTTAATTGTTTAATAAAATAAAACTCTTAAAGTTATGAAATTTAAAGTCTGAGCACAGTATGAAATTAACAACCAAAGCTGACCTATAAACAAGTACTCTAAATTTATCAGCGCACAAAACTTTAAGCTACTCTATTTTTTCTCACACAGGACACTCTCAAGTGGCAAGGTATTCACAAAGGAAGGTAGGGTGGGATTCTTTCACTATTTTTCTTGACATAGGTAACTCACCCTAGGTAGGTAGTTATTTACAAGGGTATTTTAAAGTAAAAATAGCAGCTGCATTTGTTATTAAGTTTAAAAAACCCATTACATTTGCTAAATTACCAGCTGAGATATAACACACTGGAAATGTTTTTAGGAAATTAAAAACATAATCATATTAACTCAAAAACTGCCAAATGTATCTTTCTCATTTCTCTGAATTAATCTGCTTTAAAAAGAAATCCGAGCTATTATAAAATTTAAAATAAATTACCAAAAGGAAATGTGGAATCACAAATCATTAATCTGAGCATCTAATTGAAAGAAATATTGCTAATGATAGCCTAGATGCTTTACGTTTTAATCACAGGAATGAAAATGTCCGCCACTGTACAGCAAAAGACTGTCTCACTTGTGACAGATAAGTTCTTACTTTCAGAATTGTGAGGGTGTTTCCGGACTTCAGTTCTCACCAACAGCTGAGACAATAGATGAGAAATGAGAAATGGGAAATGGGAGTGACAGGAGAGACTGACGCACACAGAGACCAAAAGGAAGGTGCCAGAGAGCTGGTCAGCATGGGAGAACAAGTACCTCCTGCTGCTGCTGCTGCTGCTCGTAAGTCACTTCAGTTGTGTTTGACTCTGTGCAACCCCACAGACGGCAGCCCACTGGGCTCCTCTGTCCCTGGGATTCTCCAGGCAAGAGTACTGGAATGGGTTGCCATTGCCTTCTCCAATGCATGAAAGTGAAAAGTGAAAGTGAAGTTGCTCAGTCGTGTCCGACTCTTAGCGACCCCATGGACTGCAGCCTACCAGGCTCTTCCGTCCATGGGATTTTCCAGGCAAGAGTACTGGAGTGGGGTGCCATTGCCTTCTCCATACCTCTTCCTCGTGGCATTAAAATAAGATAAAATCAATATACCAGGCTCATGCTATATACTATTCTGTAAGTGGAATACTTTGCAATGAGATAAAATTGGCTTTTTCAAAGATTTAGGACCCTCCTGGATAAGAAGAGATGGTAGGGACTTCCCTGGTGGTCCAGTGACTAAGACTCTGTGCTCCCAATGCAGGGGGCCTGGGTTTGATCTCTGGTTGGGGAATAAGATCCCACATGCCACAACTATGAACCCGTGCAGCCAAACAAATACAAATAAATATATATAAAAAAGAGAGAGACAGTGGTTAATAGGGGCAGTGGGAGAACCACCGGGTCATAGCTTCCTTTGGGTTTTCACAACGTTTGGGAATACAGCTTTTAAATGGATCTCTTCACCTTGACCTATATTCATCAGAGACATTAAATATCCAATTAGGAGCCTCACCAAGGGCTTCTGCAGACCTGCAGGTTGATGATCCCTGGTGGAGACTGGAGTTGGGGGCTGGTATGTATCTGGTCTCACTGTAACGTCCTGTCATTCAACATGGTTCCTCAGGACAGAAGTTTGCTTGCTTTCTTCGCCACGCTCAGCAGTTGCCTTGGTTGCTGCTCTGTGCAGCCTTGCTTAAGTGTGATGTAATGGTCACCCTCATTGTGGGTTCCTCTCCTTGTAGTGGTTCTCTGACATGTATAAAGTCCACTGCACTGAGTAGTGTTATGGGGGTAGGGACCCAACAGAAGCCTCGATCACTGGGAGGCATTTTTAAATTAATTCTTTTGTTCTGTGTCTCCACAGCAGCCAGAAAACTTGCTCAGAAAGACTGGACATGCTAGTACGCAAACCAAACGCTTCAAAGGAGTATCATCAGTCCTCTCCAGCTTGCTTTTCCTGCTTCTATAGAGAAAGGCCAGTCACCACCTTTCTATTTCAGTCACATTATGGTTCTGTGGGAACTGTCATTTTCCTTTGCTGCGGTTTCCAAGGCCTGAAAATAACCTCCTCATTAGATTCACTCAAGTTCATTGTTAACATAAATAGGCCAAAATAGGCAGCCACATATAGAGCACTTTAAGGGAACATTATCAGCACTGCTCATCTATTTATGTTCTAAACAGAAATATTCAAAAAAGCATGAAAAAAAAATCCTTGGTTTTTCATATTCTTAGGAAATAAACTATGGATAATTTTTAACTTCCTGGAAAAGAATTAAGATGACTGATATCTTTTAATTCTGTTTAGGCTTGATTCTCTCTGTCATATCCAGGTGGCCACTAGCAGAAGCTTGAGTAATGTGGAAAATATGTCTGTGCAGCTGCTGGCAAAGAAGCAAAATTATACTTCCTCAGAAACAGTGTGACAGAGTTCCTGCAAAGGAATGCAATGTTGGCTGATTTGTAAGCAGAATTGCCACTGGTATGCACTCTCAAATCCAACCCCAACACTCCCTGGCCACATCCCATTCTGGGACTGCATGGCTGGAGCTCATAAAAATAGAATGGTTCCACTGTGGATCAGGTGCTCTTCTTTCCTGTTCATCCTTCAGGACACATTCATGCTTATGGTAAGGAAGGAAAACTAGCTCTGAGGGACAGCAAATGATACCAGAGGATAAGCTAGGGCCACACTGCCCCCTTCACTGGTAAAGGTCAATTAATGAGGGCTGTTTCACTAGCTCAGTTTCAACAGCACCCTTTGCTTCAAACTTTAGCCTCAAGTGTAGACTAAAGTCACCAGAACAATAGTTAACTACCAGTGGGGTTAGTGATTTTTACTATACTTGGCTTGAACAGAGGAGGAATGCAAACATTTCTCCCTGGGGAATTTCAAGACCGCTGATGAATGTGGAAACAAAATTCTATCTCAGGGGTTGGCAAACTTTTTCTGCAAAGGGCCAGATAATAAGTAGCCTGTGTGGGCTATATAGAGTCTTTTGCAACTATTCAGCTCTTTAGATATACCTCTAAAGCAGCCATGGGCAATGTTAACAAATGAGTATGTGCTCCAATAAAACTTTATTTATAAAAACAGGTAGTGGGCTGGATTTGGCCCATGGACACAGTTTGCTGCCTCTTGTTCTAGGTAACAGGTACACTGATATTGCTACATGAGTGATTGAGAAATGATGATGACCAGAACCAAGTTGTTCTGGAAAAACTAATTTATGGTATTAGTAGCCAGAATAGTGGGTGCTCTATGTGAAGTCTTAGGGGTTTAGGAAAGTAATTTGGGACACAACATGAGGAAGTTTCTGGATTACTGATAATTTTCTGTTTCTTATAAGGGTATTGGGAAAATTCACTGATTTTTGTGAAAACTCATTTATAAATTGTGTTAATTTCTGTGGGTATTTGGTATATCACTAAACTGTATTTTTTTTTTAAGAAAAAAAAACAAAACAACCTGTTTTAAAAGAGAAATCATTTTAGAAACACAAGGCAGAAAATCCTCTCTAGAAGAGTGTAAGGGTTGGGCCAACTGTCTGTGGGTTCCCAGCTACTCAGTGAGAAGGATAGAGGTGAAATTTTTTTAGTGTCTTTAAAAAAAAAAACAAAAAACAATGGTTAAAAAAAACCACATAACATTCACCATCCTAACCATTTTCAAGTGAACAGTCCAGCAGTGTTGTGTATTTACATTGTTGTGAAACAGATGCCCATAACTTTTTAATCCTGCAGATCCAAAACTCTATCCTCACTAAACAACAACTCTGTTTCCCATTCTTCTAAGCCCTTGCTAACCACCATGCAACTTTCTGTTTCTATGAATCTGACTACTTTAGATACCTCATATTAGTGGACTCATAGTATTTGCCTTTTTTGTGACTGGCTTATTTCACCTAACATAGTGTCCTCAAAGTTCATCCAGATTATATGGCATGTGACAGGGATTCCATTTCTTTTTATGGCTGAATAATATTCCATATGCATAGACCACATTTTGTTTATCAATTTATCTGCTGGACATTTGGGCTACTTCTACCTTTTGCCTACTGTGAATAGTGTTGCTATGAACAAAGGTATGCAAATATTCCTTCAAGACCTTTTGGGTATCTCTTTCAATTCTTTTGGCTATATATCCAGAAGTGGGGCTGCCAGATCATATGGTAGTTCCATTTTTAATTTTTGGAGGAACTTAAATATTGTTTTCAGTAGAGGTTGTACCATTTTATAATTATACCAATAGTGCACAAGGGTTTCATTTCTCCACATCTTCACCCATACTTATTATTTTCTGGCTTGGTGATTACATAATAGGGCAATATTTTAGAGACCATTTTTGAAGGTTGGCAAGGCCTTACCTAAATTAAACTCTAAATATCAAAGGCCTTCAAGAAAAACAGCTTAAATCATTATTGAAACTTTGTGTTCATCTTAAAAGACCAGCAACATTTTGATATGACTTTACCTTCTTTGCTCAAAGTTTTTGAATACATTGAATATTCCCAGCAGTTGAATGCACAATAGCATACTAAAAGATGCATAACAACAAGGAAATTTTTAAAATTGTGTTTTCCTATCTTGCTTGAAATGCCACTTTACCTATCTCCCAGAGAAAGCAATAATATGACTATCAAAAGAGCAAGTATGTATAGGGTGAGTATGTAATTTATTTCATTAACTTTGGTTTCACTACACTGGAATGACTGGGACTTCTCCTAAAGGAACAAGTAAATTAGCATAGGCAGAAGCTAAGAAGGCTCTAAACGGTGACGCAATTAGGAGGAAGAGAGACTAAGGTGTGAACTGCATCAGTGGGAGGTCAAACAGAAAAGCCAGGCTCCAGGAGCTACATATAGCTGCTTACCTTGCTCTTCCAAAAGGACTCGCACAGCTGAGTTTTCCTCTACTTTTTTTCTGGCTTCTTCTTCTTCTTCTTTTGACCATTGCATGTGATCCCTTTCAAAAAAATAAAGATTATAAAATGTGTTTTATAACTGAAGAAGGCAGAAAGGGAGTGCCAAGGGATACATCTTTCATTCTAGATTAATCAAAGACAAAGGATAAAAACAAATCCCATTTCAAATGAATATATTTTGTGTCAGATGTTCCTTCTGATAGTGCTGGTATAATCCTGTAACTCCTACAGTTCTTTGGTTTAAATCTGGTTGTGTTGCAAGCCCCAGCCACCTTCTGGAAATGATTGCTGAAGTAATGTCCCAGGAGCACTGTGGTGCCTATTTATCTGAGAACTGGTATGGTTTCCTGTTTTATTCTAAAGCTTAATCTTTTTGTTAATTTATGAACAGGGCATTCTTTAAAAGTTTTTTTAATATTCCTTTTACACTTTTCTTATTAGCTGCCTTAATTTCTGTGTATGGATTTACTTATGTTTAAATGATAGACTACTTTACACAGCATATTAAAAGGTCATCCTCCTAACATCTGGCACTTTCTAGAAATAAGTATTTTCAGGTTCATAATTTACTCTATATGCTAAGCTAAGTCACTTCAGTCGTCTCCGACTGTGCGACCCCATAGACGGCAGCCCATCAGGCTCCCTCGTCCCTGGGATTCTCCAGGCAAGAACACTGGAGTGGCTTGCCATTTCCTTCTCCAATGCATGAAAGTGAAAAGTGAAAGTCAAGTCGCTCAGTCATGTCTGACCCTCAGCGACCCCATGGACCGCAGCCTTCCAGGCTCCTCCGTCCATGGGATTTTGCAGGCAAGAGTACTGGAATGGGGTGCCATTGCCTTCTCCGTTACTCTATATGAGAGAATATTATTTTCTGCTACCAAAATACCTTTCTTGAAATAGAAGTAACTTTATACAAAAAAGGTGATTTTGTTTTGTTTTGTTTTTCAAAATCTGCATTTTTTTTTTTTTTTTTGCAATTGGTAAGACTATAAGTAGTAAGTGATACAGTTTCCTGGAATAAACCACTTTTCTAAACAATAAAATTACATATGCAAAATTCAAGTCTGTTGCAGTGGTATAGGAGTAATGAGGGGGGAGGAGCTAAGATGGCGGAGGAATAGGACGGGGAGAACACTTTCTCCTCCACAAATTCATCAAAAGAACACTTAAATGTGGAGTAAATTCCACAAAACAACTTCTGAATGCCGGCAGAGGACATCAGGCACCCAGAAAAGCAACTCATTGCCTTCTACAGAAGGTAGGAAAAAATATAAAAGACAAAAAAGAGACAAAAGAGGGAGGGACGGACCTCTGTCCGGGGAAGGGAGTCTTAAAAAGAGAGAAGTTTCCAAACACCAGGAAACATTCTCACTGCCGAGTCTGTGCTGAACCTGGGAAGCACAGAGGGCAACGTAACAGGGAGGAAAAAGAAACAATTAAAACCCACAGATTACGAGCCCTACAATAACTTCCCCAGCGGAGAAGCAGCGCAAACGCCTGCATATGCCATTAGCAAGTGGGGGCTGGGCAGGGAGGCACGGCGCGGGCTGCATCGCTTAGAGTAAGGACTGGTCTGAATATCCCGAGCGCTACCTGAGCAAAATAATTTGGGCTAGCAAACCAGACTGTGGGATATCTACCACACGAAAAGCCAGCCCTAACATAAGACACCGCCAGGCCCGTGCATGGAACAAAGGACTGTACAGAGATAGCCGGCTGCAGACCGTTCCCCTCCGGTGACAGGCAGCCAGAGCCGGAGGGGGCAATCGCAGCCCCAGAGAGACATATCTACAAAACTGTAAGCAGGCTTCTTTGCTAACTAAGACTTCTTGGGGCTCTGGTCGGTCAACATCCGCCTGAGAAGGTGCGCGGGTTGTACACCTAGAAAACCGAGTGGTGGGGAGGCGATTAAGTTGCAGAAGCTGTGCTTGCTAAACACCTCATAACCTGTGCTGCTGGAACCTGCCAAGGACACAAAACGCAGGCCCAACCGAACCTGGGCCTCTGAGGACTACCCAAGTGCCTGAACTTGAGCGGCTTAGACCTGGGATGGGCAAGCAGCCCAGAGCTGGCCGCGGATGGTTCCCTAGAGCCTGAGCAGTGTGGGCAGGGAGGCTACACGTGCCGTGAGTGGGGGCAGGCCCAGTGTGGCTGAGGCACTGCGAGCACACGCCTCGCAGTTATTTATTTGCAGCGTCCCTCCCTCCCCACAGCGCGACTGAACAAGTGAGCCTAAAAAAAAAAAAGGGTGTCCACCACCGCCCTCTTTGTATCAGGGCGGAAATCAGAAACTGAAGAGACCAGCAAACAGAAGAAGCTATAACAGAGGGAACTGCCATGGAAGCGACAGGCAATAAACTAAAACTCCGTGGTTAGTACCAACTACAGAGGAAGGGGCCTATAGATCTTGAGAAATTTAAGCTGGAACAAGGAACTAGCTGAAAATGAACTGAACCCACAATACCCACAATAATATCAGATAAAGTCCTATATATATTTTTACTATTTTTACCATCATTCTTTCTTTCTTTTTTTTTTAATTAAAAAAAAATTTTTTTTAAATCCTCTGCTGCTGCTGCTGCTGCTGCTAAGTCGCGTCAGTCGTGTCCGACTCTGTGCGACCCCATAGACGGCAGCCCACCAGGCTCCCCCATCCCCAGGATTCTCCAGGCAAGAACACTGGAGTGGGTTGCCATTTCCTTCTCCTTAAATCCTCTATTACTCCTTTAATCTTCACTTTTATAACATACTATTACTTTGTTAAAAAAAAATAAATAAAATATCCTTTTTAGGAAAAAAAAACAACCCAACCAAACTTCATATACAAATTTTTTATAACTTTTGTGACCCTTTTTTTTTCTTTTTTTCTTTTCTTTAACATTGTATTTTTGAAATTCCAAACTCTACTCTAGATTTTTAACTTTTGCTTTTTGGTATTTGGTATCAATTTGTACCTATATTTTCTTTATAACTTTTGTGACTCTTTTTTTTTCCGTTTCTTTTTCTCTCTTTCTTTTCCTTCTTCTTTTCTTTAACATTGTATTTTTGAAACTCCAAACTCTACTCTAGAATTTTAATTTTTGCTTTTAGGCATTTGTTACCAATTTTGTACCTTTAAGAACCTAATCTTCAGTACCCACTTTTTACTAGGGAGCGAGACTACTGGCTTGACTGTTCTCTCCACCTCCGGACTCTCCTTTTTCTCCACCAGGTTACCTGCGTCTCCTCCCTAACCCCTTTCTACTCTACCCAACTCTGTGAATTTCTGTGTGTTCCAAACAAAGGAAAATACTTAGGGAACTGATTATTGACTGGATCTGTCTCTCTCCTTTTCATTCTCTCCTTTTATCCTCCTGACCACCTCTGTCTCCTTCCTCCCTCTTCTCTTCTCTGTATAACTCCGTGAACATCTCTGAGCGGTCCAGTTGTGGAGTGCACATAAGGAAGTGATTACTGGTTAGCCCGCTCTCTCCTCTATTGATTCCACCACATCTCATTCGGGTCACCTCTAACTCCCTCCTCCCTCTTCTCTTCCCCATGTAACTCTGTGAACCTCACTGGCTGACCCTCACGGTGGAGAAACTTTTCATCTTTAACCTAGATGTTTTGTTAATGGTGCTGTATAGGAGAAGTTTTGAGACTACTGTAAAAATAAGACCGATAACTGGAAGCAGGAGGCTTAAGTCCAAACCCTGACTCCAGGGAACATTAATTGACAGGAGCTCATCAAATGCCTCCATACCTACACTGAAACCAAGCACCACACAAGGGCCAACAAGTTCCACGGCAAGACATACCAAGCAAATTCTCCAGCAACACAGGAACACAGCCCTCAGCTCCAATATACAGGCTACCCCAAGTCACCCCAAAATGATAGACATCTCATAACTCATTACTGGACACTTCACTGCACTCCAGAGAGAAGAAATCCAGCTCCATCTACCAGAACACCGACACAAGCTTCCCTAACCAAGAAACCTTGACAAGCCACCTGTACAAACCCACACACAGTGAGGAAACACCACAATACAGAGAACTCCACAAACTGCCAGAATACAGTAAGGATAACCCAAACTCAGCAATTTAAACAAGATGAAGAGACAGAAGAATACCCAGCAGGTAAAGGAACAGGATAAATGCCCACCAAACCAAACAAAAGAGGCAGAAATAGCAAATCTACCTGATAAAGAATTGCAAATAATGATAGTGAAATTAATCCAAAATCTGGAAATCAAAATGGAATCACAGATAAATAGCCTGGAGAAAAGCATTGAGAAGATGCAAGAAAGGTTTAACAAGGACCTAGAAGAAATAATGGCACCCCACCCCAGTACTCTTGCCTGGAAAATCCCATGGATGGAGGATCCTGGTAGGCTCCAGTCCATGGGGTTGCTAAGAGTCAGACACGACTGAGCGACTTCCCTTTCACTTTTCACTTTCATGCATTGGAGAAGGAAATGGCAACCCACTCCAGTATTCTGGCCTGGAGAATCCCAGGGACGGGGGAGCCTGGTGAGCTTCTGTCTATGGGGTCGCACAGAGTCAGACACAACTGAAGTGACTTAGCAGTAGCAGCAGTAGCAGAAGAAATAAAAAAGTCAATATATAATGAATAATGCAATAAATGAGATCAAAAACACTCTGGAGGCAACAAATAGTAGAATAACAGGCAGAAGATAGGATTAGTGAATTAGAAGATAGAATGGTAGAAATAAATGAATCAGAGGAGAAAAAAGAATTAAAAGAAGTGAGGACAATCTCAGAGACCTCCAGGACAATATTAAACGTTACAACATTCGAATCATAGGAGTCCCAGAAGAAGACGACAAAAAGAAAGACCATGAGAAAATACTAGAGGAGATAATAGTTGAAAACTTCCCTAAAATGGAGAAGGAAATAATCACTCAAGTCCAAAAAACCCAGAGAGTCCCAAACAGGCTAAACCCAAGGCAAAACACCCCAAGACACATATTAATCAAATTAACAAAGATCAAACACAAAGAACAAATATTAAAAGCAGCAAGGGAAAAACAACAAATAACACACAAGGGAATTCCCATAAGGATAACAGCTGATCTTTCAATAGAAACTCTCCAAGCCAGGAGGGAATGGCAAGACATACTTAAAGTGATGAAAGAAAATAACCTACAGCCCAGATTATTGTACCCAGCAAGGATCTCATTCAAATATGAAGGAGAAATCAAAAGCTTTACAGACAAGCAAAAGCTGAGAGAATTCAGCAGCACCAAACCAGCTCTCCAACAAATACTAAAGGACATTCTCTAGACAGGAAACACAAAAAGGGTGTATAAATTCGAACCCAAAACAATAAAGCAAATGGCAACGGGATCATACTTATCAATAATTACCTTAAATGTAAATGGGTTGAATGCCCCAACCAAAAGACAGACTGGCCGAATGGATACAAAAACAAGACCCCTACATATGTAGTCTACAAGAGACCCACCTCAAAACAGGGGACACATACGGACTGAAAGTGAAGGGCTGGAAAAACATTTTCCATGTAAATATGGACCAAAAGAAAGCAGGAGTAGCAATACTCATATCAGATAAAATAGACTTTAAAACAAAGGCTGTGAAAAGAGACAAAGAAGGTCACTACGAAATGATCAAAGGATCAATCCAAGAAGAAGATATAACAATTATAAATATATATGCACCCAACATAGGAGCACCACAATATGTAAGACAAATACTAACAAGTATGAAAGGAGAAATTAACAATAACACAATAATAGTGGGAGACTTTAATACCCCACTCACACCAATGGATAGATCAACTAAACAGAAAATTAACAAGGAAACACAAACTTTAAACGATACAATAGACCAGTTACACCTAATTGATATCTATAGGACATTTCATCCCAAAACAACGAATTTCACCTTTTTTTCAAGCGCACACGGAACCTTCTCCAGGATAGATCACATTCTGGGCCATAAATCTAGCCTTGGTAAGTTCAGAAAAATTGAAATCATTTCAAGCATCTTTTCTGACCACAATGCAGTAAGACTAGATCTCAATAACAGGAGAAAAACTATTAAAAATTCCAACATATGGAGGCTGAACAGCACGCTGCTGAATAACCAACAAATCATAGAAGAAATCAAAAAAAGAAATCAAAATTTGCATAGAAACGAATGAAAACGAAAACACAACAACCCAAAACCTGTGGGACACTGTAAAAGCAGTCCTAAGGGGAAAGTTCATAGCAATACAGGCATACCTCAAGAAACAAGAAAAAAGTCAAATAAATAACCTAATTCTACACCTAAAGCAACTAGAAAAGGAAGAAATGAAGAACCCCAAGGTTAGTAGAAGGAAAGAAATCTTAAAAATTAGGGCAGAAATAAATGCAAAAGAAACAAAAGAGACCATAGCAAAAATCAACAAAGCCAAAAGCTGGTTCTTTGAAAGGGTAAATAAAATTGACAAACCATTAGCCAGACTCATCAAGAAACAAAGGGAGAAAAATTAAATCAATAAAATTAGAAATGAAAATGGAGAGATCACAACAGACAACACAGAAATACAAAGGATCATAAGAGACTACTATCAGCAATTATATGGCAATAAAATGGACAATGTGGAAGAAATGGACAAATTCTTAGAAAAGTACAACTTTCCAAAACTGGATCAGGAAGAAATAGAAAATCTTAACAGATCTATCACAAGCATGGAAATTGAAACTGTAATCAGAAATCTTCCAGCAAACAAAAGCCCAGGCCCAGACGGCTTCACAGCTGAATTCTACCAAAAATTTAGAGAAGAGCTAACACCTATCCTACTCAAACTGTTCCAGAAAATTGCAGAGGAAGGCAAACTTCCAAACTCATTCTATGAGGCCACCATCACCCTAATACCAAAACCAGACAAAGATGCCACAAAAAAAGAAAACTACAGGCCAATATCACTGATGAACATAGATGCAAAAATCCTTAACAAAATTCTAGCAATCAGAATCCAACAACACATTAAAAAGATCATACACCATGACCAAGTGGGCTTTATCCCAGGAATGCAAGGCTTCTTCAATATCTGCAAATCAATCAACATAATATAACACATTAACAAATTGAAAAATAAAAACCATATGATTATATCAATAGATGCAGAGAAAGCCTTTGACAAAGTTCAACATCCATTTATGATAAAAAACTCTCCAGAAAGCAGGAATAGAAGGAACATACCTCAACATAATAAAAGCTATATATGACAAACCCACAGCAAACATTATCCTCAATGGTGAAAAATTGAAAGCATTTCCTCTAAAGTCAGGAACAAGACAAGGATGCCCAATTTCACCATTACTATTCAACATAGTTTTGGAAGTTTTGGCCACAGCAATCAGAGCAGAAAAAGAAATAAACAGAATCAAAATTGGAAAAGAAGAAGTAAAACTCTCACTGTTTGCAGATGACATGATCCTCTACATAGAAAACCCTAAAGACTCCACCAGAAAATTACTAGAACTAATCAATGAATATAGTAAAGTTGCAGGATATAAAATCAACACACAGAAATCCCTTGCATTCCTGTACACTAATAATGAGAAAATAGAAAGAGAAATTAAGGAAACAATTCCATTCACCATTGCAATGAAAAGAATAAAATACTTAGGAATATATCTTCCTAAAGAATCTAAAGACCTATATATAGAAAACTATAAAACACTGGTGAGAGAAATCAAAGAGGATACTAATAGATGGAGAAATATACCATGTTCATGGATTGGTAGAATCAATATAGTGAAAATGAGTATACTACCCAAAGCAATTTATAGATTCAATGCAATCCCCATGAAGCTACCAACAGTATTCTTCACAGAGCTAGAACAAATAATTTCTCAATTTGTACGGAAATACAAAAAAACCTCGAATAGCCAAAGCTATCTTGAGAAAGAAGAATGGAACTGGAGGAATCAACCTGCCTGACTTCAGGCTCTACTACAAAGCCACAGTCATCAAGACAGTATGGTACTGGCACAAAGAAATATAGATCAATGGAACAAAATAGAAAGCCCAGAGATAAATCCACGCACCTTTGGACACCTCATCTTTGACAAAGGAGGCAAGAATATATAATGGATTAAAGACAATCTCTTTAACAAGTGGTGCTGGGAAAACTGGTCAAACACTTGTAAAAGAATGAAACTAGAGCACTTTTTAACACCATACACAAAAATAAACTCAAAATGGATTGAAGATCTAAATGTAAGACCAGAAACCATAAAACTCCTAGAGGAAAACATAGGCAAAACACTCTCTGACATATATCACAGCAGGATCCTCTATGACTCACCTCCCAGAATACTGGAAATAAAATAAAAAATAAACAAATGGGACCTAATTAAACTTAAAAGCTTCTGCACAACAAAGGAAACTATAAGCAAGGTGAAAAGACAGCCTTCAGAATGGGAGAAAATAATAGCAAATGAAGCAACAGACAAACAACTAATCTCAAAAATACACAAGCAACACCTATAGCTCAATTCCAGAAAAATAAATGACCCAATCAAAAAATGGGCAAAAGAACTAAATAGACATTTCTCCAAAGAAGACATACAGATGGCTAACAAACATATGAAAAGATGTTCAACATCACTCATTATCAGAGAAATGCAAATCAAAACCACTATGAGGTACCATTTCACGCCAGTCAGAATGGCTGCGATCCATTCTGAAAAGTCTACAAGCAATAAATGTTGGAGAGGGTGTGGAGAAAAGGGAACCCTCTTACACTGTTGGTGGGAATGCAAACTAGTACAGCCACTATGGAGAACAGTATGGAGATTCCTCAAAAAACTGGGAATAGAACTGCCTTATGATCTAGCAATCCCACTGCTGGGCATACACACTGAGAAAACCAGAGTTGAGACACGTGTACCCCAATGTTCATTGTAGCACTGTTTATAATAGCCAGGACTTGGAAGCAACCTAGATGTCCCTCAGCAGATGAATGGAAAAGAAAGCTGTGGTACATATACACAATGGAATATTACTCAGCCATTAAAAAGAATACATTTGAATCAGTTCTAATGAGGTGGATGGAACTGGAGCCTATTATACAGAGTGAAGTAAGCCAGAAAGAAAACACAAATACAGTATACTAATGCATATATATGGAATTTAGAAAGATAGTAACAATAACCCTGTATATGAGACAGCAGAGGAGACACTGATGTATAGAACAGTCTTTTAGACTCTGGGAGAGGGAGAGAGTGGGATGATTTGAGAGAATGGCATTGAAATATGTATAATATCATGTTTAAAATGAGTCGCCAGTCCAGGTTCGATGCCTGATACCGGATGCCTGGGGCTGGTGCGCTGGGACGACTCAGAGGGATGGTATGGGGAGGAAGGAGGGAGGAGGGTTCAGGATGGGGAACACATGTATACCTGTGGCGGATTCATTTTGATGTATGGCAAAACCAATACAATACTGTAAAGTTAAAAAAAAAAGGGGTAATGAGTCTCAGGACTAAGGTGGTAGCAATGGAAAACAGGAAGGAAGAGCAGAGGGAGTTGATCTAGAGATTAACTAGATATTGAGGGGAGAGAAGACTGAGAGTCAGGAATGATTCTAAGGTATTAAAACTGAGTACTGAGGAAAGTGGGGACAACAATGGCAGAATAAGGGGTTGCTTTGAGTGGAATGATGACAAGCTTGGTTCTATTTTAAGTCATGCTTATGCAATCAGATATGACAGGGTATATTCTAGTGACCTGGTTATAAATACACCAGTGAAAGGTGAGAAATTACTTATTAGACGAATCAGAACCAATATACTGAAGTTCCTAGGAAAAGTATATGATAATGTAAAAATCAGAGTTTCACAGATGTTACTTAAAAAACCCAATTATTTACAAACCAAATAATCACTAAACAGCTTTATCACTTGCTTTAATGAATGAGATTGAAACAAATTTTTCCTTTGACTTATTTTAACATATGTGAGCCATCACATATATAACTTGGACTTGATAAGTACATTTTATATTTTGTACATAAAAATTACAGAGAATATTATTAGATGACAGTTATGACATTAAAGGCAAGAAATCATTTGTTGAAAAAAACAGTATCATTAAAGCTGGAGATAAGTTTCTCATCTATAAATTTCTAAAAATATATAATAAGGCAAATAGAACAGTCCATTTTCCTGTTAAAAAAATCAAGCTCTGAGACAAAGAGAGTATATGTGGTTTTTAGCTTTACACATTTGTTTTAAATTGTAAAACTTGCTTTTTCCTGAGTATTTAATAGATTCAGTTATTTCTTAAATTTCTCTAACTTCCTTACACTGTTTTTTATGTTGCTTCATTTTCTTAACTGCTAAGTGAGGAGAATATTATACCCTAAGCCCCAACAGAACAGATTTTCCACTATATAGTTACAGAATCCCCTCAGAAACCTATAAAATGTTTCTATTGTATTTATGGGGACTTCCTCCAGACCTGCTGCTTTATGGCTGTTCTTATATTAGAAGAGGCTGATTCATGTATACCCAAGCCCAACAGACAGCAATAAGAATCATTCAGGTTTATAATAAATACAATTATAATAGAATTTAAGCATAGAGACAGCTGACTAACAAACAAACTGAAAATAATCAGGTATTTAACAACCACCACCACCACCACCACCACTGCAACTGAAGGAAGAAAATGGTTTATACTGTTTGAATTGCAAATTATACTTCTGGGAATTTATTGTAATGAAGCCAATAAAACATAAAAGTACCTGTACAACAGTATTCACTGGAATACCAAATATAATAGCAAAAAATTGTAAACAACCTCAGTGATAGGATAATGGAAAAACTATTGTAACTCAAAGGAATATTATGTAGACATTTAAAATGATACATATGAAGGTTATTTAAAAATATGGAAAAGTGTATATGAAATAGCATAAGGTTAAAATGCAGGTCCCCAAACTGTAAATGTATTATAATCACAACTATACACACACACTGGATAAAATAAAAACAATTATAGTAGAATTATGGAATTAAGAGTAACTGCCTTACAGCCTAGATAGGAGGAGAGTTTGGGGCAGAATGGATATATGTATACGTATGGCTGAGTTTCTTCACTGTTCACCTGAAACTATCACAACATTGTTAACTGGTTACATCCCAATACAAAATAAAAAGTTAAAAAAAAAGAAGAGTAACTGCCTTAAAATTTCCTTAATATTATAAAGTTGCTTCAATTAGAGATAATTTTTAAAATATTTATAAAAAAACTATACTGTATGTTTAAGATATATAACAATGGCCATTAAAACTTTACATTATCCTTTGGGATAAAACCCAGCAATCTTTATAATAAAAAAGAATATATGTTTTCCTAAATAAGAGAACTGAGAAGAAAATATAAAACATATTGAGTATTTCTCCTGAAAACTTGAATTTGAGAAAAAAAAATCTTAAAAAGACAGGGTTTTTAAAAAGAAAATTTTCACAACATCAGATCAGATCAGATCAGTCACTCAGTCGTGTCCGACTCTTTGCGACCCCATGAATCACAGCACTCCAGGCCTCCCTGTCCATCACCAACTCCCGGAGGTCACTCAGACTCACATCCATTGAGTCAGTGATGCCATCCAGCCATCTCATCCTCTGTCGTCCCATTCTCCTCTTGCCCTCAATCCCTCCCAGCATCAGAGTCTTCTCCACTGAGTCAACGCTTCGCATGAGGTGGCCAAAGTACTGGAGTTTCAGCTTTAGCATCATTCCTTCCAAAGAAATCCCAGGGCTGATGTCCTTCAGAATGGACTGGTTGGATCTCCTTGCAGTCCAAGGGACTCTCAAGAGTCTTCTCCAACACCACAGTTCAAAAGCATCAATTCTTCGGCACTCAGTCCAGCTCTCACATCCATACATGACCACAGGAAAAACCATAGCCTTGACTAGACGAACCTTTGTTGGCAAAGTAATGTCTCTGCTTTTCAATATACTATCCAGGTTGGTCATAACTTTCCTTCCAAGTAGTAAGCGTCTTTTAATTTCAGGGCTGCAGTCACCATCTGCAGTGATTTTGGAACCCAGAAAAATAAAGTCTGACACTGTTTCCACTGTTTTTCCATCTATTTCCCATGAAGTGATGGGACCAGATGCCATGATCTTCGTTTTCTGAATGTTGAGCTTTAAGCCAACTTTTTCACTCTCCACTTTCACTTTCATCAAGAGGCTTTTGAGTTCCTCTTCACTTTCTGCCATAAGGGTGGTATCATCTGCATATCTGAGGTTATTGATATTTCTCCCAGCGATCTTGATTCCAACTTGTGTTTCTTCCAGTCCAGCGTTTCTCATGATGTACTCTGCATATAAGTTAAATAAACAGGGTGACAATATACAGCCTTGATGTACTCCTTTTCCTATTTGGAACCAGTCTGTTGTTCCATGTCCAGTTCTAACTATTGCTTCCTGACCTGCATACAGATTTCTCAAGAGGCAGATCAGGTGGTCTGGTATTCCCATCTCTTTCAGAATTGTCCACAGTTTATTGTGATCCACACAGTCAAAGGCTTTGGCATAGTCAGTAAAGCAGAAATAGTTGGCTAGTAGAATAAAATCATAATTTTGGACTAGTCATAAGTCCTATGAGTTCAGTTCATATGTGTCCATGTGTGTGCACTTTTATGTTCCATCTATATACATAGTACAAAGCCTTTGACTATGTGGGTCACAACAAACTGCAGAAAATTCTTAAAGAGATGGGAATACCAGACAACTTGACCTGCCTCCTGGGAAATCTATATGCAGGTCAAGAAGAAACAGAACTGGACATGGAACAATGGATTGGTTCCAAATTGAGAAAGGAGTATGTCAAGCCTGTATATTGTCACCCTGCTTATTTAACTTATATGCAGGATGAATTACGCAAAATGATGGGCTGGATGAGCCTACTTTCTTGGGCTCTAAAGTCACTGCAGATGGTAACTGCAGCCATGAAATTAAAAGATGCTTGCTCCTTAGAAGAAAAGCAATGACTAACCTAGACAGCATATTAAAAAGCAGAGACATTACTTTGCCAACAAAGGTCCATCTCTTCAAAGCTATGGTTTTTCCAGTAGTCATGTATGGATGTGAGAGTTGGACTATAAAGAAGAACTGATGCTTTTGAACTGTGGTGTTGGAGAAGACTCTTGAGAGTCCTTTGGACTGCAAGGAGATTAAACCAGTCAATCCTAAAGAAAATCAACCTTGAATATTCATTGGAAGGACTGATGCTGAAGCAGAAACTCCAATACTTTGGCCACATGATGTGAAGAACCAACTCACTGGAAAAGACCCTGATGCTGGAAAAGATTGAAGGTGGGAAGAGAAGGGGACAACAGAGGATGAGATGGTTGGATGGTTGGACTGACTCAATGGCCATGAGTCTGAGTAGGCTCCCTAAGTTGGTGACGGACAGGCAAGACTGGCGTGCTGCAGTCCATCGGGTCGCAAAGAGCTGGACACGACTGAGCGGCTGAACTGAACTGATACATAGTATAAGTGAATGATGGTTCCTTGCTTAGCTTTAAGTTGATGGCAATAACAAGCTAAATAATTGTGCATTTGGTTTGGTTTCAAAAAGTTAAAACACACACACGTTCTCCAGAGTCACTTAGCTTGGGTACTAATGTTTCTGAGGATCCTACTTATAGAAAACTCTGCTGAATGTGGTGCCACTTCCTATTATAATTTTTAACAATCAGTTAGATATAAAACAAAGTACCCAGTGTAAGCTATGCATATAAAATGTTTTGTCTTTGTCACTTACTGTGTATGTAAAAGTGTTATTACAGAATATAATTTAAAGATAAATTTAAGCAATATATTAGGTGCCTAGTGAAATTAAAAATAAAATATTCTAAAGTAAAAGGAAGAAATAAAGTTAAATAGTTTCAGCCTAAAACTATTTCAATAATCTTTAATTCCATAACAAAGTCATTTTTATTACACAGTCACAATTATAGTAACAGAAAAATCTGAAGTCTGACCTTTTGTTTAAATATCCTAATCAATTAACAATTCTTAATTTTTCAAGTTGCCTTCCTGTATGTTTGGATACACACAAACACTTTTCTATAGAGCTACAAAATCTTCATAATTATTAATAGGACTTAAAACTGTTGTATAGGATCTGTGATTTGGACTATGACAGAGTACCTAGAAATAGGCTTATCTTTCTGCCATAAACTATAATAAATCTGGATAAAATAGTATATGAAGCAACTCTTTTTAGGCACTGGACTACACTTCAGACAGCACAGGACTGTGATCCTTAAAAGAAAACAAAGACAAAAGGTCATTCCCCAATTTACTCTGGCTTTCTATCTAGGACATGTTCTAGACTGTGGTACAGAGGGGAGTCCAAGAAGAGCCTGGCTATCTCACTGAGTGACAGCTTTGTGAGTTAAGAAGGCAGAAATCAGGATTCAGAGCCACTGAGATGGTGAGGCTTTGTGTGGCGGAATACTGAAGAAGAGAGGGCTGGAGAAAGAGGAGGGCCACTGAAGTCTGCATAGATTGTGCAGTGCAGTGCTTGGAGATGCTGGAGTTCTGGCTATGCCCGAGACCATTCTGAACACCTTGGGTATTCAGTTAAAACCCCCAAAATGCCATGCTATAGAAATAAGAACCACATTAGATTCAGAACAGATTTAGAAAACAAACTTTTATGGTTACCGGGGGAGGGGGTGGGGGGAAATGGAGAAGGGATAAACTGGGACACTGACACGTACATACCACTGTATATAAAATAGATACCTAATAAGGACCAACTATACAGTACAGGGAACTCTATTCAATACTGTGCAATGACCTACATGGGAAAAGAACCTAAAAAAGAGTGGATATATGCATATGTGGAGAAGGCAATGGCACCCCACTCCAGGACTTCTGCCTGGAAAATGCCATGGGTGGAGGAGCCTGGGAGGCTGCAGTCCATGGGGTCGCTGAGGGTCGGACACGACTGAACAACTTCACTTTCACTTTTCACTTTCATGCATTGGAGAAGGAAATGGCAACCCACTCCAGTGTTCTTGCCTGGAGAATCCCAGTGACGGGGGAGCCTGGTGGGCTGCCGTCTATGGGGTCGCACAGAGTTGGACACGACTGAAGTGACTTAGCAGCATATGCATATGTATAACTGATTCACTTTGCTGTATACCTGAAACTAGCACAAAACTGTAAATCAATTATACTCCAATAAAAATTAAAAAAAGAAAAAGATCTGTCAACCTTGATTTCTATATGCAGTGAGGATATCTTTCAAAATTTAAAAACAGAGATATCTTCCGGTATATAAAACTTAAGAGAATTTGTTACCAGCAGAATCTACATGACAAGAAACTTTTTCAGACTAAAGGAGAATGATTCCACATAGACACTGAGGTAGACTAAAGAGACCACAAGCGATAAATATGTGACTAGGTATAAAAGACAATATTTTTAAAAATTCTTTAATTCCATTTAAAAATTACTAACTATATACAGCAAAAATAATGAATTACAAAGTTTATAACATGTATAGAAGTAAAAGTATGTGTTAGTTGCTCAGCTGTGTCTGATTCTTTGCAACCCCATGCACTGTAGCCCCCCAGGCTCCTCTGTCCATGAGATGCCTTCCCCAGGCAAGAATACTGGAGTGGGTTTCCATTCCCTTCTCTAGGGGATCTTCCTGACCCAGGGACTGAACACACGTCTCTTGCATGGCAGGCAGATTCTTTACTGTTTGAGCCACTAGAGGGCTATAGAAGTAAACTATATAACCACAATAAAGCAAACACTGAATGAATAAGTAGAATCACACTGTTGTAAGGTTTTTACATTTTATTGACATATAATGTTGTAAAACGGAGCAGGAAATGGCACCCCACTCCAGTACTCTTGCCTGGAAAATCCTATGGATGGAGGAGCCTGGTGGGCTGCAGTCCATGGGGTCGCTGAGGGTCGGACACAACTGAGCAACTTCCCTTTCACTTTTCACTTTCATGCATTGGAGAAGGAAATGGCAACCCACTCCAGTGTTCTTGCCTGGAGAATCCCAGGTATGGGGGAGCCTGGTGGGCTGCCATCTATGGGGTCGTACAGAGTCAGACACGACTGAAATGACTTAGAATAGCAATGTTGTAAAAACATTAATTCTAAGTGGACTTGTATGAAGTTGAGGAAGCACACGGCAATGTCTAGAATTGTGGTTCTCCAAATGTCATCCATTTTCAGGTAGTTCATTAAGTCAAAACTATTTTCATAATAATACTGTCATTTGCATTTTTCATTGTGCAACATTTGCACTGATGGTATCAAAGCAACAATGGGTAAAACTGCAACTGCCCAAGTATGAAACGAGGCAGTAGCACCGAAGTGTATAGATTATCTCTGATTTATGATGGTTCAATTTGAGATTTTTTGACATTATGATGGTGCAAAAGTGATATGCATTCAGTAGACATCGTACTTGGAATCGTGATCTTTTTCTAGGCTAATCATGGTGGTATAATACTGTCTCATGATGCTAGGCACTGGCGGTGACCTGCAGCTCCCAGTCAGCCATGTGATCACAAAGATAAACAATCAATACACTTCGAACCATTCTGTACAAATACAACCTTCAGTTTTTCACTTTGAGTACATCCTTCAATACATTACACAAGATACTCAACAATTTATTAAGAAATACGTGTGGTATTAGATGATATTGTCCAATTGTAGGCTAATGTAAATGTGCTGAGTATGTTTAAGGTAGGACAGGCTAAATTCTGTTTGGTAGGCTAGATAATTAATTGCATTTTTGACTTACAATATTTTCCACTTATTTTTACATAACCCCATTGTAAGTCAAGGAAGATCTGTACTAGCAGTCATGAATTCTATACCACCAGTCAGGCGATGATAAAGAATGTACCAGTTTTTGTTTTAAAAAATTCGATTCACTGGAGAATGTGTTGAGAAGCATGCAAAAAGCTGCACACTGAAGACACATGACTGACTTGTAGAAAAGCACTTGTACGATTGTTTGCATTGTGAACAGAATTAGGTGCTTTTTTCATGGAATGCTATTTTTACTTGAAAGAGCAACTGTAGACAAACTACAGCTATTCAGACTTGAGTATTTGGCATCTTAAAAGTAAATTAAATGAGCCTATCTATCACTTTAAGGGGAAAAAAAATGACAGTATTTGCTGTCAAAGATAAATTTTGTGCTTACAAACAAAAATTTGAATCTTGGAAAAACTGTGTCCACCACCATGAGTTTGATAGCTTTCAATACTTAAAGAGATTTTTCTTGATGTGAATAATGGTGTATTAATAAATGTGATTCCTGATTATTAATGAAATGTGTCATATGGATCTACATAAAACAGGGAACTAAACTTTCCAAATTATCCATGTGTGATATTATAAAATGATACCTAGGTTTAAAAAAAGATTCATTCAAAGTATCAGATCAGGTCAGATCAGATCAGTCGCTCAGTCGTGTCTGACTCTTTGCAACCCCATGAATCGCAGCACGCCAGGCCTCCCTGTCCATCACCAACTCCCGGAGGTCACTCAGACTCACGTCCATCAAGTCAGTGATGCCATCCAGCCATCTCATCCTCTGTCGTCCCTTTCTCCTCCTGCCCCTAATCCTCCTAGCATCAGAGTCTTTTCCAATGAGACAACTCTTCGCATGAAGTGGCCAAAGTACTGGAGTTTCAGCTTTAGCATCAGTCCTTCCAATGAACACCCAGGACTGGTCTCCTTTGGACGGACTGGTTGGATCTCTTTACAGTCCAAGGGACTCTCAAGAGTCTTCTCCAACACCACAGTTCAAAAGCACCAATTCTTTGGCGCTCAGCCTTCTTCACAGTCCAACTCTCACATCCATACATGATCACAGGAAAAACCATAGCCTTGACTAGATGGACCTTTGTTGGTAAAGTAATGTCTCTGCTTTGCAATATGCTATCCAGGTTGGTCATAACTTTCCTTCCAAGTAGTAAGCGTCTTTTAATTTCAGGGCTGCAGTCACCATCTGCAGTGATTTTGGAGCCCAGAAAAATAAAGTCTGACACTGTTTCCACTGTTTCCTCATCTATTTCCCATGAAGTGATGGGACCTGATGCCATAATCTTCATTTTCTGAATGTTGAGCTCTAAGCCAACTTTTTCACTCTCCACTTTCACTTTCATCAAGAGGCTTTTTAGTTCCTCTTCACTTTCTGCCATAAGAGTGGTGTCATCTGCATATCTGAGGTTATTGATATTTCTCCCAGCAATCTTGATTCCAACTTGTGCTTCTTCCAGTCCAGCATTTCTCATGATGTACTCTGCACAGAAGTTAGATAAGCAGGGTGACAATATACAGCCTTGACGTACTCCTTTTCCTATTTGGAACCAGTCTGTTGTTCCATGTCCAGTTCTAACTCTTACTTCCTGACCTGCATACAGATTTCTCAAGAGGCAGATCAGGTGGTCTGGTATTCCCATCTCTTTAGAATTTTCCACAATTTATTGTGATCCACACAGTCAAAGGCTTTGGCATAGTCAATAAAGCAGAAATAGATGTTTTTCTGGAACTCTCTTGCTTTTTCCATGATCCATCGGATGTTGGCAATTTGATCTCTGGTTCCTCTGCCTTTTCTGAAACCAGCTTGAACATCAGGAAGTTCACAGTTCACGTATTGCTGAAGCCTGGCTTGGAGAATTTTGAGCATTACTTTACTAGCGTGTGAGATGAGTGCAACTGTATGGTAGTTTGAGCATTCTTTGGCATTGCTTTTCTTTGGGATTGGAATGAAAACTGACCTTTTCCAGTCCTGTGGCCACTGCTGAGTTTTCCACATTTGCTGGCATATTGAATGTAGCACTTTCACAGCATCATCTTTCAGGATTTGGAATAGCTCAACTGGAATTCCATCACCTCCACTAGCTTTGTTCATAGTGATGCTTTCTAAGGCCCACTTGACTTCACATTCCAGGATGTCTGGCTCTAGGTCAGTGATCACACCATCATGATTATCTGAGTCATGAAGACCTTTTTTGTACAGTTCTTCAGTGTATTCTTGCCACGTCTTAATATCTTCTGCTTCTGTTAGGTCCATACCATTTTTGTCCTTTATCAAGCTCATCTTTGCATGAACTGTTCCCTTGGTATCTCTAATTTTCTTGAAGAGATCTCTAGTCTTTTGCATTCTGTTGTTTTCCTCTATTTCTTTGCATTGATCGCTGAAGAAGGCTTTCTTATCTCTTCTTGCTATTCTTTGGAACTCTGCATTCAGATGCTTATATCTTTCCTTTTCTCCTTTGCTTTTCACTTCTCTTCTTTTCACAGCTATTTGTAAGGCCTCCTCAGACAGCCATTTTGCTTTTTTGCATTACTTTTCCATGGGGATGGTCTTGATCCCTGTCTCCTGTACAACGTCACGAACCTCATTCCATAGTCATCAGCCACTCTATCTATCAGATCTAGGCCCTTAAATCTATTTCTCACTTCCACTGTATAATCATAAGGGATTTGATTTTGGTCATACCTGAATGATCTAGTGGTTTTCCATACTTTCTTCAATTTAAGTCTGAATTTGGCAATAAGGAGTTGATAATCTGAGCCACAGTCAGCTCCTGGTCTTGTTTTTGCTGACTGTATAGAGCTTTTCCATGTTTGGCTGCAAAGAACATAATCAATCTGATTTCGGTGTTGACCATCTGGTGATGTCCATGTATAGAGTCTTCTCTTGTGTTGTTGGAAGAGGGTGTTTGCTATAACCAGTGCGTTCTCTTGGCAAAACTCTATTAGCCTTTGCCCTGCTTCATTCAGTACTCCAAGGCCAAATTTGCCTGTTACTCCAGGTGTTTCTTGACTTCCTACTTTTGCATTCCAGGCCCCCATAATGAAAAGGACATCTTTTTTGTAGTTAGTTCTAAAAGGTCTTATAGGTCTTCATAGAACAGTTCAACTTCAGCTTCTTCAGCATTAGTGGTTGGGGCATAGACTTGGATTACTGTGATATTGAATGGTTTGCCTTGGAAACGAACAGAGATCATTCTGTCGTTTTTGAGATCGCATCCAAGTACTGCATTATGGACTCTTTTGTTGACCATGATGGCCATTCCATTTCTTCTGAGGGATTCCTGTCCGCAGTAGTAGATATAATAGTCATCTGAGTTAAATTTACCCATTCCAGTCCATTTGAGTTCGCTGATTCCTAGAATGTCGACATTCACTCTTGCCATCTCTTGTTTGACCACTTCCAATTTGCCTTGGTTCATGGACCTGACATTCCAGGTTCCTATGCAATATCGCTCTTTACAGCATCGAATCTTGCTTCTATCACCAGTTACATCCACAGCTGGGTATTGTTTTTGCGCTGGCTCCATCCCTTCATTCTTTCTGGAGTTATTTCTCCACTGATCTCCAGAAGCATATTGGGTACCTACTGACCTGGGGAATTTCTCTTTCAGTATCCTATCATTTTGCTTTTTCATACTGTTCATGGGGTTCTCAAGGCAAGAATACTGAAGTGGTTTGCCATTCCCTTCTCCAGTGGACCACATTCTGTCAGATCTCTCCACCATGACCCACCCATCTTGGGCTGCCCCACGGGCACGGCTTAGTTTCATTGAGTTAGACAAGGCTGTGGTCCTAGTGTGATTAGATTGACTAGTTTCCTGTGAGTATGGTTTCAGTGTGTCTGCCCTCTATGCCCTCTTGCAACGCCTACCATCTTACTTGGGTTTCTCTTACCTTGGGCGTGGGTATCTCTTCATGGCTGCTCCAGCAAAGTGCAGCCGCTGCTCCTTACCTTGGACGAGGGGTATCTCCTCACCATTGCCCTTCGTGGCTGTGACTGGCGCACTTAAGTGTGGGCAGCTGCGACCAGCGCACTTAAGCGTGGCCGAGTGGAGCTACCCCACGTCCGAGATCAGGGACAGAAGCCAGGAGGACCCCATGCACAAAGGGCAGCGGCCAAGAGGAGTTATCCCACGTCTGAGGTCAGGGGCAGCGGCCGAGAGTGCCAGGCTGTGACGGCACAGAAACAGCCGAGAGGAGCTACCCCGCATCTGAAGTCAGGGGCGGCGGCTCAGAGGAGCTACCCTGCGTCTGAGGTCAGGGGCAGTGGCCGAGAGGAGCTACCTCGCATCCAAGGTCAGGGGCGGCAGCCGATAGGAGTTACCCCATGTCCTCCCGAGGTCAGGGGCTGCAGCTGGGAGAAGCTATCCCATGTCCCCACACTGGAGGCCATGGGCTGCGGCCAGGAGGAGCAACCCCATGCCCGAGGCCAGGGGCAGCAGCTGGGAGGACCAACCCCACATCCGAGGCCAGGGGTGGCGGCCGGGAGGATCAACCCCATGTCCAAGGAGTGGTGGCTGCGCTGGCGCAGGAGGGCCTAGAGGAGCTATCCTGATTTTAGAGATGTTAATTGGTGAAAAAATGTCTTGGGTGGATAAAATATAGCTGCTATAGATATATCAGACAATAACTGAATTAACTTCAATGAAATATTTTCTACTATTGACACTAATTTATAATTCTGACTCCTGGATTTCCACTTCTCTTTTTGGCCGTAATAAACATTTATATTGATTGGTTTTATTAATAGTTCAGTTTCTCATTTAGGAAGATATGACTTACAAAAGATACACAAAAGAATGAATGCCTTCCCATTTCTGCATAAAATGTAATAGAGCTCACAGTTGCTGGAAAAAAAAAATTCACTTCTCTCATTAAACATTTACTAACAACCTATATCTAGGAGAAGGCAATGGCACCCCACTCCAGTACTCTTGTCTGGAAAATCCCATGGATGGAGGAGCCTGGAAGGCTGCAGTCCATGGGGTCGCTGAGGGTCAGACATGACTGAGCGACTTCACTTTCACTTTTCACTTTCATGCATTGGAGAAGGAAATGGCAACCCACTCCAGTGTTCTTGCCT
This sequence comes from Tragelaphus eurycerus, assembly GCA_935064755.1. Taxonomy (NCBI): domain Eukaryota; kingdom Metazoa; phylum Chordata; class Mammalia; order Artiodactyla; family Bovidae; genus Tragelaphus; species Tragelaphus eurycerus. The sequence continues at coordinate 2,612,877 of CAKXYN010000060.1, forward strand.
GGAGAATCCCAGGGACGGGGGAGCCTGGTGGACTGCCGTCTATGGGGCCGCAGAGAGTCGGACACGACTGAAGTGACTCAGAAGCAGCAACAACCTATATCTATTAGCCTGTGAACTGGGGATTTGAAGATTAAGATTTGGTATAACTCAAAATTGTTAACGATGCGGAGCTGTAATAGATTATCAAAGAACAAAGACTATAAGATAGACAGTAAGATGGGAATAGGTATATGGGGGGCATTCTTTTTAAAAAATCAAAATGCAAATAATACTAACACTTATAAGGTTTTATCTCTCCCTATCTCTTATCCCCATGCCCATCCCTGAGATAAACACCATTATCAGTATGATGGGGACCTTTTCAGACATTTCTCTGAGTATATAAAAACAAATATATGAATATACATGTAGTATATATATATAGAAATTCCTTAATAAAAATGAGGTCATACTATAGACACCTTTTTGCAATTTGTTCCTGTTTAATGACATATCATAGCCAACTCTTGATATCAATACACATGGATCTTTCTTAGTTTTATTAACTGCTACATTATTTTCCAATGTATGGATATAAATCATATATTTAAAGGCTTTATTGAAATACAGTTGACATACAGCATATATTTTAAGTGTACGACTTGATAAGTTTGACAAATGTAATCTTCATGAAACCATCACCACAACCTAGATAATGACTATTATCCATCACCCTCAAAAGTTTCCTTGTGCCCTTTTGTAACTCCTCCCTTCCACGCTTCTCCTTCTCATCACACCCATCTCCTGCTTCACCATCAACCACTGATCTGTCATCTTCCTCTACAGATTAGTTTGCATTTTCTAGTCTAGTAAAAGTGAAGTACATGTTCTTTATTTCTAGCTTCTTCCACTCAATGCCCTCCTCCAGGGGATCTTCCCAACCCAGAGATCGAACCCAGGTCTCCCACGTTGCAGGCGATTCTTTACTGTCTATTACAATTTGTTTATCCATTTACCTATTGATGGATATTTGCACTGTTTCCAAATTTGGTTATTACAAATAAAGCTGCTGTGAACAATCACGTGAAAATATCTGTATGGATATATGCTTTCTTTTCTCTTGCATAAATATCTAGGAATGGAATGGCTAAATCATATACAGGGTACCTGTTTAATTTTTAAAGAAGCCACCAAGCTGTTTTCCAAAGTGATTGAATTGTTTTATGTTCCCACAGCAGTGTATGAAAATTCCAGTTCCTCTACATCTTCACCAACAGGATTGGTACAGTATTTTGAATTTTAGTTATTCCAATAAAAATGTAGTGATATTTCACTGTGATTTTAATTTGCACTCCCCTAATGACTAATGGTGTTTGAGTATCTTTTCATATGCTTGTTACCTGTGTATGTTCTTAGGTATAGTGTCTGTTCAATATTTTGCCCATTTTTATAAGGTTGTTTGTTTACTGAATTTTGAGGGCTTTTTATCTATTCTGATTTTATTAGCCATAAAATGAACAGACTATTAATATATGCTACAACATGTATAAATCTACAAACATTATCCCTAGTAAAAGAGGCCAGACAAAAAAAAGAGCATATATTGTGATTCCCTCTACATAAAATACTGGAAAATGCAAACTGATCCATAATGCATGCTACGTTCTTTCTCCTTCATTCCTTCTTTCCTTTCTGTTTTGTTGGCAGATAAATTCTCTTTTGTCATCTCAGTAAGCTTCTGTTTGAAGGCTGGGTATTATGTATTTTCTATACTTTTCTGGTAATCTGAGGGTGTCAGAGGTGGGGAAGAAGGGAAACTCTACTGAGTAGTGGGCAGACTTTATGAGGGTCTGGGTCTGCTTTTTTTCTTTTTTGAGATTAAGTCCTATGCTAGGTTTCACTTACCTAGTTAGGATGTGCCCTATTCCTAGGGGGTTTCCCCTGGGCTTTGGACAGTTCCCGCAATTCAGCATGGAACTCTGGAAAATGGTGAGCCCCACGATTTCCCCTGCTCTGCTAAGACCTCAAGTTCTTCTCTAATAGGTAAGAATATGTATTTTCAAGGATTTTTTCTCAACTTTTGCCAGGGTTGCCTAGTGAGTATTAGTAATGATTTGTCAGCTGATCTTTCCGTAGTATTGCTTCTGAGGGACAGAGGTAGGGTTAGGAGCCACTCTGAGCCAAATACAAATCTAGTTTCCTTCCTTGGTCACTAATTGTCCATGTTCCTGAACTCTTAGAGTTGCTGTTGGTATAGTTTTTGCTTGTTTTTACTATTTCTTATTCATTTTGTTGGAGGAGAAATACTTTGGTTTTCAAATTCAACCAATTTCCCCTCCTGGAGGACTCAGGCTTATTCATGAAACAGACTAGAGCTCCTTTAGAGCAGTGATCATCTCCTACTCCTCTCCTGAGTACTCCTTAGAATCTAGCCCAGTGATGGGAACATGTGAATATTTAAAAAATGGGGAAGAAAGATACCACTTCATGTTTTATAATGGTAACTCTAAGTGTCCTGAACAACAGAGCTTGATTCTTTAAAAATCTTAAAAAAATAAAAATTCAGCATGAGGAAACATTATTCTTAAATATAAAGAAGGAAATAAGGAAGGAAGTGAGACCTTTTAGACAGAACTTTGTACTTGAAGTAAGGAGAAAGTAAACCAGTTTTCTGGTTTCAGTTTAATTTATATATCTTCTCTTTGAACAAAAAAAAGGTGGGGGGCTCGGGGACATGTGGGGAGATGATGTGAAGCAACTATTTCCCTCTTCCCTTGGAGGAAATTATTGTTATTATTTTTATTACAGTACGTATCTGTCTTTGGAGAGAGTTCACTAGAGGTATCCTGGCACAGGCAGGATAACCTCTTTTAGGGGTATGCTATGGAGGAGGATGGCTGTAGAGACCAGTCAAGGTGTTTCAAACTTTCTCTAGGCTGCTAGAGTGAGGGAGAGGTGGGAGAGGAAAGGGGAGATGGAACTGTTGATGTCCCAAGCCTCTATGCCCATTTCACTCAGAAGAGGTTTGTTTTTTACCTTTTCAATATTGGGATTTTACATTCAGATTTCACTTGGAAAAAAAAAAATTCTGCTGCTAAAGAAATATTTGAAAACCACTGGACTAGATCAAGGATTCCTAAACCTGGTAGCTCAAAAGAATGACTAAAAGAGCTTTTTGAAATTAAAAATTTTGGGGCCATACCTTCAGACCTAGTGAAATAACTCCCAAGGGATTCTTGTACAGTTGCCCTAAGCTAGACCATAGTGTTTGAGAGGCTCTGAACCAGACGACCTTTGCTCCCTGAGAGCCTATGACAAAACAGAACTTAAGCGGGCAGGCAGGAATCTTGGGCAAAAGAGCTGATGGTAGCAAATAGAAAATGAGATGTAGACAACTAAATAACTAGAGTCTACTGACAAACACAAACAAATACAAACAACCAAAAACATTTGGCAAACAAAGAGCTTGCCTAGGACCAGAAGTTAGTCTGGAGGTTTAACTGCTTGGCAATTATCTCATAGCCTATTATAACTGTCGAAATTGGTGATGACACTCAAAATGGTTTAACTCAGCAACAAGAAAGTATAATGTCAGCCAAATATATAGTTTAAAATTTTCTAGTAGCCATATTAAAAAAAGTGAAAAGAAATAAAATCAGCATAAATAATATACTTTAGCTCAATATATCCAAAATAATATCATTTTAACGTTAAATTAAGTACAAAAATTATTAATGATATATTTCACAATTTATTTGTATTCAGTCTTCAAAATGTTACAGCACATCTCAATTCAGACTAACTAGGTTTCAAATGCTCAACCACCACATGTGGGTAGTGGCCACCATATTGTATAATGCAGGACTAATTAGTAAAAAGTAAATCTATTTCTTTTTAAAATTGATATTCTGTTTCAATATAGAAAGTCCATCAATTACTTTCCCAACCCTAGAGGTCCTGCACCCAAGGCTGAGGTAATAATTTTGTCTGTAGATGTTATACCCAGCCTCGTATCTTCAGACCTGACTCCTCTCTCTGCTCCTAGCAGAGGAATCTGTGTTCTGGACATTTTTCTCAGAATGTCTGGCTCCCAAAACCTATTCAAAATATCTAAAACTAAATGCAACATCTTTATTCCAAAATAAAAAATCAATTTACTGTTATTTTGTCAAATTCCTGTATCTGTTATGAGTAGTCATATGTGGACTTGTTTTCTGTTATTCTGGTAAATACCTGGGAGTGGATGGAACTGCTGTGTCATGTTTGATATAGAGAACAAACTAGTGTTCTAGTGGGAGAGTGGTTACTGGGGGGAGACAGAAGGAGGCAGAGGATTAAGAGGTACAAACTATTATGTATAAAGTAAGCTACAAGGATATATTGTACAACACAGAATATAGCCAATATTTTATAACTATAAATGGAGGACAACCTTTAAAAATTGTGAATTGCTATATTTTACACCTGTAACTTATATAACATTGTACATCAACTATACTTCAATTTAAAAAAAGAAAACAGACCACTTGTTTTCTTCTATTATATATATATATTTTTAAAAAATCAATTTACCTCTTGATTTTCCTATTTCTGTTAGTCATTTGGGATCAAACCTTCAGAGTCAAATGTTTCCTTTTCCTTTATTACAAAAGCACCAAGTTCTACTTTTTCTTTCCTTACAATCTCTCATTGGCCCTTTCCTGCTTCTAGTTATACCTGCTGATCTCTGTTATATGTAACAGTATATACTGTTAGCCAAATACTTAATATACCATGTACAATGGATGCCATTTCTCTTCAGTGACTCTGTCATACCTTTCACTTCAGGCGTGAATTTAAGACCACACAATCTTGCTCCCACCCCTACATCTGGTCTATTATCATTCCAACTTTATTGTTTTCCAATCTCCTAAAAAAGCCTTTATTTTAGGCAAACTATCCTGTTCTCCTAATTAGGCCTTATACTTCCTCATCTAGGTGGGTATGGCTTTCCACCCACCTGGAATGCCCTTACTCCAGCTTTACGTCAAGTCATTATTCCACAAATATTATGTGCCTGGCACGGTACTGGAGAAACAACAAATATCTCAGTTTCTCCAATTAAACCTTCCTTAATATGTCAATTATACCTCAATAAAGCTGAAACTAAAAAAAACTGGAAAAAAAAAAAAATCTTCCTGACTATTCCAAAACAGAAGTGATTCTGCACTGCTGAGTTGTTCTTACATGGAACTAGGCCTTGTAAGAATACACTGAAAATATAAAATACCTTATAATTTGCTGCTTTGTATTCCCAATTATCAGTTTTTTTCTATAAATACCAGTCTATCATCACAAATAGAGGAGTGGATTTCCTAAAAGCACAAATTAAGGTCAAATCAGTGTGTTCTCCCTGGTGCTTAGCTGTAAAAGAGACAAGTGGAGGGCTCTAAATAGAAAAGAAGCCTCTTCAGTGATATGCTGCAAAAATTAGGATTGTAAGTGAGCAGGGAGGGCCTGTAAAAACCCAAACAAATTCAGAACTGGCAACACTTAAGTAAGGATCCAGATCCGTACTTGCACTGGTGGTAAAAGAACCCAACTGACAATGCAGGAGATGCAGGTTCAATCCCTGTGTCGGGAAGATCCCCTGGAGGAGGGCCTGGCAACCCACTCCAGGATTCTTGCCTGGAGAATCCCACAGACAGAGGAGCCTGGCAGGCTACTGTCCATAGAGTCACAAAGAGTCTGATACAACTGAAGTGACTTGACACACATACAAGTAAGGATGAATTACCCTGGCTTTTAGACTTCAACAACATAGGGCTGAGTTTTAAAAATCTTTTTCTGGCACTAAATGAAAATAATAACACTGGTGACACTTAATGTACATACATTATATCACACCTAAAAAGATAACTCACCACATGTTATGTTCAAAAACTTTTGTTGGATCAGTTAAAATCCTTGATCCCAGAGGGGCCACTGGGTGACAACCACTTTGGTATCTGTGAGCTACTCTTCTTATCCTTGGACAGGAAATATAATTTCTCCAAATCACATTCATCCTAATCAGTACCTGGAAAGTTTCAAACAATTAATTAGTCAATATGGATTAAACAATGTATTATTTACCAAAAGCCAAAACCTGGTATAAAAGAATGACAAACTGAGAAAGGACATGAAAACTAACCATTTTTAAATGAAAGATGGGCATGGTAGCTTCTCTCCTGAAGTATTTAGACTTAACAGAAAGGAAAAGAGGATCTGGCGTGTGCAACACTCTCTGGCATTCTTTACAAGTCACAGCCTTGATGAACTCTGCTTTGCTTGGTATTTACTTATATAATTCTTAGCACATGGCCAAAGCATGAAAGCCCAGAATCTGGATTTTGTATATTAAAAAGTTTTTTTAAAGTTATTATTTTGCTTTTGGAATTTTATGCAAATGTATTTCTGGGAAATATTTGATGACCACTAGACCAAAAACCCACGTAGAGGAGCAAAATAAGAAAACAAACTTATTAATCACATTCTCTGGGTTGAGCTGAATAATATAAATACTGGTAAAATAAACAAGTGAATACTATATTAAGATCCCATCAGTTAATTCTAACAATCATAACATACATACATTTTTAAAGAATAATCAATCCATCTGCAAAACAGATTTCTCTGTACAAAAAGCATGCTTAAATCCCAGGTCAAAAGGAGAATAATCATTTGATTAGCCAAATCTATCTCCATTTCTGGAGAATAACTTAAACATTTAAAAAGTGTGTTATTTTAATTATGTACCAGCATATATGTCAGCTTAAAATCTTTATGGAAAAGTATTAAAATAAGCTCTGCTGCTGCTGCTGCTGCTAAGTCACTTCAGTTGTGTCTGACTCTAGAGAGCTTATTTTGTCTAGTAAGAATCCACTGTAATACTGCTTGGCATTTCACCCTCATTCAGTTGTTCATTACAATATTCAGCCTAATGCTGTAAGCTGTCAGGTAGAAACAGATGCTAAAAAGTGTGTATATATAATATGCATTAGACACTATCCAAAGTGCTATTAGGCATAAAAATGACATGTATTGTACACCCTATACCACCTTGTGAAAGTCAATAGGTTTTAAGACTGTGAATTCCAAAACAAACTGCAGAATGTCAAAAACATCTCATAGTGCTTTTAAACATAAAATTCAAGATATTCTTTCCAGACAAAAAAGGCTTACTTATACACACCAAAAAGACTGCAATGATTCCATTTAAATGTGACTAACAGTGATGAGAAATGAAAGATTCAATAGCTAGTGCAGATTTTCTGTTTCTTATTTGTTTTTCCTTCTCTAAATACAAGCTCGTTGGTGGAGGCAAATGAAATCAAATGCCCCGCCTACCACTACCTTTCCTCTGCTGTGCCTTTGTTCTTTTCTCCTGCCACTGCTCTACAGAAGACTAACAAAACCCTACCAGCACAATTATTTTTAGAGCTCTCTTTCTGCACTGAATATTATTCATAAAATTTTCCATATGCTGGAGAGTAGAAATGGATTACACCTAGAAAAAGAGGCAATTCATGTTCAAAAGTATAAAATGATGTAAATGTTTTCCGCCCAGGAAAGCAAAATCAAGATGAAATTTCAATCCTTCAAATAATCATGTGATACTTATCTGTATCTACTATATATAGAAAAGGAAGTGGGGGAGGGAAAGATATGAGTTTCTCTCACTATAAATGACCAGGAACCTCTATAGACAGCTGGAGACAAAAAGCTATAACCAGATTGGGTAGTAGGCAATTCAGGAAAATGTCAGAGAAGCGTGTGCCTTGCAGACTGCTAATCCATAGAAAAAACATGATGTGGCCAGCGCCTAAACATGTGGCAATTTGTCCTGCTTAGGCAGCTGCTTCTCTAATTAACCACACAAACATTTATCTATTTCATTTATGTATTATCTGCAACAAGCTTGCATTGCTCTTTATCTTTATTATACAAATATACAGTGCAAGCATGTGCGTGCTGTCACTTCAGTCGTGTCTGGCTCCTTGTGATCTGATGGGCCACAGCCCGCCAAGTTCCTCTGTCCAGGGAATTCTCCTATTTCCTTGGGATACTGGAGTGTATTGTCATACCCTCCTCCAGGGGATCTTTTCAACCCAGTGATCAAACCTGTGTCTCTTACTTCTCCTGCACTGGGAGACGGGTTCTTTACCACTACAGCCACCTAGGAAGCCCTAAATATATAGTAAATTTAACATAATAAAATTACATAAATGCTTTCTCAACTAAATTGCAAACGTCTAAGGGTGGTAGAATCCCAGGGACGGGGGAGCCTGTGGGCTGCCGTCCATGGGGTCACACAGAGTCAGACACGACTGAAGTGACAGCAGTAGCAGTAAGGGTGGTATCAAGCTGCTCACAAATTACTTGTTTGATTACACAAAATTGATGCTTGTCTGACACAAATTTAATTGGAAGAAAGTTACTTCATATTTCTCAAGGAGGCTCCTTATATCCTAATAGAGAGGAAGAAGGAAGTGACAGTGTGTACTTTAAGTGCACCCTGTGTGCACAGTACACAGGCTATACTCCAGTTAGAGTCACTGCAATGGTAAATAAATATGTACTTTATGTCTTTACTATTGTGTTAGCTTAACATTTACTGGATCATGGTTCCATTTTGTGATAGAAAAGAAGGGCAGGGTCAGTTTCCAAAAGAATTATGGTAGAGAATGTTGGTTTCTGCCACCAGAGAGTCCCCCTCTATTAACTCTCTTTTGGCATACCCTAAACTGAATACAAGTTTAACTAAGATATTATATGCATAATGAAATTATATGGATAAGTGGTATTTTATTTGAAGTAGCACAAAGAAGCACAGCTAAAAATATTCTAATCACCCAAAAGAAGTCAGGAAAGGAAGCGAAACTAGAGATCTAAACTAAAGATGGAACAATTGAAAAAACAAATAGCAAGATGCCATATTTAAATCCAACCATATCTGTAATTATATTAAGTGTAAATGGACTCTTTAAAAGACAAAGGTTGTTCACTTGTATAAAAAAGCAAGACTCAACCATATACATGGAGAAGGAAATGGCAATTCACTCCAGTGTTCTTGCCTGGAGAATCTCAAGGACGGGGAAGCCTGGTGGGCTGCCATCTATGGGGTCGCACTGAGTTGGACACGACTGAAGCGACTTAGCAGTAGCAGCAACCATATACAGGTTTCCTCCACTATCCGAAAGTGGAGCATTCCTGTGAAACCTTTTGTAAGCCAAAATGGCGTAAAGCAAAAAAGCAAGTAGCACACACCTTGTTAACAGATGCACAAAATAAATCAAGGTAAAGCAAGGTGCTCAAAGTTATGGTGGCTTGATGCTGAGTGTAGTTCCCAGGGAAGGAGAGAGGCCACTCTCGATGGTTAGAGTTTGCACTGCCTCTCTATAACAGCTCACTGCAAAACAAACACTGAAAGCTATTTCCACTTTTCACTTCTTTTTGTAAAAGTGAAAATCCTCTTCAGATTTCTTTAATTTAGTGAAAACAGGTACCAATATAGGTCTTTCATCAAAGTGAAGGAGGTAAAGCAAACTTTCAAAAAGCAGGGTATACCTGTACTGTCTATAAGAGAAGCACTTTAAAGATACAAATAAATTACAATTAAAGAAGAGATACAATCCAAACATTGCATGAAAAATACCAGTGGAGGTATAATAACAGACAAAGTAGACTTAAAAAAAGACTAGGACATTTAATAATGATGAGCCACTTCATCAAGATATAACAATCCTAAATGTGCATGTACCTGATAACAGAGCTTCAGAATACATGAAGCAAAAATAAAAATTTTAAAAGAAAAAATTAATTTCATAGCAATACTTGAGACTTTTAAAAATTTGAGTATAATTGCCTTACAATATTGGAGAAGGCAATGGCACCCCACTCCAGTACTCTTGCCTGGAAAATCCCATGGGCGGAGGAGCCTGGTAGGCTGTAGTCTGTGGGGTCGCTAAGAGTCAGACATGACCGAGCGATTTCACTTTCACTTTTCACTTTCATACACTGGAGAAGGAAATGGCAACCCACTCCAGTGTTCTTGCCTGGAGAATCCCAGGGACCGGGGAGCCTGGTGGGCTGCAGTCTATGGGGTCGCACAGAGTCGGACACGACTGAAGTGACTTAGCAGCAGCAGCAGCCTTACAATATTGTGTTAACTTCTGCACTAGAACAACGTGAATCAGTTCTAAGTACACATACAGCCCCTCCTCTGGAGCCTTCTTCCCACACCCCCCTCCATCCCACCCCTCGGTCATCACAGAGGAGGGAGCTGAGCTCCCTGTGCCACAGCGGCTTCCCACAGGCTATCTACCTTACACACGCTAGTGTATATATGCCAACGCTACTCTCTCATCCCCACCCTGCTTCTTCCTCCACTGTGTTCACAAGTTCGTTCTTTACATCTGTGTCTCTATTCCTGCCCTGCAAATAGGCTCATAAGTACATTTTTTGAGATTCCACATATATGTGTTAAAATACAACATTTGTTTTTCTCTTTCTGACATACTTCAATCTGTAAGACAGACTCTAGTTTAGGTTAATAGCGCTCTCTCGGTAATAAACAGAACAGCACTCAGAAACAAATTATCAAAAAATCAATAAGGACACAGAAGATTTGAACATTATTAACTTGACCTGAATGACATTTACAGAAAGAGCAATATAACTAATAACAGCAGAAAACACATTCTTTCAAGTGAACATGGAACATTTCCAAAGGCAGACCATATATGCTGGTGTGTAAAAAAAAGTCCTAATAAATTCCAATGTATTAAAATGATACAAACTATGCTTTCTGACCACAATAGCAATATAAAATATTAATATTTTTGATGAACTGACTCATTAATAAATATCCCTCCTTATTTTGATTAACAGTCATTTTCTTGAAGTCTGCTTTGTCTAATATTAATATAACCCCACCAGCTGTCTTGTGTAGTGTTGTGTAGGGTATATCTTTTAAAAAATATTCTGTGTTTACATTTAAAAGAAGGAGCAGATTATTGACTCTTGCTTTTTTTATCCAAACATAAGATATCTAGAAAAATTCTCGAATGTTTTGAAGTTAAGCAATGTACTTCTATACAACCTATGAGTCTAAGATTTACAAGAGTTAGTAAATCTTAAGGCAAATCAGAAAGTATATTGAACTGAATAATTATCAAATCTTAAAACATCAAATTTTGTGAGATATATCTAAAGCAATGTTTAGAGAAAATTTTATAGTTTTATATGCTTTTATTAGAAAGGAAGAAAGATCTCAATGTGATCTTGCCTTCAATTTCAAGAAACTAGAAAAACTGTAAATCTGATGAAAAGTAAGTAGAATGAAGGAAATAATCAAAAATAAAAGTAGGAATCAATGAAATAGAAAATGGACAAAACAGGGAAGATCAAGGCCAAAATTTGATTCTTTGAAAATATGAATAAAACTGATAAACTTCTGGCAAGACTGATACTAAACATTGTGTTTCAGAAAATATAAATTTCTAATAGCAGGAAGGAAAGAGGAGACATCACCATAGACCCTACAGGCCTGGAAAAAGGTAACAGGGAGATACGGTGAACAATTTTATTTTCTTTATTAAATGGGATTAATGCCTTGAAAAATACAGTTTACCAATAATAACTTACATAGTACAAGAAAAAATCAAAATAGCCCTAAATTTATTAAGTAAATTAAATTTATAATTAAAAGCAAACAAACATCACACCCATTAGAATGGTTATATGGGCTGCAGTCCATAGGGTTCCAAAAGAGTAGGACCTGACTTAGTGACTAAACAAAAACACATTTAAAAAGCTCAGAAATTAACAAGTTTTGGTAAGGATATGGAGAAACTGGAATCCCTGTGAGTTGCTGGTAGGAATGTAAAATGGTATAATTGCTGTGAAAAACAGTACAATTCCTCAAAACATTAAAGATGGACTTACCATGCAATCTACCAATTTTACTTCTGGATATATACCTAAACAAAGTTAAAGTGGGGACTCAAAGAGATAATTGTACAACATGTTTATAGCAACATTACTGACAATAGAAAAAGGTGGAAACGATCCAAATGTCCATCAAAGATGAATGGACATCCTTTTATGATATACACATAAAATAGAATATTACTCAGGCTTTAAAAAGAAGGGAATTTGGAACATGCTACAACATGGGTAAGTCTTGAAGGTATTATGACAAGTGAAGTAAGCCAACTACAAAAAGACAAATGTTTTATCATTCCTCTTATATGAAGTTCCTAGAATGATCAAAAGTTCATACAGACATAAAGTAGAATGGCGTTGTCAGGCACTGGGAAGAGGAGTTCAGTGTTTAATGAATATAAAGCTTTAGTTGGGGGAAGATGAAAAAGTTCTGGAGATGACTGGTTGTGATGTTTGTACAACAGTGAGACTAAGGTGAATGCCACTGAGCTGTACACCTAAAAATAGCTAAAATGGTAAATTTTATGTATATTTTACCACAATATAAACAAACCAAAAAACATTCCCACAAAGAAAACTGGAAGCTCTGATGGCTTCACTAATGAATACAAAATGTTAAAGGAAGAAATAACACCAATCTTACACAGACTCTTTCAGAAAATAGAGAAAACACTTCTCAATTCGTTTATGAGACCAGCATAGTGTGGTGGAAAAGCAGTATACTTGTATGAAATAAGGTTTTGAATACTAGCAACATTGTTACAATTCAGTTTTCCCACAGACTTAGGACTTCTCCTTAGAGTTCGGAGATCCAACTAGTCCATCCTAAAGGAGATCAGGCCTGTGTATTCATTGGAAGGACTGATGTTGAAGCTGAAACTCCAATACTTTGGCCACCTGATGCTAAGAGCTGACTCATTTGAAAAGACTGATGCTGGGAAAGATTGCGGGCAGGAGGAGAAGGGCAGGAGGAGAAGGGGACGACAGAGGATGAGACGGTTGGATGGCATCACCGACTCGATGGACATGGGTTTGGATGAACTCCAGAAGTTGGTGATGGAAGGGGGGCCTGGCGTGCTGCAGTTCGTAGGGTCAAAAAAGACACGACTGAGCGACTGAACTGAACTGATCTGATGTTTGTCAGGAATAAAACTTGCAGATATTCAAAATGGGGAAGCCTGGTAAGAGTTTTCTATGCATGTCTTCGTATGCAATTTTAATTGCTAAGGCTTATATTTAGTTTGGGAGAAGGCAATGGCACCCCACTCCAGTACTCTTGCCTGGAAAATCCCATGGATGGAGGAGCCTGGTAGGCTGCGGTCCATGGGGTCGCTAAGAGTCAGACATGACTGAGCGACTTTACTTTCTCTTTTCACTTTCATGCATTGGAGAAGGAAATGGCAACCCACTCCAGTGTTCTTGCCTGGAGAATCCCAGGGACGGGGAGCCTGGTGGGCGGCCGTCTATGGGGTCACACAGAGTTGGACACGACTGAAGTGACTTAGCATAGCATAGCAGATTTAGTTTGAGTTACAAAAGTCCAGAGCAGAGAAATACAAAGGCAACAAGAATCTCCACAGATCCTTGTCGGGTGTTTAAGAGCATTTTTCTTTACTCTTGGAAGCCCTTGAAAAGGTTTGGGGTCCTGACCTTTCACTTTACTTCGCTCAAACCAATTCTGCCATGTCAAAGTCTTGGCCACATACAATCACGTGGCGTGTCTTTGACGCCATTTGCCTGTGGGTGCTCACGTGCAGCTTACCATCCTGTGATAGTTCTTCCTCTCAAGTCCTGCCAAGGTCAAAACGAAACACAACCAAGAAAGAACACAGCTCTAGGACCACAGTCCACTGAGATCTCAACACCACCACTCGAGCATGAATAGTCAAGTGGCTAAAGCAATTGCTAAGGAACAGATCCAGAAAGGAACTGAAGCTCATATGGGTATCAGAGTGGCAGAATTTCATTATCAACAGCAGTTATTAGGCTATAACTACACTGGTATGCCATGAAGAGCTGACAGACTTCCTGCCAGCTATTAGATGTAGGTAAGGGTGCACCCACTTTAGAATGCAAGGAAATGACCAAACATATAAAATGACTTGGATTCCACATATATATCATATGACATGCCAAGGAGAAGGTGGTTTTAATATAAGTTTTCTGAGTTCACCATTAACACCATAATACACTTGCAGCTGAGATCTCTGCCCTACCTCCAAATTTTGGCTAAATGCTTTTGCTTGCCACTAAAATGAAGCCCTTTTCACAGAGACTGACAGCCCTTACCAAACCAACAAACTATATAGTATTCTTCCAGTTAGGTAAGTGATACACAGGATCTTTCATGTTACAAACATGAAAAAGTGTCTAAGTACTTGAAAATATTATTTTTGTAGAGTAATTGTTTTAAGTACTTTTTAAATAAAAAAAAAGATGATTTTAGTAAAGGGAAATACTCCATAGCATACTTTGCAATTTGAACAAATATTTGAGGAAGTAAACAGGCAATCCCCATTTATCTTTCATTTAAACATTAATATTAAAAAGTTAAGCCTTTACCATGCTTGAGGCCCTGTTCTAAGCATTTAGTATTATCTTACTTAATCTCTATTTCTCTATTAAAGGAGTTCTACTTTTATATTCATATTGGAGAGGAAAACCTCACACAGAATGAAATAAAGCAACATGCTTAAAGTTAGTCCATCAAAAACTAACAAGGCTTCAACTTGAACCCAAGCAGATGAATGAGAGAGCCTACACCCTACCTTTTGTTTTTTTAATCTTTATTATGCATAGACATACAATATGCATCCTACTTTTGTGTACTACACATTCAAGAAGCATCACAGTACTTATTCCCATCTTTATTGGGGTTGCTAAATTGTACTTGACGTAAGGAAGCCCAGACTGTCTTCCCTCCACCTTTCGCACTTCTGTTTTTTCTCTTGCTACTACTACTGTTAAGTTGCTTCAGTCGTGTCCGACTCTGTGCGACCCCACAGATGGCAGCTCACCAAGCTCCCCCCGTCCCTGGGATTCTCCAGGCAAGAACACTGGAATGGGTTGCCATTTCATTCTCCAGTGCATGAAAGTGAAAAGTGAAAGTGAAGTCGCTCAGTCGTGTCCAACTCTTTGAAACCCCATGGACTGCAACCTACCAGGCTCCTCCGTCCATGGGATTTTCCAGGCAAGAGTACTGGAATTGGGTGCTTTTCCTCTTGGGCCTTAATTAAATAGCAAGCAATGCCACTGGCAAACACCAGTCCTCTTGATGTAGGAAAGCAAAGTCATTCTCTTTTTAGTACTCAAATCTCAATATACAGGCAAAGAGCTATCACCTAAATAACACCCAGTTCTTTTCACTGGCCCTCTACTTTTACACAGCTGAGGAGTAGAAGCAAAGAGGGCTAATTTCCCTTGCTATTAGGCTTGAGCCTAAGATGGCTTTCTCACATCTCAATACTACTGGAAGAGCACCAAAGAACTAGAGCAAATAGTACTGCTGTTTGTGTGACTCTGTAATGATTATCCTTGGAGCACTTGGCTGACTCTGAGCTGCCTCCCTAAGAATGATTCCCTGAAGTCTCAGCTCACTGGAATCTCAAGGAAAGAAACTGCCGTTAATCATACACTAAATGCTTGCCCTTTGTTTAAAAGTTAACTTCCCTTGGATGTGTCCTGGGTTCTGAGCATCCTTTAAATGAATAATTAGAGAGACGTTCATGCTTTTACCTCTGGAACTATTTAGCTTTTCTTCTCAGCTGGGAAGCTGGTCCAAAGGTTTCATTCAGAGGAACAAACATCATCTAGACAAACCTGCACTAACATTACCTGAGAGGCTACCATTAATGAAAGCAAATTAAAGTGCTATTGTACTGTTTTAAGCCGACAGATAAGAAATATTTAAGTATCTGTTTTAAGCCGACAGGTAAGAAATATTTAAGTATCAACTATACCTGAGTGAAAACTGAAGCTTCAATTAACCCCGGCAATTTCAGGGAACTCTGAGTGTGACCATCTGTAAGGCAAAGAGCTCAGGTAACACATACATCTTGTTTTAATCTTTCTTTGGATGATTATAATTTCAAAGTATAAATAAGGTTATTAGCAAGAACAGAACAATTACAGTAAGTATTTGCAGAGCACTTTGATCACACTATGACGTCAGTCACGCTGCAGCTTCAAAATGGGAATCTCATGCTGTGTTTGTTCTGCACGACCACCCTTGAAGGTGTCACTATGCATGCACTCACACACAAAGAGGTTATGGGACTCGCACGTTATATGAGGAACTTCACGTAAACCCATCTCAAAGCTGCCCTTATACTCAATATCTGAAGGATATACTGTTCTAATTGCTCTGGAATTTGTCTCCCAAAATTGGAGACCAGAATGAAATCTGTTTTAACTTACCCGCCTGGCATTTCACATTTCTGTGCACTACAGTAACTTCTGGAAGTAGTAATCAGACTTGGGGGACTGAGAAAAGGTGTTAAGTTACATGCATACTTTATGTGTTACGAGTCCTTACAATTTCTAGTAAAAAACTCATATGGATGAAGTTAATGGAATTCTACTCTTAATGAAGCTTCTCCTTTCTGATTCATTGCAAATGTCTCTATCTCTAAGTACACTAGATACAGGAGATGCTTATACCTATAGGCAAGATTTAGCAGTCATGTTTGGACTAATGTATCAATAAGGCTGTCCTGGCACAAAATGGAGTATTATAAAGAATTCAAGTCATAAGTGAATGTTATCCATAAAAAAAATCTGAAATATAATAGTGAATAAAAAGCACCCAAATGAATGTATTTCCATAATTTCAAAGGAATGTGGGGTTTAGGCAGGCAGAGATTATAGCACTATGTAAATTCTACTTTAAAGAACTATAATTAGTTATAACTTGCAAAAAATCAAGGCAAAATACACCATGATCTATCAGGTAAAATTTTGACTGTCACATCATAGGAGGCATGACACAGTCAGAAAAGGTGCCAGAGAATGGAAAGTAAACTTCACAAGAGTGATACAACTTCTACATGAAAGCAGAAAAGCTGAAAGTTTCCAGGGAGCAATACAAAATGCCATAGATATAGAGTGGGTGGACAGAGTACGTTAGATTCCTCATTAGGCATGCTTGCGCTTTCCACCAATTAAAGTTAGATGTTGCTCCTACTGGCATCACCCCCTTTTCTCCTTTTGTTTTCAAGAGTCTTCTCAGCCTGGTCTTCTTCTACCCTCAGGCCTTTTATCCAACAGGAAATAGATCCCTGATTTCCTTGTAGCCTTGTGATTACCTACGTACGTGAAGTCGCTCAGTCATGTCCGACTCTTTGCGACCCCATGGACCATAGCCTACAAGGCTCCTCTGTCCATGGGATTTTCCAGGCAATAGTACTGGAGTGCCATTTCCTTCTCCAAAGGATCTTCCCAACCCAGGGATCGAACCCGGGTCTCCCGCATCATAGACTGATGCTTTACCGTCTGAGCCACCAGGGAAGTCCGTGTGATTACCTGGAGCTTAATTCCTACATCTTGTTCTCACTGAAAAGATTAGCCTTCCTAAAAATTCACCGTCTCATCTTCTCTTGCAGTTTTTGTTCTAGATGACAGAAATCTGTTAAATTGCAAAAGTCTTTGCTTCCATACAGAAGAGAAAGGAGTTGAAGGACCGCTTGCTGGCACCCTCAACTCTGCCTTTTACCTGAAAAGAAAGTGATGCTGAGAATAGGAGAGAGAAAGGGCCTGGTTCTTGATGGTATCACTGAACAGGGAAACCAATGATAGTTATGACTTTCCTCTGGATTTCCTACTAGATGAAAAAAATAAATCCTTACATATTTTAGCCACTATTAGGTTTTCTGTAATTATCATCCAAGAGGAGCTAAACATAACCTTCATTACTGGATCCATTAGAAATCCAGGGACAAGTCTACTTGGTTCCTGTCTTCAAGAATCCTACTATCATGTGAAGAAGAAAGATGCAAACAGAGTCCTGTTACATGTGTAACAGAGGTGAGCATTAAGTGCTATTAGAGTACAGAGGAATGAATGATTAAGTCTCTTGCTTGTGGTTAGGGAACGCTTCTTGGTGGAGTCAACATCTGTACTGGGTCTAGGAGTGTGAGTGGCAACATTCCAAGGAGATAAGGATAAAAGCCAGGGCACCTCAGACGGAGGGACTAGCAGAAATAAAGACAAAGAAGTGTGAAAATGTGTGGCAGTGTTAGGGGAAGCACACTGACTGAAACTGCCCACCCTGGCCAGGAACCATAGTATCCATTTCCATGAATTGTTTTATGACAGGAGACCCTGATCAGGAATACGGAACTAATAAGCCACCACCAACCGGAAGAGTTCGGGAAAGTTCAAAAGGAGACACGGCATGTCTGTCCACGTCCCAGAATCCCTCTCGCTAGCATCCATCTTGGCTGAGCAATGCGTGCGCCACCAGGAAAAGACTCTGAATTAGAATGACTGGCCAAAGACCACCCAGAAACTAATTCTATCACCATAAAACCCAAGACTGCGAGCTGCGTGGCAGAGCAGTTCTCCTAGGGTTCCCTGACCCTACTGCTCTCCACCCAGGTGCCCTTTCCCAATAAAATCTCTTGCTTTGTCAGCACTTGCGTCTCCTCGGACAATTCACTTATGAGTGTTAGACAAGAGTCCAGTTTTGGGCCTTGGAACGGGTCCCCCTTCCTGCAACAAATGGTGACTCTGGCAGGGACTTTTCTTCGCTGAGACTGACATCCTGACCACTCGGGGTACTCAGGGGCCAGCTTGCCTAACAATGGACCAGACTCAGCGGCCGCAACTGGGACCTTTTTGTCCCTGGTCTCCTCCTGATGTGGACAAATGGCCAGAGTGCCCCGATCGGTAAGGAACAAGAGACTTTATTGACCTCTCTCCCATTCCCTTTCTCTTTCCTCTCCTTAACCCTTCCTATCCTTCCCCGTTTTTCTAGTCCCCTGGTCCTGGACACAGGAATCTGGTCAAAGGGCCTCAACCTGAGCTGAGGATTAGAGACTGATCACCTCTTGCCAGAGAACTCAAATTCTGGTTCTGGTCTGGTCTGATTTCTGGTAGGGCCGAGTTCCAGTCCTCCCTTCTCTGGAGGCCCAGGGTAAAGTCCCATAACGCCTGGGTATCTGCAGGTGGCAGGAGACGTCTGTAAGGCCACCCCTTTTGCCCCCTCTCCCACCTCCTCCCCCTTCTTCTTTCAACCTGGCTTCCTTTCCTCCCTTTGAAATCTTTGAAGACCTGAGATATTTTCCTTTACTCTGTTAGTACTTGGATCTGAAGGTCTGTATCTCTATAGGAGGTTTTCTGAGAGACTGTACTCTTGTATTTAAGGGAGTGTCTGATGAGGACTGCCAGGTTTATATGTGTGTGTTTTATCTCTGTGTTCTGTGTTGTGATTTTTGATGGCCATTTTGCTTTGTATGGCCACCATTTGGTTTAGACCTGCCGCCATTTTGTTAAAACTTGATTTTCTTTCCCTGTGTCTTGAAACCAGGGCTCTCAGAAAAATTTATCTAGACCATCTCTAACTCCTGAGACTGAGGAAAAAGGAAAAAAAGACTTTAAAAAATTTATTTCAGCTGTTTTTTTATAAACTAGTAAATTTTATATTGTAATAACTAATTCATGACTAAACTTAAAAAAATGAAGCTAGTTCTTGCACTGTGTCTGTCTAAATATGTCTTGGTACGTCTTCGTCTCTGGTTAATATTTTTGCGGTTAATTTGTAAAGGAGCTCTATTTAATTGGCTTAAAAAAAGGTAAGCGCTTACAAATCAAATAATTCTAAACTAAACAATTAAACAATAAATTCCAGGTTCATGTAAACTAAAAAATATTCAGTATTAAATACCTGATACTGAATATTAGATAGACATGTCTATCTAATATAGACATGTCTTAGAGTAATTAACATTAAGTAAAATATTTTCATTGTACCTAGGTTTAATATAAGTTAAATATTTATATCTGTTACAAGTCTGTCAACAAGGAAATTACCTCGAGTAAAAAAACTTCAAAAAAATGTAAAGGAGATATGAACTTTTATATAAACTCTATTAAAAATAATTATTCTTCAAAAATATCTGTCTAAAATAGTCTCTCCAGATTGACATAACTTAAATTTCTAAGGGTTGTGCTATGTGTGCTAAGTGTTAAAAGTCTATTAAATAGGTCATTTCCAAATAAAATAAGATTTTGAAACATTTACTACTAAACACTAATTTCCTTTTGCAGGAAAACTAAAGAAATTTGAGACTATAAATAATGTTGCAGAAAAACTAAAGAAATTTGAGACTATAAATAAATAATGTTTGGTGCCTTCCTAAAATGTTCTTAAAAAAAAATAAGGGTTTTAAAAATTATCACTGGTATTTATGCTCACCAATCTATAAAATGCTAATAAAAAAGTTCTTGGTTGCTAAAAAAAAGTGAAGTGTTTTCAGTTTAAAAAAAAGGTATAAAAAATACTAAAAACAGTTATATATAATCAAGATTTTCTAAAATTAAATTACAATTAGTTAGATAAATGGATTTTGTTAGAAATGACACAGCCATAAAAAAACTGGTTGGAGCCAACTAGGTCCCAGATGGCAGAGCTGACTTTCACTAGACCTTGAGCCTTAGTATTTATGCCCATTGTGACATATCAACAAGCTAAATGATACACCCATCAACATTGACTAAATCTGACCAAATGTTCTAAATGCTTTTAATTGATCTTTTTGATAAAACTTCGAATCGAATTCTTTTGAAGTTCCTTTGACCTCTACCTAACTTTGGGGTGCTTCAGAGGACCCTTAAAACATCCCAAAGAGAGATATTAAACTGTGTTTATTTGGTTGGTTAAATTACATAAAAAAGATTATCAAATGAATAATAAATCCACTCATATAGTAAAATTACTAATACAGATATCCTAAAAATTATATGGAGTTCTTAACATTCTGATATGTCCTGATATTCTAATGAAAAACCTGATGACTTCACAAAAGTTAACAAAAGGACTGAATGAACCAGCAAATATGCTTATAACCTTTATGGTTTCTGTCTAAAAAATTACAGGTTTAAATCTTATGTTTTCCAGGAGTGGTTAAAACCTTCCTCTCAAACTAATTATGACAATACTTTGGTAAAATTATACATTATAAACAAAACAATTATATTTTCTCTCTTACTCCTCCAGAAATTAAAAACTCTTAGGTTTCCAGTAGGTTTATCAAATAAATTAAAAAGGTTATCTCACTAACAGATACAAAAATATCAAGAAATTTTTGAGACCTTAAAAAAAAAAATTCACTTAGATTTGTTAGGCAAAATCTTTGATAAGGCTTTGGTGTGAGTTTCCCAGCCCTGTTTTATTTTAAAAGTTCAGTCTGAGACTCTATAAATGTTTCAACAAAATAAAAAGTCTATGATCAATTATGGTTATATAAACCATCAGATCAAAATTAGTGAGAACAGACCTACTTTGCAAACAAACTAGCCTTAATTTGGTTATATTTAATAAAAATTAAAATAATTTTAGAGAAAAAAAAGTTTCAATAAATGTTAAATCCCAGTTTGTTAATAGAGGTCTGCATGTAATAAGACTCATTTCTTAAATAGTTCTTTGCTGTTATGTAATATTAATGTAAAATTTAATTAAATTCTTAAAGAACACCCTAAGTTTGTTTCTAAAGTTTATCTCAGTAATCTATCTTTGGATAAAGATCAGATGCCTCATGACCTGCAACCAGGACTAAAAAAAGACATAATTTAAGGGACTGTCTCCAACCTGGATAAAAAGACTTTTTTATCAGAAAAAACTACACTACACCAGGATGAGGAGACAACAACATCAGAGGTAGACAATTGCCCAAGATGCTGGACCTGATTCATATGATCATTTATAATGTTTTCTTGACTTCTTAGACCTTTACGTATAAATCAAATACTTTTCTATCATAGGCCTGATCCTATGCTAGTTTTAAAAATCAATCCAATTGTTGGGTTTGTGGCCAATTACCTGTGCCTAGTTCTGGGTTACCTTGGTAAATTTCTCTACTACAAGACTCTAACTGGTTAGCCCTGAAAAAATTTACTTAAAAAAAAAATTATAGTCATATTCAGGTCATTGTGATATTACTAGATGAGATCCCCTCACCAGGCCAATTAATAATGCCTGCTATGACTCTGGCCATAAATTTGAGCTTTTATCAATTATTCAAACTCAACCAAAACAACAAAAAAAAGTTTCAACAAAAGTAAAAAAAATCTCCCACAATTATGAGATGGATTTATATAGATAACACCAGGCTATGGTAATTTAGGTTTAAAGTCTCCTCTGTGTTAAAAACAATTAAATCATACTAAAGATAATCAGTCTGCTGCTGCTGCTGCTGCTGCTGCTGCTAAGTCACTTCAGTCACGTCCGACTCTGTGCGACCCCATAGATGGCAGCCCACCAGGCTCCTCTGTCCCTGGGATTCTCCAGGCAAGAACACTGGAGTGGGTTGCCATTTCCTTCTCCAATGCATGAAAGTGAAAAGTGAACGTGAAGTCGCTCAGTCATGTCCAACCCTCAGTGACCCCATGGACTGCAGCCTACCAGCTAGTAACACTAAAAAACTGGGCTATGTGCCTTATAGATGGTGGTGCCAATGTATAATTTCCCTGAAAGATAAAGATTCTACAAAGTAGACTAAGTCAGATGAGCTGAGATATACTGGGCTACATCTAATAAAAGTTCTTAAGTCTTACTTGTGACTTTACTAATACTGCTGGCTATGTTATTTATATTTCACCTGTTTTACAAAATTGCTGTTTCTTACACTGCCAAATGTGTGTCTGAGGCCTCTAATAAAATAATATATAGTCCCATATGAGATCGATAATGGTAATAGTGTAACTCTAGATATGAAAAAAAAACCAACAAGCAGGAATATTTTCCTGGACCAAGAGGCTAATAAGACAGGTAGTCCATAAAATTTTGGATACTGTTTTATGGCCTAGTCTAGTAACAACACATTGAGTGGCCTGTCAACAAAATCTTTGCCAAACCTGAGAATGGACATTCTCAACACCATGAGATAAAATGGTCATAAAATGCCCCCCCTCAAAATCGTGGTCAAGTTTATGAACAAAAAGGGGCTCTGCCAACTAAAGATTGACACTTGCCATCTACATCAACAAAGATTAAACCATGGCCACTACAACTGGTGACTTTCAATGCCCCTAAAAAGAGTTCAGGGTAAAAATAAAAAATGAGGCACTCTGTGCTCTGGAAAAAACTGGCAGAACAGGCCTTCAGATAGTTAGATCTTTTCAGGAAAATATTTTACGAGTTCCAATTCTTACATCTTCTCATACCTAAAAAAACACTGACATCATTAATGGTGACATCTGCTTTGGCTATTAAAAATTTTTTTACAATTAAAAGTCAAAATAAAATAGCTATGGTTCAGACATCCTGAGAAACTACTAGATGATACTATGGGTGTAATTTCAGATTAGATATTATTGCTAAACACTTGACTTTTCTGAGTTGTGTCAGGCTTAGATGCCACCGTTCTCAAAACAATGTCTGCAAAAAGCTAGTAACTACAACCTTTTTCTATTCTAAAGGAGATCAGTCCTGGGTGTTCTTTGGAAGCAGTGATGCTAAAGCTGAAACTCCAGTACTTTGGCCACCTCATGCGAAGAGTTGACTCACTGGAAAAGACTCTGATGCTGGGACGGATTGGGGGCAGGAGGAGAAGGGGACGACAGAGGATGAGATGGCTGGATGGCATCACTGACTCGATGCACATGAGTTTGGGTGAACTCCGGGAGTTGGTGATGGACAGGGAGGCCTGGCGTGCTGCAATTCATGGGGTTGCAAAGAGTCAGACACGACTGAGAGACTGAACTGAACAACCTTTTTATAAAACTAGGTAACTGGCTACCTGGCTACAAGTCTCCCCTAAGTGCCAGGTCCAGACTGGGTTTCAGGCCTATTCTTCTAAAAAAAAAATTAAATTTATTTTGTCTATTAAAATTCCAGTTATCCCTCCTCCAGCTACTTCTAATTGGGTCTGTTACAACAAAATGGCAGACCAAGAGATTGAGATTTTAATCATACAAGGCTCAGATCTACGACTTGGAACTCAATAACACTTCCAATTCAGTGTCTATTCTCCAAGCTGAAGCAGTCCTATGCCCCATTTTGACAGGAAGTTATCACAGTCATAGTTGCCTAGTTCCCTAAATTAAAACTGAACAAGACTCTGTGGGGCTCTGGGTAGAGATCTGTTCTGTGTTCTCCATTTCTTATCTATTAGACTACATTCAGCCTCCTTCACCTTCCCTGAGTTCCAAAGGGTGGATTCAAACAATTGCTAATCAGAGAAGAGAGGGGATACAAAAACAGAAGAAAAACAATCACACAGTGGTAGAGCCTTGAGACAGGGTCCTGGTTCCTACACAAAAAAATATACATAACAATGTCTTTGAGTTCTACAAAACTATAGAGCCCCAACCCAGGTGAAAGATGGTAACCTCAGACTAAATACAAGATTCCTAGAACATAGCTCTGTTGCTTCACCACCAACCAATCAAAAAAAAAAAAAAAAAAAAAATTCACAAACCCTGCAGCCCTCACCCCAAATGTTGCCTCCTGTTTCTGGGGACCAGTGATGAGCATCCTGTTAGGTTTCCTGTTTGGCCTCTTTCTATTTCATCTCTGAGAAGAACCAACAGCTTCAAACTAAATTGCTGTTACTACAAGGGTAAATGCTATGCTATGCTAAGTCACTTCAGTCGTGTCCGACTCTGTGTGACCCCATAGACGGCAGCCCACCAGGCTCCCCCGTCCCTGAGATTCTCCAGGCAAGAACACTGGAGTGGGTTGCCATTTCCTTCTCCAATGCATGAAAGTGAAAAGAGAAAGTGAAGTCGCTCAGTCGTGTCCGACCCTCAGCGATCCCATGGACTGCAGCCCTCCAGGCTCCTCCATCCATGGGATTTTCCAGGCAAGAGTACTGGAGTGGGGTGCCATTGCCTTCTCCCACAAGGGTAAAAGCTGGTTTCAAATGTAGAACACCCCAACTTAGATCAGGTACAGAAAGACTTCTGCTCTGCTAGACAGGCCTACGCCCATACACAGCAGAAAAAAGTTACAGGAAAAAGAGACTTCCGCCCCAATTCCCAAAAAATATCTTAAATATAAAGCCTCTCAGGGGGGAGTTGTTAGGGGAAGCACACTGATTGAAACCACCCACCCTGGCCAGGAACCATAGTATCCATTTCCATGAATTGTTTTATGACAGGAGACCCTGATCAGGAATACAGAACTAATAAGCCACCACCAACCAGAAGAGTTCGGGAAAGCTCAAAAGGAGACACCGCGTGTCTGTCCACGTCCCAGAATCCCTCTCGCTAGCATCCATCTTGGCTGAGCAATGCGTGCGCTACCAGGAAAAGACTCTGAATTAGAATGACTGGCCAAAGACCACCCAGAAACTAATCCCATCACCATAAAACCCAAGACTGCGAGCCGCGCAGCAGAGCAGTTCTCCTGGGTTCCCCGATCCTACTGCTCTCCACCCGGGTGCCCTTTCCCAATAAAATCTCTTGCTTTGTCAGCACATGTGTCTCCTCGGACAATTGATTTCTGAGTGTTAGACAAGAGCCCAGTTTCGGACCCTGGAAGGGGTCCCCTTCCTGCAACAGTATTACATATTCAGGGAATCAAAATGATTTGAAAAAAGATGCTAAGTCAGTCTGGAAATGAGTTGAATCTGTTACACTAAAGGCAGTATGAAGAAGCTACAATACAAATATACTGGAATTGAACTATTAAGAAATAGATGGTAGGAACCAGGTTTCTCACCAGGAGTGAAAGGTTACAGATAAGTGAGGGGAGAAAACTAGAATAATTCACATGGAGATGAATTAGAATTGGGAGTCATCAGTATGAATTCATATTTAGGTTAATCTAAATACAGATGTTACATACAGAACTATTTGGAGATTTGTGTATAAACATGGGTTAGCACATATATTTCCTTATTCTGCTAGTTCTGAAGCAACAAGCACACCAGGGACTCAGATCTTGGTTGCTAATACCATTCTCTAATAAAAGGAATCAGGGCTCCTTGGAGAAAATAGCTGATGCTGGGATTGGGGCAGGGAATATATAAAATGTGCCTGTAGCATGGTGCCAGAAAGTAAGGAAGTGCTCAAACACAAACAAAAAAACAACCCACAACATAAAGGACGTGTCAAAGGGACACACAAGCCACCTGGAAGTGCTCCCAACGGCCAAAGCTGAAATACTTTGAGCAACGAAATAATTTTGGCTTATAACCCAAAGTTTAAAATAAATATCCATGTGTTCATATTGATAGAAATGGTTGAATAAATGAATAAATGGGGAAGAAGAGACAAACCTTCCAAGACTTTCAAAATAATTGATGTAGACATTCCACTCTCAAGGAGGTGGAATGTAACTCCTCATTCCTTAAATGTGAGCTATGTATAGTTACCTCCTCTAAAAAGCACAGTGTGGGATGTGGGGGAGTAACTGCAGTGGAGAAACTTGACAACCACACCCTCAGTCAGGTGATCAAAGTTAACAGCAACAATAAGTCAGGTTGATAGTATATATATATATTCTTTATATGGGGCTTCCCCGGTGGCGCTAGTGGGAAAGAACGCACCTGCCAATGCAGAAGTTTGATCCCAGGGTTGGGAAGATCCCCTGGGAAAGGGCATGACAACTCACTCCAGTATTCTTGCCTGGAGAATGCCATGGGCAGAGGAAGGAGCCTGGAAGGCTACAGCCATAGCATCTCAAAGAGTCAGATGTGATTGAAGCGACTTAGCACACATACATTCTTCACATCGTATGATGAGAACAGCACTTTGCCTCCAATCTAATCTGAGAAAAATATCAGACAAAGCCCAATTGAGGAACACTGTACCAAATACCTGACCATATTCCCCCAAGCTGTCACGGTCATTGAAAACAAGTGGAATCTGAGAAACTGCCAGAGCCACAAGGTGTCTGAAAAGACATGATGACTAAATGTAATGTATCTTTGATGGGATCCTATGACAAAGAAGGATATTAGGTAATAAGTTTTTAAAAACCTGAATAAACAATGGAAACAGATAGAAGAATATCTGTTAAGACACAAAGAATCCCAAGTATCTTAGTAGGATGAGAGAAAAATAATCCAATGTTTGAAATAAAACAGATTGGAAGATACTGGAAAGAGATGAATTGCTAACAAACAAGTTTCAAGAAGTGGGAGGCAGGGAGGGGAAGTACACAGAAAACAAGTTACCCATGTAAGGTGTCAAGCACATTCTCATCTGCTGAGTGAGAACAGGTGTGTTTGTAGTGGACGGACAGATTGTTTAGAGAGCCTTTTCCCAAAGCTCTCTTCTCTGTGAAGTAAGAGGCTGCAAGGCATGGGACTTGAGAAAAGAAGGAACGGGAAAAAAAAAAAAAAAAAGAAAGGAAACAACACTTGAGTAAAGGAATGTCAGCAACATAACTGGGCCATATGAAGTCTCAACTCAAATTATGATGAGTTATTGTCTGCCTCCTGAGTACTCACTCCCCAATTCCAAGAGCTCATGGACTTGGCAAGAGCTCATGGACCTGGATCTATGAGTTTGCAGAGAAGCCACAGTGGACCTATCGAAGCCAGAGATGCACCACACAACCTATACTAAGCCAATCAGTACATTCCAAACTTGTGGACATTCAGGCTGGTTCAGAGGTCAGCATGAGACTAAGTCTGGCCAACAGAGTGCATCTTTTAGGTCTAGTTCTAGAGCTTTCAGGACAAAGATGATTTCTCATACCTATTATGAGAAATACCTATTCTCATAAAAGAGGAAGCATGAAGCCCTGGAGCTTTTGAAAGCTGTATTAGTCAGCTCGGGCTGCCTTAAAAAAAATACCAGACTGATTGGTTTAAACAACAGAAATTCACTTTCTCACAGTTCTAGAAGCTAGAAGTCCAAGATCAAGGTGGCCTCAGGGTTGATTTCTGGTGAGATCCTGTGTGTCCTTACATGGCCTTCCATCTTGCACGCTTGTGGAGAGATCTCGGATATCTCGACTCTTCTTACAAGGACAGGGTTCTTCTACTGGATTAGGGCTCTACCCTTATGACCTCGACTTTTATTTCCTCTGTAAAGGCCCTATCTCCAAATAGAGTCACATGGCGGGTGTGGATCTTCAACATCTGAATCTGGGGGGAGGGGACAATTCAATAGATAACAAAAGCTATCTTGAAGCTATGTGGCCTAACGATGATGGCATGGTACAATTTTAGGATGAAGCCAACTCTGAAGAAGGAAAACTGGGAAAATTGAAAGAAGTTAGGTTCCACTGTTAGAGTAAGTTTCATTCGAAGCCAGTCCCACATCCGGCTTTTTCAGTTATTGAGCCAATATATTCCCTTAATTGTTTAGGCCAGTCTGAATTTTCTATTATCTCCAACCAAAAGTAACCGAAACAATAGAGCAGTTGTGTGATTTCCTCTACCACCAGGTGGTCTGAGAGAAAATATTCAGTTTTACCTATATTATGGCCTAAGCTGGTAGTACAGAAAGCACTGGTGATTTAGGATGTGGAATTGAGGGAGACTATAACTGAGGACCATAAAATAAGTCCAAAATGACTGGAAATTTAAAAATAAACAGGAGAGAGGAAGAAGGACTAGGTGTAGGGGAAGGCTGATGGACCTGATGTGGCTGAAGTCTGGGTTGAACAGGAAACAAGGGGAAGCAAAGACAGACAGAAAGTCCTGGTTGTAATTAGGCCTTCTGAGTCCGTTAACCGGTATCACCTAGTAACAAAAACAGTGACACTGCAACGAGGAGATGGAAGTCTTGCTCTGAATGAGAGACTCTTATTGTGGGGGAGAACCACAAGGTCACGAACACTTAGGGGAAAAAAAAACTTCTCAGCATGGACAAAAAATTGAAATACAGATTCCATCCACTACCTCATTTTAATATTTAGCAGGTCATTATAACAAATCTCCATCCTTTGCTCCTCAGGATCAATCCCCACTAGACATATCTAAGATGCTATGACAATTTTTTAAATTGTATATTATGATAACCCCAAAATAAAATCAATACGAGCAAATGTGTAGAAGCTACTTGATTTCAGGGCCTGTATGTGCATTTATGATCTTGTTGCAACAAGTAACACAGATGGAAATGATGCATCTGGGTACACGGCACACTGTAAAAAGATTCTGCAGTATTCGGAATTGAGACAAGTGGTGAGGGAATTAAGAAGACACATAGCACACACAGTTCAGACAGGGTGAAGTCAAAAGAGCCTGTGTGGTGGTGCTCAGTACCTCATTTATAATGAGAGCTGCAGTTTAGTTCTGTAAAACATCAGCAGTCACATTAAAATGTTGCTAATTTGAATTTTATTGGCTTTGTGGTTGTGGTTATTTTGACTTTATAGTTGAATACGAGCTCTGCACAAGGAACTTATATCCAGATTTATGCAAGACCTCAACTCAGGGAGAGTATTTTTTCCTTTAAATGGAGGTTTATATATTTTTCAACACTGAGTAATACAGTATTAGAAGATTCTGTTCCAGAAAATTCTTCTCCCACTTCTTCTTAACAGCAAAAATGCTCCAAGTCGGGTAGAATCACCTCAATTCTCCTTTGAAAACAATTTCAGATGATGAGAAAAAGGGTTTGGATTAAGTTGAATCCAGGCTCTGCCACTTACTACCACATAACCTCTGACATGATACTTAATTTTGTTAACCTCAATTTCCTCAATAACATGTGACTAATAAGTTTACTGCAAAATATGAGAAGGTTAATCAATTGGAAAAGTAAATGGCAACCCATTCCCGTATTCTTGCCTGGGAAATCCCATGGACAGAGGAGCCTGGCAAGCTACAGTCCATGGGGTCGGGAAAGAGTTGCACACAACTTAGCAACTAAATAACAACATAGGAGGTGATATATCTAGCATTTATGTAGCACACTGCTGGGTGCATGGTAAGTGCTCAATAGTTGATATTACTGTTGCTACCATTAGTCTGGCTCTTCTTACAATCTCCATACAGCTTTATGAATACTACAGGGTCAAGTCTTCCACTATACTTACTATACGGCCCTAAAGTATCCCAACTTCCCAAGTGAAAGACTAATTTACCAGTGAAGTGGAGTGGTGGTGGTGGTGGTGGTGGTGGTTTAGTCGCTAAGTCGTGTCCAACTCTTGTGACCCCGTGGACTGTAGCCTGCCAGCCTCCTCTGTCCATAGCGATTCGCTAAGCAAGAATACTGGAGTGGGTTGCCAGTTCCTTCTCCAGGGGCTTCCCTGCCCAGGAATCGAACCCAGGTCTTCTGCATTCCAGGCAGATTCTTTACCAACTGAGCTATGAGGGAAGCTAGCCATAGGGAAGTGGGGCAGTAGAGTAGAAAGTGCTGAACTGAGAAAAGAATAAGCCTCAAGTTTAAACCATGGTCCAGCGAATCCATTAATTATGATTTTGGGGAAAGTCACATACTTTGCCTAAGGCTCATTTGTAAGATGGAGACAATTCCTAAGTCACAAAGTTTATACAAAGAACAGTAAAAACTACACTGTGTTTCACAAATGTAAAGTCAAATTACTGTTCAATGAATTCCAGAAACATTTCTAAAGGGCAACCCTTAAAGCTTGAAAAGGAAAGAAAAAATAACACAATAATGAATTAGGAACACCATTCCCACTTCCCACTGTGAAGCAGTCAAGGTATTGAGGTGATCCATTAGGACAAAAAGACAAACGGAGTAACAATCAAGCCTTTTACTTAGCATAACAATGCAAGCAAGAGAAAAAAGAGGCCCTAGCTTCCTTCCCAGTGTTCCATTCTCCTAGTGGAATGGCACCAGGGAAGGATCAAGTGGATGCAACATAACGGGAATAACTGTCTCACCGCCCAGGACCCCTGAAAAACAGACTAATGCCTTTTTGTTGCCCATGGACAGTGAGGGGGTGGGTTAGGAAGAGGGAAAGAGCCAAAGTGTCTCCTCTGAGGCTCCCACTAAGGAGTCCTCTGAATGCAGGCATCTAGTCTAGGAATTGTCAATTGAAAAAAACCTAAAACAATTCAGTAATGAGATTGCTGTCTTTTTTCAAGGGAAAATCATACACTGGATTGGGGGTACAGTGTCTCACAAGCAGTGGAGCACTCTTCCCAAGCTGTTCTGGGGAAGAGCTGGTTTTATAGTACATTAGAAGAAATAATATGGAAACAGGGCATGATTGCCTAGGAGGTCAGGGATTTTGTTATAAGGCTAGCAGGTCCTGTTTTCTAGTGTACAGCAAGCTAGCTAAAATTCAGTTCAGTTCAGTTCACTTAGCCATGTCTGACTCTTTGCAACTCCATGGACTGCAGCACATCAGGCTTCCCTGTCCATTACCAACTCCTGGAGTTTGCTTAAACTCATGTCCTTTGAGTTGGTGATGCCATCCAACCATCTCATCCTCTGTCGTCCCCTTCTCCTCCTGCCTTCAATCTTGCCCAGCATCAGGGTCTTTTCCAATGAATCCGTTCTTTGAATCAGGTGGCCAAAGTATTCAGCTTCAGCATCAGTCCTTTCAAAGAATATTCAGGACTGATTTCCTTTAGGATTGATTGGTTTGATCTCTGTGCTGTCCAAGGGACTCTCAAGAGTCTTCTCCAACACCACAGTTCAAAAGCATCAATTCTTTGCTTTCAGCTTTCTTTATAATCCAGCTCTCACATCCATATAGGACTACTGGAAAAACCATAGCTTTGACTATATGGACCTCTGTCAGCAAGCTAAAATTAGGTTGGAGGATTGTGACTGGAGTATGTTAGGTTTCCTCAACAGGTGTTTCCCATAAGTGTTGGCTGACTAAGGTTAGAAACGTGACCTTAGCTAGGTCACTGAAGCAACATACATTTTGTGAGTCCCCATATATGAATCAACTTTATCAGAATGCAGATGTACGTAAGACAATGGCCACACACAAGAGGTGAGTCAGGGGACAGAGGGAAGGAGGTCTTGACTGAAATCCCTCCAGAAAATCGCAATGCACTGGTTGTGTACTGATTCTGGTGTGCACACTGGTATGTACCAATTCTTTCAATGAGGGCTTGCAGGAAAAGACTTATAATTGCTTACAGTCAGGTCTGAAAGATCACACATCCAATTCCAACCTAGAGCCAGACTCCTCATCCACCCAAAGGAAAAAAAAAAATACAAGCATTCTTTACCTAACATAATAAACTTATTCCAAGAAATTATATATAAACTAAAACATCAATACAGGGACTTCCCTGGCAGGTCAATGATTAAGATTCCATGCTGTCAATGCAGGGGGTGTAGGTTTGATCCCTGGTCGCCTGGAAAATCCCATGGACGGAAGATCCTGGTAGGCCCCAGTCCATGGGGTTGCTAAGAGTCGGACACGACTGAGCGACTTCACTTTCACTTTTCACTTTCATGCATTGGAGAAGGAAATGGCAACCCACTCCAGTGTTCTTGCCTGGAGAATCCCAGGGACAGGGGAGCCTGGTGAGCTTCCGTCTATGGGGTCGCACAGAGTCGGACACGACTGAAGTGACTTAGCAATAGCAGCAGCAGGGAAGTAAGATCCCACATGCCAGCAGGATGTAGCCAAACAAAAAACAAACAACAAAATCAATACACTTAAGAATTATTAAAACAATAGCCCATGAATAATAATGCCACAGCAAGTTGCTTAAGAATAATTGAGAATGTTAATTATAGTCTTAACTTTCAAGGACCACAACATGTAGAGAAACCTCAGTAATCCTCAATATACAAAAGGTCTTATTTCTAAGACCATCTGCAAGTCAGTTGTTATGAGCTCAGAATCACATTTTCTACAGGAGCATTTTAATTGATGATTAAGATACCAGGTTAGACTACATATGCTTTTGAAATCCATAATGTAGAGGAAAAGAAATTTGTTTATTTTAAATGATCTTAGAAAACTGGCAAATTCCAAATTCCGTTTTCCCAAACAGCTGAAACATTGCCAATCCATAATGCCTGGGGTAATTGAATCTTATTTAATACAGAAAAACTGATTAAATGATTCTTTTACAACAACAACAACAGCAAACACATAAAACCTGTCAACCATCTCTTTGATACCTGATAACATAAGGCATATCTACAAAGTTATGTTGCTTAACTAAAAATTACACCTCTACATCAAAATAAAGGTTGCCCTTTCAAATAAATCATGTTAGATTACTATTTCTTCCAGTAACAGTAAAATATCTTTGAAAACATTATTTTCAGATAACGTCCTCATAGCAAGCTAATTAATTCTTTTTCATATTTTCAGTGGTGGTAATCTTTTTTTAAAG
The DNA here is from genome assembly GCA_935064755.1 of Tragelaphus eurycerus. NCBI lineage: Eukaryota > Metazoa > Chordata > Mammalia > Artiodactyla > Bovidae > Tragelaphus > Tragelaphus eurycerus. Next base: position 2,646,227 of record CAKXYN010000060.1, read on the forward strand.
AATATATATCCTTTGTTGTCTTTAGAGTAAATTGTTCTTGTTGTCATAAATGTATAGATTTCCACCATAACCAGCTTGGAAGGATCATATTCATTAGTATATAGTTTTTGGGAAGTTCTGTTCCCTTAAACAGTCTTCAACAGTCATACCTCATAAATCACATAGTCCACACTATACTACCAAATGATAGTATCCTTTCTATTCTGTTTTGAGAAGTCAAAACCATCTGGAAATGTTGAGCTAGATTTAGGGTTTTTTTAAACTGATAATCAAAACAAAATATACAGAGGAAAAGATCCTTCTTCCAATTGTAACAAAAAATATGACATATCTAGGAATAAATTTATCCAGAAATGTATAGGACTGATAAGAAGAAAGCTATACAACTCTACAGAGGGGCATGGAAGATAATTAAAAGGAAGACAGTGGGTTTTTGGAACTGAATACTCAATATTGTGAAAAATGTAAATTCTGGTCAAAATTAAAGTAATTCCAATCAACGTTTCAAAAATGTTTGGGGAACCTGAACAAACAATTTAAACTTCATCTGGAAGAACAGACACATAGGAAGAATAAGGAAAATACTGGAGGGAAAATGAGTGTTGTTGATTGTAGTGGGGTAGGGTTATGGCACCCCACTCCAGTCCTATTGCCTGGAAAATCCCATGGACAGAGGAGCCTGGTGGGCTGCAGTCCATGGGGTCACTACAAGTCGGACACGACTGAGCAACTTCACTTTCACTTTTCACTTTCATGCATTGGAGGAGGAAATGGCAACCCACTCCAGAATTCTTGCCTGGAGAATCCCAGGGATGGGGGAGCCTGGTGGGCTGCCGTCTATGGGGTTGCACAGAGTCGGACACGACTGAAGCGACTTAGCAGCAGCAGCAGCAGGGTTAGGGAGGATGGGAGGAATCCTTGTCCTTTCAGACATTACAAAACTCTACAAAGCAAAATGTCCTGGCCATGTCTATAGTGCCAGGATACACAGTCAAAGCACTGGAAGAGAACAGAAAGTCCAAAAACTAGTCAGAATTTGTTGTTCAGTTGCACGTCACATCTGACTCTTTGAGACTCCATGGACTGCAGAACGCCAGGCTTCCTTCTTCCTATATACAAGAATTCTATTTCTAATAAAGCTAATATTTCAAATCAGTAGGTTAAGGTTGGACTATTCAAAAAAGTACATTAAGAAAAGGGGCTATCTGGGCTTCCCTGGTGACTCAGATGGTAAAGAATCTGCTTGCAATTCAGGAGACTAAGGGACTGAAGCAGGAAGATCCTTTGGAGAAGCAAATGGCTACCTACTTCAGTATCCTTGCCTAGGAAACCCCATGGACAGAAGAGACTGGTGGGCTACAGTCCATGGGATCACAAAAAGTCAGACACAACTGAGTGACTAACACACACACCCACACATTTAGAAAAAATAGTTATATCCTTACTCCATCAATACCAAAATCAATTCCAGATGAATTAGAGTTTTCAATGTAAAAATACTTTTTAATAGACCTAGAAAAAATATATGTGAATACTTACTAAAAAGTAGGGTAGAAAAGACTCTTTTAAACATGACACCAAAGCCAACATAAAGTGTAACAGAAAAAAGACAAATTGATTGCTTATAAGAATAACATACTACGTCAGACATTTGTGGATATAAATACAAAATGTTACAATGTGTTAATATGATTAATATGTAAGGAATGTTTAGAAAATAATTAAAAATGACCTCTGTAGAAAATGTGCTAATACCATCAATAAGTATTCACAAAAGAAATGCAAATGGCCACTAAAAATGTTAATTTTTGACACTTAAAAATGTTCGTCACTAATAAATATTAATACCTTCTGGGGATGCTTTTGACTGCAAGTAACAGAAGACGCTATTCAAACTAGCTCAGACAATAAGAGAATATTCTCTCTCTTAACTTTAAGTCCAGAGGTTGGGCAAGTTCTAGGTATGGCTTCAGTTCTATAATATCATCAAGGACCCAGGTTCATCTCATTTCTTCATCTTGCTCTAAACAGCATCACCTTCATTCTAAGGCTGGTTGGCTTTGTCAATTACAAAATAGTTGCAGTGGTTCCAGGCATCACACTGGCATGGCAATATCCACAGGAAGAAAAGGACCATCGCTTTCTTACGTCTCTTTTTAGCAATGAAGAAACTTTTTCACAAGCTCTTCGACAGACTTGCTCTCAGACTTCACTGGCCAGAATTGGGTCACAGACTATTTCTAAACCAGGCTCAGGGAAGAGAAAGAGTTCCTATGACTAATATCTCAGACCAGAGGTTCTCAGAATGTGGTCCTCAGATCCCTAGGGGCTCCCAAGACACTTTAAGGGGGTCTGCAAAAAGTCAGAAATATTTTCATAATACCATCAACATGTTATTTGCATTTTTTACTGTGGTGACATTTGCACTAACGGTGTATAGGCAATGAGATAAAACTGCTAGTACCTTGGTCAGAAGCAAGGGAATAGCACCAAACTTTAGGGGAGGGCATCCCTGGGTTGGGAAGATCCCCTGGAGATGGAAATGGCAACCCACTCCAGTACTCTTGCCTGGAAATCCCGTGGAATTGTAGCCTGGTGGGCTACAATTCATGGGGTCGTAGAGTCCGACACGACTGAGCGACTTCACTTTCACTCCTTCTTCACCAACCATACATTTGAAGAAAAAAAACAAAAGGCCAATTTTATTTAAGCATATCCTTGATGAAGCAATAAAGACTGTTTTCATGGAACACCATTTTTACTTTGGCATTTTCTCAGAAACAAAGTAAGCCTGTCAAGAAAACAATGGACAGCATTTGTTGCCACTGATAAAATTCAAACTTTCAGGCAAAAATTAGAATTTTGTAAACCCTATGTCCACCACTGTGAGCTTAAGAGCTTACTGACACTTAAAACACTGTTCTTATGAGAATAAAGTATTTTTGATATTGTATACTGAAACATGTCAACATTTGGAAGACCTGCACAACTCAGTGAACCAGTATTTTCCAGATGGCCAACATATGATGTCACAAAAACATGCAGATCCAAAGTGCAAGGTAGACCATGGATTTTAATGTAACAGTATTAAAAAAATGCATGGGTATGATTTCAAATATTATATTGAAATTAACATTTAAGAAACTACCACTGGGGAGGGGGAGGGAGGAGGGTTCAGGATGGGGAACACATGTATACTGGTGGCGGATGCATCTCGATGTATAGTAAAAGCAATACAATATTGTAAAGTTAAGCAAAATAAAAAATAAAAAAAAATTTTAAAAATTAAAAAAAAAAAAAAGAAACTACCACTTACTGGGATCAGTATAGGATCAAGAGAGATTCTTCACACTTATCTGAATAGACTATTCAAGCACTCCTTTCTTAACTAGAAAATTATAGATCCATGTGAGATCAGATTTTCTTCATATATATCAACCAGAACAATGTATCATAACAGACTTAATGCAAAAGCAAATATAATAATCTAATCAAAAGTCTGTTCTATACATCAGTGTCTCTTTTGCTGTCTCGTAAACAGGGTTATTGTTACCATCTTTCTAAATTCCATATATATGCGTTAGTATACTGTATTTGTGTTTTTCTTTCTGGCTCACTTCACTCTGTATAATAGGCTCCAGTTCCATCCACCTCATTAGAACTGATTCAAATGTATTCTTTTTAATGGCTGAGTAATACTCCACTGTGTATATGTACCACAGCTTTCTTATCCATTCATCTGCAGATGGACATCTAGGTTGCTTCCAAGTCCTGGCTATTGTAACAGTGCTGCTATGAACATTGGGGTACACGTGGGATGATTTGGGAGAACAGCATTGAAATATGTATAATATCATATCTGAAACGAGTCACCAGTCCAAGTACGATGCCTGATAACGGATGCCTGGGGCTGGTGCACTGGGACGACCCAGAGGGATGGTATGGGGAGGGAGGAGGGAGGAGGGTTCAGGATGGGGAACACATGTATACTTGTGGCGGATCCATCTTGATGTATGGCAAAAGCAATACAATATTGTAAAGTTAAGCAAAATAAAATTTAATTAAAAAAAAGAGAATCTAATCATCTTCTTTTAAGCCATACATTAAGATTTGCAAAAATATAAAACCATGCTACTCTTCTAATTTTTTTCTTTTGAAAAATATAGGTACTTTTAATAAAAAGGGTATTCATGCTAATGTGTAACAGGCTTATTATTGCTATTTTAAAATGACTTAAATATTTACATTTTTCTTAGGTTTAATTTCTAATACAGTAAATAATGATAACCATGATCCACATAAACAAAAGCTCTTGTAGGTCCTCTATAATTTTTCAGAGTGTCAAGGGGTCCTGTGACCAAAAACTTGAGAACTACTGCCTTAGATTAATTTAGGTCCACCAATTTTTAAAAAATGGTGCAATGGGTTATTCACTATCATTCTGGAAAAGGTGAAATGTTGTGATCAGTAGTGTGCAGTAAAAAGCACCCTCAAACACCGTCAGGGAGACTGTACCAAGAGACCTTTCCTGAGGGAACTGTGGCAACACGTGAACATTTTTAAATAAGAAATCTAATAGACACTCTACTTCTAGAAATATAATTCTTAAGAATATAATCAGAAGAATATATTAAGGATTTATCACAGCATTATAGTGCAAAGTTGCAAACAATCCAAATACTCATCTTTAGAGGGCTGACCTATGTAGTTACTTAAAATGTTGGTAAAAACCTAAATTTGTTGATATAGAAAGAAGTACATGACTTATTAGGTAGGGCTAAAAAGGTACAAAAGAGTACCTATGGTATATCTCTTTAAAAAATTAATATATATATATATGTTAATCAATGTGTGTGTATACATATATATACACCAATATATACACATATGTATGCACAGAAAAAGTCTGGAAGAGTTTACAGGAGTTCCCTCTGATTGAAAGGCTCAAGGATATCCTTACATTTTCCTAATGTCTCTAAATATTCTTTTCAAGAAAACTCAAAGTACTTTTATAATCAGAAGAAAAAAATATTTTTAAAACCATTAAGTATATACATGGGTTTCTCTCATAGTTCAGTTGGTAAAGAATCCGCCTGCAATGCAGGAGACCCCAGTTAGTTTCCTGGGTCGGGACGATCCCCCGGAGAAGGGATAGGCTACCCACTCCAGTATTCTTGGGCTTAGCTGGTAAAGAATCCACCTGCAATGCAGGAGACCTGGGTTCGATCCCTGGGTTGGGAAGATCCCCAGGAGAAGGGAAAGGCTACCCACTCCATTATTCTGGCCTGGAGAATTCCATGGACTATACAGTCCATGGGGTTGCAAAAAGTTGTACACAACTGAACAACTTTCACTTTCAAGTATATACATTCTATGTACTATCCACTCTTGGGAAGGAAGAGGAGAAAAGATGATACGAGCAGTGAGGTAACACTAAAAAGTTAACAAATTTTCTGATGGTCACCCATTTCCATGGAGGAAAAAAGATGTCACGGACTCTGTAAGAGTATGGTTAGAGGGACCCTGACAGGATGCTGTAGCTGACTGGATTCAGGACTCAAATACCTTAGGGTCAAAGAAGTCCAGGGAAAGGTTACTTTTTAAAAACCCCAACTTGTTAGACTGGGTGAGGCAGATAATTACAGATGCTGAGAAGGTGAGGCAAAGAACATGGAAAGAGAAAGAAGTTTTGAAATGACGAACAGTAGCAGGAGGAGGTGCCAATCAGACAAATAATCCACCTTAGAATGTCAAATTCCAATTATCCAGAAACTTCCTATTGATCAACTAGGGCAGTTACTTCCTACATTGCTGTGTGACATTATGGCTGCTGTCTCTTTCCATTCGGTAACTGTGTTTCTGATGTGCTAGAACCTTTTCATTTATAGTGCTTGTTAATCATCACACAGATGGCTCCAGTCAGGTCTGCCCAGCCTAGCTTCTGGGAAAGCGCGTGCACCCTCTGCTGGTCAGCTCCACATCAGGACGAGAAAGTCTCTATGTGTAGAAGACGACTTTCTAAATCACAGGGACACACTTTTGTGTTCTCTACAGTGCCAATTTCAGTGAAGTTTGGAAATCATATCCTCTAACTGCCACCTTAAAGAGACAACTCCAGATTAAAATAATGCCTTCCTTTGTTAGACCAAAGAAAAACATAAAAACTAAAGTCCTGTGAGAAAATATACCATCTAAAGCATTTTAAAATCAAATGATTTCAGTTTATTACATAATAAGTAAAGGTATATAGATGACCGCCAACACTTAATATGACTATCAAGCTCCATTAGAGTTGAACTCTGGTTGAAAACCTGAGATTATTATAACAAATAATACTTGTACAGGTTTTACAACTTACAGAAGCTCTCACATTCATTTTCACACCTAATCCTTACAACAATTCTATAAGCTAGGGAGGATGGCAGGACGCATTTCTGTTATCACTGTTTTACAGATGGGACCAGAGGCTCAAAGGGACTAATGAGCTGCCTTGATCACACAGCTACTAGAACCCACACTCCAAGTTGGTTCAGATCAGATCAGATCAGTCGCTCAGTCGTGTCCGACTCTTTGCGACCCCATGAACCGCAGCACGCCAGGCCTCCCTGTCCATCACCAGCTCCCGGAGGTCACTCAGACTCGCATCCATCGAGTCAGTGATGCCATCCAGCCATCTCATCCTCTGTCGTCCCCTTCTCCTCCTGCCCTCAAGCCTGATTCCAAATTCTATGTTCTACTCAAAATTCTATTCTACCTGAACTACTGATCTACAAGGGGTTTTCTAAAGAGTTGGTATGTATTCTAGGCAGAAAAGTAAAAGGCCTAAAAACATGTTTCTATAATACATCCATTCCATTTTGTTTCAAATATTACCAAAATTTTAGGTGCCGAAGCCTAAATCTAAGGGGTTTGTGCTATGGGCAGTACTTTGTAAAGAACACCAGTTTAACAAGGGAAATATATTTTAATAAGGAATCTTACCATCTTGATGATTTCCCCCTTACAAACAAAAGTATGAATACTGTTTTGTCAGAATGCCAAGCTAAAACTCAGTATGCTGATGGATAGTCAATGAAATTCAGCTATAATCAGAAATCCCCCAACTGAAAAGAAGTAATGATATTAATAAATATACTCAAACAATTATATAGTGCTGAATGTGTATGGCATTATTCTAAGTGCTTTACATACATTAACTCAGTCCTCTGAAGAATCTAACAGATGGGTAAACTGAGGCACATAGAGATTAAGTAATTCTAGTTAATTAGGGTAACCAGGTTCATAGAGCTAATGAGTAGTGAGACTGAGATCTGAACCCAGGCAGACTGGTACCTGAGCTCATCTTCTTAATCACTAAAGCAATGCTGCCTCTATTCAGTGGTATCTACCATAGTCCTATTGCATTTTTAAAGTTAACTTTCTATTTTAGAACAGTTTTCAATTTATAGAAAAGTTTCAGATATTACAAAGAATTCCCATATAGCTGACATAGTTTCCCCTATTATTAAAATCTTACATTAGCATAGTATATTTGTTACCATTAACAAGTCAATATTAATACATAATTATGAACTTAAGTTCATAACGTATTCAGATTTCCTTCATTTCACCCTAACATCCTTTTTCCCTTCCAGGTTATCATCCACCACACCACATGACACTTTGTCAGCAGGTCTCCTTAGTCCCCTCTTTGGCTCTAAAAGTTTCTCACACTTTCTTTGTTTTTGAAAACCTTGACAGTTTTGAGAAGTATTGATCAGTTTATCTTTAGAATGCCTCTCAGTTATCTTTAGAAAAACATCATCAGATGTTTTTTCCTCATTAGACTAAGGTTATGGGCACGAAGAGTCAGACACGTACTGAGTGACTTCACTTTCACTTTCATGCACTGGAGAAGGAAATGGCAACCCACTCCTCTGTTCTTGCCTGGAGAATCCCAGGGACAGAGGAGCCAGGTGGGCTGCCGTCTATGGGGTCGCACAGAGTCGGACACGACTGAAGCGACGACAGCAGCAGCAGCAGCAGCAGCATGGGCTTTAGGGAGGAAAAAGTGTCATTCTTATCACATTGTATCAAGGGTACATGATATGAACATGACTTACCACTGCTGATGTTAACCTTGATAAAGTGGTGAGTTAGTGACTGGCAGGTTTCTACTGTAAAGTTACATCCCCCACTTTCCATACCATACTCTTAGGCAGAAACTTACTATGCACAGCCAACCTTTAAAGAGGAGAGAGTGATGCTCCACCTTCTTAAGGGTGGAGTGTCTACATAAGTTATTTGGAAATTTTTTGCACAGATTTGTTTCTTCTTCCCCATTTATTTAATTCAACCACTTGTTTATATCAGTATGGACTCACAGATATTTACTTTTAAACTTTGGGTTATAACTCAATACTATTTAATTTTGTTGTTCAAACTTTCCTGCTGTGGCCATTAAAAACCTCTTTCAATTGCCTCCTATATCCTTTTGACACATTCTCATCAGTGTGTTTTTGAGCACTTCCTTACTTTCTGGCACTGAGAGATGCTGCAGACTCCTGCATACTCTTAGAATCAGCCCTTGTTCTACAGAGTGTTTGACCCTTTTATTGGAGAATGGTCTGGGCGCTGGGTGTGCTCTTTGCTCTTAGGTTGTCCTCACTTCTGGGCACTCTCAACTGACAAAGCAAGGAAATATGTGTGTATACCACACCATGCACATACAAATATCTTTATCTACAAATGTTTCCATATATATCCATCTGTATGTACAGTTAAGCTGAACTAGAGTTTATGCTTATGTCTCCGACTCTAATCCATTACCACCTGATCATACTAGCCTTCCACTCTTGGTTGTCTATAATCGCCCACACCAACAGTACAAAATCTGGCTGCCATCACCCACCAGACAGTTATTAATTGTCCAATTCCAGTACACATGTGAAGTAGTTTCAGAATTATTAACCCACATCAGTGGGAAACTTTTATCGACTAGAGGACAGTACTTACGTATAGTTCCTACTGCTTTAGTCTCACAGTCTCACAGTTACTTAGGTCAGCACCTTTCCCGGACCCCTTTCAGTGAGGTCACTGCATACTTCTGTAATACAGTTAGATTCTTTGTCTCAGTCTGTATTATATCCTGGAACCCCCTCTTCCTCTTGTTTTTAAAATTTTGCATACATTAAACTTTACTCTCTGTGCTGTAAAACTATGTTGTTGTTGCTGTTTAATTGCTAAGTCATGTCTGACTCTTTTGTGATCCTATGGACTGTAGCCTGCCAGGCTCCTCTGTCCATGGAGTTCTCCAGGCAAGAACACTGGAGTGGGTAGGCATTTCTCTCTCTAAGAGATCTTTCTAACCCAGGGATCGAACCTGCATCTCCTGCAGTGGCAGGTGTATTCTGTACTTCTGAGCTACCAGGGAAGCCCACTGTTAAGCTATATGAGTTTTACTAAATGCATAGTATGGGACTTCCCTGGCAGTCCACTAGTTAAGACTCCACTCTCCCACTGCAGGGGGCACAGGTTCAATTCCTAGTCGAGGAACTAAGATCCTGCCGGCCATGTGCGGAAAAAGAAACGCACAGTGTTATGTATCCACCATTATAGTACCATACAAAATCTCCACCCTAAAAAAATCCTCTGTGCTACTTAATCAACACTTTCTCCTCCCTAAACTCTCTATAACAATGTGTTCATGTTTATAAATTTATGCAATTCTCACTTCAATCCTGTTTCCACTTAGCAGATGATTGAAGGAAATTCAGAGAGAGTAAGTGGCTTGGTCAAGCTTTCAGCAACTGAATGCTGCTGGTGCTGTAACTCGTGCCTTTTGATCCTTCTGTGAGGCTTTCTACCATACAATTCTACGTCCTTGTTTTCAGCAAGGAGGGGCATGATGATTGTGCACAGAGACAAGAAGAGAAGACTGAAACGGTGGTAGGTGATAGCATTTCACATTAATGGAAGCTTTTTACACTACAAATATGAGGAAGTGGAATTCTAGTTCTGGTAATTTGGTGAACCTGATACCTCCAAATCTTTCTTCTATAAAATATTCCTAAAAGGCTGGACAAGTACATTAAATACACCAGTAAACCAGCTAGATAGAAAGAGAAACCCTAAGAGCCAGCAAAGGTCCAAGAAGCTGAGCGAGTAATGAAGCCAGTAGTTGCCCAACTCCCACAGTTTTTAAAAAACAAAATACATCACAAACACTTATCTAAACCCAAGTTTGGTTTGATATTAGAAAATATATTCATGTAATTATCACATTATCAGACTACAGGAAAAAACTATATCATCACCTCAACAGTTACAGAGAAAGTTTTTGACAAAATTCAATACCCATTCATATTTTTTAAAAAATGAACAAGACTTTTAGCAAATATGGAATGGATGAGAATTTCATTAACCTAACGAAAGACACCTATTGGAAACCCTATGATGTCATCCTTAATGGTGAAATATTAGAAGTATTCCACTTATAAACATGAATAAGACAAGGAGGTCCACTATCACTGGTTCTATTCAACACTGCACTGTAGGTCCTGGCCAACACAGCAAAAAAAAAGAAGAAAAAGAGGAAAGAAGGTAAATGAATTGAGAAGGAAGTAACAAGTAACAAAACTGTCACAGTTTCCAGAGGACATGATCCGCTATGTAGAAAAATCCCCCAAACCTTACAAATGACAATTATTGCTATTAAACATTGGCAAGCAAAAGATCGATACATAAGAACAATGTTGCTAAATATAAGATCAATATACAGACAACTGCATGTTTACATACTATCAAAAATTTAGTTAGAAAACCTAAACTTAAAAATATACCATTTACAACACTGACCAAAAATACACTGTACTTAGAAAGTTGCAAATTATGCAATTCAGTAAAAAAATATTATAAAATTTCATTAAAGTCACTCAGTCCAGAATACTGGAGTAGGTAGCCTTTCCCTTCTCCAGCGGATCTTCCCAACCCAGGGATCAAACCCAGGTATCCTACATTGTAGGCAGATTCTTTACCAGCTGAGCCACAAGGGAAGCCCAAGAATGTTGGAGTGGGTAGCCTATCCCTTCTCCAGGGGATCGTTCCGACCCAGGAATCGAACAGAGATATCCTGCACTGCAGGCAGATTCGGGGAAGGCAATGGCACCCCACCCCAGTACTTTTGCCTGGAAAATCCCATGGACGGAGGATCCTGGTAGGCTCCAGTCCATGGGGTCGCTAAGAGTCGGACACGACTGAGGGACTTCCTTTTCACTTTTCACTTTCATGCATTGGAGAAGGAAATGGCAACCCACTCCAGTGTTCTTGCCTGGAGAATCCCAGGGACGAGGGAGCCTGGTGGGCTGCCGTCTATGGGGTCGCACAGAGTCGGATACGACTGAAGCGACTTAGCAGGAGCAGCAGCAGCAGGCAGATTCTTTACCAAGTGAGCTAAGACACTAAAAAAGATCCAAATAAATGGAGAGATACACTGTTTGCAGAGATAGGATAATTTGATATATGGTAAAGATGTCAGTTCTCCTCAAATTGACAGGTAGATTTAATGTCATCCTAACCAAAATTTCAATAAGGTTTCTGTAGAACTTAAATGGATTTAAAAATGTATATGATAGGGCAAGTGCAAGTGGGAAAAAAAAAAAAAAGTAACACCCTCCTAAAGAAAAGCGATAGAGGTCTTGCTCTACTAGCTTGAAAGCCTTATTATAAAAGTGGTCAGGTATTCATTAACCTGGGGATAGAAAAACAGACCAGAAAATAGAGCCTAGAAATTGACTATGAATGTAAACTTGATAAACAGAGTTAGCACTACAGATTTGTAAAGAAATGAGGACCCCCTTCGATAAATGATACTGACAAGTAGTTATCAGTGTTATTAAAAAAAAAAAACAATATATAGGTATTAGTTAAGGTGCTTAGTTCAGGGTAATTTGCTACGTAGCAATAGAAAATGAACACCTTTAATGTGTGTACCAAAAGACAGGTTTAAGGTCTATAGCAGCACATTTCTAGGAACAAAAAGCCCAAAAGAAACAAAAGCCCAGCCAGTAGAAAATGGATAAATAAACTGTAGAAAATTCACACAATGAACTACTATATAGTAGTAAAAATAAATGATTTAACCCACAGGTACTTTGTCAAGTATAATGTTGAAGGGAAAAAAAAAAAAGACAACCTGTATAAGAGTACATATATGCACTATGATTCAATTTACATGATGCTCAGAAACATTCAAACCTTAATGTTTTATTTATATTAAGAGAAAAGAGTGATCCAAGAACCAGGATTGGCACATAGATGTCAAAATTTTAGGTAATGTTCTGTTTTATTAAGGTTAATGATAGCTATCTGGGCATTCATTTTATTTATTATTTATATGTTATGCCATGTTAGCTATACATATTCTTTTTAATAAGTAAAATTTTTAAAATAAATAGCTTGCAAACTTTACTACCAATCCTTTAAACCTAAATCTTTCTGGATTTTGCACATGAATGAATGTACTACATATTTGTACTACAATGTCATACATCATTAAATGTACATTTAATGATACTACATATCATTAAAATATACAGAGAAAAATAAAAGAACCAAATTTACAGTTAAAAGCCTCAATTAATTTCAAATTTCCCAAAAAAACTCACTCTCACCCAAACTACACGATTAACCTGCTAACTGGTCTGCTTCACTCTTGCCCTGATGCTGTATGCAACTACCTCTTAAAGAGAATGTCACATCACTCTATAGAGATTTTTTTTTCATCACACTGCCATGGACCAACAAGCTCTGACCCCTGCCTATTTCTGGCCTGATTTTATTCCTCTCTTCCCACATGCCCCAGCCATAGAACAGATCCTAACATTCTCCAGCATTAATGTCTATAATGCTAATGTGTTAATTTAACAAAATCTTTGTTTCCTTCATTGACAGCACATCAAGTATTTCCCTGCTTTCCATTTTTTCTTGGGAGTTTGGGATGTTTATTTGTGGTTCTGCTTGCTGAAGCTGAAACTCCAATACTCTGGCCACTTGATGTGAAGAACTGACTCACTGGAAAAGACCCTGATGCTGGGAAATACTGAAGGCAGGAGGAGAAGGGGACAACAGGACAAGAGAATGAGATGGTTGGATGGCATCACCAACTCAATGCACATGAGTTTGAGCAAGCTCTGGGAGTTGGTGATGGACAGGGAAGCCTGGCGTGCTGCAGTCCATGGGGTTGCAAAGAGTCAGACATGATTGAGTGACTGAACTGAACTTTTTATTTAGTATCTTTAATATTTTTTTAATACCTTTAATATTCAAATCATCAGAAGTCCTGTGAATTCTGCTTTTAATATAAATATACCCTGAATCGGTTCCCTTCTTTCCCTCTCCCCCTGCCACTCTAGTTCATTTACCATCACTTATCTGGACCAGTGCCACAGCCACCATGTCCTTGTTTCCATTCTCGTGCCCCTGCAGTCTCTTCTCTACACTATAGCCACAATGATCTCATCAAAACAAATCAGATCATGTTACTTTCCTTCTCCAGAGTGTCCCATGGCTTCCCTTCACCACAGAATAGAATCCAAAATTCCTTACTCCAGACAAGGCATATAGCCTTCTGACAGTTTTAGAATAATCCAACATTCTTATTGCCCTGGGGATCCTGCATTGGAACATCCCTCTGCCTGAACTACTCTAACTTTAGTTCTGTGCAGACTGGCTCATCCTCATTCAAGGCTCAGTTCAAAACTCCATTCTTCAGAAAGGCCTTTCCTGACCATTCTGGGTATAGCAGAGCTCCCAACCACTCACTATCAAGCACATCCACCTGTTTTATCTTCTTAACAGTACTTTATCACTACCTGAAAATGTTTCAAAAATCTATTTACTGTCTATTTCCCTGGACATGTGAGGATCTTATTCCCTGATCAGTTAAACCCTATGCCAAAATTGTTCCCAGCACATTGTAGATGAAAATAATTACATGTTGAATGAATGACCTCTTGTGGCCTTGGTTCAAATTTTTTCTGTCTCTGAGCAAATGTTTAGGTTTAATAACCTGAGTGCTTTATATATTTATTGTTATCCCTCTTTAAACAAAATATATGAACAAAAAGCATTTTATTAACTTCTGAACTCTTATCTCTTCTTCATCTTGAAAATATCATGGTAAGGATGGTTAAGTATTTTCAAAGCATCATTAGATCAAATCAGATCAGTCACTCAGTCGTGTCCGACTCTTTGCAACCCCATGAATCGCAGCATGCCAGGCCTCCCTGTCCATCATCAACTCCTGGAGGTCACCCAGACTCACATCCATTGAGTCAGTGATGCCATCCAGCCATCTCATCCTCTGTCGTCACCTTCTCCTCCTGCCCCCAATCCCTCCCAGCATCAGAGTCTTTTCCAATGAGTCAACTCTTCGCATGAGGTGGCCAAAGTACTGGAGTTTCAGCTTTAGCATCATTCCTTCCAAAGAAATCCCAGGGCTGATCTCCTTCAGAATGGACTGGTTGGATCTCCTTGCAGTCCAAGGGACTCTCAAGAGTCTTCTCCAACACCACAGTTCAGAAGCATCAATTCTTCGGCACTCAGCTTTCTTCACAGTCCAACTCTCACATGCATACATGACCACAGGAAAAACCATAGCCTTGACTAGATGAACCTTGTCGGCAAAGTAATGTCTCTGCTTTTGAATATGCTATCTGGTTGGTCATAACTTTCCTTCCAAGGAGTAAGCATGTTTTAATATCATGGCTGCAGTCACCATCTGTAGTGATTTTGGAGTCCAGAAAAATAAAGTCTGACACTGTTTCCACTGTTTCCCCATCTATTTCCCACGAAGTGATGGGACCAGATCATATAGACACAGAATGAAAAAAAAAAAGAATTAATGTTTGTTCTATGCCCCAAATTAAGAGAAGTCATTTCCAAATCTTAAGCTAGGGGTTTATGCCATTTTACCTTCAACAAGAAAATAACTACTTTATAGAGAGAACTGTTAGGGATAAAAGGTTTTTTTTAAGTTATTTCTTCTTATTGGCTGGGTTTCCCTGTTGGCTCAGTGTAAACAATCTGTCTGCAATGCAGGAGAATCAGGTTCGATCCCTGGGTCAGGAAGATCCCTTGGAGAAGGAAATGGCAATCCACTCCAGTATTCTTGCCTGGGAAATCCCATACACAGAGGACCCTGGTGGGCCAGTCCATGGGGTTGCAAAAGAGTCAGACACAATTCAACGAATAAAACAACATTTCTTCTTACTAATATTGTGGTTTCCTTTAAAAAGAATTTAAAGAATAAAGACTAAATATAGTTCTATGTTAAAAGTATTTAGTTAATGATAATAGAATCTATACATACATTGTTTTTAGAAGACCCCATTCATTCAACATGGGCTTCCCTGGTAGCTCAGACGGTAAAGAAACTGCCTGCAATGTAGAAGATCTGGGTTTGATCCCTGGGTTGGGAAGGCCCCTGAAGAAGGAAATGGCAACCCACTTCAGTATTCTTGCCTAGATAATCCCATGGACAGAGGCTGATGGACTACAGTCCATGGGGTCACAAAGAGTTGGACATGACTGAGTGACTAACATTCATTCAACATACATATGCATCCATAGCACAGTGCCTAAAATGTGGTTAATGCATATGGATGTTGAATGAATGAATGGACCTCTCTAAACAAACGTTGGGAAGACAGACAAACAATTCTAATATAGTGCCACAGCCAGTGAATGCAGAGTAACATGAGAGAAGAGGCAAGGTTATCACTAAGATGGAAGGGTCAGGAAAAGTGTCTGAGAGGAGCTGAGATACCTGACATGAGTCTTGAGATAAATGGATAAGAGGAGAGGAAGGGAGCTCCAGATAAAGAAAAATTTTAATGTAAAGGGACCCTGGCTTGAGCAAGGAGGAAACATGTCAGAACCACAGGAGCAAATGTAAAGGATGGGCAAAGATGAGGCTGAAAATGTGGGCAAGATGCAGATAATAAGTGCCCTGTATACTACACTGAGACTTATAGACTTTGTCCTATAAAGCACCTATACAGATCTTGAGGGATTGGTACATGTAGTTTCAAGATGAGACTTCCCTAGGGATACTTTTTATTTTCAATTTGATAAAAATCTAAACAAAATTTTTTTGAACAAAAGGATATTCTGGATCATCCCTTTGATTGATTACTGTCACAATCAAATTTGATTGATTTCAAATCACGTTTGCATTTAGAATTGCACTGGCTAAGAAGTGGGACTATTTGTCATTGGCACAGGTTAATGAGAGACTTGGAGACTATTTTATGTAAATGGTGTTTGTCAAGTGAAGATCAAATGAAATCTTAACACAAGGAACAAAGGAAGGTTTTTACAGTGGTTTAAATAAAGAAAAGAGGTGAAGTCACTGGGTAAAGCAATGGCACCCCACTCCAGTACTCTTGCCTGAAAAATCCCATGGACAGAGGAGCCTGGTAGGCTGCAGTCCATGGGGTCGCTAAGAGTCGGACACAACTGAGCGACTTCACTTTCACTTTCATGCATTGGAGAAGGAAATGGCAACCCACTCCAGTATCCTTGCCTGGAGAATCCCAGGGACGGGGGAGCCTGGTGGGCTGCCGTCTGTGGGGTCGCACAGAGTCGGACACGACTGAAGCGACTTAGCAGTAGCAGCAGCAAGAACAGGTCTTTCTGTAAGGAATTCACGCCCCAGAGAACAGTGAAGCATGACAGGTCCGGCAAACAGTCTCACTGGTATCAGTGAATAAGCATTCATCAGAATTTGTTTCATAGTTTTACTTCATTTAATGTTTGAGCATTATAGTTGTTCAAAAGATACAACATAAGGAGTTTATATACAGTTTTATATTTGCATATATCTAATGCACTGAACATATTTTAAGTTCACCATAGAAAATCCTAGGTATCTACTTGCTGCTGCTGTTGTTAAGTCACTTCAGTCGTGTCCGACTCTGTGCAACCCCATAGATGGCAGCCCACCAGGCTCCCCCGTCCCTGGGATTCTCCAGGCAAGAACACTGGAGTGGGTTGCCATTTCCTTCTCCAATGCATGAAAGTGAAAAGTGAAAGTGAAGTCGCTCAGTAGTGTCCAACCCTCATGGAATGTAGCCTACCAGGCTCCTCCGTCCATGGGATTTTCCAGGCAGGAGTACTAAAGTGGGGTGCCATTGCCTTCTCCAAGGTATCTACTTAGGTTTGAGAAATTCTGCTCTGGGTGACTGGAAGCCACTGAAAGATTTAATAGGGAAATGACAGATTTGTGCTTTAGAAAAATCACTCTGGCAGCAGTGTGGAGGGTTGGAATTGGAAGTATTTAAGGCAGAGAGGAGGCTACTTAACATAATAATGTGAAAAAATGGTGAGGCCCTAAATTACTTGGGGTGGGTGGGATATGAAGAGTAGATGGATAACAGAATCAAAAGTATTTGGCTGAAGGTGATGGAAAAGAGGGCAGCTAGGACGACTGTCCCTTGGGTGACTTGTTTGTGAGACCACTGAAAGACAAGCAAATGGGGGTGAAGGGAAAGGAGAAAAAAAAAGATGAATTCAATTCAGCAGTGATTTGAATTTCATTTCAGCCAAAGAAAATCCAGTTATCTTTTCTGGGTCTGTTTTCTCAGTGACAGCTGCATTCATGAATTACCAAATTAACTATTATAGCGCTCTCTAAAAATATACAAAGCACTCCACAGTACGCTGTAAATAAGTCATGAAAAATCAGCAAAAGCCCAGGCCCCAAAGGAAATTTAGCAGGATGGAAATTTAGCAGGGTTAAAAAGTTTCATTCTAAACGCTTAAAAACAGCGCACTCACTTTTTGCCCTGTCAGTCCGATGCAATCACACCCTAGCCCATGTGTGAACAAGAGGCCACGTGGGAGACGCAAAGGCACCACGCTCAAGGGACTTACAGGCAAAGCAATGAGTCTCGTCTGGGACATGCTTACTGAAAACTTAGTGTGGTGGGAATGGCATATCCTCAGTGACACAGCCCCTGAGGATATGACAGGAAACTTGACCCGACCGGGAGGGCCACTCACAGTTATCTTAGAGGAATCAACGTGGAACATCTTAGGCAGTCTAAAAACAATGTAAATATTTCATATTTCATTCCTCAATAAAGAGGAGGGGGAAAAGGCGAGAGGAAGGAAAATGCAGCCATTATCGCAAAGCCAGCCTGAGTCTCCACGGGCCACGGAGGGGCGGGCCTCTAGAAAAGAGTAATTCAACTCTACTTTGGTAGTAATGTCAGTATTTTCACCACTAACTCATAATTACAAAGCACAGTGTTCAAGGACCCAAAATGTTTAACCATCCACAACATCCAACGTTAAGACTGAGGGGAAAGCCGAGGGCGTACCTTTCTTTTTCACAGGACGCTGCCTTGTGGGGAGGAAAGGGACGGTCGCACACGACACAGACGCCCTCTCGGCACCCAGCCAGGGCTCCCAGAACCAAAGTCTGGGACTTTCAAGCGTGGGGGCACAGGGGCGCCAAGGGACGGACCCCTGAATGCACGGAGCGAACACGGAACGGACACCAAGAAGCGGCAGCACAGCGCCCCCACAATCCTCCCCAGGCGTCGCGAACAGAGCCGGAAAGCCAAGCCAACCCTATGGCGCAGCCTCCGCCCGGCCTGAAGAGGCGGGGTAAGGTGGGGCCGCGGTGGGTTGGAGGCGGGGCCGAGGCAAGTTGGAGGCGGGGCCTGGGCAAGGGCTCATTGTCCGCTGCCTGATGGGGATTGTAGTTCTGGGTACAAGCCAGGCTCCCTCTGCGGACACTGGGAACTACGTTTCCCGGCAAGTGAACGGCTTCGGCTGACTGCGCGTTAAGTACGTTGCAGTGTCTGCCGCTGGGTCCGGAGTTGGATAGCGTTTGCCGGGCCAGCCCGGAAGGGGGTTTTTCCTTGCCCAATCTCCGCTCTCAGGCGGCGCCGGCTCTGTCGTCCCTCGCCACACAGCTGTGCCTTTCCGGGCCCAGCTCCCAGTGTCAGTTTTTCTGGGCTCCTCGAGGAGTTGGGGCCAAGAGGTTCGGGCCCGGCGCGGGAGTAAGGGGCGCGCCCCTCTTCCGCTCTGCCAGCCCCGCGCCTCCATGGGCCCAAGCCAGAAGCCCAACGTGTGCGGCCGGCTCAGTCGCCGGGCGCTGGGCTTTTTCTCGCGCGACGCGGGCATGGTGCAGAGGACGAACCTGGGCATCCTGCGGGCGCTGGTGTGCCAGGTGACCGCCTGCCGGCCGGGAGGGCAACGAAGGGCAGCGGGGCGACGGGGGTCGGGGGCGTAGGGGAGGGTCAAGCTTACTGCTGGGCTGCAGTTTTTACGCAGTATGCTATGCTATGCTAAGTCACTTCAGTCGTGTCCGACTCTGTGCAACCCCATAGACGGCAGCCCACCAGGCTCCCCCGTCCCTGGGATTCTCCAGGCAAGAACACTGGAGTGGCTTGCCACTTCCTTCTCCAGTGCATGAAGGTGAGAAGCGAAAGTGAAGTGGCTCAGTCCTGTCCAACTCTGAGCGACCCCATGGACTGCAGCCTACCGGGCTCCTCCGTCCGTGGGATTCTCCAGGCAAGAACACTGGAGTGGGTTGCCATTTCCTTCTCCAATGCATGAAAGGGAAAAGTGAAAGTGAAGTCGCTCAGTCGTGTCCGACCCTCAGAGACTCCATAGACTGCAGCCTACCAGGATCCTCCGTCCATTCCCTTTTAAGAAGATCGCAAGTGATGGGCAGGGTGATCACGGCCTTGAAACTAGGGTTTAGTGAATAGCCATTAGCAGAACCGTCACATGCTTTATGGAGAAGGAAACGGCAACCCACTCCAGTATTCTTGCCTGGAGAATCCCAGGGACGGAGGAGCCTGGTGGGCTGCCGTCTATGGGGTCGTACAGAGTCGGACACGACTGAAGCGACTTAGCAGCAGCACATGCTTTTAGTTTTAACTTTCTTATATCTTGCAAACAATTTTTCTAAAAATTAATTACCCCACTTAAGCCGAAATGTGAGGGCAGAGTGAGGAAGAATTGAACATACTATTTTTTAAGAACGTACTTGATTTTGAAAACTGTAAATTTAAATATCCAATTCAAGATTGGTGCACAGTAGAAACTTATGAGTTATTTCCTAAACCGAAATTCCTTGTGTTTTTCAGGAAAGTACTAAATTTAAGAATGTTTGGACAACTCATTCCAAATCACCTATAGCCTATGAGAGAGGAAGAATATATTTTAACAATTATCGGTGCTGTGTCAGCAGGTATCTTGGTGAACATTTTTGATGTAATTCATTTGACTGTTGACCTTTAATTTTTATAGGAACACATGCCTACATTAGTGCTTAGTGTAACAGAATGGAAAAATGGGTTCAAAATAAGGGTAGGGTATAAAATGCATGTAATTTAACATCTTGTTAAACCTAAAGGCTGAGGTTTCATGTGTGTAAATACCAATTTAAAGAGAATTTATAATGCAGGCAAAATGACAGATTGCTGAGTACAGTGTAGTATTTTATTCTGCCTAAGGGACACCAGATGTCAGGAGATCCAAGTACCTACTAATTAGATGCTGTTTTAGAGAAGAATTTCTGTATTTTGGTTTGAAAGTACTTGCCTTTGTTTTAAAAGAAAATTTTCAGACTTACTAATGTAGTATATATTGTATATATATAAATAGTATAGTGAGCCCCCATACATTCATTACCTAGACTCAAAAAGGATCAAGATTTTTGCCACATTTGCTTATCTGTCCCCATATCCTTTTCCTTTATACCTTTGCTAAATATTTTAAAATATATTCCAAACATGCCGTACTTAAGTTTGCTCCTCTAAAATAGTAGGGTTATTTTCTTATTTAGCAGCTTAATGATTCACCCATTTAAAGCATACAATTCAATTTTTACATCCTTGAAATTCATATTCAGTGAAAATGATTTGATGAACCATTGATGGTTCATATAGGCAACCATCACTACAGTTAATTTTAAAACATCTTCATTACCTCGTAAAACCGGGAAACACTAGTCTTTAGCTCTCGCCACCGTACCTTCACCACCCTCAGCCCTATGCACCTGCTAGTCTACTTTGTTTCTGTAGGTTCACCCATTGTGGACATTTCAAAAAAACTGAATCACGTTAATACTTGACTTTTGTGTGTGTGTGTGACTTGTTTTTGGTGACTGGCTTCTTAGTAGATTACCAGTTTATTATAAAACTTTATAACACAGGAACAGCCAGATGGAAGAGATATATAAGGCAAGGTATGTGGGAAGGAGCACAGAAATTCTGTGCCCTCTGAGCATGTCACTCTTGCTGAATCTTCATGTGTTCACCAGCCCAGAAGCATTTCTCTTTTTCTAAAGTATATGTTAAATGCCATACATTTTCCTCTAAGCACGATTTTTCCTGCATCTCACAAATGTTGAAACATTGTATATTCGATTTAAGTTCTCCAGACTTTTTTCTACTTTTTTCTTTGTGCGTGCTCAGTCCCTCAGTTGTGCTCAGTCTGCTCAGCCATGTCCAGCTATGCAAGAATACTGGAGTGGGTTGCCATTTCCTACTCCAGTAGTGCCTTTATATTTAAAGTGGGTTATTTGTATATAACATATATTCAAGTCTTATTTTTTATTCACTCTATCAGTTTGTCTTCTGACAGGTGTATTTTAGACCATTCACATTTAAAGTGATCATTGATATAATTGGTTTGATACCTCCCACATTTGTTTTGTTCTCTTTCTTCTTTTGGTATTCTCATTATGTGTACATTACATGTTTTCTAATTATCCCACAGTCCTTAGATGTTCTGTTCTTTTTTTTAAATTCTTTTTTCTTTCTGGTTTGGGAAATTTCCTTTTTTATCTTTTTCATCTACTAGTTTTCTACTACTAGTTGAAAGAAAGCAACTCTTTAACTAATTTTTATCTTACAATGTTGGAATAACATTATGAAGGTGAAATTCAACAGAGATATTGGTAGTAAATGTTAAAAGGAAAAGAAACAATTCAATATGCTCTAATTTTGGAAAATGATCTGCAGGTGGGTATAAGTGTATAAAGAAAAAGTAGAGTGAAATGAGCCAAAATATTAATAACTGAACCAAAATATTAATATTGGATAGTTTTGTGCTATTATAATTTATTACATATTTGATTTTTTTTCTATGAATGTGTATTATGAATTTTGTGATTAAAAAGTAATGTTGACATTTAGTTAAGAAGAGGAAAGCAAAGCAGCAAGTTGTATTTTTGGTGTTCCAAATCTCTGAATTAAAAAAACACTGAAATCCAAGCAAACACTATCTTATTTATGAAGAAGAATAATCTTTTTTCCCCCCAGTGTTGCATCAGAGCCACGAAAACTTTATGAAATGCCAAAATGTTCCAAATCAGAAAAAATAGAAGATGCTTTATTATGGGAATGCCCAGTGGTAAGATTTGCATTTGTAGCGTGTTTCTAAAACATTTGTAGTCTAGAAGAACTGCTTATTGTTAATATATTGTATAAAGAAATAAAATGTTTAAGTATCATAGTGATTCTTAAACCTTGAAAGGAAGCAAAAAGAGCATATTTTTTACTTTTATTTTTCCTCATGAAGTAAATTCTGTCTTAAAAAATTATATGTTAATACTATGAATATACTTTTAATTTTTAATACCATTTTTTAATCTTGAAAACTAGAAAATGTTATGAACTGATTAAAGGTTTCATAAGTAATATAAGCTAGTTTGTAGTTATTCTCAATGTTTAAGAGATTATTCTAGTTAATATATTGAGACAATAAAATATTTAGGGCAGCTGTTATGTTTCATGACTCTGAAAGTGGATTCTTATGGGTTTCCTCTATTTATCTTCTTAGGAAATATAAGATAAAAATGAAAAATAAAATAATAGATAAGCTCATTCCATCAGATCTGTATTGCCCCTGTGTATATTTTTCAGAACACTTTTTTCATAAGATATTAACATCTTATCCATGTTAGAGGAGTTGGGAAACAAATTTATTTGTAGAATTACTTCACAGAGCCTTTAATACTATTAATACTTATAATAATACTAATGTGGATGTATTGTCAAACCATGTTATTGTCAAACCATTTTCCAAACTCTTTTGATCATAGAACTTCCTATTTTGAGTTATATTTCTAAATATTAATTTTCCATGGGATCAGTGTTGTAAGAAACATTTAAGGAGTACTGCAGCAAGTTAATCCAGTCTTTTAATCTGGCTGTTTTGTTTTTTAGGAAACATAGGATATATGACCAAAAATAATGTTTAAAGTTTATAGACTATGCTTTGCATTTATTATTATAATTCTTTAAAAGGAAAATGAAAAAGACTTGTTTGTACATAAAATTGTAGTTTTCCCTGGACAGTTACTCTCTTTTCATTGAAGTTTCCTTTTTAAAAATAAGAAGCTTTAAATCTATATTTTCTTCTCCAACTCCTTCTTGAAAGTTAGAAATAACTATTTTGCCCCCAACATCTAAAGCCTTCTAATCCACTTTCATTGATGAGGGGAGGAGGATGACAGATTCCTTAATTGAGAAAAAATTTGAAAGACATCAATGCAAAGCAACAAAAATTTAGAGCAATCTTTATAAAAATAAAGTTTCTAGTAACCTAATTCCTAATCTCACTTCTCTTTGAACATTTTGCTCTTCTTATTTGAAGTGAACCAAGAAATTGAGAAAAACAACAAAGCATATAGTATTGTTGTTAATATACTCATTGTGAAACTAAATTTAAACTTCTCTTCTCTTCTTTAAACTTCTCTTCTGAGACAGTGTGTGAAATACAACTTTTAGTTTAGGAAAATAGCTCAAACCTATTATGTTTGCTACCTAATTTTTTTTAATAGGCAAGATATAGGTGATACATTTTTTAAAACTTTAAAAATTCCTCGAGACAATACTTATGTAAGACATCAAAGAATAAAAAAAAATTACATCATTGCCTATGATTTTAGTGTAAGACTTAAGTAGCTAATAAGTTTAAACACACACACACAACCAAGGAACACACACACAGAAAAACCTTGTTTCTTTCCCTACCATTTGAAACAGGAGATAGATCTTAAGGCATATAAGTAAAATAAATGTGCCTGCATTCTTTTCTATTTACTTTTCAGCTGAAGCAATATTAGATTAATTTTAACTTCTCTATTCTTAACTTTCATCTTTGAACTTCCTTTTTATTCTACAATTCAAAGTAGAACCCTTGGCTTCTCTTTCTCTTCCTGCCTCAGACTTCCACCCTAAGGTAGCTCCTCAGTGGCAGATGTGCTCTTTTGGAGGGTAGTTCATTGGAGTCGAGGATTATCTTTAAAACTAGGTCCATCTCTGTTCTTTGGCAGCTTTGATTCTGGATGTTAGCTTTCCACTTGGAGTTAGAGTAGAGCCACAGTGACTAGTGGGATAAATTGCTTTTTTCCCATTTTAACTTTTATCAATAGGAAAACAAGTCTTGGAATAAAGAAACATCTGTTCTAGGAAATGACTCTTAATTGCTTATGCTATCTAATGTTATACTTGGTTTTAAGAACTATTATTGTTATCATAGCAGCATCATTAGTATTATTTGTATTACTGTTGTTATTATGATGATGATTGGCTAACATTTGTTGAATACTTAATGATTAATAATTAATAAGTAATAATTATTTCTGGAGAAGGAAATGGCAACCCATCCAGTATTCTTGCCAGGAAAATCCCATGGAAAGAGGAGCCTGGCAGGCTACGGTCCATGGGGTTGCAAAAGAGGCACAATTTTGGCAACTAAATGAAAAAATAATTATTTTAGGTACTGCTTAAGCACTCTGTGTGAATAAGCTGACTTAATAAATTAATAATGAAAATCATTTCTCACAATTTTAATCTTTCCTCATCTTATTTATTTTCTCACTAATATTTATTTTTAAAATTGACTTGTTTGACTGTTTAGCTGTTTTCTTTGGATATGGATTACTGTAGATTGTTCATGATCAAGCAGTTTCAGTTTTATCTCTTTTAAGGGAGAAATGCTTCCCAATCCATCAGATTATAAATCCTCACTCATAGCACTGACTGCTCATAATTGGCTACTTCGTATATCAGCAACTACAGGAAAGGTCCTTGAGAAAATATATCTTGCTTCATATTGCAAATTCAGGTATTAACTGTGACTCTGTTGTTTAAAATTTGATTATGAAAAATTGAGACTTATAGCCTAGGATATTTCAAGATTTTTTTTTTTAAGTTTTCCATTGTATATGTGGATCTCAGTTTATAAATCTATTTATCTCTCCTCATGACTGCTTTTGAAGATCGAAGGATGGAGACCTTTATCATTTATCTTTGTATTCCTCATAAGTAACTAACGTCTAGTAGTTGTCAGATACCCTTTTTTAAAAAAATTTACTTTTTACAAATAGTATTTTTTATGTAGGATGTATTTTTTGGTAGATTTTTCTGAAAGCTAGTCTGTTGCAGTTAAATTACCTGCCTAATATAACCTAAGAACTGTTACTTATAAACTCATAGTTTTATAAATTAGATGTAAATTTTTGGGATGAATATAAGCATGCAAAATGTGAATGTACTATTTTTAAATGTTTTTTGTAACTTCTGTTTTACGTCAGGAATGGTTTTTCGTTTTCTAAGTTTTGAATATTGACAGATCGAGCACAATTTTTATTCATTGAGACTCCAGAAGGATTAAAATTATATATATATAAATAGAAATAAATGCATATGAGGATCTTCAGGGAATTCTTTTGTTTATTTTTTAAAATAAATTATTTCTATAATTTAAGTAACTGAAAAACTGTTCACTTATAAAATATCTACTATATTTTTATTTGAAGTATAAGGAAACTGACCTAAATGAGTAAACTTTTCTTTATTCTTTTAAAAGATATTTGAGCTGGGACACTCCTCAAGAAGTCATTGCTGTCAAGTCGGCTCAGAACAAAGGTTCAGCATTGGCCCGACAGGTAGACATCTTTAAAAATTCAGTAAAATAAAGAATTTGTTTCCAGAGGAACTTGTCTGAAAATTTGTTATGAGAGAACTAATGATCTTTGGTTTCTGGAGCATGCTATCAAAATTGTTTACCACGAATTTAAAATATTCTCTTCAAGCCACTCTGGGGAAGTACAACAGATTACTTTCCATTCCATAGCAGAAAAACAGTTACTAAACCTTATTCTTCAAAGTAAAGAAGCTACCTTCTTCAAGCAGAGAAATCACTCAAGATTTAACTGTTGATGTTTTTTCTATTTCATTTATCCATGTTAGTGTAATACTAAATGATACGACCACGATAATGCTGTGTCTTTTGATTAGACTCTTGATGATTACAATTCCAGTTTATAATATAAATTAAATTGTGTTATAATATAATCCAATGTATTAATTTATATTATAACATGATCTATTACATAGTACATACATACATACATTTTGTTATAATATAAAGTATGTTTTTTACAAAATATATTGTGTTGTAAGAAATGCTTACTCTTAGTTATGCTTGTTTTAATAGGTTTTTGTATGTATGTGTATTTTGTAGTGTCTGAAAAGCTAAAGGTTTAGTGGACATATTTTGAACATGTAGGCTTTCCTGTTTAAGTAACTTTTCAATTTGATAGAAGATGGTTTTCAATTCATGAAAATAGATTGTTTTTATTAAAAAATTTTTATAAAAAATTTTCATAGAAGTATAGTTGTTGTACTGTATTGTGTACATTATAGGTGTACAATATAATGATGCATGGTTTTTCAAGATTATACTCCATTTACGTGCTCAGACACTCAGTTGTGTCCGATTGTTTGTGATCCCATAGATTGTTTAGCCCCGCAGGGGCCTCTGTCTATGGGATTCTCCTGGCAAGAATACTGGAATGGGTTGCCATTTCCTTCTGCAGGGGATCTTCCCACCCAGGGATTGAATCCGCGTCTCTTGTGTCTCCTGCATTGGCAGGCAGATTCTTTACCCTAGCGCCACCTGGGAAGCCCATCCTCCATCTATAGTTATTATAAAATACTGGGTTATTCCCTGTGTTGTACAGTATATCCCTGTAGCTTGTTTTATACATAGTAGTTTGTACTTCTTAATGCCTAATTCTTGTATTATCCCTTGCCTGTTCCCTTTACCCACTGGTAACCACTGGGAAAATAGTGGTGTTGATATATTCTTGAGAGTGGTCTGTGATTTTAGTCTTTCCTTTTAGGCAGGCATTCAACAGCCTGTTTTGCTGTATCTTGCAGTGTTCCATGTGCTACCTTTTTCACTCATAGGGATTCTGGAGATCAACAAAAAGGTAAGAACTCATTTCTGATTTAATTATAATATTAATTTTTTTACATTAATGTTTAATTGTTTATTGCTATGCTATGCTAAGTCACTTCAGTCGTGTCCGACTCTGTGTGACCCCACAGACGGCAGCCCACCAGGCTCCCCTGTCCCTGGGATTCTCCAGGCAAGAACACTGGAGCGGGTTGCCATTTCCTTCTCCAATGCATGAAAGTGAAAAGAGAAAGTGAGGTCGCTCAGTCATGTCCGACTCTTAGCGACCCCATGGACTGCAGCCTACCAGGCTCCTCCGTCCGTGGGATTTTCCAGGCAAAAGTACTGGAGTGGGGTGCCATCGCCTAAGTTTTTAATTAAGAAGTTAAAAGCAGCTACCCAAATCCTAAAAGCAGTAAATGGAGAAACTGGAATTTGAACTTATATTTGACTCCAGAGATTAAACTAAATTTTAAAATAGAGTGGCTACTTTATTTTAGCATTCATTATTTGAAAATACATTTGAATTACACAAATCCTTCTTTTCAAAGTGGGGAACAAGGATCAGGGAATAGAAAGTCATGGGCTAGTCAAAAACAAAGCAAACCATAACTATCCTTTTAAGAGATGACAAAAAACACAACTCATGAATTTAATTGTTCTTTTTGTGCTTGTGGATTAAGTAATTGTGTGTGCTTATTACAGTCTACAACAGGAATGTAGTCATAAATTGTTTCTATGTATTCTTACATGTTCAAGATAATAATCTGAGGGATTTGATTTTGATTGTGGTTATTTGAAACTAAAGTACATCTTTCACTTACCATGCATAGTCAGACTGCCCAGGGGCCAGGTTCAGACCGTACTTGAAGCTCTTTGCTGGGGTAGTAAAACCTTTACTAAGTGATTTATCTTGAGTGGAAACAGAAACAGATTTTCACTTAATTTCTACTTGTTCTTTCCTTGCTATGAATATTTGTCTATGTTGGTTGGCTTTTGTTAAATATTGAAAGAGGCACAGAATCAAGTTCTTTATCAGAGCTCTGTGGAGCATCACAACAGGATCCAGTGCACAGAACAGAGACAGCAAACAAGGAGCCAAAGCCTTACTCAAGATCAGCTAGATTAAATGTCTCTGTATGTATTTGGTCTTTAACATGTTTGGTTTTTATATGACTAAAAAATCAAATAATATTAGATGTTTAAAGAACAAGGTAATGATAAAATTCTCGAGTTGGCTGTTTTTTATTAGAATTATTTTCTTAGATCAAATCTTTTCACCACTAGCTGAAACAGGTCCCTTTATAAATAATATTTTATAAAGAATAGGTCCCGGTATTTATTCAGCCATGCAAATATTGCATGGTAGAATTAAATTTTACCAATTTACACCTATGTCCATAAGGAAAGGGATTTATTAAAAGATTTTGACAAAACTGAAATAAATGAAAGCTGCTGCATCATTTTGAAGGATATATATTAAATTCCCATTAGTACTTCAGTTTGAGACCCTGGAGGTTACCACTCACCCCTAATAATACCTTAGCTGCAAGTTCCTAAATTATAATGAAGTTGGAATGTTAGGCAGCAGTATTGTAGTGGTAAACTGAATATTAAACAGATACACATACCACGGTGAAAACTCAGAGGATTGGCCTTCTGGTGTTTTCTCAGGTGATGTCTACCTTTCCCCTCAGATTTTCGGGAACGTCACAGATGCCACCTTGTCTCATGGAATACTGATTGTGATGTACAGCTCGGGACTGGTCAGACTTTATAGCTTCCAAGCCATCACCAAGCAGGTAGAGAAAATTCAAATTTGCCATATTCAGATTAACTTGAGATTTGGATGGAGGTATGATTTTTTTTAATGAGATATTTTTAACATAAGGCTCTAGTATAGATTTCAGCTCTACAAAACTGTACAAATGCAGAAAGGCAAAGTAACCTTTAAAAGAGGGGTGGGAAGATAAATAGAAAGGCCCTTAAATAAATAAAAGACATTTCTTCTGTCATATACATGTAAATTTGATTTTTTTTTCTCTCTCTGGACAGCAAATAAGTAGGTGCTAAAGCCACCATTTTTGTTTTGTTTTGTTTTGTTTTAGTTCATGCAACAGAAACTTGACTTAGGGTGTGCATGCAGATGGGGTGGGACTACTGGAACTGTAGGAGAGGCTCCCTTTGGCATTCCTTGTAATATTAAAATCACAGGTATGGCTACAATACAGTACTTTTTTCACCTTAAAAATTAAGTGGTCGTATTGATAGTGGTTAATTGTAATCATCCAAATGTTTTTTTCCTAAATTCAATTCATTTTGCTCCTATGCAGAGTATTCCTTGCTTTTGCCTAAGTGTTCACAGAAATCTGTTATTCATTGAAATAAAGGCCTGGGGATGCTGGGCCTTGCTTGGCCAGAGATCTGTAACCTTTGGCAAGTGACTTTACCTTTCTGGTCTTGATTTCCTTATCTACAGAATAATAAGTTACAGCAAATGATAATGCCTTAGCTCCTTTAGAACTCCAAGTTTTGCAATTCAGTGAAATTTATCCAACTTAAAGATCAATAAGGCACAAAAAAGAAAATTATATACAATTTTATAAGTATAATAAAAATGTTCTGTTTAATTAGCTTTTCAAATTCAGCAGTTTGTTGAAAAGAAAACTGCTATAAAATTGAGCAATGTATGTCAGATAAACCATAACTGACCAGAGTTCATCTCATCAATGCAAGGATTACTTAATGCAAATAGATATAAAAATCATGAGTAAATTTAAAAAGAAAATATATTTTGTTATCCTAATATTTGTTTATCTTTATTCTTAGTTCATTAAGTTATTTTTTATCATGTTGTGGACATTTACTTCTAACCAATAAACATATGTAGGTAAAACTCCAAAGGTTTTTCTAATATGGGTCAAAATACAGTTTTTTTCTATTGTTATACAACATTACATCATCAACAGATCAAGAAACAAATGAAAGACTTAATTGTGAGAAAGGAAATGTTCTTTTTATTAGTAAATAACAAAGTATGAGGACTGAGAGAGTTCAGTATAGCCAATTATCCAAGAAGCTCAAAATAAAATTTTAAAAATTACTCAAATTTTTAGGTGTCTTGGGCGAGCTGAATTAGGCAGTTTTGTAAAAACTCAGCCTTAGCAATGCCTCCTATGTGTGTGTGTGCTCAGTCACTCAGTGACGTCTGACTCTCGTGTGACCCCATGGACTGCAGCCACCAGGCTCCTTTATCCATGGGATTTCCCAGGCAAGAATACTAGAGTGGATTGCCATTTCCTACTCTATTTGATACAAATACAGAAGGCAAGAATCTGTTAAGAATTTGAAAATTACAGACTCCAGTGATAACTAATATGTATTATTTTGAAGAGAGTTTCCCTAAATGGTAGCATTGTTCTCTTTGAAATGCAGATAATAAGCAATTAAAACAAAGAACAGGGTGATAAAGAAAGCTCATGGAGCCTCTGATTGTGCTGTGATTTTGGTCCCTGTTTACAGAGAGAAGACTGGACTTGGGATCACAATCTTGGTCTGCTCCTATGAGAATGAAATTCCACTACTAATTGGTGGTATGGTAGTGAGCAATTACTTAACCTCTATGGGCCTCACTTTTATCAGCTTTAAAATAATAACATTTGAAAATATGATCTGTGAAATCATGTGCCATTGTAAAACAATACAGTAATTGTTAGACATTTAGCTTAGAAGAGTAACGTATTATATTGGAAACTTTGTGTATTTTTTCAGACTATGTTGACTGAAATTCAGTTTATTTCTCTAGATTTGTTTTTCAGGATCAGTAAAACCTATACAAAATGCTTATTTTAACTTTAAGTAACTTTTTTAAGACAAAGCAGTTCATTTTCATTATAGAAGAATTAGGAATTAATGAAAGAATAGAGAAAGGTTAAAACACTCACAGTCATCCTGCATGGCATTAGTTGCTATCACCTCTGTGTTTTTTGGATAATCTTAAAATGTATATATGCCTAAAACCAAAAAAGAATCATACTGTGAACACTGTTTCATAACTTGCTTTTTCAAAAATCAACTCTTTTGAAGTATAATTTACATGCACTTAAATGCAGCCATTTAAACTGTACAATTTGAGTTTTGCCAAATATTTGTATCCATGAAACCACTCCTACAATCAAGATTTAGAACACTTTAATCACTCCAAAGTGTTCCCCAGTGCCCTTTCCAGTCAATTTCCTTCTACCCCCAGCCTTCAGCAACCAGTGAATGTACTTTCTTTCACTCTAGATTTCTAGAGTTTTGTATAAATGGAAGCATATGATATGTAATTTTTGTCTGACATCTTTCACTCACCATATAATTTTTTAGATTCATTGCATATAGTTATCTGTAGCCTAACCCACTTTTAAATGTTAATATATTAAAATATTAATTTCCATTGGGATTATTTAATAGATGGTCTTGTGAAAACAATAAAGTTAGAGTCCTGTCTCTTTACATCTAAAGAAACAATAGGTGGATCAAAGATTTTAAAGTTCTGTGAGAAAACTTAGAGAATCCTTTTATCGCAGAGTTGAGAAGACCTTTCTGACACAAGCACAAAGCCATTAAAGAAGAGACTGCTGAATTTGGCTACATAAAGATAAAGTGCTTCATGGTAAAAACAAAAGTAAATTAAAGCACACACACAAACCAACCAAAATTCGAACAACAAATAGGGGACATATTTACAACATACACTATAAAGGGGTAATTGCCTCACTATATATGAGTTCTGCAGGCCAATAAGAAAAAATGACAACGTGGCAACAACAACAAAATGAGCAAAGGATATTGTGCAGAAGAAGAGGAATATAAGTGACTTTTAATTAGGAGAGGACAAAGCTCAATGTCACTGATAAGAGAAGTGCAAGTTAACACTACCATGAGATACTTCTATTTAGATTCTCAAACATCAAAAAGTTAGGTAACAGAATTGCTGAAAGTATAGAAGAGACACGGTTGTTTATTGTTGGAGTCCCGTGTGGAGGACAATTTGTCAATATATTTCAAAAATTTAAATGCATGTATTCCTTGAGCAATTCCATTTTTAAAAATTTATCCCAGATATATTCACATGTGTACAAAATGACAAACATAGAATTATAACATTTTTCTAACAACAAAAGATTGGAAACAATGTATATATTGATAGGTGACATTGGTATTCTTTCATTGTTTGGCTGTGTCATAAACTTAATTATTAAAAAGAAATAGGAATTATTTTTGCTCCTTTATAGAGAAGTTTCCAGTATATATTAGTAAGTGAAAAAAGGAGTGCAAAACTATGTGTGTAAAAAGCCTCATTTGTGTTGTATTCATATGCATATGTTAAAAATATAGATGTGAGCACATGGTTTGAGGATTGCTTGAAGTATCTGGAAGGATACACAGAAAAAATGATAAATGATAGTTACTTCTGAGGGAATCACATAGAAGGAAAACTTAGTTTTCATTATATTTTTTTCTGATACTTTTTGAATGCAGTGCTCGTATTATCTTTGCCAAAGAGTAGTCCTCTGTATATGTGTGCACATGCTAATTAAGCCCCTCAAGGTTTTAAGAACTTAATTTATGTACCATTATATGTGTAACTTTCCCCTGTGGCTCACCTGGTAAAGAATCTGCCTGCAATGCGGGAGACCTGGGTTCGATCTCTGGGTTAGGAAGATCCCCTGGAGAAGGGAAAAGCTACCCACTCCAGTATTCTGGCGTAGAGAATTCTATAGAATGAATAGCCCATGGGATCACAAAGAGTTGGACACGACTGAGCGACTTTCATATGCATAAACTATAAATTTATTTAACCAGTTTACTATGGACATTCACTTTCATGCATTGGAGAAGGAAATGGCAACCCACTCCAGTGTTCTTGCCTGGAGGATCCCAGGGACAGGGACCTGGTGGGCTGCCGCTGGGACCCCTGGTTGGGTCGCACAGAGTCGGACA
This sequence comes from Tragelaphus eurycerus, assembly GCA_935064755.1. Taxonomy (NCBI): domain Eukaryota; kingdom Metazoa; phylum Chordata; class Mammalia; order Artiodactyla; family Bovidae; genus Tragelaphus; species Tragelaphus eurycerus. The sequence goes on from CAKXYN010000060.1 coordinate 2,679,470, forward strand.
CGACTGAAGCAACTGAGCAGCAGCATGGACGTTTAGGTTTTTAAAATTTTCTGTGCTTATAAAAAAGTACAAGAGTATTCCTGTAATTATGAATAATACTGAGATTTCCTCATCACAGGGTGTGAAATCAGCCATTCTTTGCAAACTCCTAGCCCTTTCAATTGAGAATAGAATTAGAGATCAAAATTTGGGATCTTGGGGCAAATGGTGACACACCAGAGTTGTAGTGAATCAAGTCCTGATGCTACTTTGGGGCCATTTTTAGCAACTTCTGGGAAAAGTATTTCTTCCTAAATACATCTTTTTGCATTAATTTTTTTTCCATTATGAGTTCCTATTTTATATTCTCTACAACTTCCCTATTTAAATTTTTAACCCCCAATTCAAACTCTAATTATACTTTTTTCTCTTCATAATTCTTTTCCTCATCCACCACCATTTGGTATCCACCATGTTATCACATATGATGTTTATATATCTTTCATAATTTACTGACTGATGTACTCTGCCCATTTATCTATTGGGGTATCAATAGTTTTCTTATTGCTTAAAAAAAGCCTCTTTATATATTAAGAATATCACCCTTTCCTTGAAAGGTTTCTTCAAGGGTGTTTTAAATGTACTTGATTTGTTTGTATCCGTCTGTTCTTTCTCCTGAAGACTTCAGTTTGTGAACTCACATTTCATTATTTGTTTTTCTCCTTTGTGTAGCTTTAAGTAGTAAGTTGCCCTTATGCAGAGGACTAACCAGGCACACACTTCTATATGTAACATGTGACTCTGTAGTGAATGCTCTCCCTACGACAAGTCCCTTTATAGATGGTGGTGGCCTCATAAACCAAAGATTAGACTCTGAAGTTAGAAGCAAAGGACTCAGATTAGCCACCTTCCCAAACAGGCTAAGTGGTATCCTCATAAGGGCTCTCCCCAAAGAATTCTGGTCTTCAGAAGCAGCAGCACCTTCTGTTTATGCTTGTCTGCAAAAGTAAGTCTGTTACACTCCGTATAAAATTAAGTATCATCAAAGAAGACTAGGAAGCACTAACAGATAGTCCTTTTGTGGTGTCAACCTCCAAAAGACAGTTGCTGACAAGATATATAAAGTAATTTAACCTTAAAATTAACTTGTCTAATACTAGTAGTAGTGGCTCTCCTTTGATAAAACTTCCACTGCGACAAGACCCATCCTAAGTGGTTACTTTCATTATGACTCATATCACTTCTACTGAATAAACTTAAGCAATACTTCTCTTGTAAAGTTTGCTAAATATAACCTGTTAGTCTAGAATATGAAAGATCTCTTCCTCACATTTGAAGGAATTATTAGACCTAATACCTGGTTGGATTTTTATGAGAGTTGGAAATAGTATCTAACCGAGGTACTTATTAAATGGCAACTGCTTTTATTACGTGTACCTTGTCATTTTTTTGCCATCGTAGGCACCTTCAGCCCACTTTATTGCCCTCCAGCTGCTTGTCACACATATCCTGAAAATGGATGTCTAGAAAGTTGACTGATAACCTAACAGCTGTTTGCTACTTGCCTTTTCTTATCAGTAAACCTCTTTCCAGATTGTATTTTATTTCCTTGAACATAGTCATTTTTCATTGGTAGAAACTAATAGATGATACATGCAAAGAAAGGTTGAATTCAGTTCATGAATGTTCTAAAGCTACCAGAACAAAGAAGCTAACAAATTCCTCTTGCCCATCTCTGCAGATACACCACCACTGCTCTTTGAGGTGTCCTCACTGGAGAATGCTTTTCAGATTGGAGGCCATCCTTGGCACTACATCATTACACCTAATAAGAAGAAACAGAAAGGAGTTTTCCATATTTGTGCCCTAAAGGACAATTCCTTGGTAAATCATGGTGGTCAGGCTTTAGTAGTAAATTAATATCAGAAATTCTTTATTTTTGTGGCTCAGAGGGTAAAGCATCTGCCTACAATGTGGGAGACCCCAGTTCGATCCTTGGGTCAGGAAGATCCCCTGGAGAAGGAAATGGCACCCTACTCCACTCTTGCCTGGAAAATCCCATGGGTGGAGAAGCCTGTAGGCTACAGTCTATGGGGTCGCAAAGAGTCAGACACGACTGAGTGACTTTACTTTTCACTGACTCTAATTGGTCCACATTCCCAGGAATTACTTTTCAGTTTGTATCAGTAATTTGTAAACAGTGTAAAGTACAGGAGAACACAAAGAATATAGCAAACACTTGTGTGTACTACTCATAATTTAAAACATTATTAACATTTGAAAATTCTCTGGGCACCATAGATGTATTAGTCTTTCTTCTTACCATCTCCTTGACCTCATGTAAAGCATCTCAGAAGCTCCATAGTGGGAATCATTGGTGGAATGTGTTCAGGCTGCCCCTGAAATTACTAGTGGAATGTGTTGTTGATTCTGCTTCTTCACAGTTTGTTGCTCTTGGTTTTTCCAAGCAGAATTAGATAGTATTTTGTTGGTCACAGTATAAACATTGAAACACCAAGTTTTCAAGGATATTTTAAAGTTATATATGGCAGAATAGGAGGACAGGGTATATAGCAAGACAATAGAAATTTTTACCCTTTGAATTAATTTTCTTTATTTTCTTTTTAGAAATGATTTAGGCATTGATTTATCATTTAGTAAACATTATTGAGGACCTACTATATGCCAGACGTGGCTGGAGACAGTCCCTTCTCACAAGTTCAAAACAAAGCAGATAGGTAGATTAAGTAAAATGCAATCCATTCAGTACAGTGGTTGAGATGAGAGCAGAAGAGGGAGTGCTCAGAGGAGGGGGGTTTTTATGTCCTTGTTTTATATTGTTGATTTACTTTAGTTCTGGAACCTCTTGATACATCAAAGTAACTTTTTGTGAGACAGACTCAGCTTATTCCACACCCTTCTCTTCCAGAATCTTTCTCAGTCAGTCTCTGTTGGACCCAGTGGCGTTGAGAGTCACCAGTCACCTTTTACCACCCTAAAGATTTGCACAGTCTTGGGTCTGTTTATCTATTTCACTTTAGATCATGGCCACCAGGAAACACTGTGTATAGTATCTTTGGATTTTTTTTTTTTGCAGAAGCATTCTTCCCTTCGGTTTTCTCATCAACCTGTCACATGTGGCACCTCCTGTTTGGCCCAGCCCAGTGACATACTCTTCTCTAGTGGATTCTGGGGACTGTTTACCACAAGTTTGTGCTTTGGTTGTTTGTCTCCCAGCAGTGGACATCCTTCAGCCACCAAGGACTCTGTCACATTGCTTTTTTGTTGAAATTTCTATCCAGTCAAACCCTGCATAGTTCATATTCTTCCCAAATAAAAACTGATAATATATTCTTTTATGTGTGCGTATAAAATGGCCTTCAATATCTACATCAAGCATGCCTATCTAGTACTCTATTTGTATAATTACTAATTGTAATATTTAGTCAGATCTGTATTTTAGCATATTCATAAATAATTGCTGAATCCAGGGGAGTTTTCAGTACTTTGCTGGACAACTTCATTGCAGTGACATTACCTTACTGATGCGTATGTGCGTTACTTCCGCACCTGTCAGTCAGAAGAGTTGGTAACTCAAAAATATATGTGCAGGGGAACGGAAGAATTCAGAAAATGACTTGTAACTTTCTATTAAACTGAGCCTTAAACTAGCATTCAAGCAAATAATAACTCCAGAAGCTGATAATAATGCTGCCTAGTATTTAACACAAAGAGAGATAATGTTTCTTTCGCATGTTGTGTTTAGATATTATAATAAAGAGAATAGTCTCCTAAAGAAGGATATGGGTTATGTGTGCATGTTTCTGTGTGCATGTTTATTTTAAAAAAATATTAAAAAGTTTGATGTTACATGAAGGAGCATTTGGAGATAATGCCAACACGGACACATTAACTTTATTTTTGGCCAAGCTGCGTAACAGAGGCAAGATCTTAGTTCCACGACCAGGAATCAAACTCACACAGTTTGATCAATGGAAGCACAGAGTCTTAACCACTGGACCATTAGGGAAGTCAGTGGTTGGAACCAACATGTTTAATTTCATTGACATTCTTATATGTAAAGTGCAATAATACAACCATTTACCTTAGAAATCATTAGGTTCTTAAAAAATTAAAATACTTGTGCTAATTTGATACATAAAATGTGCTAAATTCCAATTACTAAAAAAACATGGCATACAAAGCACTTGCGATGTAGCCCTTGCCTGCTTCTCCAGTCTCATGACTGGACACTCTGCTTCTCAATTTAATTTTGTCTGCTACTCATGTTTTTGCATATGCGTGCTATATGGACAAATATATCTGTACTTTTGATCATGCTCTCTCTTCTTTCAAGCCACTTTCTCATTTTAAGGCAGAGTTCAAGGTCCTGAAATTCTGCTTACCTGGTTTGGATGCTTGATAATATCCTGTGTATGGCTTGACTCCTTTTTTTCTCCACAGCCTTACTCTGTTTCTGTCTCCCCTCTTGAATATGAGCTTCTGGATAACAGAGATCATGTTTAGTGCGTGTCAGGTATGAACAGCTAGTGTCATACCTTGAACATGGTGTCCTGTCAGTATATGCTATGGAATTAATACTTTTATATGTCGAAAGCTTTGAGTATCTAATAAAAAAGAAGGTGTCATTTCATTTTACATTGGAGAAATTGAATGACTTGGATAAAGCCAGAAAAGTTAATGTATCCATGATGGTATTAGTCCCCAGTGCTCCTGTGTGTAACGTAAAACATTTGTTACATATGTGATCCATATGGCAGTATTGTTTTCTTTATTTTAATGTTTAAAAATACTACTATGAAATAAATCTCTCTACTTACCTTAAGTGCTAGGTAGTAGTATACCATTTCCTTAGCATTAGTTTAATATCTGACTTTCGCACGGAGACTGTCTGACCTGTTTCATTGCATGTTTATTTTTGTGCTGTCTACTCTTCTGATTGACAATCTGTTGAGGATAGGAAAGGGATAAAGAAGTTGTGGGAGACGGCAAGTACATAATTATGACAGTTAAATAAGGGAAAATGCATGTACCTTGAAGGCTAATCTGCTATTTATTAATAGTAGGTGCAGAACATTATGCAAATGATTTTTCCTCTTTGTGCATCAGTTTCCTCATGCATATGGTGAGGATAGCAATATATGCTTCAAGAATTGCTGAGATCAAAAGAAACAATGAGTAGAAAACATGTAATCCAGTGCCAGACACAAGTTAGATGTTTGAGATATGGTAACTTAAGTTATTATTTGTGAGGCATGGTGCATGGTACACCTGTGAAATTTCTGTATTTAAATGTTGTGGATTTCTCAAGCTTGAGTATCCTCTAATTTATTCCTAATATACATCCCAGTTCAGCTGGTTAATATTTTCTCTTACCTTTAACTTACTGACCTATCACTGATACTGGTTTTGAAATTTATTTTATTTTCCTTTAATTTTTATTTTCAATATTTTGTCCCAACTTCAGGCAAAAAATGGGATCCAAGAAATGGAATGTTGTTCTTTAGAATCTGATTGGATCTACTTCCACCCTGATGCTTCTGGCAGAATAATACATGTTGGCCCAAATCAGGTCAAGTGAGTATTTTCCTTAGTTACTTTAAAGTTAAAAGTAGCTTTTGGTAGTATTTATTGGCAACTTTATTTTTGCCAGCTAACTACTGAGCCAACTGTGGAAATTATTAGCCACTTCTGGGTGCTTCCTCAGAGAATGGCATCTAGAAAATGTTACTTTATACTTTCAACCTTGTCCTTACTGTCTATAAATACTACATTTGGGTAAGTTCTTTGATGGGTAAGGGATGACATATAAAGGAAAGATCACAGATTGGTTCCTTCACATCAGGTCTTAATTCATTTCTCCAAGATTAATGAGAGATGATTTATCTTTGTTCTAAAAGACAGTCTTACTGCTAGAGAAGTAGCAGGTTGTTTAAACCTCATTTTATTTAGTTTACCCACATCTTTCATATAATCAAAACACTCTTCATTTAGCTTCCCTGACACTGCAGTGCTCCTGAATATTTCCCTCCCTCTCTGATCTTTCTTAATATCCTTTCATGTTCTTCCTCTTCTAACCCAGACTTTAATTGCTAGATGTCCTCAGGATTAGACCCTCTTTCCTCTCTTTTTTGTTCACTTTCTGCTTGATTCTTCTGTTTATTCCCTTGGCTTCAAAGATCATGTAGACACCAAAACTCCAAAAAATTTTTATCTTTGCCTAAACCTCACATCTGAGCTTATGTCGTAAGTCCGGACTCATTCTTAACACTTTCTTGCCTTCTTGTTTTTCATCAGTTTACATGTATTTAAACACTCAGTTGCATTTGCCTGTATACTTTGCTCTCTCTCACACACATACACACACACCCTGTGTATCCCATCAATCCAGTTTATTTTGCTACTAACATTTATTTGCTAACATTTCTTAAATCTGCCTTTTTCTACCCTTGGCCACTGTCATCACTAGCCTAGACTATAGTAATAGCCTTCTTACCAGACTCCAAGAATCTACTTTTTACTCTTTAAGTCCGTTTTCTTCTTAGCAGCTAGAGTGATTTTTAGAAACATTAACAAACACAGAAACCTAACCATGTGAATTCTGCTTTAGCCTTTTTATGGCTTCCTGTTGCACTTAAGATAAAAGACCAACATAGTGAGCCAATCTGAAAGGTTCCTCCCACTCAGTTTACTTCAGTCGTGCTATCTTTTCAGAAAGCTGAGGACCTGTTCACTCTGCTTGGAGTCTGCTTCCCTTATCTGCCTAATTTCTGTTCATCTTTTGCTGCTGCTGCTAAGTCACTGCAGTTGTGTCCGACTCTGTGTGACCCCGTAGACGGCAGCCCATCAGGCTTCCCCGTCCCTGGGATTCTCCAGGCAAGAACACCGGAGTAGGTTGCCATTTCCCTCTCCGGTGCATGAAAGTGAAGTCGCTCAGTCATGTCTGACTCTTAGCGACCCCATGGACCACAGCCCACCAGGCTCCTCTGTCCCTGGGACTTTCCAGGCAAGAGTACTGGAGTGGGGTGCCACTTCATCTTTTATGGCCCTTTAAATGTCCCCTTTTCAAAGAGTCCTTCCTGGTACCCTTCATTAGATTAGCTCCCCCATCATATTTTCAGTGTGTCCACTATGTAATCTTCTGTAGTACTTACAGAAATTTAAACTAATTATTTGTTTGGCTTTCTGTTTAAACATCTTGCTTTGGAATCATGAACTCCGTAACAGGGAAAGGGTCTGTCTTGCTGACACCTGTAACCCTGGCGTGGAGCACAGGTCTTAGTGCAGAGTAGGTGCTCACTGAGTATCTATTGAATAAGAAGGGCAATGTCTGCATTCTTTATTTCGTCTGCCTCATGATAATTAGTCTACTCTGGATCAGTTTATAGGAGGATGAAGGAACTTAGTGAAAAAAAATTACTAACTTTTAACAGAATGTCATAAAAAGTATAGTTCAGCTTTAGTAAATTTTACTCTTCCTGTTACCACCCATCTTTTATATTAGTTTGAGTTTAAGAAAATAAGTTTCACAAAGAGTGTTGTCCTTTTGCCAGGTTTTAAAAGATAGGCACTCTTAAATATAGGCACTAATTAAGATAACTAATTAAGAAGTTTAAATATAATCTGATTTCTTTGTCTCTGGCAAAACTCGAAGGCCTTCAGCTCTCCTTGGCCACAGGGGCTGCTCCTCCCTGCTCTCTCTTCACTTGCACTTGAGACTCTTAAGATTTGAGGATATTGTGCTTTTGATGCTTGTTAATGCTGTGAATGTTGACATTCTAGGAATTAGCGAACTAAAATGGACTGGAATGGGTGAATTTAACTCAGAGGACCATTATATCTACTACTGTGGGCAGGAATCCCTCAGAAGAAATGGAGTGGCCATCATGGTCAACAAAAGAGTCCGAAATGCAGTACTTGGATGCAATCTCAAAAACGACAGAATGATCTCTGTTCGTTTCCAAGGCAAACCATTCAATGTCACAGTAATCCAAGTCTATGGCCCAACCAGTAACGCTGAAGAAGCTGAAGTTGAACGGTTCTATGAAGACCTACAAGACCTTTTAGAACTAACACCCAAAAAAGATGTCCTTTTCATTATAGGGGACTGGAATGCAAAAGTAGGAAGTCAAGAAACACCTGGAGTAACAGGCAAATTTGGCCTTGGAATACGGAATGAAGCAGGGCAAAGACTAACAGAGTTTTGCCAAGAAAATGCACTGGTCATAGCAAATACCCTCTTCCAACAACACAAGAGAAGACTCTATACATGGACATCACCAGATGGTCAACACCGAAATCAGATCGATTATATTCTTTGCAGCCAAAGATGGAGAAGCTCTATACAATCAGCAAAAACAAGACCAGGAGCTGACTGTGGCTTGGACCATGAACTCCTTATTGCCAAATTCAGACTTACATTGAAGAAAGTAGGGAAAACCACTAGACCATTCAGGTATGACCTAAATCAAATCCCTTATGATTATACAGTGGAAGTGAGAAATAGATTTAAGGGCCTAGATCTGATAGATAGAGTACCTGATGAACTATGGAATGAGGTTCGTGACATTGTACAGGAGACAGGGATCAAGACCATCCCCATGGAAAAGAAATGCAAAAAAGCAAAAAGGGGAGGCCTTGCAAGTAGCTGTGAAAAGAAGAGAAGCAAAAAGCAAAGGAGAAAAGGAAAGATATAAACATCTGAATGCAGAGTTCCAAAGAATAGCAAGAAGAGATAAGAAAGCCTTCTTCAGCGATCAATGTAAAGAAATAGAGGAAAACAACAGAATGGGAAAGACTAAGGATCTATTCAAGAAAATCAGAGATACCAAAGGAGCATTTCATGCAAAAATGGGCTCGATAAAGGACAGAAATGGTATGGACCTAACAGAAGCAGAAGATATTAAGAGGTGGCAAGAATACACAGAAGAACTGTACAAAAAAGAGCTTCACGACCCAGATAATCACAATGGTGTCATCACTGACTTAGAACCAGACATCCTGGAATGTGAAGTCAAGTGGACCTTAGAAAGCATCACTATGAACAAAGCTAGTGGAGGTGATGGAATTCCAGTGGAGCTATTCCAAATCCTGAAAGATGATGCTGTGAAAGTGCTGCACTCAATATGCCAGCAAATTTGGAAAACTCAGCAGTGGCCACAAGATTGGAAAAGGTCAGTTTTCATCCCAATCCCAAAGAAAGGCAATGCCAAAGAGTGCTCAAACTACCGCACAATTGCACTCATCTCACACGCTAGTAAAATAATGCTCAAAATTCTCCAAGCCAGGCTTCAGCAATATGTGAACCGTGAACTTCCTGATGTTCAAGCTGGATTTAGAAAAGGCAGAGGAACCAGAGATCAAATTGCCAACATCCGCTGGATCATGGAAAAAGCAAGAGAGTTCCAGAAAAACATCTATTTCTGCTTTATTGACTATGCCAAAGCCTTTGACTGTGTAGATCACAATAAACTGTGGAAAATTCTGAGAGAGATGGGAATACCAGACCACCTGATCTGCCTCTTGAGAAATCTGTATGCAGGTCAGGAAGCAACAGTTAGAACTGGACATGGAACAACAGACTGGTTCCAAATAGGAAAAGGAGTACGTCAAGGCTATATATTGTCACCATGTTTATTTAACTTATATGCAGAGTACATCATGAGAAATGCTGGACTGGAAGAAACACAAGCTGGAATCAAGATTGCTGGGAGAAATATCAATAACCTCAGATATGCAGATGATACCACCCTTATGGCAGAAAGTGAAGAGGAACTCAAAAGCCTCTTGATGAAAGTGAAAGTGGAGAGTGAAAAGGTTGGCTTAAAGCTCAACATTCAGAAAACGAAGATCATGGCATCTGGTCCCATCACTACATGGGAAATAGATGGAGAAACAGTGGAAACAGTGTCAGACTTTGTTTTTCTGGGCTCCAAAATCACTGCAGATGGTGACTGCAGCCATGAAATTAAAAGACGCTTACTCCTTGGAAGGAAAGTTATGACCAACCTAGATAGCATATTCAAAAGCAGAGACATCACTTTGCCAACAAAGGTTCGCCTAGTCAAGGCTATGTCATGTATGGATGTGAGAGCTGGACTGTGAAGAAGGCTGAGCGCTGAAGAATTGATGCTTTTGAACTGTGGTGTTGGAGAAAACTCTTGAGAGTCCCTTGGACTGCAAGGAGATCCAACCGGTCCATTCTGAAGGAGATCAGCCCTGGGATTTCTTTGGAAGGAATGATGCTAAAGCTGAAACTCCAGTATTTTGGCCACCTCATGCAAAGAGTTGACTCATTGGAGAAGACTCTGATGCTGGGAGGGATTGGGGGCAAGAGGAGAAGGGGACGACAGGGGATGAGATGGCTGGATGGCATCACTGACTTGATGGATGTGAGTCTGAGTGACCTCCGAGAGCTGGTGATGGACAGGGAGGCCTGGCGTGCTGCAGTTCATGGGGTCGCAAAGAGTCGGACACGACTGAGCGACTGATCTGATCTGATCTGATCTGAATGCTTTGAAAAGATTTGTGTGGGTGGTGAGAAAATTATTTTATTTTCACTTGCTTAACAGGCTTGATCTGTGAGGCCATATACACTCAGAAAACCCAAATCTTTAAATATAATGCTAAGGCAAAAAAGGTATTAAGTCATTTGCAGTTTTAAAATATTACTTTATCTTGAAAACTTAGACTAAGTTGCTAATGCAGTCTATATTATATTTAACATTTAGTGTTGTTCATTGATAACTAATTCTATCTTCAGAAATAAAAATGTAAGTATCTACTATAATGTCACTGTTAAGCTGAAACATTAAAGACCTACTGCAGGATGCAGAGAGGAAGTTCTTTAGAATGGCTTTCAGCGTGGAAGCTAGTGTAAGCCTCAGCAAGCTGCTTTAGTAGCACCTGTCGCCACAAGTCCAGCGGTTTTTTTGGTTTAACAAAATGTCTAAATTTGAAGAAAGTTGTGGACACTGAAGTTATCAGATATTAATATTTTGGAGTAATGAGGAGAAGAGAACAGACTTAGGATTGTTAGTATAAGTTTCATTTGTTCAGTTTCTTTTCAGTAGTTCAGCTTTGACACTTTGATGCTCTGTTGATGTCTTAGGTTCTTAGAAACCTTTTTGCCTTTTCAGAGTTTTAAAGCTAAGTGAAGTAGAAAATAATAGTGCCCAGCATCAGATCTCTGAAGATTTTGTCATTTTGGCCAACAGAGAGAAGAACAAAGTGAGTCAGCAGTACTTTAAAATCCTTTGTATATCACTGTCTATAGGAGAATATAATGTGCAAATGTGTTTGCCTTTTAGTGTGGGTGAAAAGAACAACACAGTCCTGTAAGAGTCTGTTCATTTTGTCTATATGGGTAGCCAGTCTTAGCCCCACGTACCTATGAGATTTGAAAAGAGTCAAATTGACTCTTTTATATTGACTTTATATTTTGCTTATTTCTGTTTCCTTTCTGGGTTTCTCTTTAAATTTTTTTGATAAGTTATTGACCTCTAGGTTTAATTAATTGTGCAAACCTAGGGTAAATTGGGTTAAAAAATCACACACCATTCTTTAATTCCAAATGATTCTTTTTCTTTAGCATACAAATTAAGAACATGAAGAAAATCATGCAGAGAAAAAAGCAGTTCCACTCTTTTATTTGCTGTGCTATACTAAGGCAGAAATCAGAAGGGCAAGCCACATACTAAATCTATAACCTCTATGTTTATTTTTGCCTATTTTGGTATTTTATTCTTTAGAGATTTTATTGTAATAAAGTATTTTTGCTAATTGGAGGATCTGGAACCTGATTCAGAATTTTCTCAACTGAGGAAAGACTTATGGATGTTGGAGAAGGATTGGTTAGTTTTAACAAATTTGTTTAATCTTGCCATCAACTACATATCTGTTAACAGTACTTGTCATAGCTTTTTATTTCTCTCCATGTGATAGAATGAAAACCTACCCACTGTTACAGCTTCTGGACGGGTGGTAAAAAGAAGTTTTACCATTCTGGATGATGACCCAGAACAAGAGGTATGACTTTAGCCAGAAATAATAAACCAAACTAGCATGAACTTGCCCTGGGATAGAGGTCAGGAAGCTCCATGCAACCTTAGTCAGTAGAATTGTGCAAGCTGTTTGAACCAGGCACCCCCATCATCCTCTCCTTTCATACTGAAATTATTCATGAGATTTTGCTTGTAGAAGTGTTCATAGGACCAAAATAATTTGAAAAAACAATTATTAGCTTATTTTTTTGTTGTGTTGATGTGCACGCTTCCTAGGGAAATCTCTAAGAAAATTATTGAGTTATATTCTGATGATGGTCACTTTTGCCTTATGTTTCACTTGCTAGACTTAGATGTGTTTGTCAGTGTTCATGGCCCAGAGGAAGAAGGTGCGAGGGTGTGGTAAATCAGCTCAGCCTTTGGAGATACTATTCTACCTATGCTCCCACCCATTCTTTTTCTTTCTACATAGTTTTATAGTGTTAGAATAGTTAAGCCACAGCTGTAGAAATAATCAAAACTGGATTTTGCCCCTCTTTATTTTTCTTTGTCTTCTGTGCCCTAAGACTTTCAAAATTGTCGACTATGAAGATGAGTTGGATTTGCTTTCTGTGGTAGCTGTTACTCAAATAGATGCTGAAGGAAAAGCTCACCTGGATTTCCACTGTAATGAATATGGAACTTTACTTAAAAGTATTCCACTCATGGAGTCATGGGATGTGGTGAGTAGAGTCCCCAGAATACAAAGTTGTGAGAGTTTTCTTTATAGGTGACTTTTATTGGAACAGATGTCACTGTGTTCATATCAGTCCGGGCTCACCTATACCAACGTCCATGTGAAAGAGATTTTCCTACACACATGACAAAATGAGTTCTTTAGCCTTTCTCCCCTAGAAAGTAGAGGATGCCTGCTTACCAATGGTCTTAAAGATAAAGCTTCATGTTGTTTCCTGAGACATGCTATCTGACCACAGTCTGATTTTCTCCCATTTTACAAGTTTGTTAATGTTTTGAAAAATAAAAATTCTGTTTTCTGTATTGAATCCCCACAGTTACTTAATAGAGACTTCTAATCATGTAGTTTTCAAGCACTCTTGGAAGCATCTGTCTCTTTTGAGTAATATGGAATATAAAAGTTGTAAGGAACAGTAGACGTTACTTTATCCAATCATTGTTTTATCAGTGGAGAATGTGAAAGATTTAGCAACTTGCCCATAGTCACAGTTGCAATGTTGGCAATAAAATCTGAGTGTTCAGACACTTAAGTCCAGAACTCTTCATTCTTAATATTTTGTGTAATGCTTTTCTCATAAGTCATCTGCATATCCATAAATAATAAAAAATAAACTATTTCTGGCAACTATTTTGCCTTCAAGTGTGTATTTGAGCATCTCTAAAGATGCTGTGACGTCTTAGTGAAATAGTATGGTTATGTGAAGAGTAAATCCCATTTGCCTGTGTTTTCATTACAGACATACAGCCATGAAGTCTACTTTGACAGAGACTTGGTACTCCACATAGAGCAGAAGCCCAGCAGGGTCTTCAGCTGCTATGTTTACCAAATGGTATGTGACCCTGGGGAAGAAGAAGAAACCACAGACAAAAGGAGTAAAACAGATCACAATAATTTTAAAATTTGAGATGTAACTTATGAGACTTCTAGCCAAACACCCCAGGAGCCATGTCCAGTCCTCTTTTTTATCATCTGCATAGTATATTCTCCAGTGTTTTCCAGAAAATGTCTTGTGTTGACTTCAGACAATTGTGACTTCTTTTGTAAACTCTGGCCATATAAGGTGGTGAGGACTTCACTTTATATAAAGGTTTTTACAATAACATCCCAAGAAGCCTAGTATTTTGCAGTTTTTTAAGTGGGTGGTGATGCAAATATAAAATACTGAAGGTCAGAGAAGAAAAATTAATTCTAATTATTTGGAAGTCATTGATTAGGGGGTGTTTTGCATGGTTATTAAAGGATGGCATGGAATTTTGACTGGTGAAACTAGGAGGAAGAGACAGAAGGATACAAAACATACAGAAGGAGATCCTGTATCCTGTCAACCAGACTTGAAGGATGGAAGATGAGATCTATAATATGAAAGCATACTGGGAAACAAAACTGTGTCATCACGGTTTTTAAAAGATATATATATATGTATACATGTTTGATATTATATATAGTAGCAGAAGTTGACTTTTCCATGTTTTTTTTCTCTTTGATGTTCCCATTGGTTTTTTGTGTTTCTGTTAGACTATTCTAAAAGATTTCAAGCAAGCTTTAAGTGATTTTTTTTTTCTCATACATAGCCTGTTTAGCTGTTAATACATCTAAGAATATTGTACTCATTTCACCATTCTGTTTATTTGGTGAATCTCCCAGTTCTGCTTAGGCAATATTTTTACACCTAAGTGGTAAGATAAAGGTATCCCAGGTTATACCAGCTCTGCTCCCTGTGGGAAGAATGGATAAAGTCCCAGGAGTTTTTCTTAGTTTGGAAACTGACTGTCAGCTAGAAAAAGCTTTTGGTTCTCTCTTAATTGTGAAATGAGTATTTTTTTTCTTCTTTGTTAGAACCAATGGAAATATGATTCTTGAACTCAGATTATCATCTTAAGAATGGTAAATAAAAGCAACCCAAGTAAAGGGAGAAAATGTTTCTTTGTGCTTCCTACTTGAGAAATCCAGCTGCCTGCAAGCCACATGTTTAGCACATTCTTTGATTCAGACTCAAAAAAAAAAAAAAAAGTGGTAAAAATAGAAGGGGAGAAAACAGCAATAAAAATCATTGCTGATTCAAATGTAAAGTTAAAATATGGGATTTTAGCCTGGATGATTTATATTAAAATTATCCAGTTCTTCCTGCAGTTTTGGCTTGGTATGTTAAGAATAATGTGAATTCTGCCCTGCCCTTGAAGTTTGCAGATAAATTTTAAGCTTATTGTGCTCAACAGGGCTGCTGAGAGAAAGGTGTTAGCTATTCAAAAAGTCAAGATATTAGTAAAAGAGTCCATAAATTTAAAAGAAATAAAGGGAGCAAACTTAAAAGTGTCATTTGTGCAATAGAAAAGAAGATTGCCAACATTTTAGAATAGGGTAAGTATTTATATGTTGGCTAAAAATAAATCTTGCCGAATCTGCTCCTGTGTATAATCATTTGGGAAAGTAGAAGTGATTACCTCATGAGCAAGATAATAAAACTACCTTCATCTATTAGATTCTGATCATTTTATATCTACTAGTTGAAAAATCCATTCTCAATAGCATACATAGTAGTACTATTTAGTATTTGAAGCTTTCAGAGTATTTTGAAGATACAGTTGTGATTACAAAGAAGTTGGATAGTTATAATGTGCTAGAATATTGCCCCAAACTTCCAACTAAAACATGAGCTATATCTAAACAGTCCTGTCCAGTGAATTTATATCTTCAAAAACAAGTCCGATAAGAGGAAATAGATTTAAAAAAAAATCAGAGAAAAGAAAAACCAGTGTGTGTAGGTTTTAAAGCAGGTATGGTGCTATGTAAAAGCAGAAAGCCTACTCTCCATTTCCAAAAGTATTTCAGAAAAGGATGTCTTTAAGACTTCAGTCCTATCAGATTTTTTTAAAAAGAAGTTTGTTGAGTTTCCCCTCTGCTTAAGTCAGTGCCTTCTTTTGAGGAAGTGATAGAAACTCATCTGTTCACAAAGGCATCTGAGAACTATCTTAAGATGATACCGCCCTATTTAAACAAATTAAGGTATTCTACATTTTCCATCAGTTGAATGTTTTGTTTCTTGTGCATACGTTATTCTTAATGATAACATATTTACTGAGTGTTTTCTGTCAGTCGGGCTTCCCTTGTGGGTCAGCTGGTAAAGAATCCACCTGCAATGCGGGAGACCTGGATTCTCTCCCTGGGTTGGGAAGATCCCCTGGAGAAGGGAAAGGCTACCCACTCCAGTATTCTGGCCTGGAGAGTTCCATGAACCATACAGTCCATGGGGTCCCAAAGAGTCAGACACAACTGAGCGACTTTCACTTTCTGTCTGTCACTGTGATACATATAAAATGAAGTGTCTTGCTTAAGATTCAGATTAACCATATGAGGTATGACCTATATTATCCTTCCTCATGTTACAAATGAGGAAACTGAGGCTCACAGAAGTTAATTTGCCCAAGGTCCTGCAGAGATGGGAAATGCATTCAGATTTGTTTGGCTCAACCTTATGCCAGATTTCCTCTAAAGCTCTCCAAAGGCAAAGGATGTTATTTTAGCCCATATATAGCATGTTAATAATGATAATATTAGGTATATAGGAAAATGCTCAAAAGTCTTTTTAAAAATGATGATTAGATATCCAAATTCTGGGCAAAGTTGGTCACATTGGCCTATTCATATATTGTTGTTCAGATGCTCAGTCATGTCTGATTCTTTGTGACCCCATGGATTGCAGCACGCCAGGTTTCCCTGTCCTGCACCATCTTCCAGAGCTTGCTCAAACTCATGTCCATTGAGTCAATGATGCCATCCAACTATCTCGTCCTCTGTCATCCCCTTCTCTTCCTGCCTTCAATCTTTCCCAGCATCAGGGTCTTTTCTGATGAGTCAACTCTTTGCATCAGGTGGCCAAAATACTGGAGCTTCAAGCTTTAGCATCAGTCCCTCCAATGAATATTAGGGTTGATTTCCTTTAGGAAATTCATATATATATAACTTGACATAAAAGATAGCCCTTCCTGCAATGGTTGAAAAAAGTCAGTTTTTTACAAAGTACAAAAAGTAATACTCTCATCTGATTTTGTGGTGATAATAAACACCAGTATTGGTAATTACTCTTAATGTAACTTGGCTTCCTTTTCAATAATTATTATATTTTCTTACCTTTCTTAAAATGTTTACATGTATGACTTACCTTTTAGAGTCCCAGAAATATGCAGGGGCTAATTTCTGGTCCCTAAGTTTCTATAGAGTTTCTATCCTATGGAAAGAATAATTTATTCCAGGCCAAGGGTATATAATAGGAAGATAAGACCTGGGAATCTTCCCCCATCGTTTTATTATAAAAATGTTCAAACATATAGCAAAATTGACAAAATTTTATAGTACATACCCAAATAGCCAACCACATGGATTATTCATTTTATTCTACATATTTTATTACTTATCCATCCATTATTTTTATGGTGCATTTAAAATAAATTGTGACTTCCCTGTTGGCTCAGATGGTAAAGCATCTGTCTGCAATGCGGGAGACCCGGGTTTGATCCCCAGGTCAGGAAGATCTCCTGGAGAAGAAAATGGCAACCCACTCCAGTATTCTCGCCTGGAAAATCCCATGAACAGAGGAGCCTCTTAGGCTGCAATCCATGGGGTCGCAAAGAGTTGGACACAACTGAGCAACTTCACTTTCACTTTATTTAAAATAAATTGCAGACATCAGTATCAGATCAGATCAGATCAGTCGCTCAGTCGTGTCCGACTCTTTGTGACCCCATGAACTGCAGCACGCCAGGCCTCCCTATCCATCACCAGCTCTCGGAGGTCACTCAGACTCACATTCATTGAGTCGGTGATGCCATCCAGCCATCTCATCCTCTGTCGTCCCCTTCTCCTCCTGCCCTCAATCCCTCCCAGCATCAGAGTCTTCTCCAATGAGTCAACTCTTCGCATGAGGTGGCCAAAATACTGGAGTTTCAGCTTTAGCATCATTCCTTCCAAAGAAATCCCAGGGCTGATCTCCTTCAGAATGGACCGGTTGGATCTCCTTGCAGTCCAAGGGACTCTCAAGAGTCTTCTCCAACACCACTGTTCAAAAGCATCAATTCTTTGGCGCTCAGCCTTCTTCACAGTCCAGCTCTCACATCCATACATGACCACAGGAAAGACCATAGCCTTGACTAGGCGAACCTTTGTTGGCAAAGTAATGTCTCTGCTTTTGAATATGCTATCTAGGTTGGTCATAACTTTCCTTCCAAGGAGTAAGCGTCTTTTAATTTCATGGCTGCAGTCACCATCTGCAGTGATTTTGGAGCCCAGAAAAACAAAGTCTGACACTGTTTCCACTGTTTCTCCATCTATTTCCCATGTAGTGATGGGACCAGATGCCATGATCTTTGTTTTCTGAATGTTGAGCTTTAAGCCAACCTTTCCACTCTCCACTTTCACTTTCATCAAGAGGCTTTTGAGTTCCTCTTCACTTTCTGCCATAAGGGTGGTATCATCTGCATATCTGAGGTTATTGATATTTCTCCCAGCAATCTTGATTCCAGCTTGTGTTTCTTCCAGTCCAGCATTTCTCATGATGTACTCTGCATATAAGTTAAATAAACATGGTGACAATATACAGCCTTGACGTACTCCTTTTCCTATTTGGAACCAGTCTGTTGTTCCATATCCAGTTCTAACTGTTGCTTCCTGACCTGCATACAGATTTCTCAAGAGGCAGATCAGGTGGTCTGGTATTCCCATCTCTCTCAGAATTTTCCACAGTTTATTGTGATCTACACAGTCAAAGGCTTTGGCATAGTCAATAAAGCAGAAATAGATGTTTTTCTGGAACTCTCTTGCTTTTTCGATGATCCAGCGGATGTTGGCAATTTGATCTCTGGTTCCTCTGCCTTTTCTAAAACCAGCTTGAACATCAGGAAGTTCACGGTTCACATATTGCTGAAGCCTGGCTTGGAGAATTCTGAGCATTATTTTACTAGCGTGTGAGATGAGTGCAATTGTGTGGTAGTTTGAGCACTCTTTGGCATTGCCTTTCTTTGGGATTGGGATGAAAACTGACCTTTTCCAATCTTGTGGCCACTGCTGAGTTTTCCAAATTTACTGGCATATTGAGTGCAGGCAAATTTGGCCTTGGAATACGGAATGAAGCAGGGCAAAGACTAACAGAGTTTTGCCAAGAAAATGCACTGGTCATAGCAAATACCCTCTTCCAACAACACAAGAGAAGACTCTATACATGGACATCACCAGATGGTCAACACCGAAATCAGATCGATTATATTCTTTGCAGCCAAAGATGGAGAAGCTCTATACAATCAGCAAAAACAAGACCAGGAGCTGACTGTGGCTCGGACCATGAACTCCTTATTGCCAAATTCAGACTGAAATTGAAGAAAGTAGGGAAAACCACTAGACCATTCAGGTATGACCTAAATCAAATCCCTTATGATTATACAGTGGAAGTGAGAAATAGATTTAAGGGCCTAGATCTGATAGATAGAGTGCCTGATGAACTATGGAATGAGGTTCGTGACATTGTACAGGAGACAGGGATCAAGACCATCCCCATGGAAAAGAAATGCAAAAAAGCAAAATGGCTGTCCGGGGAGGCCTTGCAAATAGCTGCGAAAAGAAGAGAAGCGAAAAGCAAAGGAGAAAAAGAAAGATATAAACATCTGAATGCAGAGTTCCAAAGAATAGCAAGAAGAGATAAGAAAGCCTTCTTCAGTGATCAATGCAAAGAAATAGAGGAAAACAACAGAATGGGAAAGACTAGGGATCTCTTCAAGAAAATCAGAGATACCAAAGGAACATTTCATGCAAAAATGGGCTCGATAAAGGACAGAAATGGTATGGACCTAACAGAAGCAGAAGATATTAAGAAGAGATGGCAAGAATACACAGAAGAACTGTACAAAAAAGAGCTTCACGACCCAGATAATCATGATGGTGTGATCACTGACCTAGAGCCAGACATCTTGGAATGTGAAGTCAAGTGGGCTTTAGAAAGCATCACTACGAACAAAGCTAGTGGAGGTGATGGAATTCCAGTGGAGCTATTCCAAATCCTGAAAGACATTAGTATACACTCCCCTAATACTTCATTTATATTTATTATATAAATATAGTTTATTATATTTAGTTTTTAATTTTTTCAGTGTACATTTACATGCAACATAACGCACAAATGTTAAGTATATAAATTTGCTTATTTTTTTCACAAATCCATATACCTCAAACCCTATTCAAAATTTAGAACAGTACAATCATGCCAGAAAGTCTCCTCATGCCCCTACCGAGGCAGTCCCCACCCTAACCTCTCAGATATAACTACTGTTCTGATTATTTTGCCTCACAGATTAAATTTGCCTGTTTTAAAACTTCATATAAATGAAATCATACAAAGTATAATGCTTCTTTCACTTAGCATGTTTTTGAGATTAATTCATGTTGCCTGTATCAGGGGTTCATTTCTTTTCATGGCTGAGTATTATCTTTTTTTCCACTTGGCTGTTGATGGATACCTGGGCTGTTTACAATTTTTTTTTTCTATTATGAATAAAGCTACTGTGAACATTCTTGTACAAATTGTATGTGTGTGTGTGTAAACACATGTCTTTATTCATCTTGAGTAAACATCTAAGTATGAAAGCATTGAGTCCTTGATTAGGTGTATGTTTAGTTTCATAAAAAACTGCCAGACCTTTTTTCCAGAGGATTGTACCATTTTACATGCCTGCAACCATGCGGATTTCCATTGCTCCACATGTTCTCCAACCTTTCTGCTTGTCAGTCTTTTTCATCTTAGTATTTGTGGTGGGTGTATTATTTCCAGCTGATACTTTGACTATTTCTACTTGTGCCTAGTAGCCCTCTTGTCAGATCTACCCCTTTATCCTTTTTAATACCACCTCCTGCTAGGAACTGCTGTAAACATTCTTTCTTTGTGATAATAGTTAAGAAACCCAAAACTCAGCTTGAGTTATTCTTTCTCAAACATGGAATACATCACTCACCAAGGAACTCTTTTTCCTATAATGAAGACCAGTGTCTGAGAAAAAACCTGAGTTGCTGAAGAGATGTTTTAGACTCTTCCACATGACTGCTGGTACTGGTCAGGATGGCACCAAAACACTGTAATAAAACAGAATATGAGCTTTTCCTGTAACAGTTGCCAGTTCATGTTATTTCTAAGTCAGGTGAATTTTTGATGCTAACATGAAAGCATATTAAACAAGCTGTATGCTTTCCCCAACAGCTATATTTGGTGTGGTTTAATTCCTATTTCCTTATTAACTAATGATAGTAAGCACACTTTCATGTGTTTGCTCATGTGTAAATTTTTAATTTTCTAAACAAATTTATTGAGGTATAATGTATGTACAATAAATTATAATATTTAAGGTGTACAGTTTGATAATTTTTACAAGTATGCACCAACCAGTGAAACCACCACCACAATTAAGATAGTGAATACATCTATCACCTCAGAAAGTCTCTTGCTTCTTTGTAATCCTTCCCTCCTGCTTCTCTGGGCCCCCTCTCCCTTCCAAGGCAACCACTAATCTATTTCTGTCACTTGAGATTAGTTTGAATTTTTAGAATTTTATTTAGAAGTTACATGGTAACTACTTTTTTTCCCTGCTTCTTTCACTCAGTATTGTTATTTTGATATCCATTTGTGTTGCGTGTATCAATAGTTTATTTCTTTTTGTTGCTAAGTAGCACTTCATTACACTTACATAACCAAAACTTGTTAATATATTTACCTGCTAATGTACATTTGAGTTGTTACCATTTTTTGGCTACTACAAATAAAGCTACTATGAGCATTTGCAGACCAATTTGTATGGACATATGTGTTATTTCTGTTTGCTAAATACTAAGGAAGGAATGGCTGAGTCATATATTAGGTATATGCTTAACTTTTTAAGAAGCTTCCAGACTTTTTCCTAAATGGCCAGACAAAATTATTCTGCATGATATGATAAGTACTCCATCTGCTGCTGCTGCTAAGTCGCTTCAGTCATGTCCAACTGTGCAACTCCATAGACGGCAGCCTACCAGGCTCCCCCCGTCCCTGGCATTCTCCAGGCAAGAACACTGGAATGGGTTGCCATTTCCTTCTCCAATGCATGAAAGTGAAAAGTAAAAGTGAAATTGCTCAGTTGTTTCGGACTCTTCGCGACTCTTCGTAGCCTACCAGGCTCCTCCGTCCATGGAATTCTCCAGGCAAGAGTACTGGAGTGGGGTGCCATTGCCATCTAGAGAACCCTAAAAACTCCAGCACACAACACTATTACAAATAATAAATGAATTCAGAAAAGTAGCAGGATACAAGGATAATATACAGAAATCTGTTATATTTCTTTATACTAACAATGAAACATCAGAAAGAGGAAGTTTTAAAAAAAATTCTGTTTAAAATTGCATCAAGAAAAAAAAAAGAATAACCAAGGAGATGATGGGCTTCCCTTGTAGCTTAGTTGGTAAAGAATCTGCAATGCAGGAGACCTGGGTTTGATTCCTGGATTGGGAAGATCCCCTGGAGAAGGAAACGGCAACCCACTCCAGTATTCTTGCCTGGAGAATCCCATAGACAGGAGCCCGGTGGGCTACAGTCCATGGGGTCACAGGAGATGAACACAACTTAGCTACTAAACCAAGGCCATGAAAGACCTGTACACTGAAAACTATAAAACATTGATCAGAGAAATGTAAGATGATTCAAAAGAATGGAAAGGTATCCAAGCTCTCAGATTGGGAGAATTAATATAGTAAAATAACCATACTACCCAAAGCACTCTACAGAGTTTATGTGATCCCTATCAAAATATCTGGGACATATTTCATGTAGAGAAAATAATCCTAAAATAATATGGAACCACAAAAGACCCAGAATTGCCAGAGCAATCCTGAAGAAGAAAGCTAGAGGCATAACTAACTCTCAGACTTCACATTATACTACAAAGCTACAGTTATCAAAACAGCATTCTATTGGCACAAAAACAGGGATTAATGGAACAGAATTAACAGCCCAGAAATAAACCAACACACATATGGCCAGTTAGTCTACAACAAAGGAGGCAAGAAAATGCAAGGTAGAAAAAAGTCTCTTCAGCAAGTGGTGTTGGGAGAGCTGGACAGCTACACATAATGAAATTAGAAAACTTCCTCACACCATCTACAAAAATAAATTCAACCTGGTTTAAAGACCTAAATATAAGATGTGACACCATAAAACTCTTAGAAAAACAAAGGCAAAACATTCTCAGACATAATTCGTAGCAATATTGTCCCAAGGCAATAGAAATAAATTCAAAAATAAACAAGTGGGACCTAATCAATTTAAAAGCTTTTGCACAGTGACAGAAACCATCAAAAAAAAAAAAAAAAAATGAAAAGGCAACCTACAGAATGGGAGAAAATATTTGCAATGATGCAACTGATGGGTTAATATTCAAAATACACACAGCTCATACAAGTCTGTATCCAAAAACCCAAACAAAACATGGGCAGAAGACCTAAATAGACATTTCTCCAAAGAAGACATCCAGATGGCCAATAGGCACATGAATAGATGCTTAACATCCCTAGTTATTAGAGAAATGCAAATCAAAACCACAATGAGGTATCACCTCACACCTGTCATAATGGCTGTTATTAAAAAGCCTACAAATAAATGCCGGAGAGAGAGTGAAGAAAAGTTAACTCTCCTATACTGTTGGTCAGAATGTAGATTGGTGTAGCCACTATGGAAAGCAATATAGAGGTTCCTTAAAAAACTAAAATAGAGTTACCATATGATTCAGCAGTCTCGCTCCTGGGCATATACCTGGAAAAGATGAAAACTCTTTTAATTTGTGAAGAGTATCCCAGTGTTCATAGCAGCACTATTTACAATAACAAGACATCAACAGACAGTTGGTTTAAGAAGATATAGGAAACATACAATGGGATAGTACTCAGCCGTAAAAAAGAATGGAATACTGCCTTTTGCAGCAACATGGATAGACCTAGAGGATATCATACTAAGTAAAGTAGCTCCAACAGAGAAAGACAAATATGTAATATCCCTTGTATGTGGGATAGATTAAGGGATTAATATCCCTTAATCTAAAAAATAATACAAATGAATCTATAAACAAAACACATAGGCTTACAAACAAGCTTATGGTTACCAAAGGGAAGAGGAGGATTAGGAGTATGGGATTAATACATACAAACTGCTGCTGCTGCTAAGTCACTTCAGTCATGTCCGACTCTGTGCAACTCCATAGATGGCAGCCCACCAGGCTCCCCCATCCCTGGGACTCTCCAAGCAAGAACACTGGAGTGGGTTGCCATTTCCTTCTCCAGTGCATGAAAGTGAAAATGAAGTTGCTCAGTCGTGTCCAACTCTTAGTGACCCCATCGACTGCAGCCCACCAGGCTCCTCTGTCCGTGGGATTTTCTAGGCAAGAGTACTGGAGTGGGTTGCCGTTGCCTTCTCCAACATACAAACTACTACACATAAAAATCAATAAACAACAAGGATTTATTGTACAACACAGGGAACTATATTCAAAATCTTGGAATAATATATGATGGAAAATAATCTGAAAAAAATAGATCTATAACTGAATCACATTGTTGTACACCTGAAACCAGAACCGGACATGGAACAACTGACTGGTTTAAAATTGGGCAAGGAGTATGACAAGGCTATATACTGTCACCTTGTTTATTTAACTTATATGTAGAATGCATGTGCGTGCTAAGTCGCTTCAGTCATGTCTGGCTTGGTGTGACCCTCTGGAATGTAGCCTGCCAGGCTCCTCTGTCCATGGGATTCTCCAGGCAAGAATACTGGGGTGAATTGCCATGCTCTTCTCCAGGGGATCTTCCTGACTCAGGGATTGAACCCAGATCTCCTGCACAGCAGGCAGATTCTTTACTGTCTGAGCCACTAGGGAAGCCCTATATGCAGAACATATCATGTGAAATGCTGGACCGGATGAATCACAGGCTAGAATAAAGATTGCTGGAAGAAATATCAACAACATCAAATATGCAGATGATACCACTCTAATTGCAGAAAGCAAAGAGGAACAGAAGAGCCTCCTGATGAAAGTGAAAGAGGAGAGTGAAAATGTTGGCTTGAAACTCAACATTCAAAAAACTAAGGTCATGGCATCTTGTCCCATCACTTCATGGCAAATAGAAGGGAAAAAGTGGAAGCAGTGACAGATTTTATTTTCTTGGGTTCCAAAATCACTGCAGACACCGATTGAAGCCATGAAATTAAAAGACACTTGCTTCTTAGAAGGAAAGTTATGACAAAACTAGACAATGTATTAGAAAATAGAGACATCATTTTGCTGACAAAGATCTGGGTAGTCAAAGCTGTTGTTTTTTTCCAGTAGTCATGTACGGATGTGAGAGTTGGACCATAAGAAAGACTGAGTGCTGAAGAATTGATGCTTTTGAACTGTGGTGCTGGAGAAGACTCTTGAGAGTCCCTTGGACTGCAAGGAGATCCAACCAGTCAATCCTAAAGGAAATCAACCCTGAATATTCATTGGAGGGACTGATGCTGATGCTGAAGCTCCAATATTTTGGCCACCTGATGTGAAGAGCTGACTCATTGGAAAAGCCCTCATGCTGGAAAAGATTGAAGGCAAAAGAAAAAGGGGTGGCAGAGGATGAGATAGTTGTATAGCATTACTGACTCAATGGACATGAATTTGAGCAAATTCTGGGAGATAATGAAGGACAGAGAAGGCTGGTATGTGCAATCCATGGAGGTCACAAAGAGTCAGACTCAACTTAGTGACTGAACAACAACACCTAAAACTAACACAATATTATAAATCAACTATACTTCAGTTTTTAAAAATGTAATTTCTGTGGACAAAAATGAAAAAATTAATCTGCAGACTCATGACTTCTTTCCAGCGTATTCATGGGTATACCTACCAAGGGCCAGCTCTTTCTAAGCCTCATTTTGTCAGCTATGTGTGTTACTGTCATTACATAGTTTATTTATTAAATTAATCCATGAAACAGAATTAAAAAGGAAAGTTTGGTTTTACTATTTAAAAGGTTATATATTTTCAAAAGACTTGCTATAATCAGGTCACTAAAAATTACTGTCAAATAAGGAGTGGATAAAGTAGCTGTGAAAGATTGAGAGATGTCTGAGCCTTGGGTTCCCTCAGTGATAAAAAAAAAATTTGCCTGCCAATGCAGGAGACAGGTTCAATCCCTTATCAGGGAAGTTCCCACATGCTGCAGAACAGCTACGTCTGTGCACCACAACTACTGAAGCCCATGCTCTAGAACCCATGTTCCACAACAGGAAAAGCACTGCCGTGAGAAGCCTATCACGGCAACTAGAGAAAAGATGACACAGCGACGAAGACCCAATTCAGCCAAAAATAACTAAATAAATGTTTTAAAAAGCAGAGCTTGAAACAAAGCTTATGTGCTGCTTCTGCGATAAGGAGTGACATCCCTGTAGGAATGAGGGGTAGGGGGAATGAAGGAGACACAGAAAGAAACCTAATATCAAGCTGGCTAAGAGCAACTAAATGCTTAATCTCATGAATCAACTTCTGAGAAGCCACAGAAACCCCCAAGGCAGTATGTGAGGGACAAGATGGGGGGAAATGGATAATAATTTATCCTCCCAATTCTTATCATCTGCTACTCTTCAAAGCTCACACTCAGCACATCATTCCCATGAGTTTCCAGACTGCACAAGGCTGAGTTCACCTTGACATCCCTTGCAGGAAGCAAGGGAACCCAGAGCAACACAGTATGAGTGAGGTTGTTAGGCAGGCTGTGCCAGCACAAAGTCTGCAAGAGTCCATTCACACAGAATGGTGATGGGAGGGAGCAGTGGCTGGAACAAGAGAGGAGTGAGGCCAAGAGAATCTGATTTTGCATGGAGTGTCTTTCTAAAAGGGGAATTGAAGAAAAAATGGAAGGATTCTGAACTCAGATTTCTCCACGTGTGTCTCTGAGTTCTGATCTGCTTTAAAAATACCATTTCTGGAATTTGAGTCAGTTGTAGTGAGGTGTATGAACCTAAAGCCCATTACACAGAGTGAAGTAACTCAGAAAGAGAAAAATATCATATATTAGCATGCATATTTGGAATCTAGAAAAATAATACTCATTAACCTATTTACAGAGAAGAAATAGGGACACAGACATGGAGAACAGACTTGCGGACAGAGCAGGGGAAGGAGAGGCCAGGAGAGACTGAGAAAGTAGCACTGACGTGCATACACTATTTGTGTAAGATAAATAACCAGCAGGAGGCTGCTGCATGACACGGGGAGCCCATCGATGACAGAAAGGGATGGAATGGGGAAGGAGGGCAGCAAGAGGGGATATATGTATAACTATGATTCGTGTTGATGTATGGCAGAGACCACCACAACATTGTAAAGCAATCATTCTCCAATAAAAAATAAAAATAAATAAATAAAAATGCCAATTCTGGAAATGATATCTGTGTGGTCTATGTCAGAAAGATAGCAGAGAACACCAATTAGCAAAATCAAACCTAAAGGAAACTTCTTGGCCTTCTATAAAAGATAGTTAAATGAATGTGTACTCTTTTATGTTTTAAGTTGGAATAAAATGTTTACAAATTGTGTATATATCTTTATACAATGACTTTCTTTTTAATTAACAGATCAGTCTTCCGCAATAATGTCAGATAACAGAACTTATTTATTCTTTCTAAAAGATTAAGCCTTGATTAATTTTTAATTAATTAATTTAATTAGGATTGAGTTTTGGATAGTGCTTTGATTTTTACAGTTGAGGGATACTGATTTTTTTAAATTGAAGTATCATTGATTGCACTCATCTCACACGCTAGTAAAGTAATGCTCAAAATTCTCCAAGCCAGGCTTCAGCAATATGTGAACTGTGAACTTTCTGATGTTCAAGCTGGATTTAGAAAAGGCAGAGGAACCAGAGATCAAATTGCCAACATCCGCTGGATCATGGAAAAAGCAAGAGAGTTCCAGAAAAACATCTATTTCTGCTTTATTGATTATGCCAAAGCCTTTGACTGTGTGGATCACAATAAACTGTGGAAAATTCTGGAAGAGATGGGAATACCAGACCACCTGATCTGCCTCTTGAGAAATCTGTATGCAGGTCAGGAAGCAACAGTTAGAACTGGTCATGGTACAACAGACTGGTTCCAAATAGGAAAAGGAGTACGTCAAGGCTGTATATTGTCACCGTGTTTATTTAACTTATATGCAGAGTACATCATGAGAAATGCTGGACTGGAGGAAACACAAGCTGGAATCAAGATTGCCGGGAGAAATATCAATAACCTCAGATATGCAGATGATACCACCCTTATGGCAGAAAGTGAAGAGGAACTCAAAAGCCTCTTGATGAAAGTGAAAGTGGAGAGTGGAAAGGTTGGCTTAAAGCTCAACATTCAGAAAACGAAGATCATGGCATCTGGTCCCATCACTACATGGGAAATAGATGGAGAAACAGTGGAAACAGTGTCAGACTTTATTTTTCTGGGCTCCAAAATCACTGCAGATGGTGACTGCAGCCATGAAATTAAAAGACGCTTACTCCTTGGAAGGAAAGTTATGACCAACCTAGATAGCATATTCAAAAGCAGAGACATTACTTTACCAACAAAGGTTCGCCTAGTCAAGGCTATGGTCTTTCCTGTGGTCATGTATGGATGTGAGAGCTGGACTGTGAAGAAGGCTGAGCGCCGAAGAATAGATGCTTTTGAACTGTGGTGTTGGAGAAGACTCTTGAGAGTCCCTTGGACTGCAAGGAGATCCAACCATTCTGAAGGAAATCAGCCCTGGGATTTCTTTGGAAGGAATGATGCTAAAGCTGAAACTCCAGTATTTTGACCACCTCATGCGAAGAGTTGACTCATTGGAGAAGACTCTGATGCTGGGAGGGATTGAGGGCAAGAGGAGAAGGGGGCGACAGAGGATGAGATGGCTGGATGGCATCACTGACTCGATGAATGCGGGTCTGAGTGACCTCCGAGAGCTGGTGATGGATAGGGAGGCCTGGCGTGCTGCAGTTCATGGGGTTGCAAAGAGTCGGACACGACTGAGCGACTGATCTGATCTGATCTGATCATTGATTGACATTGTTGTGTTAGTTTCAGGTGTACAGCAAATTGATTTAGTTACACATATATATTCTTTTTCTGATTCTTTTCCATTACAGGTTATTATAAGATACTCAATATAGTTCCCTGTGTAGCACAAAGGATATTGATCTTTTATAACAGTTTTATTATGCTATAATTCACATACTATGAAATACACTCTTTGAGGGACATCCCCTGTGGTCCACTGACTAAGACTCCATGCTCCCAATGCAGAGGGCCCAGGTTCAATCCCTAGTCCGGAAACTAGATCCTGCATGTTGGGCAACTAAAATCTTTTTAAAAAATCACTGTTTGAAAGTATACAAGTCAGTGATTTTTAGTATATTTACAAAATTGTGCAACCATCATCACTATGCAATTAAAAAACATTTACATCACCCCAAAGAGAAACTCTGTCTACATTTGCAGTAATTCCCGTTCTCCCTTTTACCCAGTCCCTGATGATTATTGCTCTACTTTCTGTCTCCATGGAGTTGCCTGTTCTGGACTCTAATAGGTGACGGCAAAATAGTGCCTGTGATAGAGGCTCGTATGGCTTTCTGAGCAATTATTAACTTTTTCTGTCTCAAATCTATCTTAGAATTTTGATAATGTGTTATGATAAATAACTGTTACCCATTTTAAACTTAGTAGACTACACAGACATGTCTAAAAATGCTTTTGAGTCATTGCAGGGACGTGCTTGCTAAATAAGGACTGAAACAATACAGGAACTTTTGTGGCTATCTCCTAAGTTTGATCATTGAACTCATTAGGTGCTCTGTCTTCAAAGAACAGCATTGTTAATTGTGCTTTTACCTGCTAGAAGAAACGTATGTTAGACCAGGCAGTGCAGTTAGTAATAAAATGTCCATGTCAATGAATAGTAAAATTACATACAGATTAATGAAATAAGACTTTGTGTATCTGCTGATGAAAGGTTGTTGTTGAATCACGCGAAGACACCAGGATTCTTGGCCCCCGGAGGAGAAGAATTCAATCCAGGACCAGAGACGAGGCTTGATCGCTCAGAGCTTTTGTGTAATAAACTTTTATTAAGGTATAAAGGAGATAGAGAAAGCTTCTGACAGGCATCAGAAGGGGGCAGAAAAAGTACCCGCTTGCTAGTGTTAACAATCAAGTTATATAATCCAAAAAATGTCTGGAGGTTGTAAAGACCTCATCAGACCTACTCCCATAATTTACATTTTAAGATAACACTGTCCTCAGGCAAGATACATCCTTGTAAGATCACATCAGATCAGATCAGTCGCTCATTCGTGTCCGACTCTTTGCGACCCCATGAATCGCAGCATGCCAGGCCTCCCTGTCCAACACCAACTCCCGGAGGTCACTCAGACTCACACCCATCGAGTCAGTGATGCCATCCAGCCATCTCATCCTCTGTCGTCCCCTTCTCCTCCTGCCCTCAATCCCTCCCAGCATCAGAGTCTTCTCCAATGAGTCAACTCTTCACATGAGGTGGCCAAAATACTGGAGTTTCAGCTTTAGCATCATTCCTTCCAAAGAAATCCCAGGGCTGATCTCCTTCAGAATGGACCGGTTGGATCTCCTTGCAGTCCAAGGGACTCTCAAGAGTCTTCTCCAACACCACAGTTCAAAAGCATCTATTCTTCGGCACTCAGCCTTCTTCACAGTCCAGCTCTCACATCCATACATGACCACAGGAAAGACCATAGCCTTGACTAGGCAAACCTTTGTTGGCAAAGTAATGTCTCTGCTTTTGAATATGCTATCTAGGTTGGTCATAACTTTCCTTCCAAGGAGTAAGCGTCTTTTAATTTCATGGCTGCAGTCACCATCTGCAGTGATTTTGGAGCCCAGAAAAATAAAGTCTGACACTGTTTCCACTGTTTCTCCATCTATTTCCCATGTAGTGATGGGACCAGATGCCATGATCTTCGTTTTCTGAATGTTGAGCTTTAAGCCAACCTTTTCACTCTCCACTTTCACTCTCATCAAGAGGCTTTTTAGCCCCTCTTCACTTTCTGCCATAAGAGTCGTGTCATCTGCATATCTGAGGTTATTGATATTTCTCCCAGCAATCTTGATTCCAACTTGTGTTTCTTCCAGTCCAGCATTTCTCATGATGTATTCTGCATATAAGTTAAATAAACGTGGAGACAATATGCAGCCTTGACGTACTCCTTTTCCTATTTGGAACCAGTCTGTTGTACCATGACCAGTTCTAACTGTTGCTTCCTGACCTGCATACAGATTTCTCAAGAGGCAGATCAGGTGGTCTGGTATTCCCATCTCTTTCAGAATTTTCCATAGTTTATTGTGATCTACACAGTCAAAGGCTTTGGCATAGTCAATAAAGCAGAAATAGATGTTTTTCTGGAACTCTCTTGCTTTTTCCATGATCCAGCGGATGTTGGCAATTTGATCTCTGGTTCCTCTGCCTTTTCTAAATCCAACTTGAACATCAGGAAGTTCATGGTTCACATATTGCTGAAGCCTGGCTTGGAGAATTTTGAGCATTACTTTACTAGCGTGTGAGATGAGTGCAATTGTGCGGTAGTTTCAGCATTCTTTGGCATTGCCTTTCTTTGGGATTGGGATGAAAACTGACCTTTTCCAATCTTGTGGCCACTGCTGAGTTTTCCAAATTTGCTGGCATATTGAGTGCAGCACTTTCACAGCATCATCTTTCAGGACTTGGAATAGCTCCACTGGAATTCCATCACCTCCACTAGCTTTGTTCGTAGTGATGCTTTCTAAGGCCCACTTGACTTCACATTCCAGGATGTCTGGCTCTAGGTCAGTGATCACACCATCATGATTATCTGGGTCGTGAAGCTCTTTTTTGTACAGTTCTTCTGTGTATTCTTGCCACCTCTTCTTAATATCTTCTGCTTCTGTTAGGTCCATACCATCTCTGTCCTTTATCGTGCCCATCTTTGCATGAAATGTTACTTTGGTATCTCTGATTTTCTTGAAGAGATCCCTAGTCTTTCCCATTCTGTTGTTTTCCTCTATTTCTTTGCATTGATCACTGAAGAAGGCTTTCTTATCTCTTCTTGCTATTCTTTGGAACTCTGCATTTAGATGTTTATATCTTTCCTTTTCTCCTTTGCTTTTCGCTTCTCTTCTTTTCACAGCTATTTGTAAGGCCTCTCCAGACAGCCATTTTGCTTTT
The DNA here is from genome assembly GCA_935064755.1 of Tragelaphus eurycerus. NCBI lineage: Eukaryota > Metazoa > Chordata > Mammalia > Artiodactyla > Bovidae > Tragelaphus > Tragelaphus eurycerus. The sequence continues at coordinate 2,711,494 of CAKXYN010000060.1, forward strand.
TTGCATTTCTTTTCCATGGGGATGGTCTTGATCCCTGTTTCCTGTACAATGTCACGAACCTCATTCCATAGTTCATCAGGCACTCTATCAGATCTAGGCCCTTACATCTATTTCTCACTTCCACTGTATAATCATAAGGGATTTGATTTAGGTCATACCTGAATGATTTAGTGGTTTTCCCTACTTTCTTCAATTTCAGTCTGAATTTGGCAATAAGGAAGTTCATGGTCTGAGCCACAGTCAGCTCCTGGTCTTGTTTTTACTGATTGGATAGAGCTTCTCCATCTTTGGCTGCAAAGAATATAATCGATCTGATTTCGGTGTTGACCATCTGGTGATGTCCATGTATAGAGTCTTCTCTTGTGTTGTTGGAAGAGGGTATTTGCTATGACCAGTGCATTTTCTTGGCAAAACTCTGTTAGTCTTTGCCCTGCTTCATTCCGTGTTCCAAGGCCAAATTTGCCTGTTACTCCAGGTGTTTCTTGACTTCCTACTTTTGCATTCCAGTCCCCTATAATGAAAAGGACATCTTTTTTGGGTGTTAGTTCTAAAAGGTCTTGTAGGTCTTCATAGAACCGTTCAACTTCAGCTTCTTCGGCGTTACTGGTTGGGGCATAGATTTGGATTACTGTGACATTGAATGGTTGTTTACATCCTTGTAAAGACCAGGTCTACTCCCATAATTTACATCCTTGTAAAGACCAGGTCTTCTTCAGTGATCAATGCAAAGAAATAGAGGAAAACAACAGAATGGGAAAGACTAGGGATCTCTTCAAGAAAATCAGAGATACCAAAGGAACATTTCATGCAAAGATGGGCACAATAAAGGACAGAGATGGTGTGGACCTAACAGAAGCAGAAGATATTAAGAAGAGGTGGCAAGAATACACAGAAGAACTGTACAAAAAAGAGCTTCAAGACCCAGATAATCATGATGATGTGATCACTGACCTAGAGCCAGACATCTTGGAATGTGAAGTCAAATGGGCCTTAGAAAGCATCACTACGAACAAAGCTAGTGGAGGTGATGGAATTCCAGTGGAGCTATTCCAAGTCCTGAATGATGATGCTGTGAAAGTGCTACACTCAATATGCCAGCAAATTTGGAAAACTCAGCAGTGGCCACAAGATTGGAAAAGGTCAGTTTTCATCCCAATCCCAAAGAAAGGCAATGCCAAGGAGTGCTCAAACTACCGAACAATTGCACTCATCTCACACGCTAGTAAAGTAATGCTCAAAATTCTCCAAGCCAGGCTTCAGCAATATGTGAACCGTGAACTTCCTGATGTTCAAGCTGGTTTTAGAAAAGGCAGAGGAACCAGAGATCAAATTGCCAACATCCGCTGGATCATGGAAAAAGCAAGAGAGTTCCAGAAAAACATCTATTTCTGCTTTATTGACTATGCCAAAGCCTTTGACTGTGTGGATCACAATAAACTATGGAAAATTCTGAAAGAGATGGGAATACCAGACCACCTGATCTGCCTCTTAAGAAATCTGTATGCAGGTCAGGAAGCAACAGTTAGAACTGGTCATGGAACAACAGACTGGTTCCAAATAGGAAAAGGAGTACGTCAAGGCTGCATATTGTCACCATGTTTATTTAACTTATATGCAGAGTACATCATGAGAAATGCTGGACTGGAAGAAACACAAGTTGGAATCAAGATTGCTGGGAGAAGTATCAATAACCTCAGATATGCAGATGACACCACCCTTATGGCAGAAAGTGAAGAGGGGCTAAAAAGCCTCTTGATGAGAGTGAAAGTGGAGAGTGAAAAGGTTGGCTTAAAGCTCAACATTCAGAAAACGAAGATCATGGCATCTGGTCCCATCACTACATGGGAAATAGATGGGGAAACAGTGGAAACAGTGTCAGACTTTGTTTTTCTGGGCTCCAAAATCACTGCAGATGGTGACTGCAGCCATGAAATTAAAAGACGCTTACTCCTTGGAAGGAAAGTTATGACCAACCTAGATAGCATATTCAAAAGCAGAGACATTACTTTACCAACAAAGGTTCGCCTAGTCAAGGCTATGGTCTTTCCTGTGGTCATGTATGGATGTGAGAGCTGGACTGTGAAGAAGGCTGAGCGCCGAAGAATTGATGCTTTTGAACTGTGGTGTTGGAGAAGACTCTTGAGAGTCCCTTGGACTGCAAGGAGATCCAACCAGTCCATTCTGAAGGAGATTAATCCTGGAATTTCTTTAGAAGGAATGATGCTAAAGCTGAAACTCCAGTATTTTGGCCACCTCATGCGAAGAGTTGACTCATTGGAGAAGACTCTGATGCTGGGAGGGATTGAGGGCAGGAGGAGAAGGGGACGACAGAGGATGAGATGGCTGGATGGCATCACTGACTCGATGGATGCGAGTCTGAGTGACCTCCGGGAGCTGGTGATGGAGAGGGAGGCCTGGCGTGCTGCGGTTCATGGGGTCACAAAGAGTCGGACACGACTGAGCGACTGATCTGATCTGAAAGACCAGGTCTACTCCCATAATTTACATTTTAAGATAACAGAAGGTTTAATCCAAAGACTGTCCTTAGGCAGGACACATTATTGTTATATAATCCTAAGGAATGTGGAGAAAGAAAAAAAGTTTGTCCTTTCTTCCTCCTTGAGAATTCCAGACCCCTCTCTCCTTGGGGACCCCTAGATTCCTTATCAACCTGCCTAGGAAATGGCTCACTGATATTAATCTAAAATTCTGATGAGGGGAAATACTATATTTAGGTGAATTCAAGAGTGAATATTCACTGACAGTCATTCTAATAAACAGTATCATTTGGGATATAGTACAGTTAATACCTAGGACATTTACTCAGCTTTGAAGTTTTCAAAAATATACTTGTGATCCAAGGAGAATCAACAGATTAAATATTAGAAAGGAGGAGAATTTGCCAAATTCTTTTTTTTTTTTAGCAGCAAAATAGTACAGACTCATGAAAGAGGAGTAGGGAATGTCCTTAATGGAGTAGGAGCCAAGGTGTTGGAAGCAGCTGGAAATGCCCCATTTGGGATAGGACTGTGTTAGTATTTGACTGAGGAGAAGAAACCGGGGAATCACAGTTCATTGAAGCTCCTGGGCCTCAAAGTCCTCACCACAAAGAAAGGAGCTTATTTTGAAGTGGTTTCTGAAGATGTCTCTCCCAAGTTTTGGTCTGTATTTCAAGAAAGGAGTCTAGATCTCAGCATCACTTAGATGTATTGTAAGAGGGTAACTACCTCACCATCCCACTGCAGGCACAAAAGTTTAAAAACGTTCAAAAGTAAGAAGTAAATCTCTCATCCACTTTCTGAGTCTGTTTCTGGGCTGTCTCTTTCTAATCCTTATCTTTTATGTTTGAAGCTACAATCAACATAGAATTGATTTTTGCTTATGGTGTGAGATGGCAAAGTGTCTCTTTTCTTTCCCTTTTCATAGGAAAATCTAATCCATCACCACTTTTGCAGTGACACCTTTGTCATAAATCAGGTGTCTATATATGGCCTCTGCTCCATTCTGTGATCTAGTTATCAATGTTTTCACCAATATTATACTGTATTAATTAGATTTACATCTTAATATTCAGTAGAGTTTGTCCTCACACATTTTTCTCAGGAGTGCATGGTTATTCTTGACCTTTGACATACTGTTTATCCTTCCACTTCAGAAAAAGTGAAAGTCGCTCAGTCATGTCCAACTCTTTGCAACCCCATGGACTATACAGTCCATGGAACTCTCCAGGCCAGAATACTGGAGTGGGTAGCCTTTCCCTTCTCCAGGGGATCTTCCTAACCCAGGGATTGAACCCAGGTCTCCAGCATTGCAGGTGGATTCCTTACCAGCTGAGCCACCAGGGAAGCCCAAGAACACTGGAGTGGGTAGCCTATCCCTTCTCCAGTAGATCTTCTTGATCCAGGAATCAAACTGGGATCTCCTGCATTGCAGGCAGATTTTTTACCAACTGAGATATCAGGGAAGCCCATTCCACTTCAGAATCTACCTGTCAATTCCACAAAAATTAACTCATTGCAATTTTGATTGGGACTACATTGACTCTACAGGTAAATCTAGGGAGGAATGACATCTTTACTAATTTGAATCTTGTAATACATCAACAGAGTATATCTCTCCATTTATTTAGATCATTTTCAATTTCTCTAAAAATGTTTTTAGGTTTTCTGTACAGAGGTATTCCACATCTTTCTTTAGATTTATTGTAGGTGATTGGTATGTTTTAATCCTATTGTAAATGCTATCTTTTAGATTTCATTTTTTTTTAATGGTTTGATGCTCAACAAGGACAATTTCATTGACTTTTGCATGGCAATCTGTATCCTGTAAATTTGCTAACTCACCAAATAATTCTTTTTATTTATTTATTTTTATTTTTGGCTGTGCTGGGTCTTCACTGCTGTGTGCTGGCTTTTCTCTAGTTTTGGAGAGCAGGGGTTACTCTTTATTGCAGTGCGTGGGTTTCAGTAGTTTTGGATCCCAAACTGTAGAGTAATGGCTCAATAGTTGTGGCACTCAGGCTTGGTTGTTCTGCAGCATGTGGGATCTTCTGGACCATGGATCGAACCTGTGCCTCCTGCATCGGGAGGTAGATTCTTAACCACTAGACCACCAGGGAAGCCCTCACCTAATAATTCTAGTATCAATCTGTGGATTTAATTTTCTAAGAATGCAGAGGATTCAATTTTATTTCCTCTACCTTTAACCCTCTTATCTATTTTTCTTGCCTTATTGTATTAGGTTAGGACTTTCAGTATATTCCTTGTTTCAGACTGAAATATTTCACTATTAAGTACTGTTTCCTGTAGTTTCGTTTTTCCATAAATGTGTACTTGCAGGCTAGGTTGCTTTAGTTGTGTCCGACTCTGTGTGACCCTATGGACTGCAGCCCACCACGCTCCTCTGTCCATGGGATTCTCCAGTCAAGAATACTGGACTGGGTTGTCATGCCCTCTCCCAGGGGATCTTCCCAACCCAGAGATCGAACCCACATCTCCTGCAACTCCTGCACTGTAGGTGGATTCTTTATCACTGAGCCACCAGGGAAGTCCCTTTCCCATAAATACCCTTTAACAATTTAAAGATGTTTCCTTCTATCTATAGTTTGCTAAGAGGTTTTTTTAATGACTACATATAGAATTTTATCAGTGCTTACAGTATTAAAATAATCATAAATTTTCCTCATTTCTCCTATTAACATGGTGAATGGCATTGATTTTTTATGTTGAAACAGTCATATTCCTGAAGTAGAGTCAACTTGGTTGTGATATATCCCTTTATATTTTGCTGGATTCAGCTAGTTTGTTTAATAAAAATCTTAACTTCTAAGTAAGATATATTAATTTGCAGCTTTCCAATGTTTTTGTTGCAACAAGTAGAAAATAAAATGGATAAATTGCAAATTTATATTTGTAAAGCTATCAGAGAGTTGAGGAGCAAAGAGGAATGGGTAAACTAAAATTCTGCAACAGTAAAAACCCATCCTAGGTGGACTAGTGATTGTTTTTTTTTTTTCCCTCTGGTGGGCTTAATTTAGGCAGGGAGACTGTACTAGAAGAAAAAGAAGCCAGCAGAATTTTTGCGGGGAAGGCAATGGCACCCCACCCCAGTACTTTTGCCTGGAGAATCCCATGGATGGAGGAGCCTGGTAGGCTCCAGTCCATGGGGTCGCTAAGAGTCGGACACGACTGAGCAACTTCACTTTCACTTTTTACTTTCATGTGTTGGAGAAGGAAATGGCAGCCCACTCCAGTGTTCTTGCCTGGAGAATCCCAGGGACGGGGGAGCCTGGTGGGCTTCCGTCTATGGGGTCGCACAGAGTCGGACACGACTGAAACGACTTAGCAGCAGCAGCAGCAGCAGAATTTTTGACAGTCACACAGAACTGGTGTGACCAATTAGAAACTGGAAAAGCCCAAGTGCAAGGCTAATTTTGCCCCTGAGACATTTCCTGAGGGTGATGTGAGGCTGGGTGCTGGTCAGAAAGGCAGGTTTTCATCTCCATTGTCTTGTGGTGCTTAGGGGAAAAAAATCCTACTAGGGGAAAAATCCTACTAGAGGCTTTCACAGATTCACAACTAGGCTCTCCCTCAGGTTTCTGTCCATGGGTGTGTAGCTTGCTGTGCTTAGTCATCAGTCGTGTCTGACTCTTTGCAACCCTTTGGACTGTAGCCCACAAGGCTCTGCTCTCCATGGGATTTCCCAGGCAAGAATACTGAAGTGGGGTGCCATTTCTTTCTCCAGGGAATCTTCCTGACCCAGGAAAGAACCCCTGTCTCCTGTGTCTCACCATAACAGACTACCACAGACTGAGTAGTCTAGAAAAGTTTATTTTTATTGCAATTCTGGAAGCTAGATGTCCAAGATCAAAGTGTTAGCAGGGTGAGGTTTCTATACTGTCTATTTCCTTGGCTTATGGATGGTGGTCTCCCTGTCTTCACACAGCCTTCTTTCTGTGTGTGTCTGTGTCCTGTCCTAATCTCTAAGGACACCCATCACATTGCATTAGGGCTCATCCCGATGAACTCATTTTAACCTCTTTGAAGACTCTCTCTCCAAATTCGGTCACATGCTGATGACTAAGAGTTAGGACTTCAGCATAAGAATTTGTGGGGGGTGGTCGGGCGGGGCAGAGGGAGGCACAATTTAGTCTCTAACAATGGGGTTGGATACTAAAGAGCTAAATTCAAACATCTGAAGGACAGAGCTACAGGGCTGAGGAAACAGAGATTAAAGAAACTCTCAGTTAAAAGCTCTGAATCAATTCAATCACTGATTAGATTGAGGTGATCTGTTCTTCAATCTATCTGCCTAAAGTAGGTATCAGCTGGAGCCTTCTTTTATATATAAAGTCTGTCATATAATAAAACATTATTAGACATATAAAGAAGGAAAATGTGACCAATGACAAAGACAAAATACTAATAATAGAAGCAAACCCTTCCTTTCATTAAGAAGGTTTTAAATTGCAGATGCAATTTGAGTTATTGAATTACCTGGTTTCTTTTTGTTTGGGCTTCCCTGGTGGTTGGAGAACTGGGCCTTGCTAGAAATTTCTTCCTTTCATCTAATTTTTCAAAGTTATAAGTCTCATAATATCCTTTTGCAGAGACATTACTTTGCCAACAAAGGTCCGTCTAGTCAAGGCTATGGTTTTTCCAGTAGTCATGTATGGATGTGAGAGTTGGACTGTGAAGAAAGCTGAGTGCCGAAGAATTGATGCTTTTAAACTGTGGTGGTGGAGAAGACTCTTGAGAGTCCCTTGGACTGCAAGGAGATCCAATCAGTCCATTCGGAAGGAGATCAGCCCTGGGTGTTCATTGGAGGGACTGACGCTGAAGCTGAAACTCCAATACTTTGGCCACCTCATGTGAAGAGTTGACTCATTGGAGAAGACCCTGATGCTGGGAGGGATTGGGGGCAGGAGGAGAAGGGGACAACAGAGGATGAGATGGCTGGATGGCATCACTGACTCGATGGATGTGAATCTGAGTGAACTCCAGGAGTTGGTGATGCACAGGGAGGCGTGGCGTGCTGCAGTCCATGGGGTCGCAAAGAGTCGGACACGACTGAGCGACTGAACTGAACTGAACTGAATATCCTTTTGAGATCTTTTAATATGTAAAAGATTTGTAATAATGGTAACCACAGGTAAAGCACCAAAAAGTTGAGTTCGCAGCTGATCCAAGCTGCTGTAAGATGAGATGTTTTCTGTTTTTTCCTGTTCACTCTCATAAGTTTATTATGGTCATTCAGTTCAGTTCAGTCGAACCAGCCTGCCAATGCAGGAGACATAAGAGATGCAGGTTCTATCATTGGGTCAGGAAGATTCCCTGGAGGAGGTCATGGCAACCCACTCCACTACTGTTGTCTGGAGAATCCCATGGACAGAGGAGCCTGGTGGGTTACAGTCCATAGGGCTGCAAAGAGTCGGACACAGCTGAAGGGACTTATCACACAGCACACATCTTTTAGCTGTGTTGATTCTTTCCATCAAATGTATGTTTTTATTGCAAGAATTTCTGCTTTTATCTTTATTTTATCCTTCTTTCACTTTCTTTGGGTTTTCTTTCTGCTATTTTTCTTTCTTTTTTTTTTGTTTCCAGGTGCTCAAACTTTTAATTCTTACAAAATACCATAGAAATGAACCCAAACCAAACAGATATGTACATGAATGTATGTACAAAATTTTACTTCAGAAAAGAAAACTTAAAATAGGCAGTTAAAAAAAAAAGATTTAAAACCAGTACTATGAAATTGATTTTTGTAAAGTAATTTTAATTTACTGATTGTAGTTTGTTTTCTAGGCTTATTTATTTATTTTATTCTGGTCAGATGCATAAGAGTTTTTTATTTGAGAATATCTTTGGTTTCATTTTGTTTCATCAAATAGTCCTGAATTTTTTTCCCTTTGCAAATCTTTCAACATGAGGACACGGCATCTAAGTTACAAATCAACTTTTGTCTTGTTCCTATTGAGTTACAGGTGAGAAAGGCAATGTGATTTATCCTCTTTCAGGATCAGACATTCAAAGAATTCTCAGTCTGTCAGTTTACTTGACAGACGTGAGCTTGTGCTTTGAGGGGAAAGCAAGATAAATTGAAACACTGGGAATCTGCTGTCTTGCGTATCATATTCATTATGTCCTTTGGTTAACTGTATCATGTAGAACATCAGACTTGTCCAGCCATCTGAAAGGAGATTCAGAAATGGACCACAGGGAAAGAATGAAACAAGCCATGGGAAAAACAAAACATTCACCTCTGGATAAGGCCTTGCTGTTATAGAAAAGAACTTTGTTTCTCTCCCCAGGCGGAACTGATACAGTAACGGTGTCATTCTTGTGGACAAAATTCATTTTTCTGTAAATAGGCTGGCTGAGATAAATTGTCAAAGTACAATTTGTATTACAAAGACCTTCCAAATTATGGTGATGTGCTTTGTATCTATGAGTTCTTGTTTCTTCTAGTAATTTAATAAACCTTTCAAAAGTCTTTACATTATTACATAGATCAAGATATGTTTCTCATGCCTCTCAGTACTGCATCATTATTTCCTCGTGATCTCCAAAACTAGCATGTTCAGCCTGTATCTTTTGTCTTAATCTATTCATTTCTTTGTCTAAACTTTTTTTTTTTTTTTTCAGATTTCAGCCTATGTTTTGCTACGATTTAGATTTTCCAAAAAGAACAAAATTATACAGAGTAAAAATTCAGGTGTCAGAAAGACTCAAAGGGCTGTTTTTCATTTCGTTCAAGTTTTGTTTCCAGGCATTGCGTCACAGAGTTGTTGCCATTGTTGTTTTCCAAATGTCCGATGTGTGCTATGACTGACAACTACTTTTCTCTGGGTTTGATCAATTTTGTAGTAGACCATTTTAGTTCTTACTGCATCAATAACAAATGCTTCAACATCATCGGCTCCAATTTGAAGATCTTGTTGCATTGTGTCAAAAGAAATTTCTTTATTTTCCACTGCCATTCCCATAAAATAAGCAGTCTCATTTTTGCCATATTCTGTTCATGTAGTAGGCCAACTGAATCAATGAAGTCTTTATCATTCTGATGAAATGACATATGATGCTAATTTAGCACTCACAAAAATGGTTAAAAGATCATGCATAAGCTAGCCTTTCAAAAACTTGACTGGTTTTAAAGTAAGAAGATGATCAGAAAGGATGTATTTGGATCTTCAATGCTTGCACAATACACCTGTGGGCATCAACTTGAGCCTGGGAAGCATTGTCCTCCATGTAACTGCCTAACAATTCCAAAATAACTTTTGATGCAGCATCACTTTTCTTACAAGCCACAAGTGCCTCATAATGTAGTCTTAAAAGAGTATGTTTTTTTTAAAGTGGTGAAGTTCCAGTCAGAAATCCATTTTCTAACTTGATCCAGCTCAGTTGGAATATACTGGATGGCCCCACAAGAGGCTGCCACTATCAGATCAGATCAGTCGCTCAGTCGTGTCCGACTCTTTGCGACCCCATGAACCGCAGCACGCCAGGCCTCCCTGTCCATCACCAGCTCCCGGAGGTCACTCAGACTCGCATCCATCGAGTCAGTGATGCCATCCAGCCATCTCATCCTCCGTCGTCCCCTTCTCCTCCTGCCCTCAATTCCTCCCAGCATCAGAGTCTTCTCCAATGAGTCAACTCTTCGCATGAGGTGGCCAAAATACTGGAGTTTCAGCTTTAGCATCATTCCTTCCAAAGAAATTCCAGGGTTGATCTCCTTCAGAATGGACTGGTTGGATCTCCTTGCAGTCCAAGGGACTCTCAAGAGTCTTCTCCAACACCACAGTTCAAAAGCATCAATTCTTCGGCGCTCAGCCTTCTTCACAGTCCAGCTCTCACATCCATACATGACCACAGGAAAGACCATAGCCTTGACTAGGCGAACCTTTGTTGGTAAAGTAATGTCTCTGCTTTTGAATATGCTATCTAGATTGGTCATAACTTTCCTTCCAAGGAGCAAGCGTCTTTTAATTTCATGGCTGCAGTCACCATCTGCAGTGATTTTGGAGCCCAGAAAAACAAAGTCTGACACTGTTTCCACTGTTTCCCCATCTATTTCCCATGCAGTGATGGGACCAGATGCCATGATCTTCGTTTTCTGAATGTTGAGCTTTAAGCCAACCTTTTCACTCTCCACTTTCACTTTCATCAAGAGGCTTTTTAGCCCCTCTTCACTTTCTGCCATAAGAGTGGTGTCATCTGCATATCTGAGGTTATTGATATTTCTCCCGGCAATCTTGATTCCAACTTGTGTTTCTTCCAGTCCAGCATTTCTCATGATGTACTCTGCATATAAGTTAAATAAACATGGTGACAATATGCAGCCTTGACGTACTCCTTTTCCTATTTGGAACCAGTCTGTTGTTCCATGTCCAGTTCTAACTGTTGCTTCCTGACCTGCATACAGATTTCTCAAGAGGCAGATCAGGTGGTCTGGTATTCCCATCTCTTTCAGAATTTTCCACAGTTTATTGTGATCCACACAGTCAAAGGCTTTGGCATAGCCAATAAAGCAGAAATAGATGTTTTTCTGGAACTCTCTTGCTTTTTCCATGATCCAGCGGATGTTGGCAATTTGATCTCTGGTTCCTCTGCCTTTTCTAAAACCAGCCTGAACATCAGGAAGTTCACGGTTCACATATTGCTGAAGCCTGGCTTGGAGAATTTTGAGCATTACTTTACTAGCGTGTGAGATGAGTGCAATTGTTCGGTAGTTTGAGCACTCCTTGGCATTGCCTTTCTTTGGGATTGGGATGAAAACTGACCTTTTCCAATCTTGTGGCCACTGCTGAGTTTTCCAAATTTGCTGGCATATTGAGTGTAGCACTTTCACAGCATCATCATTCAGGACTTGGAATAGCTCCACTGGAATTCCATCACCTCCACTAGCTTTGTTCGTAGTGATGCTTTCTAAGGCCCATTTGACTTCACATTCCAAGATGTCTGGCTCTAGGTCAGTGATCACATCATCATGATTATCTGGGTCTTGAAGCTCTTTTTTGTACAGTTCTTCTGTGTATTCTTGCCACCTCTTCTTAATATCTTCTGCTTCTGTTAGGTCCACACCATCTCTGTCCTTTATTGTGCCCATCTTTGCATGAAATGTTCCTTTGGTATCTCTGATTTTCTTGAAGAGATCCCTAGTCTTTCCCATTCTGTTGTTTTCCTCTATTTCTTTGCATTGATCACTGAAGAAGGCTTTCTTATCTCTTCTTGCTATTCTTTGGAACTCTGCATTCAGATGTTTATATCTTTCCTTTTCTCCTTTGCTTTTCGCTTCTCTTCTTTTCATAGCTATTTGTAAGGCCTCCCCAGACAGCCATTTTGCTTTTTTGCATTTCTTTTCCATGGGGATGGTCTTGATCCCTGTCTCCTGTACAATGTCACGAACCTCATTCCATAGTTCATCAGGCACTCTATCTATCAGATCTAGGCCCTTAAATCTATTTCTCACTTCCACTGTATAATCATAAGGGATTTGATTTAGGTCATACCTGAATGGTCTAGTAGTTTTCTCTACTTTCTTCAATTTCAGTCTGAATTTGGCAATAAGGAGCTCATGGTCCAAGCCACAGTCAGCTCCTGGTCTTGTTTTTGCTGATTGTATAGAGCTTCTCCATCTTTGGCTGCAAAGAATATAATCGATCTGATTTCGGTGTTGACCATCTGGTGATGTCCATGTATAGAGTCTTCTCTTGTGTTGTTGGAAGAGGGTATTTGCTATGACCAGTGCATTTTCTTGGCAAAACTCTATTAGTCTTTGCCCTGCTTCATTCCGTATTCCAAGGCCAAATTTGCCTGTTACTCCAGGTGTTTCTTGACTTCCTACTTTTGCATTCCAGTCCCCTATAATGAAAAGGACATCTTTTTTGGGTGTTAGTTCTAAAAGGTCTTGTAGGTCTTCATAGAACCGTTCAACTTCAGCTTCTTCAGCGTTACTGGTTGGGGCATAGACTTGGATTACTGTGACATTGAATGGTTTGCCTTGGAAACGAACAGAGATCATTCTATCGTTTTTGAGATTGCATCCAAGTACTGCATTTCGGACTCTTTTGTTGACCATGATGGCCACTCCATTTCTTCTGAGGGATTCCTGCCCACAGTAGTAGATATAATGGTCATCCGAGTTAAATTCACCCATATAGTGAGGCTGTATATCTTACAGGAGGATTCTTATCCATCCCACGGAAGAGATTGCTTAGCAACTGCAGTCTCAGAGATGGACATGCACCTTCCTGAAATCTGACCAGTTTCTCACACAGGCTTTGAATCAGAGCTTCCTGCTTATCTGGTTTCAGGATCATCAGGGGGATACTGCCGCTGTTCATCACACTTACAAGGACTTTATCATCTTCCTTCAGACATACATCACTGGCTTCAATAATTTGAGCTAAATCTACATGAAGTCCACCTTCAGAATTCTCTTCTGAAATTTCAGTTCCTTTAAATTTCAAATAAGCGTGAAGCTCAGCAACCTCATCTTCCTCACTGACGTCGAAACACAGGAACGCTCATGGTGAAGGCCCACGCACTGTGAACATTCCGCTGGCTAACCACGATGACAGCTAAACTTTTTTTCTTCTATTTTCTCTGCGGAGATTTATCTTATTTTTTCTCCTCTAGCTCTTTTTCTTTCCTATCTAGTTTTCACTTATGTTTATTTAAAGTATCCAGGGGACTTCCTTGGCGGTCCAGTGGTTGACTTTGTTTTCCAGTGCAGGCGATGTGGGGTCAATCCCTGGCCAGGAGCTAAAAATCTCAGATACCTAGAGGCCAAAAAACCAAAATGTAAAACAGAAGCAATATTGTAACAAATTCAATAAGAACTTTCAAAATAACCCACATTGAAAAAAACCTTTCAGTTCAGTTCAGTTCAGTCGCTCAGTCGTGTCCGACTCTTTTCGACGCCATGAATCACAGCAAGCCACGCCTCCCTGTCCATCACCAACTCACGGGGTTCACTCAAACTCACATCCATCAAGTCAGTGATGCCATCCAGCCATCTCATTCCCTGTCGTCCCCTTCTCTTCCTGCCCCTAATCCCTCCCAGCATCAGAGTCTTTCCCAATGAGTCAATTCTTCGCATGAGGTGGCCAAGGTACTGGAGTTTCAGCTTTAGCATCATTCCTTCCAAAGAAATCCCAGGGCTGATCTCCTTCCGAATGGACTGGTTGGATCTTCTTGCAGTCCAAGGGACTCTCAAGAGTCTTCTCCAACACCACAGTTCAAAAGCATCAATTCTTTGGCGCTCAGCCTTCTTCACAGTCCAACTCTCACATCCATACATGACCACTGGAAAAACCATAGGCTCGACTAGACGGACCTTTGTTGGCAAAGTAATGTCTCTGCTTTTGAATATGCTATCTAGGTTGGTAGGAAAGGAGTAAGCGTCTTTTAATTTCATGGCTGAAGTCACCATCTGCAGTGATTTTGGAGCCCAGGATAATCAAGTCTGACACTGTTTCCACTGTTTCTCCATCTATTTCCCATGTAGTGATGGGACCAGATGCCATGATCTTCGTTTTCTGAATGTTGAGCTTTAAGTCAACCTTTCCACTCTCCACTTTCACTTTCATCAAGAGGCTTTTGAGTTCCTCTTCACTTTCTGCCATAAGGGTGGTATCATCTGCATATCTGAGGTTATTGATATTTCTCCCGGCAATCTTGATTCCAACTTGTGTTTCTTCCAGTCCAGCGTTTCTCATGATGTACTCTGCATAGAAGTTAAATAAGCAGGGTGACAATATACAGCCTCGACGCACTCCTTTTCCTATTTGGAACCAGTCTGTTGTTCCATGTCCAGTTCTAACTGTTGTTTCCTGACCTGCATACAGATTTCTTAAGAGGCAGATCAGGTGGTCTGGTATTCCCATCTCTTTCAGAATTGTCCACAGTTTATTATGATCCACACAGTCACAGGCTTTGGCATAGTCAATAAAGCAGAAATAGATGCTTTTCTGGAACTCTCTTGCTTTTTCCATGATCCAGTGGATGTTGGCAATTTGATCTCTGGTTCCTCTGCCTTTTCTAAAACCAGCTTGAACATCAGGAAGTTCACGGTTCACATATTGCTGAAGCCTGGCTTGGAGAATTTTGAGCATTACTTTCTAGCATGTGAGATGAGTGCAATTGTGTGGTAGTTTGAGCATTCTTTGGCATTGCCTTTCTTTAGGATTGGAATGAACACTGACCTTTTCCAGTCCTGTGGCCACTGCTGAGTTTTCCAAATGTGCTGGCATATTGAGTGCAGCACTTTCACAGCATCATCTTTCAGGATTTGGAATAGCTCAACTGGAATTCCATCACCTCCACTAGCTTTGTTCGTAGTGATGCTTTCTAAGGCCCACTAGACTTCACATTCCAGGATGTCTGGCTCTAGGTCAGTGATCACACCATCATGATTATCTGGGTCATGAAGATCTTTTTGTACAGTTCTTCTGTGTATTCTTGCCACCTCTTCTTAATATCTTCTGCCTCTGTTAGGTCCATACCATTTCTGTCCTTTATCGAGCCCATCTTTGCATGGAATGTTCCCTTGGTATCTCTAATTTTCTTGAAGAGATCTCTAGTCTTTTGCATTCTGTTGTTTTCCTGTATTTCTTTGCACTGATTGCTGAGAAAGGCTTTCTTATCTCTTCTTGCTATTCTTTGGAACTCTGCATTCAGATGCTTATGTCTTTCCTTTTCGCCTTTGCTTTTTGCTTCTCTTCTTTTCACAGCTATTTGTAAGGCCTCCCTAGACAGTCATTTTGCTTTTTTGCGTTTCTTTTCCATGGGGATGGTCTTGATCCCTGTCTCCTGTACAATGTCACGAACCTCATTCCATAGTTCATCAGGCACTCTATCTATCAGATCTAGGCCCTTAAATCTATTTCTCACATCCACTGTATAGTCATAAGGGATTTGATTTAGGTCATACCTGAATGGTCTAGTGGTTTTCCCTACTTTCTTCAATTTAAGTCTGAATTTGATAATAAGGAGTTCATGATCTGAGCCACGGTCAGCTCCTGGTCTTGTTTTTGTTGACTGTATAGAGCTTCTCCATCTTTGGCTGAAAAAAATAGAAAAAAAAAACTTTAAAAATATTTAAAGTATCCAAACATTCTTTTAGTTTTGCTTCACAATGCCATTTCTCTTGTTTTTGGTTAGCCACTTTAGAATCAGCAAGGTTTAATTCATCTTTAAGTGGATCTGCTACTGTTTAATCTTCAGTTTAATTACAACATAATTGTTTTCTGCTTATTTCAGACTTTTAAGAGGCTCCATGCTTTCTTTTGTTGTTCCATATTTTTCTCAACAATTTTCATTTTCATTTTATTTTCTTGAACTTCATCTTCCAAGGTTTCAACATCTACAGACTAGGATTCTTTTATATTCTCAAGTTCCTACATTTTAGAAAGAGTTTTTCTTAATTTCATCCTAACACTTTACAATTTAGTTGGCAACTTCTAAGAAAACTTTGATTGTGTTTAATATACTCTTCAGTGTTGCTGAAAATTTGTTATCTGGGCTTATGTATTTTCAACCTTCTTCTCTAAGTCAGTTTGAAATAAATCCACATTTCTGCTTAGAAACTCAAGTCTTATTTTCAGGTAAATAATAACATCCCACAAAGACTTGATCACCTTTAGCAGTAAAAGCTACAATTTTCGGGTAGCTTTGGGACTGCATTACTGCACAAGCTACACAATTATTTTTGATTAGTAGCACTGTCTCTATATCTCTCATGTCAGTTAGACTATTTGTAACAACTGCATTTTCTATTTCTATAGCTGTCAGAACTGTTGGAAACTGGATGATAAGCAGCTCTATCTAACACCATACGTCTTATTCCCAAACTCAGAAAGTATTGTCTGTGGCTGTGAGGTCCCTAGTGAATAAAACCTTTTCATCTGTGCCTGAAGCATTCTTTCCTCAGCATGATTACGGCAACAATAGGCTTGCAGAAGTCCTTTAAGCAAGATTCAATAGCTAGAGCAAGCTCAGTGTCCCCAGGATGAATGAAAGAGCCTGAAGAGCCTACAGGTTTATAGATAAAATGTTCACATCAATAAGCATCATCTCTGGCTTCAAGAAGGGTCGGAACATGAGGGCCAAATCCTTTTAGTCAACCGTTATTACTTTCTTTCAGTTGCCTCTGATTATATAGTTCAGTATATACTTCACATCTCATTCTTCTCCCTAAATTCTGGTATGTTTCCTTTGGCTTGCTGAAACTGTTCAATCTCTTGGTTGACTGAACTTCTTTGAACCTATAAGGCCTTTACACTCTTTTCTTATATATCTAATTTTTATTCAAATGTAGTAGATTTAAAATGCTGTATTACAGAAGTTTTCATGAGCAGTGAAAGTACTTTGAGCGACATTATGGATATATGTGGTCATACTTTTTGTCCAAACCCATAGAGTATGCACCACTGCTCTGCTCATTAAAGTGAACCCTAAGGTGAACTGGGGATGTTTTGATCATGTGTCGATGCAGTCATCCTCGGTCTAAAAAAAAAAAAGAAAAGGTACCTTTCTGTTGATAATGGCTGTTCACGTGAGGGGAGGCAGTATATGGGCAATTTCTGTACATTCCTATAAAGTTTTATTGTAAACCTTAAACTGCTTTAAAAAAAGAAAAAGATCTCAAAAAAAAAAAAAAAATTTAACACTCAGGGTAGACACTTTTGGCAAAACTTTTGTTTCACTTTTATGTATGTATACATATTATATATGTGTATGTGTTTGTTGGATTGTGATATAAAATGTATTTTTTTTAGATCAAAGAAGCCTGCAGGCCACTGTGGTTAATTATACTGGCAAATAAAAGCATAAATTAACCTCAAAAAAAAAAAAAAATAAAATGCTGTATTAGCTTCTATATCCACTTTTTTTTTTTAGATTCTTTTCACATATAAGTCATGTTGGGGTTTTGAAAAGAATTCCCTGTGCTGTGCAGTAGGTGCTTATTAGTTATCTATTTTATATATAGCAGTGTATACACGTCAGTCTCGATCTCCCAGTTTATCCTTCCTCCATTTCCCCCCAGTAACCATAAATATGTTTTCTACATCTATGACTCTATTTCTGTTTGGTAAGTCAGTTCACTTGTACCATTTTTCTAGATTCCTCACATAAGCGATGTCATATGATATTTGTCTTTGTCTGATTTACTTGACTCAGTATGACTAGGTTACACTCTTTTTTTAACCAAGGTAATTTTTTTGCCTTTCAGCTCAAGTTCCAAAGATTGATTGTACCTTTTTTTTCAGTTCTTCAATTCTTTTGAAAAGCTGCTCATCATCTTTCTTTAATGTTCTATATGGATTCAGATTTTTTTTAGGCAATGATTGTATAAAAGTTCAGTTTCTAAATCTTATTCTTAAATATTGGCTCTAACAAATGCTGATATAACAAAGTGCAAGCTTTTATCATCAGATAGCAAGAGGGACTTAACTACAAAATAAAATAACAGTAATAAAATAAAATTTAAAAAAAAAAGTTCAGTTTCATTATAGGCTCTTTTCTTAGGAGTTAACATCTATCTGCTTTCAATATCATACATTCTGGTGTTCATGCATTTGTCTCTTCACTAATCTTTTCTTTTTTATCTTGAATATCCTTGTAATTTTTTTCTGCTTCATTAAGTTTGACCTGCTGTTCTTTATTTTCCTGTCTAGTCTAGCAGCAGATCTTCTCTAATTTTATATTATTACTCATAGCATTCCATTGTTTTTCTGTTTCATTGACCACTACCAAACCATTTCATGTTTCAAGAATCTTAAGTTAGCCTTCAATGTACTTAAACTAGCAGTACTTTGAAAATATTCTTCTTTCTCTAAATACTGGTGGTTTAGTTCAATAAATTACTCTTCCTTGATCTATCTACTCCTTGTTCTTTCTTTTGTTTACAAAATGTGTAATCTTCCTTCATCTGCTCAAGTTGGGTTGCTCTCATGGAGAATTTATATTTGTTTCCCTCAATTTAGAAAGCTATAACTGTTTGCTCATCTCTTGTGTTAAACTGAAGCGAGATTATCCACCTGTATGTTGAAATGATCAAGAACTACAATCAGTTCTTCTTTCCTAGTAGAAGCCACGGTTCGTGTTTCACTTTTTAGTTTGTAAGACTGACTTTCTGTCCATGCTGCTGAGATGTCACACAGCTAGAACACATTTGGCATCACCTCCACTGTTTCTTAATGTTATTGAAATGGCTGCTGAGTTCCATTGTTGCCAACAATAAAGTTGATATTAGAACCAAATTTAAAAGGTCTAAGTATCAAACGACTCTCGAAGTTTCTTAGCTGAATACTCTCAATTATCCTAATTTCTGCTGCAAAGTAGAAGTGTCATTAGTGAGAGAAACTGTACATTCACCTTCCTCACTTTATGTAAATCCCCCAATTCTTGTCTCAGTCTTTTAGCACTTTTAAGAGCGAAGAAATTTTCTTCTTCTCTCTAGGCCATCAAGTCTCAGACAAGTTGAAGTGTCCTCAAGGAACTGCTAGGAGGGACTGTCGTGGTGCAACCAGACACGAAGGCCACCCTGAGGATGTCTGGGCCTTGCCTGGCCACCTCTGGCCCACGAGGAACCATGAGCCTGCTGCATGGTGCTCTTCACCTGCCTCTGCTGTTTTTCTAATCTCATGAGAGATTTTTTAGACCATAAGTTTCTCCATCTTCCTTCTTTCCTAATATGTGCATTTTATATGCTGTAAATATCCCTCTCAACATGGCTTTTGCTGCACCTCACAACTTATGACAAGTGGTATTTTCAGTGTTACTCCGTTTAAAATATTTTCTAGCACGCTTAATGATTTTTTGCTTGAACAATGGACGATTTAGAGATGTGTTTCTTAATTTACAAATATGTGAATTTTCTACTGATAATGTTATTTCTAGCTTATTTCCACTATGGTCAGAGAATATGCTCAGTATTATTTCACTTTGAAATTTGTTGAGACTTGCGTTGTGGTCCAGCATTTGGTCAGTTTTACCTTAATTTTCCATGTAGACTTGAAAAGTTCTACTTTCCCCTGGAATTTGCCTACTCACTCCTGGTACTTTCTTGTGGCTTGCTTATCTTAGTGGTGATTTCCTTTAGTTTCTTTTTTGAAATATTAAACTGTGAAGTACAACATGCATTGTGGGGAAAAGAGCATAATTCAAAAAATAACCACAAAACAACCACATAACCCATCCTCCAGGTCAAGAAATAGAATATTATCAGCACTCGAGGAGCCCACATGTGTGTGCCTTTCTGATCACAGCTCTATCTATCCCCCAGGATGTAACCATCATCCAATGACTTATAGTAATTTCCCTGCTTTTCTTTATAAATGTACTACCTTATTACCTCTGTGTGCATTTTTAAACAAAAGGACTTACTTTTGCCTCTTTTTAAACATAAAGTATATAATCACATTGAATGTACTATTTTGTATCCTGCTTTTTTTTTTTTTTAACTCAACATTAGGTACGGAAGATTTGTTTATGTATCTCCAGCTTATTCTTTTTGCCTGCATTTTAGTTGATATTTATTACTGTATAATATTCAGTTATACCAATATTTTATCCATTCTGCTGTTGGTGGGCTTTTGGGTTATTTCCAGTTTGGGCCAATTAATAACAATACTCTCCTGTGAACATTCTTAAACATATATTCAGATGCACATCTGCATTTATTTCTCTAAGGTATGCTATGCTATGCTAAGTCACTTCAGTCGTGTCCAACTCTGCGTGATGAGACGAAGCCATTGCCTTCTCCGTCTCTAAGGTATAGATCTTGAATTTAAATTGTTGTGCCGGGGTTACAAATATGTTCAACTTTATTGGATGCCACATGATATTTTCAGAAAGATGATACTAATTTACATCTCACCAACACTGTTTGGATGTTCCTGTTGTCCCAGATTTCTCTCCAACACTTAATACTGTCAGACTTTTAATTTTTTTCCAATCTGATAGGTGTGTAGCCCATTGTAGTTTTAATGTGTACTTCCTTAATTACTAAGGAGCATGTTTATTGATCATTTGGATATCACCTTTTACATAGTACCTGTTAAAGTCTTACCCATTTTTCTATTTGACTGTTTCTGCCATCAGTTTGTAATAGTAATGCTCACTAGGCCTTGCTGATTATACGTACTGCAAATACCTTCTCATGACCTTTCTTTTTTTATTCTAATAATACTTAACAATAACTAAAAATACAGTCTTCTGGGGAACAAAAGTTCTTAATCTTAATGTGGTTAAATTTATCAATCTTTATTTTGTACTTGCAGTTGTTTGCATCATCTTTTATAAATTCTTTACTGTCTGGGGGCTGTGATATATTCTCCTCCATTCTTTTAAGAGCATTATAGTTCTGTCTTACTTAGGTTTTAATCCACCTGGAACTTATTTTTGGGTAGCCAAAGAAATCATCATTCTGGGGTCACTTCAGGGTCTTGGCTCAGTTTGTTCTTTTCAATCTTCTACTGGCCAAAGCCTCAGTATCCTGATAACAGTGTTACTACTATCATCATTTACCTCAGAACAACTCTAGTTTTATTTTGATTTTTGGAACGAGAGGATCTTCAGAAACCTCCCTGATCTCTTGAGAGACCAACAATGCCTCAAAGAGTTCGGTCCTATCCAAGGTCTAGTTGTTCTTTAGCAGAAGGGGGGCCTCTGTGCACCTAATCAGTCATAACACCATTCAGTCCTTAATAATATGTTTGCATATTGTTCCAGATCCATACATATAAAGCATTTTCATTCTTTTAAAAGACTGTGTAAGAATCTATTATATGAAATTTATTTAACTGGTCCCCAAAGATGGGCCTCTAAATTCTATCCAATTGTTTGTCATTACAATATTACAATGTCATTTCACACCAGAGTATATCTGTATTATAACCTCCTAGAGATTGAATTACTAGATCATATGCCCTCCCCCAACTCCTAGCATAGAGTTTGCATCCATTTAAACTCCTGATCTGATCTGATCTGAAACTCCAGAACTGTAGGAGCATGCCTATATTTTCACATTCTCACCAAATGCATTTATACTTGGAAAAGGTCAGTTTTCATTCAAATCCCAAAGAAAGGCAATGCCAAAGAATGCTCAAACTACCGAACAATTGCACTCATCTCACACGCTAGTAAAGTAATGCTCAAAATTCTCCAAGCCAGGCTTCAGCAATATGTGAACCGTGAACTTCCTGATGTTCAAGCTGGTTTTAGAAAAGGCAGAGGAACCAGAGATCAAATTGCCAACATCCACTGGATCATGGAAAAAGCAAGAGAGTTCCAGAAAAACATCTATTTCTGCTTTATTGACTATGCCAAAGCCTGTGACTGTGTGGATCACAATCAACTGTGGACAATTCTGAAAGAGATGGGAATACCAGACCACCTGATCTGCCTCTTAAGAAATCTGTATGCAGGTCAGGAAACAACAGTTAGAACTGGACATGGAACAACAACAGACTGGTTTCAAATAGGAAAAGGAGTATGTCAAGGCTGTATATTGTCACCCTGTTTATTTAACTTATATGCAGAGTACATCATAAGAAATGCTGGACTGGAAGAAACACAAGTTGGAATCAAGATTGCTGGGAGAAATATCAATAACCTCAGATATGCAGATGATACCACCCTTATGGCAGAAAGTGAAGAGGAACTAAAAAGCCTCTTGATGAAAGTGAAAGTGGAGAGTCAAAAGGTTGGCTTAAAGCTCAACATTCAGAAAACGAAGATCACGGCATCCGGTCCCATCACTTCATGGGAAGTAGATGGGGAAATAGTGGAAACAGTGGCAGACTTTATTTTTCTGGGCTCCAAAATCACTGCAGATGGTGACTGCAGCCATGAAATTAAAAGACGCTTACTCCTTGGAAGGAAAGTTATGACCAACCTAGATAGCATATTCAAAAGCAGAGACATTACTTTGCCAACAAAGGTTCGTCTAGTCAAGGCTATGGTTTTTCCTGTGGTCATGTATGAATGTGAGAGTTGGACTGTGAAGAAGGCTGAGTGCCGAAGAATTGATGCTTTTGAACTGTGGTGTTGGAGAAGACTCTTGAGAGTCCCTTGGACTGCAAGGAGATCCAACCAGTCCATTGTGAAGGAGATCAGCCCTGGGATTTCTTTGGAAGGAATGATGCTAAAGCTGAAACTCCAGTACTTTGGCCACCTCATGCAAAGAGTTGACTCATTGGAGAAGACTCTGATGCTGGGAGGGATTGAGGGCAAGAGGAGAAAGGGACGACAGAGGATGAGATGGCTGGATGGCATCACTGACTCGATGGATGTGAGTCTGAGTGAACTCCAGGAGTTGGTGATGGACAGGGAGGCCTGGTGTGCTGTAATTCATGGGGTTGCAAAGAGTCGGACATGACTGAGCGACTGATCTGATCTGATAGTTGAAAATAATATCTCATAATTTCAATTTGTATCTTTTACTAAGGGTAAGACAATGCCTTTTATACACCTAAGAGAAATTTGTATTTTCTTTTCCTGAAACTATTATGATCTTGTGCTGTGCTGTGCTGTGCTTAGTTGCTCAGTTATGTCTGACTCTTTGTGACCCCATGGACTATAACCCACCAGGATCCTCTGTCCATGGGGATTCTCCAGGCAAGAATACTGGACTGGGTTGCCATGCCCTCCTTCAGGGAATCTTCCCAACTCAGGGACTGAATCCAGATCTTGCACATTGCAGGTGGATTCTTTACCATCTGAGCCACCAGAGAAGCCATATTCTGATCTTGGTCTTTGCCTTGTTTTTCCAGCTGGTTTTTAAGAATCCCAAAGTTTGCAAGGTCTTCATGCTTTACTGTCATGTTTCTATTCAAAAGAATACTTTTTATAAATAATGAAATGTTCACAGAATATTTGCTTTATGCCACTTAAAGGAAATATACTACAATTTTTTTGGATGAAGTATAGATGCAGTGTTGCAATTTAGATATTTTACCAGGCTCATTAAAAAGAAGATTTTATGGGGTTTGGAGAAAAGCTAGAACTTTGTAAGGACACATAGAATATTAAGCTAAACTGGTTTTCAACTGTCTCATGTGTTATTCTTTACATATGAAAGACTGTCTTGTTTTTCTTTCTCTATCAAGAACCAAACTTTATAAAGATTTATTGCTGCCAAAATTTTAATCTACTCAATTAATTTGTGAATCATTTATTGTAAATTAATTTAAGTAAGTATATAAGCCTGAAGTTTTTTAATATTAATAGATTAGATGTCATGGTACACGGCTAAAATGAGCAATAGATTACATTATCTTATTTCCTCTGCCCTTTAATAGCACTTTCCAATGATATTTTTCTGATAGAAAATTAGCCCATCTTCTTTAGGATTCATAAACTTTAAAACAGCTGAAACTTAAGAACATAAACACTAATATTAATGTGCAAGTGTACATATGCTCAGTCATATCCAATTCTTTGTGACCCCATGGACTGTAGCCCACCAGGCTCCTCTGTCCCTGGGATTTTCCAGACAAGAATCCTGGAATGGGTTGCCATTTCTTACTCCATGGTATCTTCCCAAACCCAGGGATCAAACCCATGTCTCTATTGTCTCCTGTATTTGCAGGCAGATTCTTTACCACTGTGCCACCTGGGAAGGCTAATCATTAACTTAGTACACTGTTAACTGAAACTGAACTCTGTTCTTGTTTTAAAATTATAGTAGTAAATTCCTTTGGAAGCAAACAAGGGAAAATGATTTTTCACATCATTCAGGTTTTCTAATTCAGGATACTAGTATATCAAATGCAGAATATTTTCAAAGTGAAACAAATCACACTCTCACATTACTTCAAAGACTTTTAATGTCTTTGGGGATTAGATTATTTATGTATATTTGACCAGCTGAATATATTCTTATACTTTTTATGTTTGAGCCATTGACTAAATTATGTTTAATTAAACTGGACAAGTATTTGACTATTATCCTATAGAATACATCCAAACTAAATCTATAGCCTTAACACTACGTTAGAAAATCTGATAAAGTTATTGACTATGCAATGTATGTACTCTTTAGCACTTGCCTTTGAAAACACTAACCAGACATTTTAAATATTTGGGCCACAGATGAATACTATTTTTAAAGATTAAGCTATTTTAGGATTGGAGGAATTACAAAGAATATCTGGTTTAAACCCCTGCTGCTGCTGCTGCTGCTGCTAAGTTGCTTCCGTCATGTCTGACTCTGTGCGACCCCATAGACAGCAGCCCACCAGGCTCCCCCGTCCCCGGGATTCTCCAGGCAAGAACACCAGAGTGGGTTGCCATAACCTCTACTTTATCCTAAATAAAAAGTGAGACACAGGAAAATTGTGCCTTGTTCCCATGGATAAAAGCAGCTCAAATGCACAAAATATTCTGATTAAATCTGCTTCCAACACATCAATAGAATTATCATTCTGTTCTAAGTTTTACTTTTGGTGTAATAAAGATGCCAGTGATGGAAACCATCCAAAGAAGATATCCCCTCAGTCTTTGGAGCTGGATTTTAGTGATAAGGAGAACATTCTGAACAACTAAAATAGTCATTCTAGCACTTATAGAGAAGCATCACTTAAAAGACTTCCTCCTCAATTTTAAGTTTGACGGCAAATATACTTGCCCCCCAAATCATACCACTCTAGAATCTATGTATAGTGTTCTAAGTTTAATCTTGGAATACTATTTAAGGACCAAGTATATGGAGTTATTCTTTTCCATTTTTTATTTTTATAATTTATTTATTTTTTGGCTGTACTGGGTCCTCTTTGCTGCACAGGCACTTTGTCTAGCTGTGGCGAGCAGGACTACTCTCTAGCTGCAGTGCACAGGCTTCTCACTGAAGTGGCTTCTCTTGTTGCAGAGCACAAGTGGGCACACAGCTTCAGTCGATGCAGCACCTGGACTCAGAAGTTGCAGCTTCCGGGCTCTAAAGCACAACCTCAGTAGTTGTGGTGCATGGACTTAGCTGCTCCCCACATGTGGCTATCTTACCAAATCAGGGACTGAACCCGCGTCTCCTGAATTGACAGATTCCTTACCACTAAGCCACCAGGTAAACCCTCTTCTCAGTTTTAATGTCCATGTCAAACTAGAGAGCTAAGACTGGACTTCCAGATCATTATCAGATCAGATCAGTTGCTCAGTCGTGTCCGACTCTTTGCGACCCCATAAATCACAGCATGCCAGGCCGCCCTGTCCATCACCAACTCCCGGAGGTCACCCAGACTCACGTCCATGGAGTCAGTGATGCCATCCAGCCATCTCATCCTCTGTCGTCCCTTTCTCCTCTTGCCCTCAATCCCTCCCAGCATCAGAGTCTTCTCCAATGAGTCAACTCTTCACATGAGGTGGCCAAAGTACTGGAGTTTCAGCTTTATCATCATTCCTTCCAAAGAAATCCCAGGGCTGATCCCCTTCAGAATGGACTGGTTGGATCTCCTTGCAGTCCAAGGGACTCTCAAGAGTCTTCTCCAACACCACAGTTCAAAAGCATCAATTCTTCGGCCCTCAGCCTTCTTCACAGTCCAACTCTCACATCCATACATGACCACAGGAAAGACCATAGCCTTGACTAGACGAACCTTTGTTGGCAAAGTAATGTCTCTGCTTTTGAATATGCTATCTAGGTTGGTCATAACTTTCCTTCCAAGGAGTAAGCGTCTTTTAATTTCATGGCTACAGTCACCATCATTATATATTTCCATAAAGCACTTTTCCATGAGTTTAGCCTGGGTGAATCATGCAAATTAAAAAAATCCCCAGTACCTTATTGTCCCCAAATAAAGACTATTCCCACAAAGATAGATACGGGGAGATGTGAGTCAGTGCAAACATGAGAAACATGAAAAATAAATACTATAACTTATTTCATAGTTGGTAGGTACAATTGAAATATGTTTGCCAGAAATTGTTATTATAGTGAAGATAGCCAGCCAAATAAAAGTTCTCAAACCAAGGGTTTTTATGACTCTGTACACAAGCAAGGAAAGCCTTTATAATGTCACTGAAGGGGAGGCAGGTTACTAGAATCTTGTTTTAGCACTTTAGACTTACATAATCATCTTGACACAGCTCAAATAGAAATTTATCACCTAACAGATGGATTTGGAGGAGTTTCTAGAAGCTAATTTTGTCATAGTTTGGAACACAGTTGGACCTGGAGTGGCCTAACCCATAGTGGTCTGGGATGTGCTGATTTTATAGTTACTGGTTCCTAGAGTTAATCTGCCTTCCTGGCTGGGGAAGACACTGAGGAAATGGACCTAACTTATGATGGCCATGGATGAATGTTCAGCCAGCAGACAGATCATGGTATCCAAAAGCTATGGCCACAAACAATAGAAAGATCAAGCCAGCAACAGGAAGATACAACCTGGGGTAACTTAAAATTCATGAATATAGTCGTACAGATCATGTGCTGCACAAACCTAGATGATGCCATTTATGTCAATGGTATGCCCCAGCAGGAGAATCAAACACAGATGGTGGAAATGCAGGAATAATAGGTAAATGGTTGTCCAAATAGGTATATGGAGTAAGTGGGAGCAAGCAAAGTCTCCCAATAGTTAAGAATTCAGAGACAGGACTCCAGCCTAAGAAGACAGACCATAAAGGAAATATTCATGTCTCTAACAGAAAAGAGAATCTTAAAGGTTTTGTCACCTTGGAGTGCTATCAAAGGGTGACTCAGCAAGTGAGTTTGACCACCTCCTTTTGAATTTCATCTCCTCTAGATTCTTGCTACTGCCACGCACACTGTGGCCCAGGGGTCCAATGCTTTGCCATTAAAGTTCTGGTGCAAGTGTGGACAAAAATACCTTGCTTTGAGTCTTCCTAGTAGAGTAGAAACAAGCTAGAACTTTTCCAAAAAAGATTTCACTAAATAAAACACATGAACAAAAAAAGAAATATTTAGAGAATGTATATCTCCTCCCAGATTTCTAGGAATTTATCCCCCCAAAATAGTTATGAATAAGTATCAATTAGGGTTTGATCAGAGAAGCAGAACCACTTATGAGTGATGAGAGAGAGATCTGTGTAGAGATTAGGCCTTCCACAGTTGGGGGAGCTGATTCTGCAGTTTGTGTAAGACTGTGGCTCTTCATCTGGTGCCAGGCCTGCAGTCAGCAGGGCAGCAGCTAGAAAGGGAAGAAGCACATGAAATGGGAGAGAGTGAGGAACACACAGGCTGAGCCAACACTGAAAGAGCGGAAGCAGAACTTGCGTTTGCCTCTCACAACTTCCAAACATCCTACCTCAGTGATGAGAAGACGTCTAGAAGATCTGGTGCATGTTTCCACAGGGCACACGTGTACCTGGGTCGATACATGGAGAAGTTGAAAGAGGAGATCTGGTGGGAGTTGGATCAGTTAGGCCCGGGTACCGTCCCACGAAGAACTGACTGGAGTTGCCACAGGCTGCTGGCTCTTCTAACAAGATGAACTAGCAGAGCCATGACGATATGCTTGAGCTGCGACAGTGTCTGACCCTACACCAGTCTTCCAGGTATACGTATGACTTGCTGCTTCATTTCTACCATCTAAATCTCATGCAAAAAAAATTGTTTTATGGCTCTTATTAACTCAAAACCATGCAGGAAAAGGGGTCCTGGGAAATGTAAGAGCAGCTTGCTGCTGCTGCTGCTAAGTCAGTTCATTCATGTCCAACTCTGTGCGGCCCCATAGACGGCAGCCCACCAGGCTCCGCCGTCCGTGGGATTCTCCAGGCAAGAACACTGAAGTGGGTTGCCATTTGCTTATCCAATGCATGTAAGTGAAAAGTGAAAGTGAAGTTGCTCAGCGACCCCATGGACTGCAGCCTACCGGGCTCCTCCATTCACGGGACTTTCCAGACAAGAGTACTGGAGTGGGTTACTTGACACAATACAAAAGTCACCAGGGAATGTGTGCCAAAATTAAACAGAGATGTTCACTGCAGTGTTGTTTATGATAAACAATAGACTATGACCTAACTGTCCAACAATACAGAAATTGTTAAACATGTATGGTATACCAATATGTTGTTGTTTATTTGCTAAGTCATATCTGACTTTTTTGTGCACCTATAGACTGTAGCCTACCAGGTTCCTCTGTCCATGGGATTTTCCAGGCAGGAATACTGGATGGGGTTGCCATTCCCCTGTCCAGGGGATTTTCCCAACCAGGGATTGAACCGATATCCCCTGCATTAGCAGGTGTATTCTTAACCACTGAGCCACCAGGGAAGCCCAACCCCTTACCCATTAGAACACAATATATTACAAAAGATGTAAAGGAATATTTATGTCCATAAACCTGTGTTCACCACACAATTATTATCGTACCTGATTGTATAAATACAAAGTTTTGACTGAAACGCTATGGTAGGCTGACTAACAACCTCCCACAAATGTTCACATCCCAACACTCAGAACCTGTGAATATGTTACCTTACCTTACATGGCAAAGGAGAATTGAGGTTGCCAATAGACAGGGAGGCCTGGCATGCTGCAGTCCATGGGGTCGCAAAGAGTCAGACATGACTGAGCGACTAAATTGAACTGAACTGAACTGAATAAAGTTAAGGTTGACAACAAAGCTACCTTAAAACTGGGAGCTTATGCTCAATTATCCATATAGGAGATTTAAGGGTACTTAAAAGTAGAAGCTATTAGGGGCTTCCTGATGGCCCAGAGGTTGAAGCATCTGCCTGCATTGTGGGAGACCTGGGTTCAATCCCTGGGTCAGGAAGATCCCCTGGAGAAGGAAATGGCAACCCACTCCAGTATTCTTGCCTGGAGAATCCCATGGCTGGAGGAGCCTGGTGGGCTACAGTCCATGGGGTTGCAAAGAGTGGGACACGACTGAGTGACTTAACTAACTAATTAAAAGTAGACAAAGGAGGCAGAAGAAGAGGGTCAGAGAAAGAAATGTGGTTGTGGAAGAAAAGCACAGAGAGACGTACGACTTTGCTTGCTTTGAAGATGGAGGAGGGTGCCATAGCCAAGGAATCTGAGGAGTGAGTAGAAGCTAGAAACGGCAGGAAGGGTGTAGGGAAAGAGCAAAGTAGCCAAGATGGCTCTCTCGCCCCCACGGCCTCTTGTTCTCACCCCATGTTTTGTAGATACGTGGTTATGCATCAGCTGAAATCATGTATAGCACCATCCATGTGCAATGACCTATGTAAGCATCACCTGAAAAGCTCTTGTAGTCGAGTCCAGTCGCATTGAGTGGTGTAGAGTTACAGCTGTGTCCACTGGGTCAACACTAGAGAAGACAGCATGTCTGCGGCTGCTGCCTTGCTGCTGTGCCAGCCAGGAGAAGATAAACATGTTGGTAGTTTTCATGGCTCCTCACATCTTCTTCCAGCTTTCTAGTTTGCACCTTGCCTGCCCTGGGTCCAGCAAACAACAAAACAGAGGGAATCCTCCCCTAAAATCTCCAGAAAGAAATGTGACCCTTTAATTTTAGGCCAGCAAGACCAATATCAGCCTTCTATCCCACAGAATAGCAATATAATAAATTTGTGTCGTGCTGCGATTCATGGGGTCGTGAAGAGTCGGACACGACTGAGCAACTGAACTGAACCGAACTGAAGCTGCTAAGAGTGTGGTGATTCTTTGCAGCGACTGTGGAAGATGAATACCAGCTCCATAAAATAGTAGATGTGAAAAATCCAAAGTGTGGTGCCAGAGATATCAAAGTAAGTGACCCAGGACATGTTATATAGCTCAAAAATCCACAAGGAAGCTGTCCAAAAATTGTGGAAGTGAAGAGAGACCATTTTATGAGGAAGCTTTCTTTGGACAGAGCTGGGCAAAACTTGCTCTCTCCTTTTCCAAGGAGAGGCAGAAGGAAACCGTCCCTTCACTTTAAGGCTAGTTAGAAGGGCTTAAAGAGCTCGATGTGTGTCCTCTTGAGTTTAGGGCCACAAAGGACTAAGTCTAACTGCAGCTCAGGAAACTTAAAGAACAAGAGAGATGAGTCTGTGACCAGCTTTGGTTTCAGAGGATGAAGAACTGCTGTTGCGATGGAATCAGTCTGTCGTCCCAGATTTTTTCCTCCAAAATAAACAAATATTACTTGTGCAATTTAAACATTAAAACTGTGGAAAGAATGCAAGAAAAAAAAGTCACCCAGGTTCACATAATAATGATCCTACCTGTCTTACGACTTGGGTTCACAAGCCTTGTCCCAATCCCATTATGTAGCTTACTAGGGGCATGACCCTGCATTGGAGAAGGAAATAGCAACCCACTTCAGTGTTCTTGTCTGGAGAATCCCAGGGACGGGGGAGCCTGGTGGGCTGCCGTCTATGGGATCGCACAGAGTCGGACACAACTGAAGTGACTTAGCAGCAGGGGCATGACCCAGACTCCTCACTCTTGAGCCTCTGCTCTGTGCCCACATGGAGGGTGCTGTCTTGTGCCCTGCTAGAGGGCAGATGGACACCAATACAGTCTCTTTAGTTATGACATTGTCTGCTTGGGACAGCCTTGCAGCTCAAACTCAGGGCTTCGATCCTGAGGTATTTGGCGGGAACATGGAGATTAACATTTTTCACTCTTTAGGAGAAACCTGTATTCCCCCAATCTCCATCAACTAGAGCGTAAGCTTTAAGAGAGCACTGGTCTTTTTTTTTTTTTTTTTTCTTTTTGGTTCACTGATGTTGTCCTAAGGTCTTGGCACATAATATACTCTTAGAACATTGAACACAAAATTTTTTTTCCTGTATAACAAATGTCTTAGTCTTTTATAGGCAACACAGAAATCTCTTATTTTTAAATTGTAGATAAGGATATCTGTGATTCCTCTCTCCACCTTCCTCTTTATCTCTTCCCCTAGGAGAAGTTGCTGATTGGTTAGACAGATACCCGGACAATGACTAGGCTGAGTTTTCTGGGAATAGAGGTTTCAGATGTTAAAATCTCAGTAAAATATCAGTTTTTGAGGAAACGATCCTTTCTCAAGTATCTTCCTTTTACGTTTTCACCCTGTGGCTCCATCCCCCTGCTGCTATAAGCAGGCACAGGATCTACCTTTCCTCAGATCTGAACTGGTTTCAGGTCCAGGATTCAAGTTTAGTACTTGGAGAGCACTGTGAGTTCGATGAGGACAGAGATCTTGTCAGTTTTTGCCTAATTATATTCTCAGCACCTAACATAGTGTCTGCATCTCTATTATAGATAGATAGATAGGGAGATAAATAGATAGAGATAGGTAGATACAGATAGAGACATACAGAGAGAGAATCTCTATATATTTCTATTGAAAAGTTGTTTTGATTGAATGAATGTGGAAACATAGCACTCAAAGCATACTTTGGCTAATTTAGGAAAAAAGAACCTTTCACATCATCTAGCTCAGCATACCAGATTTCTGCTTTGAATTGTCAGGTTATAATCAGCCCATTGCAAAATGCCACTGTACCTTCTGTGTGTTGGTCATTGTCCCGTGCATATATTTTCATCAAGAACCTTAACATTTCTCTGGTGATAAACTAGGAACCCCAAATCTCACCCTGTTTTCCAACATAAGTCAATTTTTTTAAAAAGCCATAGTATTTATGAAATTAATTAACCATGAAATTAAGCTATGAAATTAAAAGATGCTTACTCCTTGGAAGAAAAGTTATGACCAACCTAGATGGCATATTAAAAAGCAGAGACATTACTTTGCCAACAAAGTTCTGTCTAGTCAAAGCTATGGTTTTTCAGTAGTCATGTATGGGTGTGAGAGTTGGACTTTAAAGAAAGCTAAGGACCAAAAAATTGATGCTTTTGAACTGTGGTGTTGGAGAAGACTCTTGAGAGTCCCTTGGACTGCAAGGAGATCCAACCAGTCCATCCTAAAAGAAATCAATCCTGGGACTTCCGGTTAAGATGGCGAAGGATTAGGACGGGGAATACGCTTTCTCCTCCACAAATTCATCAATGGGACATCTGGGCGCCGAGTAAATACCACAAACAGCTTCGGAGTGCTGGCGGAGGACGTCGGACACCCAGAAAAGCAACTCACTGCCTTCTAAAGGAGGTAGGAAAGAATATAGAAGCCAGAGAGAGACAAAGAGGGAGGGGCGGACCTCTGTCCGGGGAAGGGAGTCTTAAAAAGAGAAGTTTCCAAACACCAGGAAACACTCTCCCTGCGGAATCTGCGCCGAACCTGGGAAACACGGAGACTATCATAACAGGGAGGAGAACAGTTGAGCAATTAGAACCCACAGACTGCGGGCCCTGCGGTAACTTCCGCAGCGGAAAAGCACCGCTGCAAACGCCCGCATCTGCCATTGGGGAGCCGGGGCTGGGCAGGGAGACGCCTTGGCCGTTCCCACGCGGGACGCTCCGCTGCCGGCGCTCCCCAGAGGGACGCTCCCCCGCGGGACTCTCCCCCCACTGGACGCTCCCCCGCCGGCCACTCCCGCGCAGACGTGCCCCCGCCCGCTGTGCCGGCGGCTCCCACGAGGGCCACCCCATCCCCTCCCCCACCCGCCCGCCCGCCATTCCCGTCGCCGACCCCTCCCCCTCTGCGGGCCTCAGCGCAGACTTCGTTCGCCTGATTGTCTGGAGTGCTGCCTAACTGGAGTAGTTTGGGCCGGCAATCCAGATTGTGCAGCGCCGACCACACGAGTGGCGGGCCTTGGCCCAGAACACCGCCAAACCGTGCACAGAACAAAGAACTATACAGACCAACCACAGAGAAAGGGGCCTATAGATCTTGAGAAATTTAAGCCGGAACAAGGAACTAGCTGAAAATGAACTGAACCCACAACAATAATAGAGAAACTCTTATATATATTGTTACTATTTTTCCCATCATTATTTCCTTTATTTTTCTTTTCTTTTTTTAATATATATATATTTTTTAAATTTTTATTATTTTTTAATTGGAAAAAGGAAAACAAAAATTTTTTTTCCCTTTTAATTTTTTTTTTTGTTGTTGTTTGTTTTGTTTCTTTTATTTTTTTATTATTATTTTTTTTTATCCTCTAGTACTTCTTTAATCTCCACGTTTAGATATAACTTTTGCGATCCTGTTTTTTTTTTTTTTTTTTTTTTTTTTTCTTTTTTCCTTTTTGTCCTTTGCTTTTTTTCCTTTCCTTTTTTCTTTTCTTTACTGATTACTGACTAGATCTGTCTCTCTCCTTCACACTCCCTCCTTTTATCCTCCTGACCACCTCTGTCTCCTTCCTCCCTTTTTCCTTCTATGTATAATTCCGTGAACATCTCTGAGCAGTCCAGTTGTGGAATGCATTATAGAAGAAGAAGTTTTTGAGACTACTGTAAAAATAAGACCAATAACTGGAACCAGGAGGCTTAAGTCCATACCCTGATCCCACGAAACACTAATTGACAGGAGCTCATTAAAAGCCTCCATACCTACTCTGAAACCAAGCATCACACAAAGACCAGCAAGTTCCACAACAAGACATACCAAGCAAATTCTCCAGAAAAACAAGAACACAGCCTGAGCTCCAATACACAGGCTACACAAAGCGACCCCAAAAGCATAGACATCTCATAACTCACTACTAGACACTCCACTGCACCCCAGAGAAAAGAAATCCAGCTCCACCCACCAGAACACCGATACAAGCTTCCATAAACAAGAAACCTCGACAAGCCACCGGTACAAACCCACATATAGTGCAGAAACGCCACAATAAAGAGAACTCCACAGACTACCAGAATACAGTAAAGACGCCCCAAACTTAGCAATTTAAACAAGATGAAAAGACAGAAGAATTCCCAGCAGGTAAAGGAACAGGATAAAAGCCCACCAAACCAAACAAAAGAGGAAGAAATAGCGAACCTACCTGATAAAGAATTCCGAATAATGATCGTGAAATTAATCCAAAATCTGGAAAGCAAAATGGAATCATGGATAAATAGTCTGGAGAAAAGCATTGAGAAGATGCAAGAAAGATTTAACAAGGACCTAGAAGAAATAAAAAAGAATCAACATATAATGAATAATGCAATAAATGAGATCCAAAACACTCTGGAGGCAACAAATAGTAGAATAACAGAGGCAGAAGATAGAATTAGCGAATTAGAAGATAGAATGGCAGAATTAAAGGAATCAGAGGAGAAAAAAGAAAAACGAATTAAAAGAAATGAGGACAATCTCAGAGACCTCCAGGACAATATTAAACGTTACAATATTCGAATCATAGGAGTCCCAGAAGAAGAAGACAAAAAGAAAGACCATGAGAAGATACTAGAGGAGATAATAGTTGAAAACTTCCCTAAAATGGGGAAGGAAATAATCACTCAAGTCCAAGAAACCCAGAGAGTCCCAAATAGGATAAACCCAAGACGAAACACCCCAAGACACATATTAATCAAATTAACAAAGATCAAACACAAAGAACAAATATTAAAAGCAGCAAGGGAAAAACAACAAATAACACACAAGGGAATTCCCATAAGGATAACAGCTGATCTTTCAATAGAAACTCTCCAAGCCAGGAGGGAATGGCAAGACATACTTAAAGTGATGAAAGAAAAGAACCTACAGCCCAGATTATTGTACCCAGCAAGGATCTCATTCAAATATGAAGGAGAAATCAAAACCTTTACAGACAAGCAAAAGCTGAGAGAATTCAGCACCACCAAACCAGCTCTCCAACAAATACTAAAGGACATTCTCTAGACAGGAAACACAAAAAGGATATATAAATTCAAACCCAAAACAACAAAGTAAATGGCAACGGGATCATATTTATCATTAATTACCTTAAATGTAAATGGGTTGAATGCCCCAACCAAAAGACAGAGACTGGCTGAATGGATACAAAAACAAGACCCCTCCATATGAATGAAACTAGAACACTTTCTAACACCATACACAAAAATAAACTCAAAATGGATTAAAGAGCTAAATGTAAGACCAGAAACCATAAAACTCCTAGAGGAAAACATAGGCAAAACACTCTCTGACTTACATCACAGCAGGATCCTCTATGACCCACCTCCCAGAATATTGGAAATAAAATCAAAAATGAACAAATGGGACCTAATCAAACTTAAAAGCTTTTGCACAACCAAGGAAACTATAAGCAAGGTGAAAAGACAGCCTTCAGAATGGGAGAAAATAATAGCAAATGAAGCAACTGACAAACAACTAATCTCAAAAATATACAAGCAACTTCTACAGCTCAATTCCAGAAAAATAAATGACCCAATCAAAAAATGGGCCAAAGAACTCAATAGACATTTCTCCAAAGAAGACATACAGATGGCTAACAAACACATGAAAAGATGCTCAATATCACTCATTATCAGAGAAATGCAAATCAAAACCACTATGAGATACCATTTCACGCCAATCAGTATGGCTGCTATCCAAAAGTCCACAAGCAATAAATGCTGGAGAGGGTGCGGAGAGAAGGGAACCCTCTTGCACTGTTGGTGGGAATGCAAACTAGTACAGCCACTTTGGAGAACAGTATGGAGATTCCTCAAAAAACTGCGAATTGAACTGCCTTATGATCCAGCAATCCCACTGCTGGGCATATACACTGAGAAAACCAGAATTGAAAGAGACACCTGTACCCCAATGTTCATAGCAGCACTGTTTGCAATAGCCAGAACGTGGAAGAAACCTAGATGTCCATCCACAGATGAATGGATAAGCAAGCTGTGGTACATATACACAATGGAATATTACTCAGCCATTAAAAAGAATACATTTGAATCAGTTCTAAGGAGGTGGATGGAACTGGAGCCTATTATACAGAGTGAAGTAAGCCAGAAACAAAAACACAAATACAGTATACTAACGCATATATATGGAATTTAGAAAGATGGTAAAAAATAACCCTATTTACGAGACAACAAAAGAGACACTGATGTATAGACCAGACTTTTGGACTCTGGGACCAGGAGAGGGTGAGATGATTGGGGAGAATAGCATTGAAATATGTATAATATTATATCTGAAATGTATTAATTGTTCAAACTAAACACTATCATGTTACAATTTGTTCATACTAGATGTTTGTAATGTTTCTGATAATCAATAAAAGAGATTCTTGAAAAAAAAAAAAAAAAGAAATCAATCCTGAATATTCATTGGAAGGACTGATGTTGAAGCTGAAACACCAATACTTTGGCCACCATGATGTGAAGAACTGACTCATTGGAAAAGACCCTGATGCTGGGAAAGATTGAAGGTGGGAGGAGAAGGGGATGACAGAGGATGAGATGGTTGTATGGCATTACTGAGTCAATGGACATGATTTTGAGTAAACTCTGATAGCTGGTGATGGACAGGGAGGCCTGGCATGCTGCTGTCCATGGGGTCGCAAAGAGTTGGACACGACTGAGAAACTGAACTGAACTGAACTGATAGTATTTATACAAGAATTATACAGCCAGATTATATGAGTGGGGTGTTAAAGTCTCCCACTATTATTGTATTGCTCTAGAGAATGTCCTTTAATTTTTGTTGGAGAAATGGTTTAGTGATGCAAAATTCTCTCAACTTTTGCTTATCTGTGAAGCTTTTGATTTCTCCTTCATATTTGAATGAGATCCTTGCTGGATACAATAATCTAGGCTGTAAGTTATTTTCCTTCATCACTTTAATTACGTCTTGCCATTCCCTCCTGGCTTGGAGAGTTTCTATTGAAAGATCAGCTGTTATCCTTATGGGAATTCCCTTGTGAGTTATTTGATGTTTTTCCCTTGCTGCTTTTAATATTTGTTCTTTATATTTAATCTTTGTTAATTTGACTAATATGTGTCTTGGGGTGTTTCGCCTTGGGTTTATCCTGTTAGGGACTCTCTGGATTTCTTGAACTTGAGTGGTTATTTCCTTCTCCATTTTAGGGAAGTTTTCAACTATTATCTCCTCAAGTATTTCCTCATGATCTTTCTTTTTATCTTCTTCTTCTGGAACTCCTATGATTCGAATGTTGTAGCGTTTGATGTTATCCTGGAGGTTTCTGAAATTGTCCTCATTTCTTTTGATACGTTTTTCTTTTTTCTCGTCTGATTCATTTATTTCTAGGATTCTATCTTCTAGTTCACTAATCCTATCTTCTGCCTCTGTTATTCTACTATTTGTTGCCTCCAGGGTGTTTTGGATCTCATTTATTGCATTATTCATTATGTGTTGACTCTTTTTTATTTCTTCTAGGTCCTTGTTAAACCTTTCTTGCATCTTCTCAATCCTTGTCTCCAGACTCTTTAACTGTGATTCTATTTTGATTTTGAGATTTTGAATTAATTTCGCTATCATTATTCGGAATTCTTTATCAGGTAGATTCCCTATCTCTTCCTCTTTGGTTTGGTTTGGTGGAGATCTATCCTGTTCCTTTAGCTGCTGGGTATTCTTTTGTCTCTTCATTTTGTTAAAATTGCCAAATTTAGAGTGTCCTTACTATATTCTGGTAGTTTGTTGAATTCTCTTATTGAGGCGGTTTACAGGTCTTTTCAATATCTGATCTCTGCCTTGTTACAGAGAGGGCGGAGATGAACACCCAAATCTAAACCGGCCAGGTTCAGGCACTCAGATAATCCTCAGAAGCACAGACTTGGTTGAGTCTGCGTTTTATGCCCTTGCCAGATCCGAGTAGCGCAGGTGATGAAATGTTCAGCGAGCGCAGGTGCTGCGACTTATCGCCTCTCCGCCACTCAGTTTTCTGGGTATACAAACAGCGCACTTTCTCAGGCAGATGTTGACCATCCAGAGCCCCAAGAAGCGTGAGTCAGCACAGAGACCTACTCACAGTTCCGTTAGACAGTGTCCCTCTAGGGCTATAATTGCCCGCCTCTGGCCCTGGCTGCCTGTCACGGGAGTGGGACGGCCTGCAGCCGGCCAACTCTGTGCAGCCCTTTGTTCCGTAGGTAGTCCTGGTGGTGTCTTAAGTTAGGGCTGGCTTTTGATGTAGTAGATAACCGACAGTCTAGTTATTTCGCTCAGATAGCGCCCGAGATAGCCAGGCCAAATCCTTTCTCAAAGCAAAGCAGGCCTCGCCGCTCCTCCTAGCCCAGCCCCCACTTGCCAATAGCAAATGCTGGTGTCCGCGCCAGTTCTCCGCAAAAGGAGTTACCGCAGGGCTCGTTTTCTCGTTTTGAAGACAATGAGCTGTCTTTCTAAGTGCCTGATGTCCTCTGCCGGCATTCAGAAGTTGTTTTATCGAGTTTATTCAGCATTCAAATGTTCTTTTAATGGATTTGTGGAGGAGAAAGTATTCTCCCCGTCTTACTCGTCCGCCATCTTAGCTCCTCCCCAAGGGTTGTTTTTTGTATTCCTGTCACAGAAAGATTGTGACTGCACTTTGTATGATGTGAGGTTGATTTAATTGATAGCCTTCCCCTGGCTTTCTGAATCCAACTATTCAAAATATAGATTTAAGGGTAGGCATAAGCCTTAGAGGTCATTTACCTTAGGGATTCTAACCTCTGGGTGCCATGGACTCCTTTAAAAGGCCTAATGAGGTCTGCGGACCTCTCCTCCAAATATTGTTTTAAAATGCATAAATATTTTTAAACATGGGATTACAAAGGAAACCAGTCACATTGAAGTGGGGTTATCAAAATTTAAAAGGAAATCATTTGTGATAGAACACTACAGGGGCTTCATTATTAATGCATTATACAATCTAGCCACAGGTTGAATAACTGTTGTTATTCTAAGAGTGCTGAGCACAAATGATGAGCTGATATACCTGTAACAGCACTCCATGGGATGGGAGACTCACAGCGGTTTCTATTGGTGACAAAATCACAGTCACTGTGAATTCATAATGAAATAAATTGCTGAATTTCACTTAGAAATGAATGAAGATAAAGGTACAAATTTTCTCCCATTCAGATTTTATCCATAGACATCAGGTTAAGAATCCTGATCTAGCCTGAAACCATCCTGTCACAGATGAGCAAACTGTCTCCCAGCTTTTGACCCATGTAAATCATCTGATTACACAGCAGGTTGAAGTCCTGGAACAGCGTATGTTCCCTCATTCCAAAATGCTTCCTGTTGACTGGAATTTCAAGGATTGAGACTTGGAACAATATATAAATGACTGAAGCCATACTAAATTATTCTTGAACAAAAGTGAAATTTCAATTTACACCATTTGGTTTTTCTAATATAGAGCTTTACCTACTTCCAGAAATTGTAATCAAGGCTTTCCATGATTCAATTCAGTGAGGTCTGTCTAAGCTATTTGTAGATAAAATTTATTTAGTCAAATATTTGGCAATTAAAAAAATCCTGTATGGTCTACTTTCAGAGTTCTGTTTTGGACAAGTATGATCCCTTCATACTTTAATAAAATCTTGACATCTGTGAGCCAAAATTCTGGAAATATGTTTCTGAGACACTCCATCTGTGAACACCCTTAAAAAATGCATCAGTGAGAGAGAAGACTATAATTAGAGCACTTATTCCTGTTATTACAAAGCAAACAACGAAGCGTCCCATAAAGTTTTCCAGAAGTAAACAATGGTTTTAGCTCCTCGTTAATAGTAATATGACCTGGTTCTTCACATGCTATAAAGTCCCATCCAAATAGTCCAATGTGCTTATAAAATTTGATTTATGTGGAAGAAAGGTTGGTCATAAGCGTTCCAGAGCATTCTTTCCTTTGCTAATTCTCTGACTTGATTCTAGGCTCTCTATTCTAACCTTGTCAGTCTGTCCAGGAATGTATCTTTAAACATCTTTTCTCTGTATTAACTATATTTTCTTCTTTTCCATATTCTTTTTTCTTCCAGTTTTATTGAGATATAATTGATATATAGCACTGTATAAGTTCAAGGTGTACAGCATAATGATTTGACTTCCATACATCATGAAATGATTATGTCTAGTGAAGATCCATCATCTTGTATAGATCTAAAATTAAATAAACAGAAAAATTTTTTTCTTGTGATGGGAACTCAGGATTTGCTGTCTTAAAACTTTCATATATAATATAAGCAGTGTTAATTATATTTATCATGTTGTACATTACAGCCGTAGTACTTATTCTTCTTACAACTGGAAGTTTACAGTCTTTATTTTTTATTGAAGTATAGTTCATTTGTGATGTTGTGTTAATTTCTACTGTATAGCCAAGTAACTCAGTTTCACACCTATCTACATTCTTTTGCTCCATTATATTTTATCTCAGGATATTAAATTTAGTTCCCTGTGCTATACCTTAAGACTTTGTTGTTTATCCATTCTGTAGGTAATAGTTAGCATCTATTAACCCTAAACTTCCAGTCCATTCCTCTGCTCACCCCCTCCCCCTTGGCAACCACAAGTTTGTTCTCTATGAGTCTGTTTCATAGGTTCATTCATGTCATATTTTAGATTCCACATATAAGTGATAATATGGTATTTGTCTTTCTCTTTCTGACTTACTTCATTTAGTATGATAATTTCTAGATGCATCCATGTTGCTGCAAATGGCATTATTTCTTTCTTTTTATGGCTGAGTAGCATTCCATTGTGGGAGAAGGCAATGGCACCCCACTCCAGTACTCTTGCCTGAAAAATCCATGGACGGAGGAGCCTGGTAGGCTGCAGTCCATGGGGTCGCTAAGAGTCGGACACAACTGAGCGACTTCTCTTTCAGTTTTTACTTTCATGCATTGGAGAAGGAAATGGCAACCCACTCCAGTGTTCTTGCCTGGAGAATCCCAGGGACGGGGAAACCTGGTGGGCTGCCATCTATGGGGTCGCACAATCGTACACGACTGAAGTGACTTAGCAGCAGTAGCAGCAGCAGCAGTATTCCATTGTATCTATAGACACCACATCCTCTTTATCCATTCATCTGTTGATGAACAGTTAGGTTGCCTCCAAGTCTTGGCTATTGTGAATACTGCTACTCTGAACATAGGGGTGCGTGTATCTTTTGGAATTATAATTTTGTCTTACTGTTTTTAGTTTTCTGAGGAACCTCCACACTGTTTTCCATAGTGGCTGCACCAACTTACATTTCTACCAACAGTGTTGGAGGGTTTCCTTTTCTCCACATTCTCTCCAGCATTCACTATTTGTTGACTTTTTAATGATGGCCATTCTGATCAGTGTGAGGTAGTACCTCACTATAGTTTTGATGTGCATTACTCTAACAATTAGCCATTTTGAGCATCTTTTCTTTTCTGTATTCTTAATTCATTGGCATTTGGATCCTTGCAGACTGGAAACCATGCCTCCCAGGGTTAACTAATTCCTGGAGATAATTTGCCTGCCAGTATGCCCTTTTGTCCAGACTGATTACTTTGAAGTCCATCCCCCAGCCCCCAGCTCCTTTTATCAAATTCAAAAATTAAGTGAAGGGTCAGGCAGATCTGGGGCTTCCTAAGTCGATTTTTCACTAGTGGTAAAG
The DNA here is from genome assembly GCA_935064755.1 of Tragelaphus eurycerus. Lineage (NCBI taxonomy): Eukaryota > Metazoa > Chordata > Mammalia > Artiodactyla > Bovidae > Tragelaphus > Tragelaphus eurycerus. The sequence goes on from CAKXYN010000060.1 coordinate 2,753,325, forward strand.
AATTTGCCTGCCAATGCAGGAGAGTAAGAGATGCAGTTTTGATCCCTGAGTCAGGAAGATCCCCTGGAGAAGGAAAGAGCAATGCACTCTAATGTCCTTGCCTGGGAAATCCCATGGACAGAGGAGCTTGGCAGGCTACAGTACATGGAGTTGCAAAGAGTCAGACACGACTGAGCAACTGAACACACACACTTTGTAAGGTAGATCTTACAAAGCGATGGAGAGTGAAGCAATGCCTTGGTCTAATCTCCACCCCTCCCCTGACACAGGGAAGAAGCTCTTTGGAGCTGAGCCTTTCCTTGGGCACCTCTCCAGGTGCTCTCCTCACTCCCTCTGCTCTCCCCACACATCTTCCTCTTCTCCTGGGTCTGCTTCCTCAGCAAGAGTTCCTTTCTGCCTCCTCGCGCACAGGGGCTCCTTCGGCTGTGCCAGGCACAGATGAAGTCCTTCCTTGCTTCCCTCTGAGTGCCGATGGACTCTGGGAGCTTCGGCTCAGGGAAGTGATAGGGGCCAGCTCCACTGCCAGAGTCAGGGCCAATCTCCTCAGCAGTTCCCTCAGAAACGCCTCAGAAAAGCAGACCTTTGGTTTTTGCCCTGCAGACAACACAGGAGGAAAGTATATTCCTCCCATTAACAGGGATTTGACTGTGTTTCTTTCAAAACTGCAACCCTAGTTTTTTTTCGCTAAGGAGCCTTTGACCATTGCCTGGGCTTGGGTTATACCATGAGTCACTGTGTCAGCTGTGAGTCACTCTATTTTAGTCATCTGAGACAGCTTTTTGATTCCCAAATCTCTCGCCTAGAAGGAGAGGAGAGATGAAGATGTGGGCGTTCACTTCTGCTTGTGATTTTTCTTCTTGCTTCGCATAGTCCTCCTTTCTTAACATTTCCTAAGAAGGCACAGGCAGGAAGGCTGGGGAAATAGGAGTATTAGGCAAGAGTGTTTTTCCACTTGTCTCTGTCATGGTCCTGCAGGAAACAGCTGGTTTGCAGTCTTTCATTCGAGAGAGGGACTTGAATTAATACAGGCACTATTTAGAGAGGGTAAATAGCAAGCAGACTCTTCAGTCTGTTTAGATTTAGAACCCCACAAGGAATGGTGAAGACCAGGAACACACACAAGCACACGCAGGCCTGTAGAAGCAAGGGGACCTGGCATTACTGGTCCTGGGAGAGCTGTAGTTGGGGAAGGCAGCAAAAAGGAACACAGCCACTGTAAAAGCCATGGTCCAGCAAGGGGGCATGGTGGGATAAATGGGTCAATGATCCCTCTTTCTTCCTGCCCTCTGATCTTCCAGCACCACCAAAGTCAGCTGGAAGCCAAGGGCCAGGAGCCTCTTGGGGCATAGGGCATAGGGCAAGGCCAAGAAAGGTTGGGGGGAGAGGGGTCAACAGAGAGTAACCAACACATAGTCAACATCTGGAAGTTTAAAAAAATGGTCCACTTATTCCACAAAGCAAGCTACTGCTTGTAGTAAGCAAACAGCTTGTTATACTTTACATTAGAATACCAGACTTCTGTACACACCACAGAACTGCAACACTGTCTCACAGAAGATCAGCACATAAACAGAAAACAGGGCGCTGGTTCCTGATCTCTTTGTTGACTGGGGTTTAGGTTTTCTCTCCCTGGCCCTCCACACCTCTCCTCACTCTGTCAGGGACAATACAAATCTGTGCCAGTACATGTACCTGTTTCTAGAATCTCAGGCTTTTTGGAAGGCTATCTTGTTCATGCCCCACCCCATCTCCCACACATCAGGAAGCCCTTTCATAGCACTGGTGTAAAAGTACTTGAGTAAAGTATTTTACATGGCACTAGTAGTAAAGAATCCATCTGCCATATGAATGGATAAGGAAATTGTGGTACATATACACAATGGAATATTACTCAGCTATAAAAAGGAATGCATTTGAGTCAGTTCTAATGAGATAGATGAAATTGGAGCCTATTAAACAAAATGAAGTAAGTCAGAAAGAGAAACACCAATACATATTATTAATGTATATTCAGTTCAGTTCAGTTCATTCGCTCAGTCGTGTCCGACTCTTTGAGACACCATGAATCGCAGCATGCCAGGCCTCCCTGTCCATCACCAACTCCCAGAGTTCACCCAGACTCACATCCATCAAGTCAGTAATGCCATCCAGCCATCTCATCCTCTGTCGTCCCCTTCTCCTCCTACCCCCAATCCCTCCCAGCATCAGAGTCTTCCAATGAGCCAACTCTTCGCATGAGGTGGCCAAAGTACTGGAGTTTCAGCTTTAGCATCATTCCTTCCAAAGAAATCCCAGGGCTGATCTCCTTCACAATGGACTGGTTGGGTCTCCTTGCAGTCCAAGGGACTCTCAAGAGTCTTCTCCAACACCACAGTTCAAAAGCATCAATTCTTCGGCACTCAGCCTTCTTCACAGTCCAACTCTCACATCCATACATGACCATTGGAAAAACCGTAGCCTTGACTAGGCGAACCTTTGTTGGCAAAGTAATGTCTCTGCTTTTGAATATGCTCTCTAGGTTGGTCATAACTTTCCTTCCAAGAAGTAAGCGTCTTTTAATTTCATAGCTGCAGTCACCATCTGCAGTGATTGTAGAGCCCCAAAAAATAAAGTCAGACACTGTTTCCACTGTTTCTCCATCTATTTCCCATGAAGTGATGGAACCGGATGTCCTGATCTTCGTTTTCTGAATGTTGAGTTTTAAGCCAACTTTTTCACTCTCCACTTTCACCTTTATCAAGAGGCTTTTTAGTTCCTCTTCACTTTCTGCCATAAGGGTGGTGTCATCTGCATATCTGAGGTTATTGATATTTCTCCCGGCAATCTTGATTCCAGCCTGTGCTTCTTCCAGTCCAGTGTTTCTCATAATGTACTCTGTATAGAAGTTAAATAAGCAGGGTGACAATATACAGCCTTGACGTACTCCTTTTCCTGTTTGGGACTAGTCTGTCTTTCCACGTCCAGTTCTAACTGTTGTTTCCTGACCTGCATACAGGTTCCTCAAGAGGCAGGTCAGGTGGCCTGGTATTCCCATCTCTTTCAGAATTTTCCACAGTTGATTGTGATCCATACAGTCAAAGGCTTTGGCATAGTCAATAAAGCAGAAATAGATGTTTTTCTGGAACTCTCTTGCTTTTTCCATGATCCAGTGGATGTTGGCAATTTGATCTCTGGTTCCTCTGCCTTTTCTAAAACCAGCTTGAACATCTGAAAGTTCACAGTTCACGTATTACTAAAGCCTGACTTGGAGAATTTTGAGCATTACTTTACTAGTGTGTGAGACGAGTGCAACTGTGCGGTAGTTTGAGCATTCTTTGGCATTGCCTTTCTTTGGGATTGGGATGAAAACTGACCTTTTCCAGTCCTGTGGCCACTGCTGAGTTTTCCAAATTTGCTGGCATATTGAGTGCAGCACTTTCACAGCATCATCTTTCAGGATTTGGAATAGCTCAACTGGAATTCCATCACCTCCACTAGCTTTGCTCGTAGTGATGCTTTCTAAGGCCCACTTGACTTCACATTCCAGGACATCTGGCTCTAGGTCAGTGTTCACACCATCATGATTATCTGGGTCGTGAAGATCTTTTTTGTACAGTTTTTCTGTGTATTCTTGCCATCTCTTCTTAATATCTTCTGCTTCTGTTAGGTCAATACCATTTATGTCCTTTATTGAGCCCATCTTTGCATGAAATGTTCCCTTGGTATCTCTAATTTTCTTGAAGAGATCTCTAGTCTTTCCCATTCTGTATATTAATATGTGTATAATAATATGTACACAACATATATTAGTGCATATACATGGAATTTAGAAAGATGGTAAAAATGATCCTATATGCAAGGCAGCAAAAGATACACAGATGTAAAGAACAGATTTTGGGCTTTGTGGGAGAAGGTGAGGGTGGGATGACTTGAGAGAATAGCATTGAAACATGTATATTACCATATGTAAGCAGATGATCAGTGCAAGTTCAACGCATGAAGCAGGGTTCAAAGGTGGTGCCCTGAGACAACCCAGAGGGATGGGGTAAGGAAGGAAGTGGAGTGTTCAGGATAGGGGGACACATGCGTACCCATGGCTGATTCATGTCAAGGTATGGCAAAAACCATCACAATATTGTAAAGTAATTATCCTCCAATTGAAATAAATAAATTTCTTTTAAAGGATAGAAAAAAGAAGAATCTGTCTGCCAATGCAGGAGATGTAAGAGGTGTGGGTTTGATGCCTGGGAAGATCCCCTGGAGGAGGAAATGGCACCTCACTCCAGTATTCTTGCAAGGAAAATCTCATGGACAGAGAAGCCTGGCAGGCTACAGTCCACGGGGTTGCAAAGAGTTGGACACCACGTGTCTGTGCACACAAAATAACTTTATAAAGTACTTCACAAAATATTTGAGTAAGTACTTTGGTGGCAAACTGTTTACTCACCCCTGGGGGAAACTTAGACAACTCTGTTTTTAAAAGTTATTCATACCAAGCCACAACAAAGTGACAAGTTTTATCAAAGTTAGGTCTTTAAAGGACAACTTAAAAGTTGAAAGTTTTCTCAGTTTAGCTGGTAACTTCAACGTGATTCAACATCATCCATATTATTTGGCCATGTTTTCATTCTCCTAAGGTGTTTTGTTAAACGGAGTCAGGAATTCTTTGCTGCTGCTGCTGCTGCAGAGTAAAATCAAATCAAGGGTGGAGTGAAGGTGCTGGGCTAAGGGTGTGAAGAAGTTACCTGGGGACAAGAACTAGATACTTTTAGGGAGAAGAATAGGGACACAGTGATACTGTTGTTAAAGAAGTATTAGTTAAAGGTCAAAGAGGAAGAGAAACAGTATAAAATTAAACAGGGAATCTTTGTAGCACTCAAGAACCCAAATGTGTGAAAAAATAAAACCAGAAGATGCGGCAATGGTTTCTGTTTATTCCTATGTATCTACTCTCACCTTTCTCCACTCTGCTGTGTCTCGAAGACTGACCTATATGTGCTACATCACCTTTCTTCTGGTTTCAGATTAGCTTCTGTCATTTGGGACCAGGCAGGAGACTGGAGGGGAAGAAAATAAGGCTGGAATATTCATGCCCCCTTCTCATTCTTCCTCCTTGTGGGGTCCCTGCAGGCTGGCTGCATCCCTCAACTCAAGGCCATGGCCCCAGTATGGCTGCCCTTTTTACACTATTCTCGTGTGTGTGTGTGTGTGTGTGTGTGTGTGTGTGTGTGTTTTCTGTCTTTGTCTCTCTCTCTCTCTCTCTCTCTCTGGATTTCAGTAACCCTCTTCCATTCAGGTCTGGGCACTGCGAACCTCTTGTGGTTTCCCACACCCTGCCCACAACTTTGTAAATAGCCCGGTTCATTATTAAATTACCCAACTGGAATGATCCGTTTTTTTCCTGCCAGCACCCTGACTGACAGTCAGTCCCATTCTTCTCCCAACATTTACTGTGTAGCTACTATATGTCAAGTGTGTGTTCGTCACTCAGTCGTGTCTGACTCTTTGTGACCCCATGGACTGCAGCATGCCAGGCTCCTCTGTCCATGGGATTCTCCAGGCAAGAATAGTGGAGTGGGTTGCCATTTCCTTCTCCCACTATACGTCAAGGAAGGATAAAATGATAAATTAGACAGTACTCTCAAGGGGGCTGTCTGGGGAGTGGAGACAGCCACAGGAATAGATCGATATATCACACTTTGGTAAGTGATGCAGAAGCACTGGATGGGGAGGTGGTTGTGTGCATGCATGCTAAGTCACTTTAGTCCAATTCTTTGCGACCCTCCAGACTCCTCTGTCCACGTATAACATAGGGGTGTAGGCAGACACAGGTAAGGTTTCTTGGTGGAAATGGTGTTGGGCAATTTTAGAGGCAGGGACATGCAGAGGAAGTGGTCAGGAACTGGGAGAGAAGCCATGGACAGCAGGGCCAGACCATAGAGAGCCTTATACTGTGGGTGTGGTTAAGGCACATCTGACTCTTTCAGGACTCCATGGTCTACAGCCCACCAGGCTCCTCTGTCCATGGGGTTTTCCAGGCAAGAATATTGGAATGGGTTGCCATGTCCTTCTCCAGAGGATGTTCCACACCCAGGGATCAAACCTGCATCTCCTGCATTGGCTGACAGATTCTTACCACTGAACCACTGGTGAAGGCCCATACTGTGGCTAGGGGTCCTTTTTTTTCCCATTTGTTTACTTTCTTTTTTCTTCCTTTCTTTTTACTATCAAGAGAAAACTAGTGACAGGAGTGAAGTCTGTAGCCTCTCTTAGACCTCAGTATTGGACCACTACCAGTGCGTGACACTCCTACTTCCTTGCCTAAAACCTGTCGTTTCCATTGAAAATCACGCCCATACACCTCCTACACATTCTAGGGGCTTTCACAATGGCAACAAGACAATATGGTAAACAATTAATGGCCTTTGGAGATGAGCCACAGGAGGAGCTAGAAGTGAAGTTTCCCAAATGCATTCTAGGGGACCTTGCAGCCACAGCCCTGCTCTCTTAAACAGGAATGATAATTCTGTCGCTTTTCTTGTCCAGTGGAGAAGGGTGAGCTGAATGTTGGAAAGAGGGCAGGGAGTGAGTAAGCTCAGGCCACCAAGATGAGGCTTTCGTCCAAATACGTTTGAACAAGTGGCACTTTTAAGATCCATTTTTATCACATATGGGGATGTCAAGGGCCCAAGAGGTGTCTGCTTTCTCTTCTAGGTGCTCACCGCCAGCAGTTTCCTTGCTAGGTGAGGCCAGGTACACACTGTCTCACAGGCTCCTCCTTGGCATCAAAGACAGCCAGTCCTCTAGGTCTGCAGCTTAGGAGGCTTCCTAAGTCAAAATCACACACACAACGCCACTCGACGGACCCCTCTCTTCTGTTAACCGATTGTGCACACCACTGCCTTACTCAGCCTCCTCGCAGAGAAGGAAGAGACACGGGAAAAGTTAAAAGAAAGTAGTGGGTGTGGAACCTTCTGGACTCTTGCTCTCAACAACTAATCAGATCGGTTACTCGACCAGACGCCGACCACGAGATCCCCAGGGTGGAGCTAGTTTCTGAGCTAAGGGCCAGCTGCCTCCGCCCCGAGGCCCCGCATCCCAGGCAGGCCCGCGACAAAGCCCCTCCCCGGGGCGGAGACAGCTCCTAAAAGTCGACGCCGCGTCCCGCCGCGGGCCAGTACCCCGCCGCCTCGCCGAGTTCCTTCGCCGCCACCGCGCGGAGTATGGGGCGCTGATGGCCATGGAGGGCTACAGGGGCTTCTTGGCGCTGCTGGTGTCGGCGCTGCTCGTCGGCTTCCTGTCTGTGATCTTCACCCTCATCTGGGTCCTCCACTACCGAGAGGGGCTCGGCTGGGACGGAACAGCGCTCGAGTTTAACTGGCACCCGGTGCTCGTGGTCACCGGCTTCGTCTTCATCCTGGGCATCGGTACTGGCACCTCCTTGGAGGCGGCGGGGGAGGAGGGGCCGGGGTTCCCGACCGAGTTCCAACCGAGTGAGGCTGGGCGAGGGAAGGGGTGAACAGTAGCGGGGGCCAGGGAGCCGAGTCGGCAGCGCAGAGGGAGGTGGCTGGTCCGGCGCCCGGGGGCCGCGGGCCGGGCGGACTTGGGCGAGCGCGGGAGCCGCGGAGGTGGGGCGGGGCGCGCGAGACTCGGGTTCGCTGGAAGACGCGTAGCTGGGTCAACAGACCCGGCTAGGTTAACTGTTTGCTGCGAGTGGCTGGGACGCTACACCAGACTCCACCAAGCTTGGGAGCAGAGGAGAGATGCAGGAGCGCGGTGCGGCCAGGCAGCCCGCGAGCCCCCCGAAAATCGCCCCCTGTGGGACCAACCCTGCGCAATCAGGGGCGCAGAGATCTCTTTAGGCAAGGCCTGTCGTTGAACTTGCTTTGAGACTGCGGGTTAGGAGAGGAAGGCAACGGTGGTGGGGCGGGATGGGGCGGGGTGGGGCGGGGGCGAATGGAGTGGGGAGAATTGGCCTCTTGTCTCATCTTCTCTAATTTTCTCTAAAGCCCTGAGCGAAGGGGCCCGTCAGCGGGTGGCCTCACGGGTGACTGAAGGAAGCATCAACTCTGGTTTCACTCCTAGAGCGTTAAACTCAGTCGAGCCCAGGAAGCTGCCAGGATTCAAAACGGTGTTTCGCTGCATCTCCAGGTTACTGGACAGTCTTGAGCCCGACTTGTTTTTGCGGCTGCAGACTGGCGAAAGTTCCCCTGCGGGGCTTCCTGTTGGGCACTGGCCCGGATCATGGGGCCAGAGATGCCCGCAGGGGTTCCGTGGCCGCCTGGCTGAGTGAGAGAGATACTTATGCTTGGGACTTCTTCGGGGTTTGCTGCCTCGGCCTGCATTCTCTCGGATAAGCCTGGCACGGAGGGCGGGGGGCGCGCTCAGTGGGTGGTGGTTTTTGTTTTGAGCTATAATTGTTTTGAGCTATATTCATTTCAGGTGTGTAACATGATTATATATGGAAATACCTATTACTAATTAACATCCATCACCTCACATAGTTACAGTTTTTTTCCTCTTTGAGATGGGATGAGAACTGGATTTCATCTCACTTAGCATTTAGAACATTGCTAAAGAATCTAGTCTCTTTAGCATTGTTCAGATCTACAATATATTATTACTTGTCACCACCGTTCTGCTACATTACATCGCTTTAGAACTGGAAGGCTGTATCTTTTGACCACCTTCACTGTTTCCCCGCCTACCTCCTCTCTCCTCAGTGGCAGATCTTCTTATCTTTGTGTAGTGCTACTCACAATGTGCTGACAGCTTTCTTTTCTTTCAGCTGCTGTTGAGCTGGAGGAACCTCTAGCTAGTGGTGCAAGCGCCATTTATTTGTAACCACTTTCCAAAAAGTGAAGTCAAGGCCTTGGCAGAGAAAGCATTTAGAAAAAGGCAGGAGTAGTGGACTGGGGTTATATCATAGAGAAGAAAGAGGAGAGGAAAGGACTGGGAAACAGATACCCACCAGCTGAAACCACTAGCCTTGCCTCTGAGCAGGCTGCCTTTTTTCCACCAGTATTTAACTTTCCCCAAACAAACAAGAGATCAAAAAAGCACCGACCTCATTCCTAAAGAAAAGATTTTTGTTTCCGTTTAAAACTTGGGCAGCAGCCTTGCCCAGTGTGGCTAGATAAGTGGCATCTTCCCACTCTGGGAGGTAGAGGAAGCTGCTGCCAGTGTCCAGCTCTGGAGACTTCCCTGGTGTGAGATTGGCATCCACCCAGGTGTGAATACCACTGGACGGCTGAGTCGTTCGTTGCGTAAGTCTCAAGTTATTTTGCCACTAAACTGAGAAAAACATACTCGAGTTCCAAAGTCACTGTTGGCAGAAGCACTATTTCCTTCCTGGTGGAGCCCTCAAGTTTGGCCGGAGCTGTCAAAACCTTCTGTTTGCTCAAAGCAGTAGAAACACTCTTCATCTCTTCCAACCCAGTCCTCTGAGCAGCACCTAATACTAAGAAGCTTTACGGAGGGGCTACAATATCTTCTCATAATTTAAGGTAATGGAAACAGGTGATATTACTTGTTTCTTGACTTCTAAAAAGGAGATGGCCTATCATTTATTGAGTGCCTCTGTGCACCCACTTGGCATTAATTCACAGATATATAGAAGCGTAAACTGAGGCGTGGAGCAGCAAAGTAATTTGTCCGTAAAAGTAGTATACATGTTTTCAGTGGTTTTATTTTCAAGTTTCATTTCTCTACTCTTAAGGCAATATGCTTATTTCCTGTAAAATATCCTTTTTAGAGAAGCAAAAAGCCTCATCTAAAAAACACTTTGAAACTCTTTGTTCATGATAGAGTCCATCACAGTTTTCCTAAAAGAATTTATAGTTTGTCTAAACTTTGGGCTTTTAAAAGTCTACTTACATTCACTTTGCGGCAAAAATATGAACATGAATATTTTGGAAATTTTCATCTGCTGCCTTCATTTAAGCATAACTGCTGTATTTGTATTAGCTTTGGAATGTTTGTCCTATCAACATTACCCATCCTGTTTACTATTCGGATTCCAGGCATGAAAAACACTTTATAATCAAATGACACATTTATTTTTTATTTTTAAAATTTATTCTATTGAAGCATAGTTGACTTAAAATGTTGTGTTAATTTCTACTCTACAGCATATATACATTATTTTTCACATTCTTTTCCATAGTTTATCACAGGATGTTGAATACAGTTCCCTGTGCTATACAGTAGGACCTTATTGTCTATCCATTCTATATATAATAGTTTGCATTTGCTAATCCCAAACTCCCAATCCATCCCTCCCCACCCCCTGCCCCTTGGCAGCCTCAAGTCTGTTCTCTATGTAGATGACACATTTAATTGACATGAATGTAAACTTTCTCATACATGTATAGACCTCATGAATTCTTGCAAGTTTTGGCCCACCTGCACTTCCTCACATCCCGCAGTAGCAAGCCTCCAGTAGAATGAGTAGGAGTAAAGAGTTGACCTTATAGACGGCTGGTGGGGGGGGCGGCGCGGATGGGGGACACATGTCTTATAGACCATCCATGCTATAAAAGCCTTTTGTACTGTATGTAACTGCTTCAAGGAGCAAATCTTTAGGCTATATTATTTCAGATCTCTAATAGTGAACGTGATGTAATTGAGTTCTGTGATACACAGATGTTTAGAGATGAGAAAAGTGGAAGTCGCTCAGTCATGTCCGACTCTTTGCAGAAAGACGCTTACTCTTTGGAAGGAAAGTTATGACCAACCTAGATAGCATATTGAAAAGCAGAGACATTACTTTGCCAACAAAGGTTCGCCTAGTCAAGGCTATGGTCTTTCCTGTGGTCATGTATGGATGTGAGAGCTGGACTGTGAAGAAGGCTGAGCGCCGAAGAATTGATGCTTTTGAACTGTGGTGTTGGAGAAGACTCTTGAGAGTCCCTTGGACTGCAAGGAGATCCAACCAGTCCATTGTGAAGGAGATCAGCCCTGGGATTTCTTTGGAAGGAATGATGCTAAAGCTGAAACTCCAGTATTTTGGCCACCTCATGCGAAGAGTTGACTCATTGGAGAAGACCCTGATGCTGGGAGGGATTGGGGGCAGGAGGAGAAGGGGACGACAGAGGATGAGATGGCTGGATGGCATCACTGACATGATGGATGTGAGTCTGAGTGAACTCCGGGAGTTGGTGATGGACAGGGAGGCCTGGCGTGCTGTGATTCATGGAGTCGCAGAGTCGGACACGACTGAGCAACTGATCTGATCTGATACAGTCCATGGAATTCTCTAGGCCAGAATACTGGAGTGGGTAGCCTTTCCCTTCTCTAAGGGATCTTCCCAACCCAGGGAGCTAACCCAGGTCTCCCACATTGCAGGCAGATTCTTTACCAGCTGAATCACAAGGGAAGCCCAAGAGATTAGAGAAATGCTTCACAAATGCAGAAAGCAAACAATATTTAAAACTGTATGAGAACTATTATATGTCCTTTGAAACACTTTTAAGAAGTAAGCTCTGAAGAAAGCAAGGGTAATACAAAAGTTACAAAATAAATGTCTGTGTGTGTCTTTTGGAAAATACATGTGTTCTAAAATAAAGTATAACAGACTATAGGATATTTAAAGCTGAAATAAAATTTTAAACTAGTAGGAAATCTAGCAAACATGAATGAGGAAGTTTCAAAGAGACCTTTAGAAGAGCTTTGTGCTTCTCTGAAAGGAATGTTTCCCATGAAATAAGTATACTGCCAGGAAATCAGAGAAACAAAACTTGAAAAGGCCACAGAAAAGACTGAAACAAATAAATGCTCTCAAAGTAGCTGTTGACCTTTTAAAAGGTTCAGCAAGGTGGAAAGTGTTTTTTAGAAAAAGGTAGAAAATTCAGGTATATACACTTAGTGAAAAGTCTCAGCAATCCTATACTCCTTAGTTTTCCATGTGTAGAACTCTTGACTATATAAACTGAGGGAAGAGAAATTCAATAGTGTAATGATCTCAAGTTGGTTTTGTGAGCGAATATAACTTCATTTAAGTCACATTTAAAATACTAACAAGACGAAATTGAGTAGTTCTTAAAAGGCAAGTGTGATATCTATTAACCTACCTAAAAGTGAACAAATTCCAAGACCACTTAAATATATTTGGAAAGGCTCTTGGGGTAAAACCTGGCAGAGAGTGGAGAAAGTGCCTCAGATACCTATTCCAAAACCAGCCTTTGGAACACCATAGATAATAAAGCCTATCACTCATAAAGAAACGGGGCTTTTTACAAAGCATAAATATTCAATTCAAGACAACCCCAAACACATTTTTCTTTTTTGTTAAAAATAAGTGCATACAGATCTCTTTGTAATGTAACTCATAAAAATGTTTCAGAAATGAATATTTCACTGTTGTGTCCCCAGTGTCTAGAATAATACCTAGAACTGGCACAAAGTAGGCCAATAAATAGCTGTTGAATGATGGTTCTTAGGACCATTGTTAATTGTAACAATGCACTTTTACAGCCACTCACTTGTGGAGATAGTAATGCGTTGTTGGGTGTGTGTGTTCAGTCATGTTCGACTCTGAGACCTCATGGACTGTAGCCTGCCAGGCTCCTCTGTCCGTGGGATTTTCCAGGCAAGAATACTGGAGCAGGTTGCCATTTTCAACAGGTTGGGATCTTCCCAATCCTGGGATCGAACCCTCGACACAGTCTCTTTTGTCTCCTGCGTTGGCAGGCAGGTTCTTTACCACTGCCATCTGGGAAGTCAGGGATAGTAATAGTAGCATCTAAAGGAGAAGTGCCCTCCCTTCTTCTCAGTGATTCTGCTGTTTATAGCTGGTTTGGAAGCACTGATTAAATCAGCCTCAGGGGAAAATGGGCATGATGGTGTATTGGAATTGCATCTCTACTGTAAAGGCCTTGAGCTTATTAGAGTGTTACTGCCTGCACCTCTTCACTCCAGCAGTTCTCCCTTTTCCCTTGTGCATTAAGTTCCCACCTCACTGGATTATTTCCAATGTGTTATAATGTCTGTTATCTTAAAAACAACCATACTCTTGACCCCTTATTCCCCTTTCAGCTACTGCCTCAAATCTCTGCTTGCCTTATCACAGAACTTTTAGAAATATTTGTCAATACCTGCAGTCTCCAGTTCCTCTCCTCCTATTGTCTCTTGACCCCACTCCAATCAGGCTTCCTCTCTACTGCTTCACCAAAATTGCTCTTAACATAACCAATTGCCTCCACGTTGCTAATTCCAGCCGTCATCAATTCTCAGTCCTCATCTTGCTTGACCAAAAAGCAACATTCGGCACAACTGACCCACTCTTCCTCCTTGGGACACTTCTTCACTTGGCTTCCAGGATCCCTGACTCTTGGCTCTTCTCTCCTCACTGCCTACTCCTTTTCGTGTCCTTTGCTGGCTCCTCCTCATCTCCCTGATCCATTAAGGTTAGAGAGCCTGAGCTTCAGTCTTCTGACCAATTCTCCTCTCCCGATCCACTCAGAATCTTGGTCATCTCATCTAGTCTTGTGGCTTTAAACACCATGTGTCCTCCTGAATCCTCCTATATTTATGTTCCACCTGGACCTCTCCCCTGAACTCCAGACTCAAATATCCATCTGCTCAAACTCTTAACTTGTATGTCAAATAGACACGTCCAAATCTCAACTCTCTGTCTTCCCCGTACCCCACAAACCCCTCCTCCTATAGGCTTCCCCATCTCATTAAATAGCAACTTCATCCTTCTAGATGTATATTCATGTCAGAACTATATAGTCATCCTTGATGCCTCTGCTTCTTCCCTACTTCTCATCCAGCCCATATAAAATCATATAAATTCAAAATATAATAATAAATTCAAAATATAATATTAACCAAATTCTGACCACTGACTATTTTCTCCCTCCCTCCCTCCCTACTTCTCTTCCTCCCTTTCTTTCTTTCTTATCTTCCATTTGAATGTAAGCTCCCTTGTCTGTTTTCTTCACTGCTGTATCCATGGTGGGCAGAAAATTACCTAACATGTAATTGGCATTCAATAAATATTCACTAAATTAATGAAAATTTGGCCAGTCCTTTAAACTGGGGGGTCATAGATACAAGGATGGCATATAAAGTGAATATGTGAGGTGGGTTGGGTGTATAGCACCCACCAGAGTGTCTTCCTGGCTTTAACTAAACAGTCAAACACACAAATTCCTGTTCCACACAGGACACCAGTCTATGCAGGAAGAATGTAGGACAGGAACCGGAGTTTGCTGTCAGGCCAGTGACAGGTGCTTCTTAGTGGGCATCCTTGCAGTGTACATCCCTCCATCAGCTCCCCTGTCCCCAGATGACTGTCTAGACATCAGGGGATGAGATCTCCATTGATGGGATTGGGGCTTAAGGTCCCATGGCCCACATGGGACCTTACAATGAACCACAATCTCTTGTAAATACTCTATGGACCTGGTTTCTAGTGCCCCTGAAAACAATACACGGTGAGTTGAACAGTGACTTCCAAAAAATATGTTCAAGTCCTAATCTCAGTGACCTCTGAAGGGGCTTAGCATCTTTACAGATGTAATATTTTTATATAATTTTGTTTTTTACTTATCTTTGGCTGTGCTGGGTCTTCGTTACTGTGTAGGCTTTTCTCTAGTTGTGGCGAGTGGGGGTCTCTGCTCTAGCGGCGGTGGGTGGGTTTCTCACTGCAGTGGCTTCTCCTTGTGGAGCATGGGCTGCAGGGCACAGGCTCAGTAACCGTGGCACATGGACTTAGATGCTCCATGGCATGTGGGATCTTCTCGGATCAGGGATCGAAGCATTAGCAGGGGATTCTTTAGCACTGAGCCACCAGGGAAGCCCTTTGCAGACGTAATTAAGGACCGGAAAAGGCAGTGGCAACCCACTCCAGTACTCTTGTCTGGAAAATCCCATGGATGGAGGAGCCTGGTAGGCTGCAGTCCATGGGGTCGCTCAGAGTCGGACACGACTGAGCGACTTCACTTTCACTTTTCACTTTCATGCATTGGAGAAGGAAACGGCAACCCACTCCAGTGTTCTTGCCTGGAGAATCCCAGGGACGGGGAGCCTGGTGGGCTTCCATCTATGGGGTCGCACAGAGTCGGACACGACTGAAGCAACTTAGCAGCAGTAGCAGCAAGATTAGATCAGCCCGGGTTTAGGATGGGCTCTAAACCCCCCAATAACTGGTGTCCTTTTAAGAGAAAAGAGAAGGAAATTTGAGGCACTGACGCACAGAGGGGAAGGCCTTGTGAAAATGGAGGCAGAAATTGGAGTCACCTGTGTACAAACCAGGGGCACACCAAGAATTGCCAGCAGCTACCAGAAGCTAAGAGGGAGGAATGGAATGGATTCTCAGAGCCTCCTGAAGGAACCAGTCTTGCCAGCAACTTGATCTTAGACTTCTGGCCTCCAGAATTGTGAGGGGTATATATTTCTGTTTGAAGTCTCTCAGATTTTAGTACTTTGTTACGGCAGCTCTAGGAAAACAATACAGGATATGATAGTTACACTGCACTCCTGGAATCCCAGAGTATATTTGTAGACTTTTCATTGTTCTTCTCAGTCCAGACACAGTTTACCAATCAGGGGTCCATTTTATTATAAGCAGTGTTGCCTAATAACACTTGGGAGAAGCCACTGTGTTGACGAGCACAGTTAACCAAAGTTCAGATCCTTGTGCCGCAGGGTGTGGATACGGGCTTTGTGTGAGGGGTAGGAACTGCAGGGAACTAGAGATGGCCTCCTCCTGGCAAAATAGAAAGCTCTTAGCTCCAGCAGGTTGGGGCAATGTGGGGATCCTCTCAGAGTTCAGAGCTTCTCATTATCCAAGAGAATCCAGATTTTTTTAAAAAAAACTAGTTCAGTCTAAAAGTAAACCAGCCACAAAACCAAAACCCCCACATCATGCTAATCAAACAAAACACTTCTGTGGACAAATCCAGTCTCTATCTTCCAGTCACCTCTAGAGTTTTCTGTCTTGCCTTAGTGGGCTTTTCAACTTTTCCCTTAAAAAGTAGAACAATCTTCCCTTTTAAGAAATATAGACCAGAAATCTTCGTTATAACTATTTTTTTTCCTATAGAAACTTTCTTTAAAAGTCAAAATAGGCTTCAAAATGGATGCAGACTTCAGCTGTACCTTTCTAAGTCTGTTTATTCATTCATTCAATTTCTTCACATATTATCCTATTTAACTAGCATACATTATTTAAGCACTTTCTGTATGCCAGACAGTGTGTAAAACAAATGAGTAAGATGTAGTCCTATCTTTAAGCTGTTCTCATTTGAGTTTGTTAGAGCTGAGCCATGGTTTTCTTTTAGAAAACCTGAGCCCTAAATATTTAGAGCTGTCTAGGACTTGAAGTTCAACTCCTAATTTTAGAGGTCAAATGCCTGACCAGGGTTAAACTTACCACCAGTGATATCAGAGCCAATACTATTTCTAATCTGTCATAATATTGATATGAGGCATGCGAAAATATAGCTGGTGTTGTTAACAATGCAGACTTTCTGGATATTTGTAGATGTCTAGCCCATTAATTGAATTTTTCTCTTTTCATACACTATTTGGTACCAAGAAGGTGCCTTTATGAGGATTTTAGTCACTTCAAAGAGATGCTTCTAGTGCCAAGATGCTAAAACAAATCTTCCAAATCACTCAGATCACTTCCTTCATTCTGATTCTCCAGAGGTTTTCAGTTTCATGACATTCATGCTGTGAGACTGAGTACACAGGCATGTTTCAGAGCTCAGATTCTCCCTGATAGATGCTGTAGAAATCTTTTCAGGAAGCGTACTTAAAGGGGGTTCTCTGCTTGTACATTTAAACTTGAGGTCCTTTGGATTGAGTCTGCTACATTCTGAGGTACACAGGGAAATAAGTTATAAATCTTGACAGCCCTGTTCGGAACATTCTACCAAGGAGGTCAAAATAATACTTTATTCAAAGAGTTAAGAAAAGTGTGATGGGCACACCATATTTAAGCAGAGTTTATAAAGGTCTTCAATTTCCAGTGTACTTCACTTTCAATAACCTACTCTTGTCTCATTTTGTGGTTCACTTAAAGCTTATCTAAAGCTATTAAGTGGGTCCAAAGGCACAATACTTTTTACTGATTTGAAAGGACCATTTGGTTTTATATGCGCTAACACTTGGGTCAGCAGTTAGATCTGACTGCCTTTCCTGGAGAAAGAAATGGCAACCCACTCCAGTATTCTTGCCTGGAAAATCCCATGGACAAAGGAGCCTGGCAGGCTTCAGTCCATGGGGTCTCAAAGAGTCAGACACGATTGAGCACGCACTCACAACACTTGGGTCAGTAGTTGAAGTTTTGATTTGTGCATTTTAAAAGAGATCTGCTCATTTTCTGGGAAATAATAAATTACTGTAGTTTATTAAGATTTATATATTCAACACATACTTATTGAATTTCTGCTATGTGCTAAGCTCTGTGAGCTCTTTGCTAAATGCTGGGATCTGACCGTGACCTAGACAGATGTGCTTCTATCTTTGTAAATCACAAGATTTAAACACAGAAGAACTAGAGTCAAATTGTTTTCTATGTATGGGGACATTTCTCTCCCTCTAGGAGCCCTTCTCCCCACATTCACTTTGACAGATTCTACATTTGCATTGTTTGCTACAAGACAAATTTGTGTATGTGGATAGTTTTGTAATGGTATATGGATGGAAAGCTGGTGTCAAACCAGAGATTACATCTTGGAGAATATGTATTTCACATATCCCTGAGTTGATTATGCTGCTTAGGAACTGCGAAGATTTCTAATAAGTAAATACAATTCAAGTTACTGCGTTTCCCTCTTCATTATTGAAAGAATAATTGTACACAGGTCTTCCTCCCTCCCTCCCTTCTTGCCTGCCTTCCTTCCCTCCTTCCTTTTCAAGTTTATCACAACAGCATGTTCCACCATCAGCCAGCCTGGGTGGGAGGGGGGTTTGGGGGAGAATGGATCCATGTATCTGTATGACTGAGTCCCTTCACTGTTCACCTGAAACTACCACAGTATTGTTGATCAGATATACACCAATACAAAATAAAAAGCTTAAAGTTAAAAAAAATTTAAAACGTATTTTTCACATACATGTATTCATGTTTCCCCTCCTTTTCTTGCGCCAAATGGTTTTGCCATCTCGGACTGTAACAGAAAACCCTTGTTTCAGTCACACGTAGCTGTCTGATAGCATTTCCCCTCCTCATGGGCTTCTGAGAACTTTTTCTTCCTTCTCACTGAACCTCAGGAATGGTGTCTAGGTAAGTGCCAAGCCAGAGAAGCAAGAAATATTTAAATTCCACTCGACAGGCAGTTTTTACTGCTGTTGAAAAAGGCTTCTTGTTGAAGATATGTGGTTGATTTGTTAAGGTTGCCCTTTCTCCTGAAGTCCACCGTATTTGGGTTATTTATGCATTTTAAAAGGCACATAAGCACATTATGCAAATGCATCACTTTGGAGTTATCCTCCGTTCATCTAGAGAGCATTTGAAACTTAGTCAGCTACCCTGCAGAACTTCTCTATCACCAGGACAGGTGCTGAAAACTCCGTGCCTGCCTCCTACTAGAGAGCCATTGAGGTTTCCACGAGCTTCCTACTTAGAAGGTGAGACTAATTGCCTATTAGGTTTGCAGGCTTACAGAAATTTTATTTATGAACTCTTTCAACCATACAGAAACTAATATAACAGATCCCCATGTACTCACCATCCATATTTAACAGATGTTAAAAGAGTTTTGCCATCCTAAAATTTATCAACTAGAACTTAAAGCTGGTAGGAATAATAGTGCAGGCTGATGAGAGGAGAGGTTGGAGGCAGGCACCCTAACCTGGGCAAGAAACTAAAAGAGGAGATAGAAAATTCTAAAACTAGACTCAAGGACTAGAGAAAACAAAAACGTAATTATCTGGGCCCACTTGGATCAGAGGTAAGTACCTCTCCTGCTTCATAGTAATAGGACAGTATGTTTTACTGATAACTCCAAACCATCAATAAAAGATTAGATTGTGTTCCACTCATGCTGTTGCTAGAGAAGGAAAGCTAGTGGGCAACCAAGTTTAAAAACATTTGAGTAAATGTGAAAAGTTTAAAAATCAAGTTTTGACACTCAAAGAGGGTAGACTTTCAGTTTCGTGAAAAATTTGACACATTTTTCTGGGGTTCTTGCAGTATTGAGAAGAGTGAAAGTTCTTTTCTGGGAACATAGTTGTCTTTGAATTTTGGACATTTTTCAGGTACTTTTTGTTCAAGAACCACATACATGCAGAAAAGTACCTAAATCATAAGGGCCGTGTTTTCATCACATGAGCACACTCATGCTTGCATCATGAAACAACATTCCAGGCACCCCAGAGTCCCCCTGGTAACCCTTGAACTCTCCTCAGCCTTGATAACTATTCCTGATTTCTAACATCTGAGCTTAGTTTTGATTTTGGGTATAATATGACCCAGATTAGGGAGGAAAAGCTGTCGTGATTCATGGCTCATAATTTGCTTTTCAGGGAAAAAGCCTATTTCCCTTAGGCATGTGGATGCATCCATTCGAGCCCTGCAATCTAAGAGTCCTTCCCCTGGGTGGTGCCTGGAGGATATGATGGTGACGATGATGCTGGTGATAACAATGATATTAATTTAAAAGCACAATGATATTGAGCAAACTACTTCACCTCTCTGTGCCTCCACTTCCTCCTCTGTGTAGTGGTAATAACTATGCCTTCCTCACAGAGTTGAGTTGATCATTATAATGTAAA
This sequence comes from Tragelaphus eurycerus, assembly GCA_935064755.1. Lineage (NCBI taxonomy): Eukaryota > Metazoa > Chordata > Mammalia > Artiodactyla > Bovidae > Tragelaphus > Tragelaphus eurycerus. The sequence continues at coordinate 2,773,035 of CAKXYN010000060.1, forward strand.
CAAGTATGTGAACTGTGAACTTCCTGATGTTCAAGCTGGTTTTAGAAAAGGCAGAGGAACCAGAGATCAAATTGCCAACATCCGCTGGATCATGGAAAAAGCAAGAGAGTTCCAGAAAAACATCTATTTCTGCTTTATTGATTATGCCAAAGCCTTTGACTGTGTGGATCACAATAAACTATGGAAAATTCTGAAAGAGATGGGAATACCAGACCACCTGATCTGCCTCTTGAGACATCTGTATGCAGGACAGGAAGCAACAGTTAGAACTGGTCATGGAACAACAGACTGGTTCCAAATAGGAAAAGGAGTACGTCAAGGCTGTATATTGTCACCATGTTTATTTAACTTATATGCAGAGTACATCATGAGAAATGCTGGACTGGAAGAAACAGAAGTTGGAATCAAGATTGCTGGGAGAAATATCAATAACCTCAGATATGCAGATGACACCACTCTTATGGCAGAAAGTGAAGAGGGGCTAAAAAGCCTCTTGATGAAAGTGAAAGTGGAGAGTGAAAAGGTTGGCTTAAAGCTCAACATTCAGAAAAGGAAGATCATGGCATCTGGTCCCATCACTGCATGGGAAATAGATGGAGAAACAGTGGAAACAGTGTCAGACTTTATTTTTCTGGGCTCCAAAATCACTGCAGATGGTGACTGCAGCCATGAAATTAAAAGACGCTTACTCCTTGGAAGGAAAGTTATGACCAACCTAGATAGCATATTCAAAAGCAGAGACATCACTTTGCCAACAAAGATTCGCCTAGTCAAGGCTATGGTCTTCCCTGTGGTCATGTATGGATGTGAGCCCTGGACTGTGAAGAAGGCTGAGTGCCGAAGAATTGATGCTTTTGAACTGTGGTGTTGGAGAAGACTCTTGAGAGTCCCTTGGACTGTAAGAAGATCCAACCAGTCCATTCTGAAGGAGATCAATCCTGGAATTTCTTTGGAAGGAATGATGCTAAAGCTGAAACTCCAGTATTTTGGCCACCTCATGCGAAGAGTTGACTCATTGGAGAAGACTCTGATGCTGGGAGGGATTGAGGGCAGGAGGAGAAGGGGACGACAGAGGATGAGATGGCTGGATGGCATCACTGACTTGATGGGTGTGAGTCTGAGTGACCTCCGGGAGCTGGTGATGGACAGGGAGGCCTGGCGTGCTGCGGTTCATGGGGTCGCAAAGGGTCGGACACGACTGAGCGACTGATCTGATCTGATCTGAAAGCACTTGATATGGTGCCTACTGCCTTGCAAGGGCTCAGGGGTGGGGGTGTGTGTGTGTGTGTGTGCGCACGCACGCACACGTGTGTGCACACCCTCGTATTTCTGCCCTCAAAGACATTGAAGTAGGGATGACAAAGGATGTTGAACTATTATTTTTTTAATTTCATTTATTTTTTTTGGCCGTGCCATACAGCTTGTGGGATCTCAGTTCCCCCGACCAAAGATTGAACCTGGGCCACAACAGTGAAAGCCTGGAATCCTAACCACTAGCCCCACCATGGAACTTCCTGAACTACCTTTTAAAAGCATGCCTTTTGGGAATTCCCTGGGGGACCAGTGGCCGGGACTTGGTGCTTTCACTGTCAGGCCTGGGTTCAATCCCTGGTTGGGGAACTAGGATCCTAGAAGCTACAGGGCAAAGCACCCCCTAAACATATACCTTTCAAGGTGTTGTATTAAATGGTTTGAAAAGATTTATTGACTATAGAAATGATTACCTGCAAAGTTTCTATGTCCTCAAGGAAATATTGATCTAATCAGTCAACATTTATAAGATAAACATCAGATCAGATCAGATCAGTCGCTCAGTCGTGTCCGACTCTTTGCGACCCCATGAACCGCAGCACGCCAGGCCTCCCTGTCCATCACCAGCTCCCTGAGGTCACTCAGACTCGCATCCATCGAGTCAGTGATGCCATCCAGCCATCTCATCCTCTGTCGTCCCCTTCTCCTCCTGCCCTCAATCCCTCCCAGCATCAGAGTCTTCTCCAATGAGTCAACTCTTCGCATGAGGTGGCCAAAATACTGGAGTTTCAGCTTTAGCATCATTCCTTCTAAAGAAATTCCAGGATTGATCTCCTTCAGAATGGACTGGTTGGATCTTCTTGCAGTCCAAGGGACTCTCAAGAGTCTTCTCCAACATCACAGTTCAAAAGCATCAATTCTTCGGCGTTCAGCCTTCCTCACAGTCCAGCTCTCACATCCATACATGACCACAGGAAAGACCATAGCCTTGACTAGGCGAACCTTTGTTGGTAAAGTAATGTCTCTGCTTTTGAATATGCTATCTAGGTTGGTCATAACTTTCCTTCCAAGGAGTAAGCGTCTTTTAATTTCATGGCTGCAGTCACCATCTGCAGTGATTTTGGAGCCCAGAAAAACAAAGTCTGACACTGTTTCCACTGTTTCTCCATCTATTTCCCATGTAGTGATGGGACCAGATGCCATGATCTTCGTTTTCTGAATGTTGAGCTTTAAGCCAACCTTTTCACTCTCCACTTTCACTTTCATCAAGAGGCTTTTTAGCCCCTCTTCACTTTCTGCCATAAGAGTGGTGTCATCTGCATATCTGAGGTTATTGATATTTCTCCCGGCAATCTTGATTCCAACTTGTGTTTCTTCCAGTCCAGCATTTCTCATGATGTACTCTGCATATAAGTTAAATAAACATGGTGACACTATGCAGCCTTGACGTACTCCTTTTCCTATTTGGAACCAGTCTGTTGTTCCATGACCAGTTCTAACTGTTGCTTCCTGTCCTGCATACAGATGTCTCAAGAGGCAGATCAGGTGGTCTGGTATTCCCATCTCTTTCAGAATTTTCCATAGTTTATTGTGATCTACACAGTCAAAGGCTTTGGCATAGTCAATAAAGCAGAAATAGATGTTTTTCTGGAACTCTCTTGCTTTTTCCATGATCCAGCGGATGTTGGCAATTTGATCTCTGGTTCCTCTGCCTTTTCTAAATCCAGCTTGAACATCAGGAAGTTCACGGTTCACAAACATATATGCACTAAAATGAGTGGGTAATCAACCTTCAGAATTTGGATTAGATAAAAGGAATACTGTCCTATGATGCCTGCCTCTCAAGTATTAGAATGGAACCAAAGAATAGGAAGATTGACATATTGTGCTGAAAGCTTTAAAGCGGCTGAATTCACATCTATTAATATCTTTGTAGGTTTTTTGTGTTTCTGACTGAAAATGGACAAGATAATCTTTTACATTTTATGATCCAATTAAGTTTCTTATACTCAAAATATAAATGTCTTTGAAGGGAAAAGGCAGAAGCTTCTGCTTCTACTTCTTTTCTGGAAGTAAGAAATTTATGTGACCCATTGCTAATATGCTGCTGCTGCTGCTAAGTCGCTTCAGTCGTATCCGACTCTGTGCAACCCCATAGACGGCAGCCCACCAGGCTCCCCTGTTCCTGGGATTCTCCAGGCAAGAACACTGGAGTGGGTTGCCATTTCCTTCTCCAATGCATGAAAGTGAAAAGTGAAAGGGAAGTTGCTCAGTTGTGTCCGACCCTCAGCGACCCCATGGACTGCAGCCTTCCAGGTTCTTCCGTCCATGGGATTTTCCAAGCAAGAGTACTGGAGTGGGGTGCCATTGCATAATGGAACCCATTTTCCAAGAGAGTATTCTTTAAACTTTTTCAACCTGCCATACATTTCCAGATATTTAAATTTTCCCTGAAATGAACATAAGGAGTGGGATGAGGGTAGATTGGGGCAGGATATTGCCTTCCAAACAAAATTAATTGCATGCTGGATAGGGTGGCCATGTAATCTATTGATTAAGCCAGGACACTAAGAAAAAGCTTTTTAAGAATCTTTTTGCTGAAGTTTACTCTACATGCAGAAAAGCATATGTATAAATGTATAGCTTAATGCATCTTCCCTCAGTGATTGATTACCTGTGTAACCAGCACCTAGGTTGAAAATCAGATTATTAGCAGGAGCCCAGAAATCCCTCATGCATTCCTTTCCAGTTGCTATACCCCTTCTTCACAAGGGCAGCCACTATCTTGACTTCAATTTTTTATATCTTTTATTTATTTTTTAAAAGTATATGGCAATTAATTAATTAATTAGGTTTTGGCCACTGGGGTCTTAGTTCCCTGACCAGGAATCAAACCCATGTCCCTTGCATTGGAAGCATGGAGAGTCTTAACCACTAAATTGCCAGAGAAGTTCCTGTCTTGATTTTTCTTATTGCAAAGATGAGTGTTGACTATTTTTATATTTCATATCAATTGAATCATACAGTGTATATTTGTTTATGTCTAGTTTCTTGGCATTGACGTTATAGATTGATCCATATCATTGGGTGAAGTTCTAGTTTTAGATCATTCATGCCATGTTATGAATATATCACAATTTATTTATTCAGTCTCTTGATGAACATTTGGGAATTTCCCAGGTTTTGGCCACAACAAATAGTGCTATAATACTACTCTTAATATATGTCTTTTGATGAACATATGTATGTGTTTCTTTGGGACATATGCCCAGGAGTAGAATTAATAGATTATAATGGCTCAGTGGTAAAGCATCCACCTGTCAATGCAGGAGACATGGGTTTGATCCCTGGGTTGGGAAGATTCCCTGGAGAAAGAAATGGCAACCTACTCCAGTATTGTTGCCTGGGAAATCCCATGGACAGGGGAGCCTGGTGGGCTACTGTCCGTGGGGTTGCAAAAGAGTTAGACATGACTTAGCAACTAAATAACAACAAAAGATATGCATAAGTTTAGATTAAGTAGATACTGCTAGTTTTCCCTGGTGTTTGTTCTTTAAACTCTCAGCAGCAGAGCATGAGAGTTCTTGTTGTTTCACAGCCTCTCCAGTACTCAGTATTTTCCATGTTCAGCCATTCAGACGTGTGATAGAGGTATTCTCATTTCTCTGTTGACCAGTGAAGTTGATATCTTTATTATGTTTACTAGTCACTTGGATATACTCTTTTATGAAATACTTAGAAATACTCTTTCATCTATTTAAATCTTTGAGCATATTTTTTCTATACTTTAGCCTGTCTTTTTCTTGTCTAAGGCAGTTATATGAAGAAACCAGACCATAAGATTAAGAATTTAGTTTTGGGCAAGTTGAGTTTGAGATATTAGAGAGGTATCTATGTGGAGATGTCAAGAAGCCATTGGAATATGTAGGTCTGGGGTTTAGAAGGAAGTTCTGGGCTGGAGATGAGAATTTTGGAGTCCCAACCACGGAGGTAGCATTTTCAGTTCAGTTCAGTTGCTCAGTCGTGTCCGATTCTTTGCGACCCCATGAATCGCAGCACGCCAGGCCTCCCTGTGCATCACCAACTCCCGGAGGTCACTCAGACTCACATCCATCGAGTCAGTGATGCCATCCAGCCATCTCATCCTCTGTCATCCCCTTCTCCTCCCGCCCTCAATCCCTCCCAGCATCAGAGTCTTTTCCAATGAGTCAACTCTTCGCATGAGGTGGCCAAAGTACTGGAGTTTCAGCTTTAGCATCATTCCTTCCAAAGAAATCCCAGGGCTGATGTCCTTCACAATGGACTGGTTGGGTCTCCTTGCAGTCCAAGGGACTCTCAAGAGTCTTCTCCAACACCACAGTTCAAAAGCATCAATTCTTCGGCACTCAGCCTTCTTCACAGTCCAATTCTCACATCCATACATGACCACAGGAAAAACCATAGCCTTGACTAGATGGACTTTTGTTGGCAATGTAATAATGTCTCTGCTTTTGAATATGCTATCTAGGTTGGTTATAACTTTCCTTCCAAGGAGTAAGCGTCTTTTAATTTCATGGCTGCAATCACCATCTGCAATGATTTTGGAGCCCAAAAAAATAAAGTTTGACACTGTTTCCACTGTTTCCCCATCTACTTCTCATGAAGTGATGGGACCAGATGCCATGATCTTCGTTTTCTGAATGTTGAGTTTTAAGCCAACTTTTTCACTCTCCACTTTCACTTTCATCAAGAGGCTTTTGAGTTCCTCTTCACTCTCTGCCATAAGGGTGGTGTCATCCGCATATCTGAGGTTATTGATATTTCTCCTGGCAATCTTGATTCCAGCTTGTGCTTCTTCCAGTCCAGTGTTTCTCATGATGTACTCTGCATGCAAGTTAAATAAGCAGGGTGACAATATACAGCCTTGACATACTCCTTTTCCTATTTGGAACCCGTCTGTTGTTCCATGTCCAGTTCTAACTGTTGCTTCCTGACCTGCATACAAATTTCTCAAGAGGCAGATCAGGTGGCCTGGTATTCCCATCTCTTTCAGAATTTTCCACAGTTTATTGTGATCCACACAGTCAAAGGCTTTGGCATAGTCAATAAAGCAGAAATAGATGTTTTTCTGGAACTCTCTTGCTTTTTCCATGATCCAGCGGATGTTGGCAATTTGATCTCTGGTTCCTCTGCCTTTTCTAAAACCAACTTGAACAGCACGAAGTTCATGGTTCACATATTGCTGAAGTCTGGCTTGGAGAATTTTGAGCATTACTTTACTAGCGTGTGAGATGAGTGCAATTGTGCGGTAGTTTGAGCACTCTTTGCCATTGCCTTTCTTTGGGATTGGAATGAAAACTGACCTTTTCCAGTCCTGCGGCCACTGCTGAGTTTTCCAAATTTGCTGGCATATTGAGTGTAGCACTTTCACAGCATCATCTTTCAGGATTTGAAACAGCTCAACTGGAATTCCATCACCTCCACTAGCTTTGTTCGTAGTGATGCTTTCTAAGGCCCACTTGACTTCACATTCCAGGATGTCTGGCTCTAAGTCAGTGATGACACCATTGTGATTATCTGGGTCATGAAGCTCTTTTTTGTACAGTTCTTCTGTGTATTCTTGCCACCTCTTCTTAATATCTTCTGCTTCTGTTAGGTCCATACCATTTCTGTCCTTTATCGAGCCCATCTTTGCATGGAATGTTCCCTTGGTATCTCTAATTTTCTTGAAGAGATCTCTAGTCTTTCCCATCCTGTTGTTTTCCTGTATTTCTTTGCACTGATTGCTGAGGAAGGCTTTCTTATCTCTACTTGCTATTCTTTGGAACTCTGCATTCAGATGCTTATATCTTTCCTTTTCTCCTTTGCTTTTGGCTTCTATTCTTTTCATAGCTATTTGTAAGGCCTCCCCAGAGAGCTATTTTGCTTTTTTGCATTACTTTTCCATGGGGATGGTCTTGATCCCTGTCTCCTGTACAATGTCACGAACCTCATTCCATAGTTCATCAGGCACTCTATCTATCAGATCTAGGCCCTTAAATCTATTTCTCACTTCCACTGTATAATCATAAGGGATTTGATTTAGGTCATACCTGAATGGTCTAGTGGTTTTCCCTACTTTCTTCAATTTCAGTCTGAATTTGGCAATAAGGAGTTCATGGTCTGAGCCACAGTCAGCTCCTGGTCTTGTTTTTGCTAGCTGTATAGAGCTTCTCCATCTTTGGCTGCAAAGAATATAATCGATCTGATTTCGGTGTTGACCATCTGGTGATGTCCGTGTATAGAGTCTTCTCTTGTGTTGTTGGAAGAGGGTGTTTGTTATAACCAGTGCATTTTCTTGGCAAAACTCTTAGTCTTTTCCCTGCTTCATTCCATATTCCAAGGCCAAATTTGCCTGTTACTCCAGGTGTTTCTTGACTTCCTACTTTTGCATTCCAGTCCCCTATAATGAAAAGGACATCTTTTTTGGGTGTTAGTTCTAAAAGGTCTTGTAGGTCTTCATAGAACCATTCAACTTCAGCTTCTTCAGCATTACTGGTTGCATTTTATTAAGAGACTGAATGAGATCACCCACACCGAGAGGAAAAAATCCTAAGACTGAGCCTGAGAGGCATCAAGCTTCATTCGTAAGTTGGGAGTAAAGAAGATGTGAGCAAAGAGCTCAAGAAGGAACCACTGAGAGACAGGGAAGAGAGGAGAAGCAGAAGTTAACAGAAAAGGGTCTCATAGAAGGGAGTGTTCACTGTGTCAAAATGTTCATCTCGTGTTGGTTAAAAAAACAGCAACACTACATTCTGTGCCCCTTTTTCTCTCTTCAGCCATCATTGTATACAGACTGCCATGGACCTGGAAATGCAGCAAGCTCCTGATGAAATCCATCCATGCGGGGCTAAACACTGTTGCTGCCATTCTTGCGATTATTTCTCTGGTGGCCGTCTTTGATTTCCACAATGCCAAGAAGATCCCCAATATGTACAGTCTGCACAGCTGGGTTGGACTGACAGCTGTCATTCTCTACCTCTTACAGGTCAGTATCCCAGTGTATTTCTAAACAAGATACAAAGAGTAAAACAATTCAGATACTGTCGATGTTTTCTGTTTTTCATAGTTTCTTGGAAATCATTTCATTTCCACTAGTCATTCAGTTTGTCTCCATTATAAGTATTTTCCCTTGAGGGGGCACCAGAATTCAGTTATGAGCATGATTGTGAGGTTTTAAATATGGACATATGTATGTTGAGAAAGTGCCACCTCATCATTTCTAGGCTCCATCGTTTGCACTTTAAATTCCATGTGTTGGATGAACTAGCACAGGCAAGAGCTCTGTATTTCTTCCCCACATTCCCTGTCATTTCTATTTTCTAAGTTTATGAGTAAAGAGATGAATTTTTACATCTTTGTTAGATTTTGAAGGCTCAGTGATTGTTCTATTTTCATTTCACTCATTAAATGTCTTTATTTATTAAAAACACATACTCTTGAGAGCACTATTTTTAAACATGTTAAGGGAGTGAGATAGGAATTTGGCTGTTCAAGATCACAAAAGTAAAGGTTAATTTTTTAAGTTTTTGGTGTTAACCATTTGTTGAAAAATCTATGTAAACTGTGTCAATTCATTTCCTTTCCTTAGTACATATATCCAACTCCTGATTGGGACATCATTGTGAACTTACTTTCCTGTGGATATAGGAGAAGAAACGGGAGTGAGTTTGTAAAACCTCAAGGCATATCTTAGAATATATGAATGTATGACCTCTTTAAATAGGGATCTCTTAGAAGATATTTATTTGTCACTTTTCTTCTTCTTAAACTAAGGATTTTAAAGCCTTAAGTCTTCTTTAATTTTAACTAAATAGAAGTTGATAGCTATATCAGATCAGATCAGATCAGTCGCTCAGTCGTGTCCGACTCTTTGCGACCCCATGAACTGCAGCACGCCAGGCCTCCCTGTCCATCACCAACTCCCGGAGGTCACTCAGACTCACATCCATCGAGTCAGTGATGCCATCCAGCCATCTCATCCTCTGTCGTCCCCTTCTCCTCCTGCCCCCAATCCCTCCCAGCATCAGAGTCTTCTCCAATGAGTCAACTCTTCACATGAGGTGGACTTTGCTTCTATCACCAGACACATCCACAGCTGGGTATTCTTTTTGCTTTGGCTCCATCCCTTCATTCTTTCTGGAGTTATTTCTCCACTGATCTCCAGTAGCATATTGGGCCCCTACTGACCTGGGGAGTTTCTCTTTCAGTATCCTATCATTTTGCCTTTTCATACTGTTCATGGGGTTCTCAAGGCAAGAATACTGAAGTGGTTTGCCATTCCCTTCTCCAGCGGACCACACCCTGTCAGATCTCTCCACCATGACCCACCCATCCTGGGTTGCCCCACGGGCATGGCTTAATTTCATTGAGTTAGACAAGGCTGTGGTCCTGGTGTGATTAGATTGACTAGTTTTCTGTGAGTATGGTTTCAGTGTATTTGCCCTCTGATGCCCTCTTGCAAGACCTACCGTCTGACTGGTTTCTCTTACCTTGGGCGTGGGGTATCTCTTCCCGGCTGCTCCAGCAAAGCACAGCCATCGCACCTTACCTTGGAGGAGGGGTCTCTCCTCACCACCGCCCTTCCTGACCTTGGAGGAGGGGTATCTCCTCACCGCCTACCTCACCGAGGTCAGGTATCTCCTGACCTCGGTCATGGGGGTAGCTCCTCTCGGCCGCGCTCTTAGTGATAGGTATATGGACACTATTAATTATTTAATTTGGATTAGCATGCCAGGAGATAAGGATCAGGGGATAGAAAGGTGCCAGACAAGAGGAGAGCATGGGGAAAATCCTGTATCAAACATGATCTTCCTGATCAAGAAGGAACAAGGAAAAGATGCCATACTGGATGGCCGAGCCGAGCCCAGATCCCCTGCCCTCAAAGTTGATTTTCCCTCAGTGATCTCATCTGGGAGCCAGTGTCCTCCTCTGCTGCAGTCGGTGGGCCCCTTGCCTTCAGAGTAGGATGGTATGAGCAGGGGACATCCCCCAGTTGCTTTGGGGGTCCCCTTGGCCTACTAGCATCTTCTTGGGACTTTCTCAGCTCGCTGTTCTGCTTTCAGCTGTCTGTTCCCCTCACTTTGTCTCACCTCCTGTGGGCCACACCAGGATGCAGTAAAGGAGAGCCAGAACGCATTCTGCAGATAACACTGTGCATTAAGCAGATAGCATTCTGCTTACCTCCTGTAACCCCTTAAGTGAGATAACCTTTATAGTTACTGAGGAAGAACAGGTGGCAGAGCTAGGACTCAGGTCCTGGTCTTGCCAGTCCTGAGCCCTCCCCGCTTGGTTCTGCTGCCTCCACAACATCCCCATCATCACTCACCTGTGTTTGAATATCCTCAGTGGAGGGCCGTGTCTCTGAGGAGCCGAATGGAAACCACCCACCCCAACTCCGTGTAGCTTCCCTGTGAGCGGGTTCTGTGGTTCTGAGTACAAAGTTAAAATGGATTAGATGAAATGCCTTTACTAAGTTAGTTATATGCCAAAACATTCTCTGAACACTTGCAAAGATGTATCAGGATGTTAATGCTGATGATCTCTAGGTGGCTCTATTCTAGTTGATTATTTTTCTTTTTACTTTCTGTATCTTCTAAATATACATGCATTTACTGTATAACAATAAAAAGCTTTTAAAATGAAAACAAAGTTTCTTACACTAGATGTTTTAAGCTGGAATTTCTGAAAACCAATTTTATGCTCTATATCTTAATATGTAAGATTAAGAAATATATATCGGAGAAGGCAATGGCAACCCACTCCAGTACTCTTGCCTGGAGAATCCCAGGGATGAGGGAGCCTGGTGGGCTGCCGTCTATGGGGTCGCACAGAGTCGGACACAACTGAAGTGACTTAGCAGCAGCAAGAAATATATAGGACTTAGCAAAAAAGAGAATATTTATTCTAAAATTTTTGGGTCTTAGATAAAATGGTTCTCAGAGGAATATAGGCTTAAATGTGTTTATTGGAAAGAAAAACTTAAAATATATAAATGAAGTATTCACTTAAGAAAATAAAAGATTAATTATATCTCAGTAAACAAGAAGGGGAAAAAAAGAAAATAAAAAGAACAGCAAAATATACAAGGAATAGTAAAGACCCCCTCCCTCCCATCAAAAAAAAATCTTTGAACAATTGTATTTTCTGTTGTTGCCATAACAATTTACCACAAACATGGGGGCTTAAAACAACACAAATACATTACCTCACAGTTTCTGTACATCAGAAATCCACGTTGGCTTGGCTGGTTTCTCTGCTCAGGGTCTCACAAGGCCAAAGTCAAGGTGTTAGCTGGCCTGGGCTTTTTATAGAAAGACTCTCGGGTATAATCAACTTGCAAAATAGTTCAGGTTGCTGGCAGAATCTAATTGCTTGTGCTTGTAAGACTGAGGTCCCAGTCTCTCACTGGCTGTCAGCTCAGGGTTGCTCTTAGCTTCTCACTCTGTTCCTTGCACGTGGCCCCCCTCCATCCAACTGGCTTGGAATCTCTCTGACTTCTCCCTCTTTCTCCTCTTCATCTCTTCTTCCTCCACCCAAAGTTCTCTGCTTTTGAAAGGGTTTATGTGATTAGATGGCACCCCACCCCAGTACTTTTGCCTGGAGAATCCCATGGACGGAGGATCCTGGTAGGCTCCAGTCCATGGGGTCGCTAAGAGTCGGACACGACTGAGCGACTTCACTTTCACTTTTCTCTTTCATGCATTGGAGAAGGAAATGGCAACCCACTCCAGTGTTCTTGCCTGGAGAATCCCAGGGACGGGGGAGCCTGGTGAGCTTCCGTCTATGGGGTCGCACAGAGTCGGACACGACTGAAGTGACTTAGCAGCAGCAGCAGCAGCATGTGATTAGATTGGGCTGCCCATATAATCCAGGGTCTTCCCCCAATCAGAAGCATCCATAACCTTAATTACATCAGGAAAGTGTCTTTTGCCTAGCATAATGTATTCAAGCTTGCAGGGATTAAGTTGTAGACATCTTTGGGAAAGGGCATGATTTAGCCTATCAGAACCATAAATTATAAAGAAAAAAAGAAGAAGAAGAAGAAATTATAGATAAAATGAAATGCTGGTTCTTTAAAACAAGTAGAATAAAATAAATGTGCATGTGTGCAAATTGCTTCAGTTGTGTCCAAGTCTTCGTGACTATGGACTGTAGCCCACCAGGCTTCTCTGTCCATCATGTTCTCCAGGCAAGAATACTGGAGTGGGTTGCCATGTCCTCCTCCAGGGGATCTTCCCAACCCAGGGATTGAACCCATATCTCCTACATCTACTGCATTGGTAGGTGTGTTCTTTACTACTAGCATCACCTGGGAAGCCCAGGATAAAAACAGATAAACCACTGCAAATCTGACTGAGAAAAAGGATAATATACACATCGTTCAGAATTTTAAAAATATAATCACAGATACAAATAATATTTTAAAATTAGGACAGTTTATTAAATTTTAACAATATGGTAATATTCTTTAAAATCTTAAAGAAAAAAATGATTATTTTCTTGCCAAGTATAAACTAACAATTTGACCCAAGAGGATAGAAAACCTAAGCAGACCAATAACATTATAAGCAATTGGTAAGGTCATTTGAAATCTATCATTTAAAAAAGACATTAGTTCCAGATTGTTTTATACTTTGACCTACAAGGAACTAATATTTTAAACCAATCCAGTACACTGGGAGGAAGCAAACTCCTCTTCGACATGGCCCCGTTGTGTACTGCATACTTCATATCTAAGGCGGCAGCTTTAATAATAAACACCTTTACCAACATCTAACAGCAAACATAAGCTTAAACACTGAAATACTGAAGACATTTCCATTAAATAAATAAAACACTGACGTTTGCAACCTTTGTATTCAATTTCATTTTCGAGGTTTTAGCTAATGTACAGCTAATGAAAAAATACATATAAATAATAGAAAATTTGTGACCTTTTTTCCTGTTTTCAGATCATGATATCTAGAAATCCAAGAGATGACTAAGTTTTGAAAGAATTTGGAAAAGTATCTGGATAAAAGATAGCCAACAGAATCCAATAACTTTTCCCGATACTAGAAATAACCACTTAGAATAGGAAGTAGAATCCTATAAATCTTACAGTGCAGTACTATAAAATTTTACCAAAAAACAGAAAATATGGAGAGAGGAATACCGTGCTACTGAGAGAGAAAAATTAATATAGAAACATTCTTCCCTCTTCAACTGTATTTTTATTATAATTTTAAACCCAATGGGAATTTTAAACTTTATGCAAAAGAATAAGTATCCAAGGATAACCAAGAAAATTTTAAAGAAGTGCAGGGAGACCTGCTTTATTCAAAACAAGGTATTCCCACAGGAATAAACAAAATATATTCATGGCAAGAACACAGAGGACAGACAGTATATATAATAACTATGACATTATATGACATTTTTCTATGACATTATAGTATTTTAATTTACCAGGGAAAGAATGCTTATTTAATCAGTCTTATCATCATAACTGACTGCCCATTTGAAGGAAACCCAACAAAAAGACTATGTATATCACACAAAAGAAAAAAAAAGATACCAGATACAATAAAGATATGGATATAAAAAAATCCAAAATCAAACAAAAGAGAAAAAGAAAATTAAAAAGCATGTAATCTGTATAATACTAAGGTAGGGGATGCTATAAGGTTGACAAGAAATCTAGAAAGAAAAGAAAGACATATATGGCTACATAAATTTTTTTTTTTTATTTTTCATCTCTTAGTATCTTTGGGGGATCGGTTCCAGGATCCTCTCACATACCAAATTCCAAAGATACTCAAGCTTCCTGTATAAATTGGCATGGTATTTGCATATAGGACTTCCCTGGTGGCTCAGATGATAAAGAATCAGCCTGCAATGAGGAAGACCTGGGTTCCATCCCTAGGTTGGGAAGATCCCTTGCAGGAGGGCATGGCAACCCACTCCGGTATTCTTGCCTGGAGAATCCCCATGGACAGAGGAGCCTGGCTGGCTACAGTACATGGAGTTGCAAAGAGTTGGACTCAACTGAGTGACTAAGCACACATTTGCATATAACCTGTATGCATTCTCCCATATACTTTAAATCATCTGTAGATTACTTATAATACCTAATACATTGTAAATGCTATGTGAATACAATGTAAATCCTATATAAATATTTCCTGGTCTATGGCAAATTCAAGTTTTGCTTTTCGGAACTTTCTGCAGTTATTTTTCTGAACATTTTTTTTTATCTCTGGTTGGCGGAATTTATGGATTCTGAACCTGGGGCTATAGAGGACTGATTGTATATGTGACCAAAGATAATAAAGTTGGCAGGAACTGCTCAAGGAGATATTGGGAATAATCTTGTCATGTGTTAAGGCTTAATGTGTTTAATATAAAAACAACTCCTAAAAATCAATAATTAAAAAGTTAACTTAATAGAACTATGAACAAAAGATTTGGACAGTTCACATAAGAATTAAATCACCAATTAGCATATGAGAAAATGTCCAACCTCACTAAGAAATTAGAGAAATGTAAGTTAAAATAACAATAAAATATAATTTTCCCCCCATGAAATAGACAGAACAATAATGATATCCATTGCTGGCATAGAGGTGAGAGGTAAGGGTACTCTCCTACACTGCTCATGGAAAAGTGAACTGCCACCAAATTAGGGAAGTAGTTTGTTAATATCTATTATTATTATTTTTTAAATATATACACTTACTCTTACACAACATTGTAACATAAATACTTACTCATTAACCTAGTACTCCCACATTTGGGGAGATCAGAAATAAAATGCTGTCACAAAAGGAACTCTAAAAAAGGATTTTTAGTGCATCAGTGCTTGCAGGAAATGGGAAGCAAACTAAGTGACCATCAATAAGAACTTGTGGTAAATCTGTTGAATATGACACAGTTATTACAAAGAATGTAGTTCTGTCTACTGTGTGATACATGTGCCTGCTCAGCTGTATCTCTTTGTGACCCCATGGACTGTGGCCCACCAGGCTCCTCTGTCCATGGGATTCTCCAGGCAAGAATACTGGAGTGGGTTGCCATTTCCTTCTCCAGGGGATCTTCCTGACCCTGGGATTGAACCCGGCATCTCTTGCATCTCCTATATGTTCTTCAGTGTAAAAAAATACTGAAGAATAATGTGTATAGTAAAGTGTCATTTGAGAAGGGGGAGGAAAGAAAGGGAAAAAAGCATTTATGTGTAGATGGGTAAAGAAAGTTATGGGAGAATATACCAGAATACCATTGTGGGGTTGTTGGGGAATTCTTTGTTCTGGGGGAGGGTATTAAATTTTTAAATGCATCTTGTTTTTCTTGCTTGAACTTGTGGCTCTTTTGTCTTAAAATGTAAGTAAATCACATGTCACAAAGATCATATATGCACAGTTTTTAAAACTAAATAAGCAAACAGTGTCCCCTCAAATCAGGTTGTGAATATTCATGTCATGTGTGGTAACTTCTGGTTGTTTGTTTGGAAACCAGATGAACCATTTTTCTGGGAAAGCTGACTACATTCCAACTTTATTCAGTTATTGCATCCAAGCTGTTTTTAAGTTACTTGCATTGCTTCCCTGAATAAGACAGAAGAAATCACCCAGATGTTCTCAGGAAGAAATTAAACCAAAGCATATTTCCTATCCCCATGGAAAGAAACCAGTTCTAAGCTTGCTTTCTTCACTTTTTGATAGGAGCTAAGCCTCTTCCTTCGGGGAAGGCAATGGCACCCCACCCCAGTACTCTTGCCTGGAAAATCCCACGGACAGAGGAGCCTGGTAGGCTCCAGTCCATGGGGTCGCTAAGAGTCAGAGACGACTGAGCGACTTCACTTTCACTTTTCACTTTCATGCATTGGAGAAGGAAATGGCAACCCACTCCAGTATTCTTGCCTGGAGAATCCCAGGGACAGGGGAGCCTGGTGGGCTGCCGTCTATGGGATCGCACAGAGTCGGACACGACTGAAGCTACTTAGCAGCAGCAGCAGCAGCAAGCCTCTTTCTTAGGCTTCCCTGGTGGCTCAGACGGTAAAGCGTCTGTCTGCAATGCAAGAGACCTGGGTTCGATCCCTGGGGTTGGGAAGACCCCCTGGAGAAGGAAATGGCAGCCCACTCCAGTACTCTTGCCTGGAAAATCCCATGGACGGAGGAACCTTGTAGGCTACACAGTCCATGGGGTTGCAAAGAGCCTGACGCGACTTCACTTTCACTTTCGAGCCTCTTATTAAGATTTACAAAGATTCCTCCTTATTCTTAGTTGTAAAAATTCATGAACCACGAAAACATGCTTTGACAGAGATGTGCCTCTGTCAGATTAAGTTAGAAGTAAAAAGGGGAACCATTTTCTCCGTGAATCAGGACGAACTCTCCATAAGTGGAGGTTTCTCGGAGCTGCTGCTTGTAGGTGGAGAACAGGAAGTCCCACCCTCTTGGAGCAGCTCCAGCAGCCTGCTTGCTGCTCTCTTGCACAGCCGCCAACTGTTGTGCACTTCAATTGCAAAGTATAATTGTGTGCAGGCCATTCATCCACGTTTGTGAGGTCAGTTTGCATTCTTCCCAAGACCAACTCAGTAAACAAACCTACCACAGAGTATGAAGAGCATGGGAGAGATTGTCAAGAGGTTACCTTAGCGATCTTGAACTTTGGTTTAACCACTTTATAGTCAAGATTTACTGGCCAAATGAAGCCAGGGTCCAGGCTGTTTCAATAAATGAAAGGAAGCAAGAAAGGGGACTAGCAACAAAGCAATACAACCAAAACAAGCTGAAAGTCTTCACGCTTCCTGTGTTTGTCTATGAATTACAAAGCATTGCAAGTTGTAGGCGCTTTTTTCCTACTTGTAACATCTAGCCTCTGGGGGATTAAAAAAAAAAAGAGTGTGTGTGTGTGTGTGTGTGTGTGTGTGTGTGTAGAAGTTATGAATCATAATAAAATTAACTCATAATTCCCCCATCCACCTTAATTTAGAAAACATAGAACCCCTCTCCCCCTCAACTTGATCCCACCTTTTTCTATCTATCCCAACTCCTGCAGGTAACCATTCTCCAGAAGTTTTTTCTCATTCCTGTTTTTCTTTGTAATTTTACCACATGCTGTAAATTCCCGAACAATATGTTGTTTAGTTTGTATTTTTTATTTTTGTAAGAAACAGTATCATAAGTATTTGATTATAATTTTTTTCATTCTATCGATTCAACTATACTGACTCCTCTAGCTGTAGTTTAATCATTTCTACTTTTGTATTCTGCTGCATAAACAGGCCACACATTTACTTATCTACTCTCCTGCTCTTACACTTTTAGATGATTTTGAGTTGTTTTCTGCTTCTGACAATGCTGAATTGATCATTCACATACACATCGCTTGGCCCTCATATGCAAAGGTTTCTCTGGCGGTATTCTTACAATGGCAGTTGTATGCTCAGTCTAAAATAGTGTCAACTTGTTTTCCAGAGTGTTTCCAATTATGTTGCTGCCAGCAGCAAATAAGAGTTCACATATGGCACATTGTTGCCAACATGCACCCTCTTCACACATTTTAAATATTTCCAAAGTGGTGGGTAGAAAATGATGTCTTGTGATCTTGTTTATTTCACTGGTTACTCATGGTTCACCTCTAAAAAAAGATATCTGTTCCTGTCTTTTGTGCATTTAAACAATGAGTTTGTTTTCCTTTTTCTTAAAGATTTGTAGGTATTCTGTGTCAGATTCCTTTTCATTTGTATGTATTATATATATCTTCAAGCATTGAGGCTTGTATTTTCTCTTTTCCTAGCATTTTTTGATGAATAGAAATTCTTGATTTAATGAAACAAATTGATCATCTTTTCCTTTAGGTTATCATTTTTTGTTTTGTTTTGATAACTTGTTTATGAAATCCTTCCGTACCGTGAGGTCAAAACAAACCAGTTCTCAGGTTCTACTCCAGACCTCCTAGATCAAAAACTCAGGATGGAAGGTGGGGGAGGGGGAAGGTGGGTGGGCCCCGTAATGTGTGCTTTCATGTGACTCAGATACACACTAATATTTGAGAACAGTTGGTCTAAGAGAAAAACCTATGAATAGCCAAGAGGTTACATTACAATAATATTATTGGAAATATTAATTTCTTTTATGTTTTCTATTAAGAGTATTAAAGTTTTGTCTTTGATATGAAGTATACTTAATTCATCTAGAATTAAGTTAGTTCATGATGAGATATTGTTATCTAACTTCTTTTTTCTCCAGATTGATAAGCTCTTTCCCCAGCGCCATTTATTGAATTGTCCCTATCTTTGCCATTTATCTGCACTGCCAGTTTTGTCTCTTTTTCTCTGCATCCAAGCCAGTGGAATTGAAGAGTATAGAAGTATTAAAGTATATTTTTGTTGTCATTTAGTCATTCCGTTGTGTCCAACTCTTTTGCGACCCTATGGACTGTAGTCCATGGGATTTTCCAGGTAAGAATACTGGCGTGGATTTCCATTTCCTTCTCCAGGGGATCTTCCTGACGCAGGAATCAAACTCACATCTCCTGCATTGGCAGGCAGATTCTTTACAACTGAGCCTCCAGGGAAGCCTACTGAAGTACACAGAAGTATATAGAATTATTTACAGGGTATAAAATAGAGGTAGAGATAAGAATCTCTGAACTGTTCTTTTTTTGAAGAGGATACTTCTAATATTTCACTATTCAGTACAGATGCTTCACATTTTCTCTTATTCTAGTCTGTGAATTGGTTTTGTTTTTCTTTTGAAATCGTGAAAATGAAAATCGCTCAGTCATGTCTGAGTCTTAGCGACCCCATGGACTATACAGTCTATGGAATTCTCCAGGCCAGAATGCTGGAGTGGGTAATGGTTCCCTTCTCCAGAGGATCTTCCCAACCCAGGGATTGAACCCAGGTCTCCCACATTGCAGGCAGATTCTTTACCATCTGAGCCACCAGGGAAGACCTGAAATCATGAATGAATGTAGAATTTTATTGGATGTTTTTTGTGTATGTTGAGATGTGACTTCGGTTTTTCCTCTTTAATCTGTTAATGTAGTCAGTTACATCAATGGATCTTCTAATATTAAACTTGAGTAAATTGAAAACATTTTTAATTGTTTCAAGATTCTCTTTTGCTCTCTGAGATATTCAGATTCTTATCTCTTATTGTTTTACCTGTGTACTAACTAGGCTTCTCAGAAATGTCACGTCACAACTTTTTAACTTTTGTTTAACAGGAGAAAATGTGGTCCCTGACTTTTTCCTTGCTTACATCCAAATAGCTGGTAGTATTTATGAACACAGGACTTGGAATCTGGAAGACCTCAGTTTGAATCAGTTTCATTCATTTGTAATTTGTGACCTTTGGATTTGTTATTGAACTTTTCTGGGCTTAGTTTGCTCACTTAGTAAGACTTTCATACATCCTTCACAACATCATAGGAACCAAGGACAAATAATGCATCGAAAGGCTCGGCCTAGGGCTTAGTGTACTAGAATGACACAAGTCAACTGTTGTTATTAAAACTGGAAGCCTTGTGGTAGGCTCCTTTACAAGCTGAAGATGACATTTTTCATTTCAGCTATAGATCATTAACACCTTCATGGTTGAGAATATCATTTTATGTCATTGAAATTTTATTCATGATTTACCCATGGAAATATATTTTTTCCATATTCCTATTCTCCTGCCTCTTCTGAGATTCCTAAGATTCTTATGGTTTTGAATGATTCTTACTGTTTTCTCTTATTTCTTTCAGAATTTATCTTGTGTGTCTCTTATAATCCCATAAAGCTCAATGATATAAGTAGATGGGACATCAGAAATTTGCTTACAGGACCCCATTTAACTCTGTTGAAAAATACTTATCCATTTTTTAACAGAATTAAATACCAATTACGCATTGGATACCTGTCTAGCTTGTGGGGGATACATTGTTCCACAAGACAAGCATGGGCCCAAAGAGACATGCTTAGAAATCAAAGAAAATAATGATTAATATAAACTATACATCTTTATGTTATAAATTTGCATAATTTGGAACAATTTTAATCAAAGATAAGCATCCCATAATTTTTTTTCTTTTCCTTTTAAAAATAACTTGATGTTGAAAAAAATGTTTTCATAGCAAAAGTAAGACTTAGAGCGAAATCACCCTGGAGTCCTGTAAATCTCATGTCCTATCTACTTAGATCATTGAGCTTTATGGGATTATAAGAGACACACAAGATAAATCCTGAAAAAATAAGAGAAAACGTTAAGAATTATTTAAAACAATAAGAATCTTAGAAATTTCAGAAGAGGCAAGAGAATAGGAATATGGAAAAAAAATATTTCCATGAATTAGTCACAGAAAAGATAGTGTGACTTACTCATAGAAATATATTTGTCCTAAATCCTTGGCAGTCACTCACCTAAGCCCCATTTTTGTATAGAAAGTGCAACCTGTACATTAGGATGCTTACCCTTTGATAGTAATACTAAAAGAATCAATCACTAAAGAGCACTGAAGGAGGATTAGGAACACTCTGAACCACCAAGGAGGACTCTCTGAACCCTTTCTAATATATTCAGGCATTTGTGACGTTAATGAAAAATAAAATATGCAAACCAGCCTATAAAATGCATTTTAAGTTACTTTCCATTCATTACTATTGCCTTTATGCTGATTTCTAAATGTGCTTTAGGGCATCAAACCCCTTCTGTTTTCATTCCTCTCTATCCCCCTTTGATCTCAATCAGGAAAAATGAACAGTGATGCTAGTGTTTCTTCTCATTCTCCTCTCTTCTCATAGTTGTTTTGTTAGGGTGGTAGATCCCAAAGAGATAGCTGGAAAAAAAATAACCCCTCTAAACTCAGTGGTCATTAAGTCATCTTTATTTTCTGGAGGCGAAGTGAATCCTTAATGGGCAGGAGTGTGGGACAAAAAAACAAATGTGAAAGCATTAACAGACTTCTGTTTCTGTAAGAATCTTACTGTCTTCACTGCAGAGAAGTAGCCCAGTAAGGATTTAATTATTGAGGAGATGGAGAGAATTTTCTGCAGAATTCATTTCTTCCTCATTAAAAAAAAAAAATTGTCATGTTTTTTTCCACATAGCTTTCTTTAGGTTGTACTGACAAAATGTGTCCTATGGTACTTAGATTTAGTGACTTAAAAGTCTTTTACTTCCCTTCCTACTTGTCAATCTTACGGAAACTGATAAGAACAGTTAAGTATCAGAATGTCCACTGTAGCCTTATTAATGGCAGAAATGTCCAGTAATAGGGAACTGAATAATTTGTTAGTCTTAAAATATTAGCCATTAGAAAGAATAAACTAGATAAACATGAGTTGATATGAAAAGATCTCCAAGATATACTGTTAAGAGAAAAAAGCAATATGCAGAACAAATATGTACAATAAAACCCCACTTACATTTTTAAAAACTCCCTCTTTCTCTCTCTAAAAAAATTTTTATTGAAATATAGTTGATTTACAATGTTGTGTTAGTTTCAGGTATACAGCAAGATGATTCAGTTATATGTAAATATATATGTGTGTGTGTGTGTACACACACACAAACAAACACACACACGTGCTGTGCTGTTCTAAGTCACTTCAGTCATGTCCAACTCTCTGCGACCCTATGGACTGTAGCCCGCCAGGCTCCTTTGTCCATAGGATTCTCCACGCAAGAATACTGGAGTGGGTTGCTATGCCCTTCTCCAGGGGATCTTCCTGACTCAGGGATTGAACCCACATCCCTTTTATCTCCTGTATTGGCAAGCGGGTTACCACTAGCATCACCTGGGGAGACATGCATGCGCACGCGTGCACACACACACACACTCTTTTTTAGATTCTTTCCATTTTAGGTTATTACAAGATATTGACTATAATTCCCTGTGCTATACAATAGGTCCTTTTTGGTTATCTATCTTATGTATACTAGGGAGTATGTTTTAATCCCATCCTCTTAATTTATTCCTCCCCACCCTTTGACCTTTGGTAACCATAAGTTTGTTTTCTATGTCTAACTCACTTTCTCTTTAAACACACACACGCATATGCTTGTTTAGTCATACAAATTTTATGAAAAGATGCTTGAGAAAGTCATAGTAGGTGTCACTTTTGAGTGGAACTAGAATGGGGAAACTTGGTTCTAAATGAAATGTTTTCTCGTTGTGCACATATTGCTTCTCTAACAATAATTTTAAAACAGTTAATACTTATAATTAATTGATAACCTCTGAATTTTTTGATGTTTAGCTTCTTCTAGGTTTTTTTGTCTTTCTGCTTCCTTGGGCTCCACTTTCTCTCCGAGCACTTCTCATGCCCATACATGTCTATTCCGGACTTGTCATCTTTGGAACAGTGATTGCAACTGTACTTATGGGATTGACTGAGAAACTGATTTTTTCCCTGTAAGTTTCATAGTTTTCCTAGCTGCAATTCTTCAGCTACAAAATATTAAATACTTGCTCATTGGACAAATATAAATGTGACAACATTTTTTAAATGGTGAAAATAAAAAATTTAAATATTTATTTTAAAAAATGTGTTTTACATGTAATGTAGCATTAATAATGCTTGAAAGAAAAACCAAGCAGTCCAACAAATTGTACCACTCTTACAAAGCAACCTTTGAAGTTATACATGCCCTTTCAATTGATATACATGTTTTATAATATACATGATATACAATTTGATATACATGTTTTTATGTTAACTGTAATTATGATATACTTACATTTTTGTATCATCCTTTTTTTATTTTAAGTGGTACAGATGTTTTAGATGCTATATTATTTTCATACTTTATGAAATTTTTAACAGTTTTGTACTAATCCACTGAGTGAATTATATGAATTTCTTAATATCAAGCTTTAAGGGAATTTATGTTGAATTTACACACACTGTACCAGTGTACCTTTTGAGCAAATAATTCAAAACTGTTTGGCATGTTGCTATATCACCCTGTTTGTAACTGGACATACTGTCTCTTTTTCTATAGGAAAAATCCTTCATACAGTTCATTGCCACCAGAAGGTATTTTCACAAACACCCTTGGCCTTCTGATTCTGGTGTTTGGGGTTCTCATTTTTTGGATAGTCACCAGACCACAATGGAAACGTCCTAAAGAACCAAATTCTGTCCTTCTTCAGCCAAATGGAGGTGCTCCAGAGGGAGCGGAGAGTTCCATGGCAATGAACATTGGCAACGTGGACAAATCAGATTTGGAGTTAAACAGTGAAGCAGCAGCAAGGAAAAGAAACATCACCCTTGATGAGGCTGGACAGAGATCCACCATGTAAAATGGGGTAGCAATGTAGCCATATAACTCCAGTGTAAAAAACTAGCTCTCCAGTTTAGCTTCTCCTATTTACCCAAGAGATGGTTGAGGTCCACAGAGTCAATATTTATTCTAATCAGAAAATAGGATGTCTTGAAAGTGTTTATATTGATTGAGGCTTATAAACTTACCCAAACTGAAAGGGAGATGATCAATATAAATATTAATAACAGTAGATATAAATTGTGCTTATATTACCTTTTTCTCGCTGAGGACCAAAGCATTTAGCACAGCGTCTTGCATAGAACAAATGATCAAAATGTGTCTACAGTTGGTAAATCTGATAAACTGGCAGTTTCCCTGGCCTCTTATCATGTGGTTATTTTCTGTTTATTCTGGGAATCCAGTTATAAAGTTTTGGAATTAGATCATGAATATCTGGGACAGAGTTAATGCTACACAGGTATCACGACTAGAGCCCAGAAAAAAATGTAGGAAAGGAACTAGCTCCCTTTTCCCTGTACCTGCCCTTTGCTCCCTCCCCGGCTGGTTTGTCCTTAGATTGGCCCTGGAGAGCAGGGTTTATTTTAGGGCACTTTGGAGCAGTGACAGGACTGTAGGTAGCTCAAGGTCTCTTCTGGTCGGACCTAGAAGTTTTTCCAAATTGACTTAATCCCAAGGCTTCCTTAGGTTTGGTGTACTTTATGATCCAGATTCCAAACATAATTATGATGAGGATATACCTGAATACATAAGCAGTACGAACTGCTCTACAAACCTCAAAGAACACTTCCCCCCAAGTTTCTGGTGTTTTTAAACATGGAACTTACTGAGTGCCAATACTATCCTAAGCACTTTATAAATCTTAGCTCATTCAATCCCCAGATATAACTTTTGCAGTAGGCACCATTAAAATCTTCATTTTACAGATGAGAGATCTGAGAGAGGTTAGTAGCCTGCCTGAAGGTCACAGAGCTAATGAGTAGTGAAACTGAGACTCCAAAACTGGCATTTTGGCGCCTCAGGTCAGTCCGTGATTCACCATGTTGTTGTCTTCATGCGTGCATCCTAAGTCGCTAAGTCGTGTCTCTGCGACCCCAAGTCCCTGCCTGGCTTCTCTGTCCATGGGGTTCTCCAGACAAGAATCCTGGAGTGGGTTGCCATTTCTTTCTCCAGGGGATCTTCCCAACCCAGAGAGCAAACCCAGATCTTCTGCATTGCAGGTGGATTCTTTACTCTCTGATCCACTAGAGAAGCCCTTGCTAATTTACACCTGCTTTGACCCACCCTTGGATAAACCTCATTTGATGGGATGCAGTAGAGTTTTTAAAATCTACCTTCTGGCTCTGTTTACAAGGCAGATTCCTCAAGTAAACAAGGAAGAGGGCCTACCCTTACCTGGAGATTCACCATGGGCACCCTGCCACTGCCAGCAAGCCGTGGCTTACCTTGATGCTCCTTTGATCTTAAAATTGTGTCTTGGTAATAAAGAGAGGTTTAGGCAAGAACATCTATAGCTTTCGAAGTTCATCAATTATCATTTCGGATCTTCAGAATCTTAGCTGCTAAACAGCTTTGGGTTTGGAGGTAGGAGAGATGAACTTCATGGAGACATGAACTTCATGGTCTGCCCTTCCCCAGTGGCCAAAAGCTAGGGCCCTTCCTGATTTGGATGAAATTCTAGGGGGTATCTTGTGTTTTGGGTTCTCAGTAGTGAATTAAGACTCAGAGATGATAGTTTTCATGCATGAGATCTCTGTCTAGACTCTGGCCTGTTAAAACCTAGAGTGGTGCCTATGCCGAAACAATGCATTTTATCTGAGGGTTGATTTTTGGTTTCCCTGCAATTTTAAACTGTTTCTATCAAATAAACTTAATGTTTTTGGTGTTTAGCGAATTTCCTTTTAGGGTAACTGGTAATTATGCCCATAGACTTGAGTATGAGCTACTCTCCACCACATCCCTGAAATTTGATGATAATCATAATAGTCATAGGGATCCCCAGTGCCCAGCCCAGTTCCTGGCATATATGTATGCAATATGCACATAAATTCAGTAGAAGTAGAGCCTGCTGCAATTTGGGTCCTAAGTGGAAGGAGGAATTGAATTGTCACACAAAACATATTTTGGTAAATTGATGTTTCATTACATAGAGGTGCACAAAATTCCAGGTATTTTGGGGGGCAAGGGGTTAATGACTACCCCAAGGATTGAAGCTGCCATTCCATTTCATACAGGCCAGGAAAGAGGTTATCAGTGAAAAGTTAATTATGGGTTTGGCACTAGACTGTGCTGCCCCATTGAGAAGTATTGGAGCACTCCTCATCTTAGCCCCTTATTTTATCCTCTTGTGGACTAATGTGAGGTTCATCTTACAGATATTATAAGAACTTCTTTTCTTTCTTTCTCAACCTTTGTGAAAACAATGCATAGTAAAATATATCTAGAAAACCTTTCTGTTTGAGATTCTTTTAATGGACCTTTTATTATAATGATAATTATACCTTTCAAAAGCTGGTATTTCCTACCTAAAGCATCTCCCTCCAAAATATCTCATTAAAAAGTCCACAAAAAGAACACGGGAGAAGAAAGCTTTAGGTGTCAATTCCAAAACAGTGATTGAAATCTTCCCAAATAATTATAGCTTATATCATCTACAGAGATAGTCTGGCTTGCCTTACCCCATAATCTAATTTCAGGAAAAAAAGCTATATTTTAACACGCATCTAAATCAACACTAAAACCTTTTGTCTCGCAGGGTTTATTGAGAAACTCAGACAATTATACTTTTTAAATTAATGTTATCAAAACTGTACAGATTCCTGTGCTCATTGTGTCAAACTGAATCCACCCTCCAAAGTACTTACCTCCCTTTCCTCTCCTGGTTTCATTTAAGCTGTGTGGGTTAGAAACAGTATCTCAGACCTTATGATCAAATGACAAAGGAGATAATCGCACTTTTTAAGGAGTACTGACAAGTGATTTTTGTTTCTAAAGGACAAAATAAAGAGAGTGTCTTGCTTTTAATTAGGCTCTTTCCCTGCTGAGTTGGAAATTCCAGGGCAAAACTGATTGACCGCAACTGCCAAATCTGAAAGCCTGAAGCAAAGGCTTTTTGCTAATTTTATTGCAGCATGATGGAATTTTTATCTTTGTATGTCCTTTTTTAGATAACTCTGACAGAAAACTGTAACTGCTATGTCTTCAAGCTACGCATAGGAAAGTATAGAAGAATGAAAACTTCTTTATCCTCTACAAAGTACCTGAAAACTTTAAGTGGAAAGATTTCTCTGTTTAAATCTACCTTTTTAATCTCAATACATTTATGCAAAAATGTTAAATAGCCTGAATATTTTATAATTTTGTAGAAAAAATATGCATCTATTTTTTTCTTGTTTTTATATAGTAATAAAAGTTATTTTGGAAGCTATTTGTGTATATTATTTGTGTTGTAGACATTGTTCTGAAAATCTCTTTCCCAGGTTTTTTTGTTAGTTTTTCAATGGGGAAGAATTTTTTTTTTAAGTTTTGTGAAGTGGAATATCAGTAAACAAGGATGTAACAGCCATCATGGTTTCGGGCCTCCAAATGTGAATGAAGTCTCCCAAGGGGGAAAACAATACCTGCCATCCAGCACATGCCACCATGCCCCCTACGGTGATTACCAAGGAGCTGGGTGGGAGTTGAGGGAGGGGGGCAGTGAGAAGTCAAAAAACAGATAACAGATGCTGGCCCAGATAGCTGAGATGCATATGAAAGGAATGACTTCAAAAATCCCAGACTCTTGCTTCTTCCCATACATAGAAGAATGCTAAATTCCTTACCTTGCTATCTGGTTTTCCTTACTTAACAATAATCTTTGATGTTCAAACACCTGGCCCCTTTGTTGCTGCTGCTGCTGCTGCTGCTAAGTCGCTTCAGTTGTGTCCAATTCTGTGCGACCCCATAGACGGAAGCTCACCAGGCTCCCCCGTCCCTGGGATTCTCCAGGCAAGAACACTGGAGTGGGTTGCCATTTCCTTCTCCAATGCATGAAAGTGAAAAGTGAAAGTGAAGTCACTCAGTCGTGTCCAACTCTCAGCGACCCCATGGACTGGAGCCTACCAGGATCCTCCGTCCATGGGATTTTCCAGGCAAAAGTACTGGGGTGGGGTGCCATTGCCTTCCCCGGCCCCCTTTGTTACAGACTTGTAAATAGCCTGACTTCCTCCTCCTTGGATCAGTCTCTCAGGTCTCCCTGAGATCCTGTCTCCCAGACTTTAAGTCCTAAGATTTTCCCACCGAATAAAACACTCTCTGCTTTCAGGCTGTAAACTAATTTTTTAGTCGACAGTTTGTTTATTATTGAAAATGCTGTCAGATTTCTCTAAACTGAGTACTCTGAGTTCCATACCTTTATGTTGCCAGAAGGATCAGAGACTGTTTCAAAACTGTCATGGTATTTTCCTCCATATAGGATCTAAGCTGGCACCATACTCTGTAGTATAGAAGGGAACCAAAATTTAGGCCATCAAAGCAGACGCAGTGTAAGTTGAAAAAAGACTTCCTTTGGTGGTCCAGTGGCTAAGACTACAGGCTCCCAACGTTGGGGGGCCTGGGTTTAATCCTTGATCGGGGAATTGGATCTCACATTTCACAACTACAGATCCTGCATACCCCTACTAAGACCCCTGGCTCAGTCAAATAAATATTTTTAAAAATAATAAAACTGATAATTATTATAGAATTCTGTATTTATAGTAACTTATTGGAGAAGGCAATGGCAACCCACTCCAGTGTTCTTGCCTGGAGAATCCCAGGGACGGGGGAGCCTGGTGGGCTGCCGTCTATGGGGTCACACAGAGTCGGACACGACTGAAGTGACTTAGCATAGCATAGCATAGCATTCTCGAGAAAGCCTTCCCAGGTGGTGCTAGGAGACACAAGAGACACAGGTTTGATCCCTGGGTTGGGAAGATTCCCTGGAGGAAGAAATGGCAATCTACTCCAGTATTCTTGCCGAGGATCCCATGAACAGAGGAGCCAGGTGGGCTATAATCCATGGGGTCACAAAGAGTTCAGACATGACTGACCAACCGAGCACACACACAATCTTTGAGAAAACACATAATTCATTATGGATCGATGGTTGGATTATTTTTTTCAACACAAAAAAGGATAATTAGCATCTGAGCAGTGTCAATATGCATTGAATCTTAATTTAATTACTCATTTAGTCTTTTTCACCTGCATTTTGTCTCCTGGGAAATGTTAATGGTATTTTATGTAGTGTAGGTGTAATAACACTGTAATTGTGAATGCCCTATTATGTGATAGAGCCATCAGATCAGATCAGTCGCTCAGTCGTGTCCGACTCTTTGCGACCCCATGAACCGCAGCACGCCAGGCCTCCCTGTCCATCACCAGCTCCCGGAGGTCACCCAGACCCACATGCATCGAGTCAGTGATGCCACCCAGGCATCTCATCCTCTGTCGTCCCCTTCTCCTCCTGCCCTCAATCCCTCCCAGCATCAGAGTCTTCTCCAATGAGTCAACTCTTCGCATGAGGTGGCCAAAATACTGGAGTTTCAGCTTTAGCATCATTCCTTCCAAAGAAATTCCAGGATTGATCTCCTTCAGAATGGACTGGTTGGATCTTCTTGCAGACCAAGGGACTCTCAAGAGTCTTCTCCAACACCACAGTTCAAAAGCATCAATTCTTCGGCGCTCAGCCTTCTTCACAGTCCAGCTCTCACATCCATACATGACCACAGGAAAGACCATAGCCTTGACTAGGCGAACCTTTGTTGGCAAAGTAATGTCTCTGCTTTTGAATATGCTATCTAGGTTGCTCATAACTTTCCTTCCAAGGAGCAAGCGTCTTTTAATCTCATGGCTGCAGTCACCATCTGCAGTGATTTTGGAGCCCAGAAAAACAAAGTCTGACACTGTTTCCACTGTTTCCCCATCTATTTCCCATGCAGTGATGGGACCAGATGCCATGATCTTCGTTTTCTGAATGTTGAGCTTTAAGCCAACCTTTTCACTCTCCACTTTCACTTTCATCAAGAGGCTTTTTAGCCCCTCTTCACTTTCTGCCATAAGAGTGGTGTCATCTGCATATCTGAGGTTATTGATATTTCTCCCGGCAATCTTGATTCCAACTTGTGTTTCTTCCAGTCCAGCATTTCTCATGATGTACTCTGCATATAAGTTAAATAAACATGGTGACAATATGCAGCCTTGACGTACTCCTTTTCCTATTTGGAACCAGTCTGTTGTTCCATGACCAGTTCTAACTGTTGCTTCCTGACCTGCATACAGATTTCTCAAGAGGCAGATCAGGTGGTCTGGTATTCCCATCTCTTTCAGAATTTTCCATAGTTTATTGTGATCCACACAGTCAAAGGCTTTGGCATAGTCAATAAAGCAGAAATAGATGTTTTTCTGGAACTCTCTTGCTTTTTCCATGATCCAGCGGATGTTGGCAATTTGATCTCTGGTTCCTCTGCCTTTTCTAAAACCAGCTTGAACATCAGGAAGTTCACGGTTCACATATTGCTGAAGCCTGGCTTGGAGAATTTTGAGCATTACTTTACTAGCGTGTGAGATGAGTGCAATTGTTCGGTAGTTTGAGCACTCCTTGGCATTGCCTTTCTTTGGGATTGGGATGAAAACTGACCTTTTCCAATCTTGTGGCCACTGCTGAGTTTTCCAAATTTGCTGGCATATTGAGTGTAGCACTTTCACAGCATCATCATTCAGGACTTGGAATAGCTCCACTGGAATTCCATCACCTCCACTAGCTTTGTTCCTAGTGATGCTTTCTAAGGCCCATTTGACTTCACATTCCAGGATGTCTGGCTCTAGGTCAGTGATCACATCATCATGATTATCTGGGTCTTGAAGCTCTTTTTTGTACAGTTCTTCTGTGTATTCTTGCCACCTCTTCTTAATATCTTCTGCTTCTGTTAGGTCCACACCATCTCTGTCCTTTATTGTGCCCATCTTTGCATGAAATGTTCCTTTGGTATCTCTGATTTTCTTGAAGAGATCCCTAGTCTTTCCCATTCTGTTGTTTTCCTCTATTTCTTTGCATTGATCACTGAAGAAGGCTTTCTTATCTCTTCTTGCTATTCTTTGGAACTCTGCATTTAAATGTTTATATCTTTCCTTTTCTCCTTTGCTTTTCGCTTCTCTTCTTTTCACAGCTATTTGTAAGGCCTCCCCAGACAGCCATTTTGCTTTTTTGCATTTCTTTTCCATGGGGATGGTCTTGATCCCTGTCTCCTGTACAATGTCACGAACCTCATTCCATAGTTCATCAGGCACTCTATCTATCAGATCTAGGCCCTTAAATCTATCTCTCACTTCCACTGTATAATCATAAGGGATTTGATTTAGGTCATACCTGAATGGTCTAGTAGTTTTCTCTACTTTCTTCAATTTCAGTCTGAATTTGGCAATAAGGAGTTCATGGTCCGAGCCACAGTCAGCTCCTGGTCTTGTTTTTGCTGATTGGATAGAGCTTCTCCATCTTTGGCTGCAAAGAATATAATCGATCTGATTTCGGTGTTGACCATCTGGTGATGTCCATGTATAGAGTCTTCTCTTGTGTTGTTGGAAGAGGGTATTTGCTATGACCAGTGCGTTTTCTTGGCAAAACTCTATTAGTCTTTTCCCTGCTTCATTCCATATTCCAAGGCCAAATTTGCCTGTTACTCCAGGTGTTTCTTGACTTCCTACTTTTGCATTCCAGTCCCCTATAATGAAAAGGACATCTTTTTTGGGTGTTAGTTCTAAAAGATAGAGCCATGATATTATGTAAATTGAATTTGTATAAGTTACATATTTTGTCACTGATTTATATTATCAATTTCAGGCATATCATATTTCATTTCAGTTAGTTCAGTTCAGTCACTCAGTCGTGTCCGACTCCTTGCGACCCCATGAATTGCAGCATGCCAGGCCTCCCTGTCCATCACCAACTCCCAGAGTTCACTCAAACTCACGGCCATCGATTCAATGATGCCATCGATTCAATGATACCATCCAGCCATGTCATCCTCCGTCGACCCTTCTCCTCCTGCCCCCAATCCCTCCCAGCATCAGAGTCTTTTCCAGTGAGTCAACTGTTCGCGTGAGGTGGCCAAAGTATTGGAGTTTCAGCTTTAGCATCATTCCTTCCAAAGAACACCCAGGGCTGATCTCCTTTAGAATTGACTGGTTGGATCTCCTTGCAGTCCAAGGGACTCTCAAGAGTCTTCTCCAACACCACAGTTCAAAAGCACCAATTCTTCAGTGCTCAGCTTTCTTCACAGTCCAACTCTCACATCCATACATGACTACTGGAAAAACCATAGTCTTGACTAGACGGACCTTTGTTGGCAAAGTAATGTCTCTGCTTTTGAATATGCTATCTAGGTTGGTCATAACTCTTCTTCCAAGGAGTAAGCATCTTTTAATTTCATGGCTGCAATCACCATCTGCAGTGATTTTGGAGCCCAAAAAAATGAAGTCTGACACTGTTTCCACTGTTTCCCCATCTATTTCCCATGAAG
Organism: Tragelaphus eurycerus; assembly: GCA_935064755.1. Lineage (NCBI taxonomy): Eukaryota > Metazoa > Chordata > Mammalia > Artiodactyla > Bovidae > Tragelaphus > Tragelaphus eurycerus. The sequence goes on from CAKXYN010000060.1 coordinate 2,805,100, forward strand.
TGATGGGACCCGATGCCATGATCTTCGTTTTCTAAATGCTGAGCTTTAAACCAACTTTTTCACTCTCCTCTTTCACTTTCATCAAGAGGCTTTTGAGTTCCTCTTCACTTTCTGCCATAAGGGTGGTGTCATCTGCACATCTGAGGTTATTGATATTTCTCCCAGCAATCTTGATTCCAACTTGTGTTTCTTCCAGCCCAGTGTTTCTCATGATGTACTCTGCATGTAAGTTAAATAAGCAGGGTGACAATATACAGCCTTGGTGTACTCCTTTTCCTATTTGGAACCAGTCTGTTGTTCTATGTCCAATTCTAACTGTTGCTTCCTGACCTGCATATAGGTTTCTCAAGAGGCAGGTCAGGTGGTCTGGTATTCCCATCTCTTTCAGAATTGTCCACAGTTGATTGTGATCCACACAGTCAAAGGCTTTGGCATAGTCATTTCAGATTGATTTTAATTGGCAAGTACTTTTGACATTTTTTAAATATATGACTCAAGCATACTGTCATGTAATTTTATATATTTTAGCTCATTCAGTTTAATTTGCAAGTGGTCTAGATATGTCACCATGCCCACCATGCCCTGGCCCCTCCAGGCAGCTCCATTTTACTGACCACACACAACCTACATTTCCTCTGTCACAATTAATTATACATATTATTATAAGTCCATGATATAATGTTAACAGTTTTGTTTTATATAATCATAAGTATTTTAAAGAAATGAAGATGTACTACATTCATGTTGCTTAGACCATATTTCAAATTAAAAATCTTATGAAAGAAAGAAAGAAATCACAAGTAGTTTTCCAGTGTTCATCATCCTCTCCTGAAGTCTAAGTTTCCATCTGGCATCATCTACCTCATCCTGAAGAACTTCCTTTAGTAATTCTTTAGTGCAGGTCTGCTGATGATAAATTCTTGTTTTCATTTTTCTAAAAATAGTCTATATAATTTTCATTTTTGAAAGATATATTCCCTGGGTGTAGAATTCTGGGTTGATAGATTTTTCATTTTGACACCCTAAAGATGTTATTCTACTGTGTTTTTGCCTCAATACCTTATGATATTTAGACAGTAGTTAGGGGAGTTCCCTGGTGGTCCAGTGGTTAGGACTTGGCCCTCTTCCTGCTGGAGTTGGGTTTCAACCCTGGGGACTAAGATCCTGCACATTGCATAATAGAGCAAAAAAAAAAAAAAAAAAAAGATAGTAGTCAGTGGTATTATTGTTTCCTTGTATGTAATGTTTTTTTTTTGTTTCTGGCCATTTTCAAGATTTTCTCTTTATCTTTGATTTTGGCAGTTTAATTATGATATGGTCAAGTGTATGTTTTTTTAAAAGTTGTACTTTAGGCTTCCTGAGCCTCTTGAATCTATAAATTTATGTCTTCTACCAAACTTGGGGCATTTTTAGCCATTGTGTCTCCAAATATTTTTCTGCCCCATTCTCTCTTCTCTTTCTAGAACTCCATTTACAATGTGTTTGAGCTTTTGATATTGCTCCCAGGTCACTGAGGCTCTGTTCATTTTTTAAAATTATATATATTTTTAGTAAGTAAGAATTCAAGTCAGTGAACATTTCTGTATTTTATATTCCCTCTTCTACTTAAAAAAAAGTGTAGTTTTGAAATAATATAGGCTCATAGGAAGTTGCAAAGATGGTACAGAGGTATCATGTACTTTTGACCCAGTATGCCCCAATGATTATATCATGCATAAATATGTGTGCATGCATGCGTGCTAAGTCACTTCAGTCATGCCCAACTCTTTGCAACCCTATGGACTGCAGCCCACCAGGTTCCTCTGCCCATGGGATTCTCCAGGTGAGAATACCTGAGTTGCCATGCCTCACTCCAGGGGATCTTCCCAACCCAGGGAGCACACCCGGGTCTCCTGTGGCTCCTGCATTACAGGCAGATTCTCTACCGCTGAGCCAGCGGGGAAGCCCTTGCATAAGTATAGTATAATATAAAACTGGCAATGGTGCAACGTGAGTCTATAGTTCTCTGCCACTTCATCATGTACAGATTCATGATACCACCACCACAATCAAGATGCAACTTTGTGCATTACCACAAAGTTCTCCCACAAAACTCATATTCACATTTACATCCTCTCCCCTACACCATTTATAGTCTCTTCCCCCACCCACCAAATTTTATTATGGTTGTCTTAAGTATTTCCTCTACCTAGTGAGAATCACATCAGATAATATATAATTTTTGATTCAACCACCCAAACAAAGTTTAGAAGACTCAAGATCAGGAAGAAATCCATTGCATTTTCCATATATATTAATATTTGCTCTCTCCTTTGTTAGTCCTTCCTTTCCAATGTTCCAAGATTTCTTTCTTTTTAGGAAACACTCCATATCCATTCGTTTAGAGCTGGTCTTCTCACAACACATTCTCTGAGTTTTTAATCTCAGAATGACTTTATTTTCTCTTCATTCTTGAAGGATATTCTCAGTGAATATTGAATTCTGGGTTCACAGTTTTTTCTTTCAGCACTTGGAGAATGTTACCTCATTGCTTTCTGGCCTCTATGGTTTCTGATGAGAAATCTGTGGTCATTTACATAGTTTTTCCCTTATAGGTAAGGTAACTTTCTTTCTTGTTGTTTTCAAGACTTTTCCTTTGTTTTTTTGTTTTTGGGAATTTGGTTGTGATCTGTATGGGCATGGATTTCTGTGTCCATTCATTTCAAGCATGTTTCCATTTCTACCCCTGAGTATAGCTGCTTTATAATTTTTGTCTACTGATACCAATGCCTTGATCATTTTGAGATGAGTTCCCATTGATTGCCTTTTCTCTTGAATGTGGATTGCATTTGTATTTCTTAGTATGTCTACCAATTTTTATGGTATCCTAGACACTGTTAATGGTTGAAGAGACTCTGGGTCATATTCCTCTAAAGCAGGGGTTCCCAAACTTGGGATCTAATGCCTAATGATCTGAGGTGGAGCTGATGTAATAATGACAGAAATAAAGTGCACAACAAAAGAAACATGCCTGAGTCATCCTGCAGCCACCCCCTCCCACTCCTCACTTCATGGAAAAATTGTCTTCCAAGAAACTGGTCTCTGGTACCAGAAAGGTTGGGGACTGCTACTTTAAGAGTACTGACCTTTTGCTTTAGTAGGCAGTAAACTTGGTCAGACTGACGAGCAAGCAGCAGCTGAAGTTTCTGCTCAGTTCTTTTAGCATCTGCTCATGCATATACAATTCAAGGGCAGCCTAAGGTGTGATTCGAGTTTCTGTGCAGAATTAAAACTCTTCCTTAGAGCCTCTCTTCTGCCTAGGATTCTCTCCATTCTTTCAATCCGCTGTGGTCACTCTGAACTTTGTCCTTTGGTTCTTAAGGCAGATAAAGCCTAGAGTTTTCTATTGAATTTCAGCCTCCTTGCTTTACAGAGATCAGAGCGTCTCTTCAGCAGAAAAACTAAAAATGGAAACTTACCTAGTGCCAATCCCTTGTTCCAAATGTAGCCTGTACTCCAATTTCTGCCTGCTTTTCATTGCTTTCTAGTGTCTTCAGGTAGTTAAAAAAAATTTTTTTCCCAGAATTTTTAGTTGTTATCTGTGGAAGAGCTTGTCTAACAGAAGTTACTCCTCCATTACTAGAAACCAGAACTTTGCAACACTTTTCATTGCTGTGCTGTGTGCTGTGCCTAGTTGCTCAGTCACATCCGACTCTTTGCGACCCGGTGGACTGTAGCCCGCCAGGCTCCTCTGCATGGGGATTCTCCAGGCAAGAATACTGGAGTGGGTTGCCATGTCCTCCTCCATGGGATCTTCCTGACCCAGGGATTTGACCCAGGGATTTAACCCAAGTCTCCTACATCGCAGGCAGATTCTTTACCATCTGAGCCACCAGGGAAGCCCAAGAATACTGGAATGGGTGGCCTATTCCTTCTCCATGGAATCTTCCCAATCCAGGAATTGAACCGGGGTCTCCTGCATGGCAGGCAGATTCTTTACCAGCTGAGCTACCAGGGAAGCCCTTTCATTGCTAATGATATGAATTAACATATCATTATAACATGCTTATATGATGTGAATCTACAAGGCAGAGTATATAATAAGCAGTATTTTACTGATTTTGACCAGAAAGATCTTTTTTGTTTGTTTTAATGGAATAGCTGCAGAATGACTGCTTCACGTAGGGAAAAGCTAATCAGAGGACAGCCTTATTCAAAGTGTCCTTACAACTTCTTGCCAAAACCAGACCTTGCTTATTATCCACTTAGATTTAATTCTCACTTAACTAAATGCTGCAGAAAACATACCTGTTTTAAATAGCCTGCAATTAAGGTGAGAGTTTGACCTTTGTTGTAAGGTAAGAACTGTAAGGGAATATTAAGGGATTGTGATCTCCACTTAAAAATGTCTGAGCATCTAGGTTTGTGTCACTGGACAAGAGAAATTTTCTGAATCTGAGATCTTATTCCAACAGCTTGACACTTTGAGATGGGAATAGAGACAAACAAATACATGCAAGGATAGGTTACTTGAGGAGATATGCACCATGTGAAAGCAAAGGCATTTTTTACTTGGATTCTGAAAGGAGTCTGTGGCTGCTGCTGCTGCTGCTAAGTCACTTCAGTCATGTCTGACTCTTCGTGACCCCATGGACTGCAGAAAGAAGTCTACTACTGACCAATTCAGTACTTTGTTCCAAGTGAGCAACCCAACTTTTTATTTTTTAATTTTAAATTGATCTTTTCCCAGGTGATATCTTTGGCATGAGTTAATTTTCCCCTTTAGTACAGAAATCATATCTCTTTTTAGAATAAAAAGATTGTGAAGAAGAAGAGGGAAAAACAGATGGGAAAATCCTATGAAGATAATACTGGTTACTAATTTATAAAGTACACACAGTACCTAAAGTCCTATTGTATAGCATAATAGTCTCTGCAACTCTATTCTGGTTTACAATACTACACTGATATGGCAGATTAACTACTTTAAGTGATGGTTCCTTTCTAGGCGCTTAGCACCAACCACCTCCCTGAAATAGCTTACAAAATGGTCAACATCTGGTATAAGAGACCAAACATCACCCCACCTTCTGTGCCTTGGTAAATTCAGCATCTCCTCTAAAACCTGAGTCAGGCATCACGCAGGGCAATCCCACTCTGGCTCCTGCTCCCCTCCTATGCCCCTGCTCCCACTGCTCCTTGGTCTGGGTGGAACATTTCCCCTCAGAGGGTTCATAGAACCCTGCTCCTGCCACAAGCCCAGCTTATCAGATCACACCTGTTGCTTTTTAGCTTCTCTAAAAAATCCCCCTGCAATGCAGGAGACCCCAGTTCAATCCCTGGGTCGGGAAGATCCCCTGGAGGAGGAAATGGCAACCCACTCCAGTATTCTGGATAATTCCATGGACAAGGGAGCCTGACAAGCTAAGTCCACGGGGTCACAAAAAGTTAGACACAACTGAGTGACTTTCACTTTTCCTAATTTCTTTAAGTGCTAGAGAGTTGGAATTTGCATCCCCCAGGCTTATGGTAGGGCCAAATAGATAGACAGATGTTGAATGTTTATGAAAGGTTAATCACAAAAATAGTGAGAGAGACAGCTGGTGGTGGGGAAGAGAAGCTGGCGTGGGAGCAGGACTGCCGAGAGTTGCTCCCCTCTGTGCCTGGACAGTGGGGGTTGTGGGGCTGCATTAAACCTCCCTTCCTGTTTTACTGGCCTTCCCCCCCACCTCCCCGTGTCTTGCCTTGCTCATTTCTTAGTGACCTCTCATTTCTATTTTTCTCTTATCAAAAGCCATTCTTACTAACTTGTGGCAAGATGGGGACAGAGAAGAGGGCACTTCAATCTGAAAGAAGTTTCTCGGACAACTTAGAGAACTTGACATGTGTGGAAATCCACTCCAGTACTCTTGCCTGGAAAATCCCATGGACGGAGGAGCCTGATAGGCTACAGTCCATGGGGTCGCAAAGAGTCGGACACGACGAAGTGACTTCACTTTCACTTTCATTTTTCTTTCCTGGATCTTGGGGAGCACAAAAGAGTCTTGTCTTTGCAAATGTAGAGTGGAGAGATGAATTAGCCAGCTGCTTAAATGGTGGAAATAAAGGAGAGGCTGGGCTGCACTGGGCTAGGAGGCCTGCTGCTCCAGAGGCTGTTGGGAAAAAAAAAAAAAACTTCAGTCAGCCAGGCACTTCCTCTGTCCTTAGCCAGCACCTAGAAATCTGGTGACGCCTACAGTTTACACCTTTTTTGGTAGCCCTCCCAGATAAGACCCAAGGTGATTCTCTCTGTGTGCCTCTTCGGGTCCACATCTCTTCTTTGAGATGTGGACTTTCTTCCATGATTATCAGTGTCATAAAGAGCAATCCTGGAGCCCAGGGAATAAATCTTTAATTACAAAACATTAGACTTGAGGCAGCTAGGAAAGAAGAGGAGAGAGAGCATGCTGAAAAAGGTCTCCCTTCACTTAGCACAGAGGCATGACCCATAAGACCACCCACTTGAAAGACAGGCAAATTTGGGTGGAGAGAATGCTGGATAAGTGAACAGTCTTGGACCCCACAATCTGCCCACATCTATTCATGTTGGAGGGAGCCCCGCATGCTAATTTATATTGCAAATCTGGATAAATGTATACTTGTGTTTTGTCAGAAAGACAAAGAACACCCATAAAATTACCTTGTTGTTCAGTTATTAAAACTTGTTCGACTCTGCGACCCCATGGACTACAGCAAGCCAGGCTTCACCAGCTCCTGGAGTTTGCTAAAATTCATGTCCATAAAACCAGTCATGCCATCCAAAAATTTCATCTCTGCCACCCTCTTCTCCTTTTGCCTTCAATCTTTCCCAGCGTCAGGGTCTTTTCTAAGGAGTCAGTTCTTCTCATCAGGTGGCCAAAGCATTGGAGCTTTAGCATCAGTCCTTACAATGAATATTCAGGACTGATTTCCTTTTGTTTGATCTCCTTGCAGTCCAAGGGACTCTCAAGACTGTTCTCCAGCACCAAAGATCAAAAGCATCAATTCTTCGGTGCTCAGCTTTCTTTATGGTCCAACTCTCACATCTGTACATGACCACTGGAAAAACTCTAGCTTTGACTATACAGACCTTTGTCAGCAAAGTGATGTCTTTACTTTATAATATGCTATCTAGGTTTGTCATCGGAGAAGGCAATAGCAACCCACTCCAGTACTCTTGCCTGGAAAATCCCATGGACGGAGGAGCCTGGTAGGCTTCAGTCCATGGGGTCGCTAAGAGTCGGACATGACTGAACGACTTTGCTTTCATTTTTCACTTTCATGCATTGGAGAAGGAAATGGGAACCCACTCCAGTGTTCTTGCCTGGAGAATCCCAGGGATGGCAGAGCATGGTAGGCTGCCGTCTATGGGGTCGCACAGAGTCGGACACAACTGAAGCGACTTAGCAGCAGCAGGTTTGTCATAGCTTTCCTTCCAAGTCTGTTTATTCAGATTTTACTATAGGACGGAAGTCAGCCACCATCATTTCCTCCTAGTCAGGACTCAAAGATGTGTGAAAAGGGAGTAAGGTATATAGAGTGAAAGAAGGACATCTTCTGACGCATTTGATGGCTGAGTGTGTCATTGGGGTGGATTTTTGGAAATGGGAGAGGCTTTCTGGTTGACTTTCAAGTAGATGGTGATTCATTCACTATCTACTGGTACATAACTGGGAGCTTTCCAGTCTGTGTGGGGTCATAGGCTTTCCTATTTCATCTAGAAAGATATATGGCCCTCAGCTTCAGGATCAGACTCTTGAATAACAATTTCCTCCATTTGGTAAATATTAAGATTGAAATTTGGGCTTCCCTGGAAGCCGGTTAAGAATTAAGCCGGTTAACCAGCTTAGCTCAGCTGGTTAAGAATCAACCTGCAATGCAGGAGACCCTGATTTGATTCCTGGGTTGGGAAGAACTCCTACAGAAGGGATAGGCTACCCAATGCAGCATTCTTGGGCTTCCCTGGTGGCTCAGGTGGTAAAGAACCTGCCTTCTATGTGGGAGACCTGGGTTCAATCCCTAGGTCGGGAAGATCCCCTGGAGAAGGGCACGGCAACCCTCTCCAGTAGTCTTGCCTGGTGAATCCCCATGGACTGAGGAGCCTGGGGGCTACAGTCCATGGGGTCACAAAGAGTCAAACATGACTGAGCGACTAAACACAATGACAAAATGACAAGATTGAAATTTAGCCTGAAGCCTAGTCCAAATCAGTGTCTAATATGTGCTTATAGATATTTATATGAACCTATCACATTGAGGCTAAACTGAGACTTGTCACCAATATCCTTCATGTAGAATGAAAGTGAGTCTATATCCTGGTGACTCAGAGGTTAAAGCATCTGTCTGGAATGCGGGAGACCTGGGTTCGATACCTGGGTCAGGAAGATCCCCTGGAGAAGGAAATGGCACCCCACTCCAGTATTCTTGCCTGGAGAATCCCATGGACGGAGAAGCCTGGTGGGCTACAGTCAACGGGGTCTCAAAGAGTTGGACACAACTGAGCGACTTCACTTTCACTTTCAGAAAGTGAAAGAAACATGAGCGTTGGATGAACATTGTGCTGGGTTAGGTCTGAGATCCCCTAATGTTAAGATTCTGAGGTGATGTCCCCTATTCTGTGGCTGAGGGACTGGAAGGACTTCAAAACTGGACCGGATAGACTCCAGGGGGCCAGCCCCCAGCTTAGCCCTGGCAACACAGGCAAGCTGGTGTCCAGGGGCCACTGAATGCTTTTCTGTCCTCTACCAGAGCCCAGCGGGTTGCAGGCAGAGAGCTGGAACCAGCCTTGCCCTTCTTAGCCCAACCCTCTTCTATCAGAGCTCAGATTTCCCCTCAAATCTCTAGCTAAGGGACCTTTGAACAGACAGACTGGAAGATTCTGGGCCCGGTGAACTTACCTAGAACATTCAAATGGAAGAGGGAAAGTAAAAGAGAGCTGAGGTAAAGGGAATGGTGACAACTTTTTTTTTTGTTTGTTTCATTTTCTTTCTGCACCTGCATTGGCCAACTCTGTTTGTTTGTCTTGGCTGTACCACGCAGCATGTGGGATCTTAGTTTACCAACCAGGGACTGAGTCCATGCCCCTTGCATTGGGAATGTAAAGTCTTAACCACTAGACTGCCAAGGGAAGTCCTGGTAGTAACAACTTTCAAGTGTGACTTTATCCCAGGGGAGCAAAAGTTCAAATATAACTCAAATGTGTGCTTGAGTGTGGTGTAGTGATTATGATTCAGTTCCAATGGTGTAGAAAATCATTCCTTTTTTACCTAGCCTCTGTTCCCATTTTCTGTCTGTCTCTCTCTCTCTCACACACACACACACATACACATACACATGTCCTTCCTAACCTGCAGTTTGTCATTTTAAATCAGCATAGAGAACTGCCTACTTATTCCTTTGTTTCATTAAAAAGACTTTAAAAATTCTATTTCCACCCTCCATAATTATATTAAGTGTATGAAGTTGTTCTTCTCATTCCTCATTCAACTCCTGGGTCCCTGACCTTCCCAAGTGCAAACACTTGACTGATTTGAAGAAGAAAACCCACAGGATCTGCAGGTTGTGAAAATCTTTGATCTTCCTTCAGGGAGGAAGAAAAGAGGGGCCCAGAGGATGGGATGGTCAAGAGCTGTTTTCCTTGGACGATCTGCTAGACCCTTCCTTAGGCAACCCAGTGCATGCCTCCCTGCGCTCTCTTATTTCCAGAGCACTGGCTTGCAAGCAAGTGGGAACTGAGAATCATTCTTGCCCTGACTGTAGGCAAATCATCTTTAAAGTTTTCTAGTCTTTGGAAATAATGTCCAATCAGATCAGATCAGTCGCTCAGTCGTGTCCGACTCTTTGCGACCCCATGAACCGCAGCACGCCAGGCCTCCCTGTCCATCACCAGCTCCTGGAGGTCACTCAGATTCACACCCATCAAGTCAGTGATGCCATCCAGCCATCTCATCCTCTGTTGTCCCCTTCTCCTCCTGCCCTCAATCCCTCCCAGCATCAGAGTCTTCTCCAAGGAGTCAACTCTTCGCGTGAGGTGGCCAAAATACTGGAGTTTCAGCTTTAGCATCATTCCTTCTAAAGAAATTCCAGGATTGATCTCCCTCAGAATGGACTGGTTGGATCTCCTTGCAGACCAAGGGACTCTCAAGAGTCTTCTCCAACACCACAGTTCAAAAGCATCAATTCTTCGGCACTCAGCCTTCTTCACAGTCCAGCTCTCACATCCATACATGACCACAGGAAAGACCATAGCCTTGACTAGGCGAACCTTTGTTGGTAAAGTAATGTCTCTGCTTTTGAATATGCTATCTAGGTTGGTCATAACTTTCCTTCCAAGGAGAAAGCGTCTTTTAATTTCATGGCTGCAGTCACCATCTGCAGTGATTTTGGAGCCCAGAAAAATAAAGTCTGACACTGTTTCCACTGTTTCCCCATCTATTTCCCATGTAGTGATGGGACCAGATGCCATGATCTTCGTTTTCTGAATGTTGAGCTTTAAGCCAACCTTTTCACTCTCCACTTTCACTTTCATCAAGAGGCTTTTTAGTTCCTCTTCACTTTCTGCCATCAGGGTGGTGTCATCTGCATATCTGAGGTTATTGATATTTCTCCCAGCAATCTTGATTCCAACTTGTGTTTCCTCCAGTCCAGCATTTCTCATGATGTACTCTGCATATAAGTTAAATAAACAGGATGACAATATACAGCCTTGACGTACTCCTTTTCCTATTTGGAACCAGTCTGTTGTTCCATGTCCAGTTCTAACTGTTGCTTCCTGACCTGCATACAGATTTCTTAAGAGGCAGATCAGGTGGTCTGGTATTCCCATCTCTTTCAGAATTTTCCACAGTTTATTGTGATCTACACAGTCAAAGGCTTTGGCATAGTCAATAAAGCAGAAATAGATGTTTTTCTGGAACTCTCTTGCTTTTTCCATGATCCAGCGGATGTTGGCAATTTGATCTCTGGTTCCTCTGCCTTTTCTAAATCCAGCTTGAACATCAGGAAGTTCACAGTTCACATATTGCTGAAGCCTGGCTTGGAGAATTTTGAGCATTACTTTACTAGCGTGTGAGATGAGTGCAATTGTTCGGTAGTTTCAGCATTCTTTGGCATTGCCTTTCTTTGGGACTGGGATGAAAACTGACCTTTTCCAATCTTGTGGCCACTGCTGAGTTTTCCAAATTTGCTGGCATATTGAGTGCAGCACTTTCACAGCATCATCTTTCAGGACTTGGAATAGCTCCACTGGAATTCCATCACCTCCACTAGCTTTGTTCGTAGTGATGCTTTCTAAGGCCCATTTGACTTCACATTCCAAGATGTCTGGCTCTAGGTCAGTGATCACATCATCATGATTATCTGGGTCTTGAAGCTCTTTTTTGTACAGTTCTTCTGTGTATTCTTGCCACCTCTTCTTAATATCTTCTGCTTCTGTTAGGTCCACACCATCTCTGTCCTTTATCGTGCCCATCTTTGCATGAAATGTTCCTTTGGTATCTCTGATTTTCTTGAAGAGATCCCTAGTCTTTCCCATTCTGTTGTTTTCCTCTATTTCTTTGCATTGATCACTGAAGAAGGCTTTCTTATCTCTTCTTGCTATTCTTTGGAACTCTGCATTCAGATGTTTATATCTTTCCTTTTCTCCTTTGCTTTTGGCTTCTCTTCTTTTCATAGCTATTTGTAAGGCCTCCCCAGACAGCCATTTTGCTTTTTTGCATTTCTTTTCCATGGGGATGGTCTTGATCCCTGTCTCCTGTACAATGTCACGAACCTCATTCCATAGTTCATCAGGCACTCTATCTATCAGATCTAGGCCCTTAAATCTATTTCTCACTTCCACTGTATAATCATAAGGGATTTGATTTAGGTCATACCTGAATGGTCTAGTAGTTTTCCCTACTTTCTTCAATTTCAGTCTGAATTTGGCAATAAGGAGTTCATGGTCTGAGCCACAGTCAGCTCCTGGTCTTGTTTTTGCTGATTGTATAGAGCTTCTCCATCTTTGGCTGCAAAGAATATAATCGATCTGATTTCGGTGTTGACCATCTGGTGATGTCCATGTATAGAGTCTTCTCTTGTGTTGTTGGAAGAGGGTATTTGCTATGACCAGTGCATTTTCTTGGCAAAACTCTGTTAGTCTTTGCCCTGCTTCATTCCGTGTTCCAAAGCCAAATTTGCCCGTTACTCCAGGTGTTTCTTGACTTCCTACTTTTGCATTCCAGTCCCCTATAATGAAAAGGACATCTTTTTTGGGTGTTAGTTCTAAAAGGTCTTGTAGGTCTTCATAGAACCGTTCAACTTCAGCTTCTTCAGTGTTACTGGTTGGGGCATAGATTTGGATTACTGTGACGTTGAATGGTTTGCCTTGGAAACGAACAGAGATCATTCTGTCATTTTTGAGATTGCATCCAAGTACTGCATTTCGGACTCTTTTGTTGACCATGATGGCCACTCCATTTTTTCTGAGGGATTCCTGCCCACAGTAGTAGATATAATGGTCATCTGAGTTAAAAGAGCGCCTCGCCTTCCCGCGACCAGCACACAATTAAGAGCGCCTCGCCTTCCCGCGACCGGCGCACAATTAAGAGCGCCTCGCCTTCCCGCGACCGGCGCACAATTAAGAGCGCCCCGCCGGCTGCGTCGCGCACTAAGAGCGGGGCCGAGAGGAGCTACCCCACGACCGAGGAAGGACGGCGGTGAGGGCCAGGGCACTAAGCACGGCCGAGAAGAGCTACCCCACGACCGAGGTCAGGAGGGGCGGTGGTGAGGAGATACCCCTCCCCCAAGGTAAGGTGCGATGGCTGTACTTCGCTGGCCGGGAGCAGCCGGGAGCAGCCGGGACGAGATACCCCACGCCCAAGGTAAGAGAAACCCAAGTAAGACAGTAGGTCTTGAAAGAGGGCATCAGAGGGCAAATACACTAAAACCATTCTCACAGAAAACTAGTCAATCTAATCACACAAGGACCACACCATTGTCTAACTCAATGAAATTAAGCCATGCCGGAGGGGCAACCTGGGATGGGCGGGTCATGGTGGAGAGAGATGACAGGGTGTGGTCCGCTGGAGAAGGGAATGGCAAACCACTTCAGTATTCTTGCTTGAGAACCCCATGAACAGTATGAAAAGACAAAATGATAGGATACTGAAAGAGAAACTCCCCAGGTCAGTAGAGGCCCAATATGCTACTGGAGATCAGTGGAGAAATAACTCCAGAAAGAATGAAGGGATAGAGCCAAAACAAAAAGAATACCCAGCTGTGGATGTGTCTGGTGATAGAAGCAAAGTCCGATGCTATAAAGAGCAATATTGCATAGGAACCTGGAATGTCAGGTCCATGAATCAAGGCAAATTGGAAGTGGTCAAACAAGAGATGGCAAGAGTGAATGTCCAATAGGCTGGACAAATACAATGTTATGCTATAAAAAATTATGTCATCAAAAATTATGTTGTAGGTGAGTACTTAATATGGAAAAATATTGTGAAGTAAAATAAACAATATATAAAACAATTGTAAATGTGAATGTGCATATATGGTGTGTGTGTGTGTGTGTGTATAAATGCATATATATTAGTATATAACCCAAAGCATAATATACCAAATAGTTAATTAGTTGATGATGGTTCTCTTTGGGGCAGAGTAGGATAATGGGCGGGTTTCCCAGCTGGCGCTAGTGGTAAAGAACCTGCCTGCCAAAGCAGTAGACAGAAGGGACTCGGGTTTGATCTCTGGGTCAGGAAGATCCCCTGGAGGAAGGCATGGCAACCCACTCCAATATTCTTACCTGGAGAATCCTATGAACAGAGGAGCTTGGTGGGCTACAGTCCAAAGGGTAGCAAAAAGTCAAACATGACTGAATGCAGGCACACATGGGCATTTAAAATTTACCTATTTTTATTTTACCTGTATTTCCTATAATTAACATGCACTGCTTTTGTACTAAGATTAACATTTACAAGTACTTAAAATTATGTATTGTCAGAAATCCATCTTCCTGGTTGACATTATCCAAATCTTGGTTTAATCTATTTAACAAGAAATCAGAGACAATATTTTAAAAAGTAAAATAAATGCTTTCTTAACCCCGGGAAAGAGGAACCAAAGCATCCGCTAAGAGCCCAACTTGGTCAGACTTCAGACTAGCCCATAGGTCCTCTGGCTTTGTAGCACTCTTGACCCCCAGACCCCCAGGGCATAAACATTCATAAGTTTGCAAAGGTAATGCAAATTACTAGAAGCTGGGTAGTGCAGAAGCATGAGAACTGGATAAAACAGGATGATCTGGATTCTGGTAAGAACTCTAACATTGTCCATGAGTGTAGCCTCAAACAAGTCACTTGATCTCTCCATTCTCTCCCAAAACAGGTCCTTCTTATTCACTCACCAATAGCTTATTGAAGACTTCCTCTGTGCACAGGCACTGCCTTAGGCTCAAGCTAGAATGCTGTGAGTCTCTGCTATTTTACAAACTGTACTCAATTTACACCACCATTTCCATCTTTCTGTAGCAGAATCACCTAGAATTCTCAAGGCTTAAGGGCAGAGTAAAACTTTGTAATCTAGGTATTGAGGACTCTAGAAATGAGACAAAGTGAGTGGTCCTTGTAAAGGTGACAGAAAAGATAAAACTAGGGTAAGGAATAAATGGAAGAAATAGTTAGAGATGGACCAGAATCAAATCCATGTGGCTCAGAACAGCTTGGAGGAAGGGAGCAAAATGGAGAAACCCTGAGCCAAAGCAATGGGGAAAATAGCAGATCCTGGTGATAAATTTCTAAGCAAGATTGTCTAAATGCCTTACTTTCCTCGAAGTACAATACATTATTCTTTTAAGGCAACCACAATCTGAACCAAACAATGCTGATTGTGTTTGCTATTGCTGCGGGAGAGGGAGAGATTAAGCTAAATATCTTTGTCCTTGGAGATTTAATACTGTACCTAACGGTTAAGATTGTAGATTTTTACCAATTTAGGGAATATGAGCCAAAATCAATAAGCACTGGTGTTTTGTTCCAGAAAAACTACACAGACAAAACATGATCATTAAGGACATAATAGTGTCAGGGAAAGTTATTTTTACTTCTCAGAAGATATTTAGCTACATTGCTGGACACAACACTTTATTTAATATATCATCATTTGATTGTTTTTCCTCATTGCAAAACAATAGGCTTGCCAAGAAGATTCAAAGGCCTATCAGCAATAAACAACTGAGAAACTAGCTGGGACACACTCAAATAAGGACATGCACTTACATTCAAATGCAAACACACAGACAAAGGTAAATGGCATTTAAGAAAAAGAAACATGAGGTATTTGACAAGGAAAACTGATCACTCATCAAAATTTAACTTTGAGACCAAGAATACCTACGGGCAAAAGTTGGTGAGCATGTTCCCTCTTTATGAGAATCCCAAAAGCCCAATATCATGTTATATTAAAGGGCTCCCCTGTGTTCAGTTACTTAGCCAAATATGGAGCCAGTGCGTTGCACGTCAAACTAGAGAGTGGTTGAAAGAAGTGTAGAACTTGGTTAGGTGCTCTGAAGTCAGGACTGAAGATGTTTTTGGCCATTATGACAGTTTGATTCTCTAAAAGAACAATTTAAACACATCATTAAAAGAATCCCACCAGGGGTAAAGAATTCGCCTGCCAGTGCAGGAGACATGGGTTTGATCCCTGGTCCAGGGAGATCCCACATACCTTGGAGCAGCTAAGACTGTTTGCCACAACTGTTGAGCCTGTGCTCTGGAGCCTGGGAGCCTCAACGACTGAAACCCCAGCGCCCAGAGCCCATGCCCCACAACAAGAGAGGTCACCGCAATGAGAAGCCCAATCATCACAGACAGAGAGCAGACTCCACTTGCCACAACTAGAGAAAAGTCCATGCAGCAAGGAAGGCCCAGCACAGCCAAAAATAACTATCTAAATAAAGAAAAATTATGTTAAAAAAGAACACTAACAGCAGAATAAATTCTTATTTCATTACACACAAGAAATAACCAAGTTCCTTGATTCATAACCCATATGGCTGGTGGGTTATTATCCTCATATTACAAAGCTAGAAAAGTTCAACTGAAATCATCTTAATGTTCACTCAATTAACAATTGAAATCATATGAATCCAGAAATGTGCCATTTGAGAATTTTCGCAGATATTACATGCATGAACTAGTGCTCTGTGTATATTCTAACATTATTGGAATATTTTGTGTGTGCAAAGGCCTACTAGAAAGTTTCTGCTATGGCCTCCCTCTCCTTTACACATCTACAGCTCTGCTTTCCTAGGTGAAATGTAGCATTATAGCACTTTACAGATTGTACATGAGATATTTTGTAATTAACTATGGAGAGCACACGCTATGGTTCTAAACTTTATCACTTACTAATTGTAAGACCTTCAGCAAATCAGCCTCTGAAGTCTCTCTTGCATCTGCAAAGTGGTGCTAAGGATGCCATTTTATAGGTGGTTTTAAAACAAGTCCTCAAATTCTTTGACACTCCTCCCAGAAATAGGTGGGCTTCCCTGCTGACTCAGACAGTGAAGAATTTGCCTGCAATGCAGAAGACTCAGGTTCGATCGCTGGGTTGGGAAGATCTCTTGCAGAAGAGAATACTTAATCACTCCAGTATTCTTACCTAGAAAATCCCATGGACAGAGTAGCCTGACGGGCTACAGTCCATAGGTTGCAAACAGTCAGACACGACTGAGCAACTAACACTACTTTTTCAGGAATGGGTGAAGTCCACTTCCCCTTCACTTATATGTGGCCCAGACTCAGTGACTCATGTCTAAAGAATGGAATGTGGCAGAAATAATACTAAGTGACTTTGGAGATGAGATTTCCTCTGCCTCCCTCTCTTGGAATGCTTGCTCTTGGATAGCTTCACCACTCAGTGACAAAGCCAAGCTGTTGCAGCGAAAGTTCGCATGCAGGTCACACGTTGTCAAGTGTAGGTATTCCAACAACAGTTAGCAATGAGCTCCCCGCAGCCAGCCAGTGTTAGCCACCAGACATGTCAGTGAGTGAGTTTTCAGGTGATCTAGCCACTAGTTCTTGAGGTGGCCCAGCTGACTCTGAGTTCAGCAGAGAGAAACTATCTTCTAAGTTCTTCCGAAATTGTAGATTAATAAGTAAATAAACGTCATTACTGTTTTAAGTCACGAAAGTTTTGGGTGGTTTGTTTTGTAGCAATGGATAACTAGAACAGGTTTTGGTATCATGACAAAAAAAAAGTGAAAATATATGGCAACGACTTCGAGACTGGGCAGGAATTTGGGAGGGTCTTCAAGAGACCATTCAAGGGAACCTCATGGTTCTTGAAGATGTTATTGGTTAGGACTGACAGAAAAGTGAGGAAATGTTACTTGGGGGAAATGTATAGTGACTGAAAGTTTGGCGAACTTATGGTAACATGGAAGATAGAAAATACACCAAATTACCTGAATGACCTAAGGAGATTTTCAGGAAAAGAATTGAAGGTGCTGCCTGGTTGTTCTTAGTACAATAAAATGCAAGAGGAGAGAGAAACTAAAGAAAAAACTGTTAAATATCTAGCAAACAGGAATTGCTAGGTTAACAGTTTCTTCTTCCTCACCTTTCCTTTGAGCAAAAGTGGCTTCCTGTGAAGATCAAATCTGGGGCATAGTCATGAAACACGGCCCAGAGATAAGCCAGGAGTGTGACTATGGAGCTCTTTGTTAAGACTTCAGGCAGTTTTGGGTTTTTTTGTTTTTTTTTTTTTTTGAGATTTGTGAGTTAAGTTTTATTTGGGGCAAAATGAGAACTGCAGCCTGGGAGTGAGCACCTCAGGTAGCTCTGAGAGTTTGCTCCAAAAAGGCAGTCAGGTAAAGACCTCAGGTAGTTTTAAGGTGTTGCTACATACATACTTTCAAGTGTACGAAAGACCTGCAGACCATAAGGATATTCTCAGACAGCAGTTTTGGATACACTAAGGTAGAGACAGGTGAAATGAGATTCGTGGGTATGGCTTTTGCTAAATGGAGTTGGTTATGAATTGATTGATAAGTAGCCTACATTTAAAAAATATATATATAATCAGCTTAGGCCAAAAGAGACATTCAGGCCTTCGAATCCTCAAAGGGCAAGAAGCAGTCTACGAGGAGACTTCCCTGGTAGCCCTGGTAAAAAACCTGCCTTCCAAGGCAGGGGACACAGGTTGGATCCCTGGTCTGGGAAGATCCCACATGCCACCAGACAGCTAAGCCTGTGCACCACAACTTGTGGGCCCACTTTCTAGAGCCGGTGCTCCGCAGCAAGAGAAGCTCCAGCAATGAGAAGCCTGTGCACCGCAGCAAAGAGTAGCCTCCACTCGCAGAAAGGAAGATCAAAATAAAATGAATAAATAGACCTTAAAAAAAAATGAAGAACCTGTCTAAGAGAGCTACTCAACTGCAAAGATGGGCTAAAATGATGACTCAGAGGGTGCAATTGAGTCCAGCGATCATCATGAGAAATGCTGGACTGGAAGAAACACAAGTTGGAATCAAGATTGCTGGGAGAAATATCAATAACCTCAGATATGCAGATGACACCACCCTGATGGCAGAAAGTGAAGAGGAACTCAAAAGCCTCTTGATGAGAGTGAAAGTGGAGAGTGAAAAGGTTGGCTTAAAGCTCAACATTCAGAAAACGAAGATCATGGCATCTGGTCCCATCACTACATGGGAAATAGATGGAGAAACAGTGGAAACAGTGTCAGACTTTATTTTTCTGGGCTCCAAAATCACTGCAGATGGTGACTGCAGCCATGAAATTAAAAGACGCTTACTCCTTGGAAGGAAAGTTATGACCAACCTAGATAGCATATTCAAAAGCAGAGACATTACTTTACCAACAAAGGTTCGCCTAGTCAAGGCTATGGTCTTTCCTGTGGTCATGTATGGATGTGAGAGCTGGACTGTGAAGAAGGCTGAGTGCCGAAGAATAGATGCTTTTGAACTGTGGTGTTGGAGAAGACTCTTGAGAGTCCCTTGGACTGCAAGGAGATCCAACCGGTCCATTCTGAAGGAGATCAGCCCTGGGATTTCTTTGGAAGGAATGATGCTAAAGCTGAAACTCCAGTATTTTGGCCACCTCATGTGAAGAGTTGACTCCTTGGAGAAGACTCTGATGCTGGGAGGGATTGAGGGCAGGAGGAGAAGGGCAGAGGATGAGATGGCTGGATGGCATCACTGACTCGATGGATGCGAGTCTGAGTGACCTCCGGGAGCTGGTGATGGACAGGGAGGCCTGGCGTGCTGCAGTTCATGGGGTCGCAAAGAGTCGGACACGACTGAGCGACTGATCTGATCTGATCTGATCTGATCTGATCGTGAACGACTTCTAGGAAGTAAGACTGAGGGAACTGGCAGCACAGGCTCATGAGATTTCAGAATGGCTGTGGGCCAGGGACTGCTGTGTGCTTCCCGTTTTGAACATCAGTGTCCGTTGCTTGACCCACCTCTGTGTATTGGGTGTGGTGGGCAGACAGCTTTTCTCTTGGGTCACAGATCTTCAGACTGGGAGGAGTTACACTCAGGGGACAGAACCCAAAGAGCCTCAACCATCCTGGGACCTGATCTTGGACCTAAAACCTGATGCTACCATAGGGACAATGTTTGAAGGATCTAGAAAGGGGGAGGGAGTATATCGTCCATGTAGGGGGAAATGTAAATAATTCATGTCCAATGGGCAGATTGTGAGGTCTTAAAACACGTTTGCAAATTCTCTGATATCCTTCCCATCCGAAGATGGAGCGTAATTCCCCTACTCTTGAAAATGGCTGGCCTCTATGGCTTGCTTCTAACAAATATTAACACAACATGGCAGAAGTGACCCTGTATAACTTCTCAGACCACAAAAAGGGAGGCAGTTTTGCCTTGTTTCTTTTCATGTTTGCCTTTGGAACCCCTTGTGGGAGGCGGCCGGGCAGCCACAGGGAAGGGCTGTGTGGAGGTGTGCTGGTCACAGCTCAGCTGCGGTCCCGGCTCCCAGCCAGCATCTCCCGGCAACCTGTGACTAAGCAAGTCTGCAGGTGGTTCCACCACCAGTCTAGCCACCCCCAGATATGCCACGGGAAGCAAAGACAGACTGTCCTTGCCAAGCCCTACCCAAATTACAAATCCACAAGGAAAATAAAAGCAACCTTTGTTTTAAGGCACCAAGTTTTGAGGTATTTGTTATGTGGCCACAGACAACTGGAAGTTGTTGCATAAATGTTACTGGATGGTTACTAGAAATATCCGCATATGTGAATATAACCTTGGACCAATTACAGGGTTTGAGGCACTATAAGTTACACTTTCTTCATGGTCCTCAGCTTTATCACTTACTAACTGTGGGATCTTCAGTAAGTCAGTCTCCTGAGCTTCTGTTTCTACAACTGTAAAATGGAGATGAAAATACTTGTCTTAAAAAATTATTATGAAGATTATATAGCAACAAAGAAAATGATACATTATTGTAAGTTATAAAATTAGATCGAAATGATTACAACTGTAAAACTGTGCCTATGAGAAATAGAGTAGTGGGCTTAAAAGTAATTTTCCCTTACATTTTCAAATTTCCATAAGATTATTTACTTTAGTAATAAAAAAGGAAAAAGTAAGTATTTTTAAAAATCTCACTCTGCACTTCAAGTCCAAACTGAGGGAGTGAGCCAGGAGCTATTTCTTTTCAACCTCCCTGCCAGTTAAATCAGGTAAATGGTTTGGAAGAGGAATAGGAACAAAATGCCTTCCTGTCCCTTGGAGTTTGGGGGTCAAGAGAGGATTGACTGGGGCTTCCCAGGTGGCGCTAGTGGTAAAGAATCTGCCTGCCAGTGCAGGAGATATGAGACGTGGCTCAATCCCTGGGTCAGGAAAATCCCCTGGAGGACAGCATGGCAACCCACTGCAGTATTCTTGCAGGAGAATCCCAAGGACAGAGGAGTCTGGTGGGCTGTGGTCCATAGGGTCGCAAAGAGTCAAATGCGACTGAAGTGACCTAGCGTGCACGTATGCAGGGGACCGACTCCAGAACCCAGATTTCTTGCCTCCCCAGACAGTGTGCCATTTCTTCCACCTGTAACCTCGCAGGACTAGTTTTCACCTATTTGGGCTGAGCTTTAGAACCAATGCCACACAAAATGCCTTTTATTTAAGTAACCAGAAGTCCCAGCCACCTGAGCTTAGAGACATGTAATCCAACTATCAGAGGAGTTAGTCCAAATGTGTGGGTTGGAAACCTGCCTCCACCACATAATATCTGGAGGCTTTGCACATGTAGGTAATGATCCTGGGAGAAGATCATCCGGGGTTATGAGGATTGGTCCTAAATCCAATGACACAGACATAGGACAGAAGGCCATGTGAAGGCGGAAACAGAACTGCAGTGATGGAGCGTCTGAAGCTGTTAGAAGCTGGAAGAGGCAGGGAATGAACAGATGCTTCCTTTGTGTCCCGAGGGAGGAAAAGCCCTGAAGATACCTTGATTATAGCTTCTAGCTCCCAGAACTGTGAGAGAATGAGTTTCTATTGTTTTTTTT
Source organism: Tragelaphus eurycerus (assembly GCA_935064755.1). NCBI lineage: Eukaryota > Metazoa > Chordata > Mammalia > Artiodactyla > Bovidae > Tragelaphus > Tragelaphus eurycerus. The sequence goes on from CAKXYN010000060.1 coordinate 2,826,625, forward strand.
TTTTTTTTTTTTGAATTTAAAGTGAGTTTAATATTTAATATTAATTTTCCAAAACATAAAGCTGTGTACAAAACTTGGAATAACTCACCAAAATATACTGCTTTTTAATGATTATTTAGTGGTTATCAGTCTATCAAGAGTAAAGCAAGAATTAATAGTATCTTAAAATGACACTTATTTTTGCTACACTTTCTTAGAGGTCTTACAATGACATGTTAAGAATATCATTCCCTGTACATGTTAAAGAGGATACGATTGCCTGCTTACTCATAACTAAATATTTTGTATTCTTTCACCTTATTTACAAATAATTTATATACTCTATTTAAATTCAATATTTAAAACTGAACTTTTTCTTTTTGGCATAGGCTGTTTTATTATTTGATAGATAGCAGGCTGCTTCTTACATTAAAGAGCTATCACCAAAGCAGAGGCAGCAGACATCTAGAAATTAACTTGACTGAACCATGTTCAAGAACTTTATAAACCATTAGTACCTTTCCTATTATGAGACTTATGAGGTAGTTGCACTTATTTCCCCTTTTACTGATGAGATACTGACTTAAAATTATTTTAGCTAAGCCCTCAAATGATGTTACTTAGCTAAGTAACATCAGAAAGAAAAGACCAAAATTCTATCCCGTACCTGACCTTAAACCAAATCACATTTTGCCTCTTGGACTTCCACTTCCAAGTTTTCATCACAGTTAAGTAATATTTATTAATATTACCTATTTTACAGTGATAACCTGAAGATCAAAAACAGCATAGTGCTCTGAGGTATACCAAAGAAGAGTGCCCTGTGAAATATAAACATTGTCAAAGATACTTTATCTTAGAAATCAAACAGATACATGATGGCATTTACATTCCACAGCCACACCATGAAGCAGCTCCAAGCCCAGCCCAGCGTGTTCCATGCTGCTCTCATGTCCTTTCCTAACCACACATGGAAACGGGAGACTTCATTTGTTCTTTCAGATCAGCAACCCTGCTTGATCCAAGTCCATCTGGCCTGAAGCTGTGTTTCATTTCCAGCCTTCTGTCGGCCTGCAGTGTCTTCTTAGGTAAAGAGGCCATCAGAGGAGGCAGGGGAGCTTCCAGCTGTCGTCCGAGGAATGACAGCAAGCGCCTCCAGATGAGGCCGCTTCCCATAAACACAATTCCTGTGATCAGCCAGAACACTCTATGGTCCTCCTCAACGGAAGATTCCAAATTCATTCTGAAAGCAACTCCCATTGGCCCAAAGAGTGAAAGGGAGAAGGTTCCCATGGTCAACTGTAGGTTCAACCTCATCATCACATTACGGTGGCTGTCCAGATTGATGAATATGATACTCTGTGAATCATCGATCAGTGCCCTGAGTTCCCGAGCTGCATTGGAAAGAGCCTCAGCTAATCGGTAGTAGTTTTCCAACAGCAACTCCATCTCTTCTGCATGGTCAGTCCCAGCGCTGCTCTTTTCAAAGACTTGTGGGTCACTCCACTTTGTCAGACAGAGCTCTTCCAGCAGTTCTTCTTCATCCAAGATCTCTAAAATGGACTCTTTGAAGATTTTAATATCTGTTTCTAACTCTGACAGGCATTTGCCATTTTGTAGCAAGATGTGCAGTTTGCTTCTGTCTACGGAAGAATGTTTGGGATCCACTAAAGCGTCCAACGTCTCAAGGATCAGTGGTTGTAAAATGCTAAGTTTCCCCTGAAGGGTGTTGATCCGATATTGCAAGAGTGCTTCTATAGCTCTAAACTCAAAAGGTAAAGGGTATGTGACAAGTTGACCCTCTCCAGCCAACTGCGAAGGGAGTTCCCGGAAAAGCCACTGCTCCAAATTTAAATTAGGATAATCTAGTATCAGAAGAGGGGAAGGCAATGGCACCCCACCCCAGTACTTTTGCTTGGAAAATTCCATGGACGGAGGAGCCTGGTAGGCTCCAGTCCATGGGGTCGCTAAGAGTCGGACACGACTGAGTGGCTTCACTTTCATTTTTTGCTTTCATGCATTGGAGAAGGAAATGGCAACCCACTCCAGTGTTCTTGCCTGGAGAATCCCAGGGACAGGGGAGCCTGGTGAGCTTCCGTCTATGGAGTCGCACAGAGTCGGACACGACTGAAGCGACTTAGCAGCAGCAGCAGCAGTATCAGAAGACACTCCGGAGTTATCACAGCTTTCAAATACTCCATTCGCACGATAATCCTATTGTTTCTGGTTGTGATGCTCATTAAATGCTGAAACCTCAAATCTCTGGCTTGAAGACCTAATTCTTGATATAAGTCAGTTTTCTTCCTTTCAAAAGAAGTCACCTTTCCTTCTTTGTCAAATTTTGTCACAGTGAACACCGGGGATACACTGGCTAAGTGGCTTGAGACACATTCGACGTTCTATTCCGGTAAATTTCACCTGTCACTGGGAGCCGGCGGGACCAGCGCAGCGGCGCGGCCCGCCTCCTTCTGAGCAGTTCTGTGGCGCCGCCGTAGGCGACGACGGGGCGAGTGCCGGGGGTCAGGCCCAAGGCCAGAGCACACAGGGTACGCCGGGGCAGCCCCACCGCACGGGGCAGGAGCTGGGCCAGGCTCCGCAGGCATTCCATGGCGCTGGAACAGGGAGGACAGAGCTGCGAGACCCCAGCCCTTCATGCCGGAGAGTGGCGGGGCGGCCGGCACTTCGCGACCCCGCGCCGGCGCCCCTCTATTGTTTTAAGACACCAAGTTTATGCCAACTTGTTACAGTAGACCTAGGAAAGTAATGCAATGGCTGAATCTCACAAATCATAACACTGAAGGAAAAAAGATTCAAGTTACCGGAAAAAAAGCCACTTAAACACAGTTTTTAAAACATGAAAACACACTATATATGTATATATACATGTATGCTGCCGCTGCTGCTGCTAAGTCACTTCAGTCATGTCCGACTCTGTGCAACCCCTGAGACAGCAGCCCACCAGGCTCCCCCGTCCCTGGGATTCTCCAGGCAAGAATATTGGAGTGGGTTGCCATTTCCTTCTCCAGTGCATGAAAGTGAAAAGTGAAAGTGAAGTCGCTCAGTCGTGTCCGACTCTGAGCGACCCCATAGACTGCAGCCTACCAGGCTCCGCCGTCCATAGGATTTTCCAGGCAAGAGTAATGGAGTGGGGTGCCATTGCCTTCTCCAATATACATGTATCAGATCAGATCAGATCAGTCGCTCAGTCGTGTCCGACTCTTTGCGACCCCATGAACCGCAGCACGCCAGGCCTCCCTGTCCATCACCAGCTCCCGGAGGTCACTCAGACTCGCATCCATGGAGTCAGTGATGCCATCCAGCCATCTCATCCTCTGTCGTCCCCTTCTCCTCCTGCCCCCAATCCCTCCCAGCATCAGAGTCTTCTCCAATGAGTCAACTCTTCGCATGAGGTGGCCAAAATACTGGAGTTTCAGCTTTAGCATCATTCCTTCTAAAGAAATTCCATAGAGAACACTATATATCTCTATACATATACAAAGCATAAAGAGACAAATGGGAAGGACAAACACCAAAATCAGGGGTTCACGGCAGTGGAAACTGTGACGTGGTGGGAAGGAAGAGCATGTAGTAGTGGTTCATAGCGGGTTCCCCCGTGTTGATTACATTGTTTCTTAAGCTGTAGCCCTGGTGGCTTAGAGGGTAAAGAGTCTGCCTGTAATCTGGGAGACCTAGGTTTGATCCCTGGGTTGGGAAGATCCCCTGGAGAAGGAAATAGCAACCCACTCCAGTCTTCTTGCCTGGAGAAATCCCTCGGACAGAGGAGCCTAGTGGGCTATAGTCCATGGGATTTCAAAGAGTCGGACACGACTGAACGACTTCACTTCCCTTCTTAAGCTGAGTGGTGGGTCAGCCATGATCAATTTCATATTTTTATTGTGTAGGACTTAACTATTTAATAATAATTAAAATTTAAATAAAATTTAAAAGGAAAAAAGAAAAAAATAGGAAGGAATTTTCATGATGGCACTTTGAAGGTGGAAGTTTCTTGAATAACACATAACCTTTCAAATGTCAGCTAGAACAACATGATTCGGTGAGTATGTATCTCTGGATATTTAATAAGCAGGTAAAAATCACTTTGTTAATATTCAGTGTTCTGATGTCATTTATAAATAATTCCAATGGTAATCTTTTTCATTGGAAAAACACCTGTACAGTGCCGACTCTGATTACTCCCTGTGGATATTTCTTAGCTAAAAATTAATATATCATACTTTCTAGAATGACAGACTATGAGTTGGAATAAGACAAAACAGTAATTTATAAGATGGAGTAATTACTGGAGGATCCAGGTACTATTTACTGACTTTCTTCTTTGTTCCCAAGCCAACAAAATTATTGAGTCCACATTCCCAGAGACTTTTATTAGCCTTAATCTTAGGTTGTCTATCAAAACCAATATCGTGTGGATTAATAAACACCACAAACCCGTAATAAACCGCACAAGCCTTTCGGCTTCCAACGTAACAAATGAGCTCAGCTGAAGCATTATAAAAGTGTCAGTGACTAGCTGGGTTGTGGAGCACTTGCTCCCTTGGGTGGCCAAGGCTGCCTCTCTGGCTGCACTATCTCAACTGCCCACAAGATGGCAGCAATTGCACGACTGTCAACCTGCAGGCTCCAAGGGCAACCAAGGCCGCCATTGACTGCTGCTGCTGCTGCTAAGTCGCTTCAGTCATGTCTGACTCTGTGCGACCCCATAGAGGGCAGCCTACCAGGCTCCCCGGTCCCTGGGATTCTCCAGGCAAGAACACTGGAGTGGGTTGCCATTTCCTTCTCCAATGGATGAAAGTGAAAAGTGAAAGTGAAGTCGTTGAGTCCTGTCTGACTCTTAGCGACCCCATGGACTGCAGCCTACCAGGCTCATCCATCCATGGGATTTTCCAGGCAAGAGTAGTGGAGTGGGGTGCCATTGCCTTCTCCACCGCCATTGACTACTCACCACCAACAGGGAGGTTGTGGTTTCAGTCAGATTTGGTTGTTTCTTTTAGTGCTGAGATTTAGAAAAACATTGTAACCATTTTCCATTAAAAATTATTCAGATTTAATCACACGTAACATAAACAATAGTTTGATATCTAGTACAAATAGCTTTACATTCTTTTCGTCCCTTTCTTTATTCAATACACTTGGTGAAATGCTTTTTTATTTTAAAATCATGCCTATTTCCCAGAGTGTACTAGGCATGTGAATGATTCCAGATAATAAGACATACATTTACGCTGTGAAGGTACAGAGGAGTCAACAGCTAAAATATTCAGAGAAATAGTCTTTTATACAATTTGCATTTTAGTAGCTCAATGGATAGAGAATCTGCCTGCAATGCAGGAGACCTGAGTTCAATACCTGGATTGGGAAGATTCCTTGGAAAAGGAAATGGCAACCCACTCTAGTGTTCTTGCCTGGAGAATCCCATGGACAGAGGAGCCCTGCAGGCTACAGTCCATAGGGTTGCAAGAGTCAGATACGACTTAGCAGCTAAGCTACCAGAATTGTTTGACAATAGGTAAATTACAGCTGGTTCCAGTGGACTCTTCTTGTAGAATACTATTGCTAAAATCCAAATTCAGCTGGGATATGTCACACCAAGTCTCTGGTTGTCTTACTCAGCAGCTCTGAACCTCTTAGCACCTAAGCCCCCCAAAGTGTTACCAATTTAAGTCTTGTGGACCCTGCCCAGACCCTAGTCTGGCCATGGCCCTCTGCCTGTGTGGGGAAATTTCTTTTCCTGTCAGGGTTGGTGCAGCTGAAAATAAAACCAAAGCTGAGACTGAAGCAGTGCAAGCTTTATTCAATGGCCAGAGAATGGAGAAGCGGGAACTTTGTTCACAAATGAACTTCTCGCATTCCTGGCAAGAAGGATTTGATTTTAGAGTGAAGACAGGGAGGAGGAGTGAAACTAATGACGGGGAGGTACACGCAGTAGTTTTCCAGGGAAGGGGCAGGGCTCTCTGAGGAAGAGGGGTGCGACCCTCTTTTTATCCTTTTTGGTCCTTTACTTCCGGTTTCGGTGCTGTGCCCGGAAGTGTGTCATTTAACACGCTAATGTAGTGAAATCAGCACGTAATGAGACTCAGGATCTGTTGAGGGTCAGATTCATTGCCATCTTGGTTCCAGCTGGTTCCATCTGGTTTTTCTTTTTCTCTTCCTATAGCTTCCTTTCTTATTTTCATACTCTCTGACTTAGAGATTTATAGTGGCTCCTGTTAAAGGTGGGGGTTGGTGAGTTTTGAGCAAGGATCTGGTGACAGCTCTGGCAACAAAATGATGATCATGACAGAGGTCCTCAGAAATCTCTGAGCTGACACTACCTAATGTTCAATGTAAAGCAAGACTCTTGCACATCCCTCAGATATAAACTAAGTATGCTTGAGCTGTGTTTAAAGAAAAAGAACCATGAACTAGAAAAACGCCTTCTCAAAGCTGAACATAAATTTGGAACACTAGGAATCATGTGATGATGGAAGGAAGACCAGTGGCTTCAGCTTCTGGGAATCCAGATTTGAGCCCTCTCCATAAAGAACCGTGAGATCTGAGCCATCCCCTCCGTGTGACGGACTTGATACCTCTCCGACTGACCTTCTGGGTTACTGTGGGACTCACAGGGGAGGAAATAGTCTAGATGTTCAATAAATGTTGTTGCATATTGCTAAATAAAATGGTAGTGGGAGGATTTTAAAAACCATACTTTAATAAACAACCTAAAATATATATCCATAGGGTTTCATAACTAAAACACATAATGTACTAAATTGTTTTCAGAAATGAACTAACCATGAATATCCTCCCATCCAGTTGAGTGGTTCTCAACTCTGAGGAGCCTTTTAAAATTCCAAGTGCCAAGGGTTTTGGGGGCAGAAACCAGTTCTTTTTTGTTGTTGTTAGTTTGTTTTGAAGCTCCCCAGGTGACAGCAATATGTAGCCAGGATGAAAACCCATGGCTCTAGTGCAAAAGTAAGTCAGTGTCAATATTGAATATTGGCTCTAGTTGATTCAAAGCAGAAATGAGTGTCTACTTGAAAAAAAAAATTCTTTTATAGCCAGAAATACAGGATTGTGTCCTTTGGTTATAACACTTACTCTTTCTCTTTGTACAAAATGAACATTGCTTTGATGCAGAATATGTGAAAAGTGCAGTGAAAAAAAATCACTTTGAATCTGTAACCATTGCTAACACATCAGAGTATGTTCTTTCAGTTTTTCTTGTTGTGCATATGAAAGTGAAGTTCCTCAGTCGTGTCCGACTCTTTGCGACCCCATAGACTGTAGCCTGCCAGGCTCCTCTGTCCATGGGATTTTCCAGGCAAGAGTACTGGAGTGGATTGCCATTTCCTTCTCCAGGGGATCTTCCCAACCCAGGGCTCGAACCTGGGTCTGCTGCATTGTAGACAGACGCTTTACCATCTGAGCCACTATTGAAAACAAGAAAATGAAATCAGGCCATATTTTGTAGCCAGCTTTGTTCATTTAGGAATATGATATGGGTATTTTCCCAAGCCAATAAACTTTCTCTTGTGACATGATTTTTAATGGCTGCTTTGCACTTATTAGATGTACCACAATTTCTTTAATTTCTTGTTGATTAACATTAGATTCTTTTCAATTATTATTAAAAATATTACGATGAATTTCTGAAATATGGGGGCATTGCACAAAGCTCTGATAATTTCTTTAAATGATTACTGCACCTTTCATCTTTACTCCTGACTGGTTTGGACAGGCTTTTTTAGATGAATCAACAAAGATGAGCTTCTTGAAAGTGCTGATACCAATGACTGACCTCCACATTCCGTAAGTGCTTCTAAAACAGCTGGATCTCTTAGCCAATACCATCAGATAGGACAGCTCAGAAGGAGGTGAACATTCAATAGATCAATGGTTCTTAAAGTTAAATGTGCCTACAAATCACCTATCACATGCAGAGCCTGTCAAAATGCAGATCTAGGGTAGAGGCTGAGATTTTGATTGTCAAACAGCCTCCCAGGTCAGGGGACAACACTTGAGTAGCAAAGACCAATATTACATCCCCAACACCTGCTGTCTTGTTTGAGGGCTCTTCCCAATTGTTGGCTCAGATGGAAAGAATCTGCCTGGAATGCAGGAGACCTGAGTTCCATCCCTGGGTTGGGAAGATCCCCTGGAGAAGGAAATGGCTATGCACTCCAGTATCCTTGCCTGGGAAATCCCATGGACAGAGGAACCTGTTGGGCTACAGTCACTGGGGTGACAGAGAGTCAGACATGGGGTCAAAGTGAGTGACTAACACTTTCATTTTCACTTTCAATTACATAAAATGGGCTTCTCTGGTGGATCAGTGGTAAAGAATCTGCCTGCCAATGCAGAAGACACCAGTTCAATCCCTGGGTCAGGAAGATCCCCTGGAGAATGGAATGTCTACGCACTGCAGTATTCTTGCCTGGGAAATCCTGTGGATGGAGGGGCCTGGTGGGCTACAGTCCACGGGGCCACAAAAGAATCAGACATGACTTTGCAACTAAACAACAGCAAAATTATGTAAAACAATGACCTCCACAAATAAAGGGCAGGGTTAACGTGTGGTATCTACTTTGAATAATGTATTTATTCAAGCCAGTTTGTGTGGACCGTGCTTTTGAAAAAAAAATTTTTTTCCTTTATTTTTAGTGCTCTCTTGAATTTTCAGGTGACTGTTAAGCAGCTTTTCTTTCAAGACTAGTTGTTATATTAAAGAGAAAATTCAAGCTTGTATACCTGAGACTCATGAGATACTGTGGATCTCAAAAGCAACTGAAGTAGTGTACACTTTGTCCACTGATTTTATGACTCTTTCCGCCCTCTTGGTGGCTTACCTTGGAAACGTGAAGTGTAAAGAACATGCTTAGTAGCTGATAGGGCTTTTCAAGATCCATAGCTTTTTTTTTTTTTTTTTTTTAGCCAGCAAAAAGTAAGTAAAGAATTCATAGTTTTTGTTTTAACAAGGTAAGGTAACCCACCATCTATCTACTTGGAACATTGACAACACTTAGCATTTAAACAACTTTTATTACAAAAGAACAATGCATGTTCATTGTAGGAAATTTAGGCAAGGTAAAAAGTAGGAAAAAAATTACCTCCAAATCCCAACACCCAGAGATAACCACTGATAACAATCTATTACAAACCTCCCCAAGTACCTCAGCAAGTTAGGAAAATCCCTGTTTCCCCTCTGGTTCATAAAACCCCTCCAGATGTTTTTGCTCCTTATCCTAGGAGGGAGGGACAGTAAACTTGAGACACTTAGGACTATTTCTTTTTCACACTCTTCATCATTCATATTAAATGTTTTATTTGGGGAAATTTTTTATTAGATCACCTAAAATTTTACAATATTTATTTTCATAGTGGAAAATCTCCACTCGTTTTTACAAGTAGAAATTCAATTGGTTAATGATTTTAATTTTTTTCCAACATCAATTTAGTAACCCTCACTTGAGTCAGCTGCCCACACTACAACAAGCTCATGACAGTAACTCTTGAATGTCAGCTCATGTACTATATTCAATCATTTAAAATATCACAGAGCCCTGCATAATAATTACTAGAACTACAATTTGATCAGTGTTCCAGAGTTTACAATAGGTCCATGTACAGACATTTCACAGGTGTACTTTATTATGAAACACTAGTTTTATTTCTGTTTTATAAGTGACAAAATTCGGATTCAAAGTTGTTTAAGTGATTTGCTAAAAAAATCTCATGTTTAGGAAGTGGCAAAACAGTGAAAATGGTACATTTTCTGATTTTCTACTACAGACCAATTTTTGTTCTTTATTTCCTTATTAAAATATTTCAGAATAAGAAAGCCCTTTGGGTAAAAATATAAGATACAAATATGCAGATGTCCATGCTTCCTGCTGTGCTGTAATAAATTCATTTTTCTCTGAAAAGAAAATTAATATATAAGATATGTATGGAAACTGCACTATCTTTTCGGTTTTTCTGTAAATCTAAAACTGTTCTAAAAAGTTGATTTAAATGTAAAAAAACTCATAAAATTACATATATTATATCAAAATATCTTTCGTATAAATAGTTCTTTCCTAATTTCCATTTCTGTCTTCACTGCTTTACAAATCCTATGATGTCCTGTAACCACAGACCTCTGGATCTCTTGACGCTGAAGTCTAGACTGCTGTGATTTTCCAGCCAAGAGACCACATTCTGCATAATCCAGAGGTTCTTAGTATAACGAAGCACCTTCTCCAGTATGGCCTAAACTATCCCCCTCTAGGTTTCTAATGCTTTTAGGCTCAGAATGCACCAAGAGTTGGACATGACTGAACGACTTCACTTTCACTTTTCACTTTCATGCATTGGAGAAGGAAATGGCAACCCACTCCAGTGTTCTTGCCTGGAGAATCCCAGGGACGGGGGAGCCTGGTGGGCTGCCGTCTACGGGGTCGCACAGAGTCGGACACGACTGAAGCAACTTAGCAGCAGCAGCAGAAATGTGCTGGAATCCACAAATTGAATTTCACTCCTTTGGAAGATGAACATTACCAGGGATGACTGCCTTGGAACAATGGTGCATTTCAGATCCCAGTTCAACAAGCAGGTGCCCTTCACTATCAGCCCACAGCGTTGCCTCAATCTTCTCTGGAATTTCACAGCAGTTCTTAGCAACTTTTCTGGTGTTGATAGAAGCAGGACCCCTAACAAGATGAGGTCACTTTGCCTGCCTGATGGTGTTATGAAAGTGAAAGTGAAAGTGAAGTCGCTCAGTTGTGTCGGACTCTTAGTGACCCCATGGACTGTACCAGGCTCCTGTGTCCATGGGATTTTCCAGGCAATAGTCTTGGAGTGGATTGCCATTTCCTTCTCCAGGGGATCTTCCCAATCCAGGGATCGAACCCGGGTCTCCCACATTGTAGACAGACGCTTTACCGTCTGAGCCACCAGGGAAGTGTGTTATAGACACACCATTTTTGTTCAAGAAGACTCCATCTCTGCGCCCTGTTTGCCTTTCCATGTTCTGTCTTCCGAGGATAGATCTCCCAGACAGGTTCTTGGGGGCATTTTGAAAATTGAGTTTGGAGGAAAGTCTGGGGCCAAGAAGCCCTCAGGCTAGATAGAGGTGGTGAAGAAATCTCTCAGAGAGAACCCCTGATTTTGTCTGGGCAGGTGACCTTCCAGAATGTCCAGCTTCCTTCGCAGTTAGGTGTGGCCATGCGGTGTAGCCACATGACTAAGCTCTGGCCAATGGGACGTGAGCCAAAATATTGTGTGCCGCTTCTGGGTTAAGCCTTTAAGAGTAAGGGGTGTGTCTACCCTTCCCCTCTTTCTACTAGCAGGGACACGGGTGGGAGAACGAACCATCCTGGTCACAAAGATGAGGGAAACATCCAAAAGACAGAGCAACAAGAGGCGGAAAGCTCTGCAAAGGAAAGTCACTATACTCTACAGGAGAGACAGGACCTTCTAACATGTCAGAGCCATTGGATGCCACTTCCTGCCTGCATGAATGGATTTTCTCCCCATGTCAAAGTCTGTGTCAGCCTGTGGAGGACACCTCTCAGTGCTCCCTGCCCCACTGTAATGAACCAGGGCAGTTTTGGGGTACTGCAAGGCACGATTTGTTCTACACTTTCTTTCTTTTCTCTCTCTCCCTCTCCTGGGGTTCTTAGATAAGTTCTCTTTGAAAAGCATTACACAATGTTCTTTCTCTCGTTCTGTTCTCTGCTCTAAGCTTTCAGTCAATCAATCAATCTTCCTCCCTCTCTCTAAGGCTCTGTTATTAAGCTCACCACCTTTGTGTTGCTGGCATCTATTAAGGCTGCAATTCTGTTGTTCTGCTTTTCATTCCCAGCTGACTTGTGGCACAGTAGAATGGGGCAATTTATCGCCTTCAGAAAACCCTACCTCCACTTACATGGGAAAAGGACAGGCTCTCTCACGTAAAACCACTGGGAAGATTACTTTTCTAAGAAAACAAACTTCTCACTGCCATATCTCACAACACAGCTACTCTTAGAAGAACTAACTAGATCTCAACTGGATTCAAAGACTGAAATCAACCCCACCCCGTCCCTGTGGAAAAGCTAGCAGGTGTCAGGGAGGTGGGCTGGAGGGTGGGGGTGTGTGTAGGTTGTAAAGAGCTATTCACTCAAGCCAGAGAAAATTGTATCTTGAAACAGAACAATTAGTAGTCCAGGCAAACCACTGGCACCAGCAAGATGCTGCAGGAGTTACAGTGGCCTTTATACTGGAAGGCAGAACATGGCTTTGTGAAACCTAGGACCAAGCTGTCTTTGCAGAACTTGGCTTGCAGTTGGTATTGCGGAGGTCTCTCAGCAGACAGCGGGACTCCAGGCAGCAGGCTTAAGCTTAAGCACCCTAGAATAGTGACTCAGCCGGAGGTGATTTTGTCTCACCAAGGGACATGTGGCAATGTCTGGAGATATTTTAGATTATTATAATTGGGAGATGCTAATGGTATCTAATGAGTAGAGGTCGAGGATGCTGCTGAACATTCTAGAAGGCACAGAGCAGCCCTTACACAGAGACACATCACAGAAAATTGCCCAGCGCAAATGCCGACAGTGCCAACATGGAGAACCCTGCCCTGGAGATAAACCTTTATAGCGCTGGGCTGTATCTCAGCAATGTCAGGGGTGCTGAGCTGTCTGCCAAGATACAGGCTTGAAAAGGAAGCTAAGACTTGGCCCTGATTACCCAAGCTGGGCCACGGGTTAGAGGAGCAGGATGGCATCCCATCTAATCAGACGGGGCACGATGTCATAGTCGGACTAGAAGCGGAGTACATTAAGCACAATCTACAGGGTATCCCCGGAGAAGGCAATGGACCCCACTCCAGTACTCTTGCCTGGAAAATCCCATGGACGGAGGAGCCTGGTAGGCTCCAGTCCATGGGGTCGCTAGGAGTCGGACACGACTGAGCGACTTCACTTTCACTTTTCACTTTCATGCATTGGAGAAGGAAATGGCAACCCACTCCAGTATTCTTGCCTGGAGAATCCCAGGGATGGGGCAGCCTGGTGGGTTGCCGTCTATGGGGTCACACAGAATCGGACACAACTGAAGCGACTTAGCAGCAGCAGCACAGGGTATCCCACTAGAACAGTTTGAACTCCTCCAGGAAGCCAGGAGAAATGTTCTAGAGCAGGATTTCCAACCTTGATCTATAAACCTTTCAGAGGTTGGAGAAGATAAGGGGATCTTGAGATTCCTCAAATTACACGCAAAGTAATCTGTCTTTGCATTTTCCTGGAGTAAAGGTCCAAAACTTCTATCAGGTTCTAAAAGCAGGTATCAGACCTAAACGTCAAAACCACTGCTGAAAGCCTAGTGTATCAGGATAAGCCTGCAGGAGGGGAATACTATGTCTTAAGTAAAGGAAGAGGCAAGATAGTGTGCATGCTTAGTCGCTTCAGTGGGGTCCGACCCTTGGGGACCATATGGATTGTAGCCCTTCAGCTTCCACTGTCCATGGGATTCTCCAGGCAAGAATACTGGAGTGGGTTGCCATTCCCTTCTCCAGGGGATCTTCCCGACCCAAGATCAAACCTGGGTCTCCCCATTGCAGGTGGATTCTTTACTGTCTGAGTCACCAGGGAAGCCCAGGATAACAGCTAGCATAAATTAAACACTTACTGTTTACCAGGTACTGTTTTGTTGCCTCACTTGGATTAACTCATTTAATCCTCATAATAATCTTATGAAGCAGATACTTTTTCAATCCCACTTTATAGATGAAGAAACCAAGACTAAACTTTCTCCGAGGCAATGCTTCCCAACCTTCCTCCTATCACGGCATACACATACAAAAGCTATTATGTAGAAAAATAATTAGAATAGAGTTTGGCAAATTTGCCATAAATAAGATCAGTCAATAAAGTAAAATTGCACATCTGTGTTTCAGCAACAAATAATTAGAAAAAAATTAAAAGAAAGTACCAATTTTTTAAAAAAGTATAGTTTATGAGTGACTAAAAAATGAATACACCACTATAATTATATCCAGTTACCCCATGTCAAGCAAGAGTACATTAACCCCATTTTACAGATGAATAAACTAAGGCACAGAGAGGTTAAGTAACCTTCCCAGAGTCACACAGCTAAGGGGCTCAGCCTTGGAAAAAGATGCCACTTATAATGGCAACAAGTTCTATAGTACCATGGAATAAATCTAGCAAAATTGTTCAAGATCTTTACAGAGAGATCAAAAAGCTTTAGTAATATACATCAAAGGCACAGTGGAGTAAGGGGATGAGGATGCTTACGGCCAGAGACAACCAGGCTGGAGGCTCCTCCAGCCTATGTTCACTCCTTACCTAGCTTCCTTGGCCTCCTCAGGTGTGAGAGTTTAAAAACTGATGCCCATTCAGAACACATGAGTTTGCTTACATGGCACACCAGACAGAACATTCTGCTATTATCATTAAAGTAATTTAATTAGTAGTAACAAATTTTCCAACAAAGTAAACAGATGGTCTCACTGTTTCTAAAGACAAGCACAGTCGAACACTGAAGACAGTTTCAATCACACATGAAACCTTGCAGAATAGAAAAATAAAGGGAATATTACCCAACTCATTACCTAAGGCTAGCACAACCTCGGTACTAAAACCAGAAAAGACCTGGGAAAACGAGTTTTCAGGCCACTGTTAGATCGAAAGACAAAATATAATTGTAAATCTACCCTTTAGCAATAAATATATAAAAGACACAATTAAAAGAAAGATACTAGTTACAGTAGAAACAAAAAACTTAAGGCACTTGGAATAGATCTAACAAGAGATGGGCAAATCCTTTATGGAAAAAAATCATGAAGCATCAGTAAAGGACATTAGTGAGGAAGTAAACAATATTTTGCTAACATTACCTATAGAGTTAATGATATTCTGTGCATAGAACATGACAAGCTGCTTCTAAGATACAGGAGAGCAAAGAGCCAAGAATGGCCAAAACAATCCTGGAGAAGAATCAGGAGAATCAATGGTCCTACTACCAGATATAAAGATTCGTTATAAAGTAATTAATAATTATGAACATGTTATCAGTTCAGAGATAGCTCAGTGGAACAAAACCGCGTACAGAATAAAACCTATGAATCTGTTTATATAAGGAAAATTTATGTATGACTTTGTGGACTAGGATGAGGAGATGGACTATTCAATGTTAATGATTAGCCATACAAGGGAGAAAGTTAAGTGAACTATCTAACAACTGTACACAGAAATCACTTCTGCATAGAAACAGGACTTAAAGACAGAACTTTAAAACTTCAGAAGACTACGTAGAGCATTACCTTTCTTGCTTTGAAGCAACGAAGGATTTCTTAACATAAAACTGGAAGCATAAATTCAACTACATTAAAATAATAAAAATGCTATTCCTCAAAGAATATCAATATCAAGAGAGTGAAAATAGAAGTCCAAAACTGGAGGAAGATACTCATTACACATGTAGTGGACTCATGGTTAATAACCAGACATATGACCTCCTTTGAATCAATAAGAAAAAGATAAAACTCTAATATAAAAATGGACAAATATTAACATTCTTGCACAGAAGAACACATCTGTATGGTAAATAAACTTCATTAGTTACTGCTGCTGCTGCTGCTAAGTCACTTCAGTCGTATCCAACTCTGTGAGACCCCATAGATGGCAGCCCACCAGACTCCTCTGTCCCTGGAATTCTCCAGGCAAGAGTACTGGGATAAGTTGCCATTTCCTTCTCCAATGCATGAAAGTGAAAAGTGAAAGTGAAGTCGCTCAGTCGTGTATGACTCTTAGCGACCCCATGGACTGCAGCCTACCAGGCTCCTCCGTCCATGGGATTTTCCAGGCAAGAGTACTGGAGTGGGGTTTCATTGCCTTTTCCGTCATTAGTCACTAGAGAAATACAAATTCTTGTTTTATACCCACCAGATTGACAAAAATTTTAGTCTGACAATGGCAAGTGTTGCTGAGAATTTGTAATAATGGCAGCCATCCGGCAGTGACAGGTAGCAATCTGGAACTATCTATATAGTAAAACTGAGTCTGTGCATTAAAGCTACCACCCAGTGTTATCTCTTCCTGTGCAATAAGCAGACTTCTAAGATGGCTCCCAGTGGTCTCCACCTCCTGGTTTCCATAGCCGTGTGCAATTCCCTCGCACCTGGTGATTTGCTTCTAATAGAATACAGCAAGAGGGATGGGATGCCGTCCTGAGAATAGGTTTCAGAAACGGGACTTCTGCCTAGCTCTTATTCTCTATCTCTTGTTTTATTGCAAGAAGCAAGTTTTTTTTTTTAATATTTATTAGTTTATTTTTGCCTAAAGAGAGTACATTTGTATTTAGAGAAAATAGAATATTAGCTGTCAGGAGTTGCTTGTGGAGAATGATCAATAAACGCCTTATCAATGGCTGGATACTGATACCAGGGACCCTTGCCTCTTGTACGCATTAATCTTCATACTTTCAGCTCCTTTAACCATAATTCAGCCTTTTCAGCTTCAATTTGAATGACAGTTATTGTTCTTTCATGATTCTTTTCAGGACCAACAAAGAAAGTTTGGGCAATCCATCTTGATATACAATCCTTGAAAAGTTTCTCTGCCCACATGTCAAGGAACCAAGGCCTGCAGAGAACAGAGAAACCAAGCAGACTTCAGCCCAAGAGCCTGGGGTGGGTGGGGGGTGGGGAGGCGGGAACGAATTCCCTCCAACAACCACGTGGAGTGAGGTTGGAAGTGGATTCTTCCCCAGAAGACGATTGCAATTCCTGGCCCACCCCTTAACAGCAGCCTTGTTAGATTCCCAAGCCAGAGGACCCAACTAAGCCGCATCTGGATTCCTGACCCATAGAAACTGTGAGATAATAAATGAATGCTGTTTTAAGCTGTTTAAATTGAGGAGGGGGTAGTTTTTAATGCTGCAATAGATAATTATTATGTTTGAGTATAAATCTTAGCAGAGCACTTTCCAGCAGTGAAGCAAGGCACACTGCTATGTGGAGTGTGGATTACAAGTGAGCCCAGAAACCGCTCCTTCCATCCACAGGGATGCAAAGAACAGGTAGATCAAGACACACCTAGGATAAGCAGAATTCAAGAGCATATTATCCCCAGCCGAGGACAGTTTCATTTGTCTACCCATGTGTCATACGATGTTATTGGGTTTTGTGAGTACATGCCATGATGTACAAAAGGTAAGAAAGCACTGGATTAGAAAATAATTTCCATTTCTTCCAGAATGTGCTCAGTAATTTATATTTCCCATGACAGTGTTCTCAATGTTTCATCACCTGCTGCTGCTGCTGCGTCGCTTCAGTCGTGTTCGACTCTGTGTGACCCCATAGACGGCAGCCCACCAGACTCCGCTGTCCCTGGGATTCTCCAGGCAAGAACACTGGAGTGGGTTGCCACCTCCTTCTCCAATGCATAAAAGTGAAAAGTGAAAGTGAAGTCACTCAGTCGTGTCCGACTCCTAGCGACCCCATGGACTGCAGCCTTCCAGGCTCCTCCATCCATGGGATTTTCCAGGCAAGAGTACTGGAGTGGGGTGCCATTTATCACCTGGGAACTTACTAAAACTGCAAATTTTCAGACTCCATCTCAGACCTAAATCAGGCAGTCTAGGGAGGAGTCCTGGCAATCAGTTTTCTTAAAAAGCTTCCAGGTGACTGTGATACAAGCTGACGCCGGAGAAACACTGTTGCAGGAGTTTGTGCCTTTCACCTGGTTTCAAATTTCTTGGCAAATTATGTCCTCTTTCCAATTGCTAACATTGTTAGTGTTTTCTCCTCTTGGGCAACTCCGAAGCTTTATCACTACTGTTAGTCTTTTCAAAAGACTATATTTAACTGTTCCTTTACTTTCTATTTATTAATTTTTTTCTCTTATTATTTCCATCCTTCTGCCTTCTTAAGATTTATTCTGATATTCTGTTCCTGTTAACCAAATATTTGGGGGCACTTTTAACCAAATATTTGGCTCAGATTGATTGGGGGAAATGGTGGATAACACTGATGGTATAAATTCTGGCCTCAAACACATGTGATGACAAACTTGTGGTCAGATATTCTCCAAGTATTTTTCCCCCACTTTTACATTTTATTTAGATCTAAGGACAAAGGTAAATTCCCTCCACTATCTCCCTTTCTAGGGCACCCCACCCTCACCACCACATCCCTGGTCAACACTCTTGAATGTACCTAGAACAACCTTTCTGGAATTCTGGCTTCATATGGATGTTTTCCTGTCTATCATCTCGGCTTTTTACAGGCCTCATGCGTTTGTCTGTCCTCCTCAGCATATGGCCAGACAGCTCCTGGCAAATACCATCACCACATAGGCTTACTTCCCTGAATTTTTACTTTCTTGTTATTTATTGCAAGAGTATACCTCCTTTTCCCAATAGGCCAGCCAAGTGCTTTTAAGGATTTTTGGGGGAAGATCCCCAACTTTTTCCCTTTGGGCTTCCCTTTGGCTCAGCTGGTAAAGAATCCTCCTGTAATGAGGGAGACCTGGGTTTGATCCCTGGGTTGGGTCGATCCCCTGGAGAAGGGATAGAGTACCCACTCCAGTATTCTGACCTGGAGAATTCCAAGGAATGTATAGTTCATGGGGTCGCAAAGAGTAGGACATGACTGAGCGACTGTCACTTTTCACTAAAGTTTATTTTATGCAGAATTTTTAGTTCCATAGTGAAGACTTCTCTGGATATCTAGTTTTCCATGTAACCAGAAATGGAAGTCATCATATTTGTAACATTCTCTTTGTCTTTTCCTAACTTTTAAAGTTGAATGCTTATCTCATTCTTTAGGTTTTCTTAATTTTTTGTATTTTTTAGCTATAAAATTTTATCTGAATAGCACTTTACCACACAATAAAAACTGAGTTAAAATTTTGAGTGTTTTCCATCACTATGCAACATTACTATTGCATAGTGCAATGCAAAATGCTCTTTGTATATAATTTCACAAAACTTAATGAGATGTGTACTATCAGTATTCCTCATTTTATCAAAGAAGAAACTGAAATGAAAAATTAATTTCCCTAGGATCACAAAGATAGGTAGCCTGCAGGGAAATAAGGATTCCAACCCAGGTCTGCCTGCATTCAAAATGAAGTTCTTGTAACTAATTCGATGTATTTTATAGGGGAAAGGGGGGGGGCAACATTTGAAAGGAGGGGGAAAAAGGAAAAATAACATCGTTTGGTTTAGAGTGTTAGAATAAAAAGTATCTCACAATTTGAATTAGTGGAGAGAACAAGAAGTAGATTATTAAGGGAATAATAACAACCCAACCCAGATTCAGAGAACCCAGTGCAAACTGAGAGAGTGTGGCAAGCAGTAACAGGTGTGCCTGGATTGTGGGCGGCTGCCCAGGCACTCACAGCCACCCGTCTTTCCCTGCCTAATTCAAATCGCTAATTTGTGCTTTCCTGGCAATATCTCAATTTGCAGAAAGAAAGAAACAAATTTTAATCCAAATGGCCATGTTTGTAATGTATAGAGCCATCACTGGCAAACATATTTTTAGCCCCAAATAAAATAGTCTCTTCTGCTAATCCCAGACCTTGGCTCCAAGCCAACTGGCTTCTTGCTTTTATTATTTGCAACAGAATCCAGGATTCAGAGGGAATAAAAGAGCCGAACAAGAATATAACTCCGATAATATTGTCTCTGCACCTTGTGCACTTATCCTTTTTGTCTCTCCCCAGGGGAAAAGCAGTTATTCTTACTTATGCTAAATCCAGTTGTTCCCCACCGAGGCCATGTAAAACTTGGCACCAAGTACGTGGGGGAATAAAAAGTCAAGGCAGTGGGAGGTTCTCACACTAAAGCAACAGGCGGCCCCAAAGCCCCAAACTGTTCCATCCATTTTCTCCTAAAAATAAAGGGTTCTATTCATCAAAAACTTTTATATATTCCTGTGATTTTTCTTACCAGAAAAAAGCCAACATGATATGCAGGCAAAGAATAACAACTCCTGATTCACAAACCATGCTATCCTTTCATTTCCCAGAGTAAGCAAATAATCCAGACAGAGGACGAGTAGGAGAGGCTCAGCATTTGCTGTTTTCACCAGACAAAAAAAAGTCTTCTGCAAAAAGGGATCTGACCTCAAATTAGACATCTAAATTGTTAGGTTGAAAGGAAACTGTCTCCCTTCTGTATACCCATTTAATGAAATTAATTACACAACCCATACTTGTGAGAGATGGTTGAACTTTGTTTTAACGTAATTTCTAAATAGCATAGATTTCTTGTCATTTTTTCCCAGGCAAGAAGAATTGATTAGTTAGAATTCACCAGGATTTAAAGATGATTTAGACTTTATTTCTACTCTCTCTCCCATTTCCTCTCAATCTTTAACAATGATCTTTCTGTTGTAAATCTAAATTATTTTGTGCTTTAGAATGTTTCCTCTAACACGGTGTTAGCTAAAAATTTTAAAGAGTTAAGACATCACAATCCCACCTCACTAAAAGTCCGCTGGCTTCCATTTTCCAGGCTTCGTTTATGCCCTGAATTTGCATGAATTCATTTTACATAGTCGTAATCCCAGCATGGTTTGGGTTTTTTATTTCTCTCATTGAAGTATAGTTGATTTACAATATTGTGTCAGTGTCAGGTATACAGCATAGTGATTCAGAGTATTTGCAGATTATATTCCATTGTATTTTATGATAAGATACGGGGTATAATTCCCTGTGCTATACACTATATCCTTGTTGCTTATCTGTTTCATATATCGTAGTTTGTGTCTATTAATCGCATACTCCTAATTTGTCCCTCCCTATCCCTCTCCCCTTTGTTTACCAGAAGTTTGTTTTCTATATCTGTGAATCTGTTTCTGTTTTGCATATCCATTCATTTATATTATATTTTATATTCCACATACAAATGATATTGTACAGATTTGTCTTTCTCTGTCTGACTTACTTCACTTAGCATAATAACCTCTGAGTCCATCCATGTTGTTGGAAATAGCAGAATTTCATTTTGTGTGTGTGTGTGGCTGAGTAGTATCTCATTGTATGTATATATATATGTGAATGTATATGTATATGTACTGTATATATCAGAGAAGGCGATGGCACCCCACTCCAGTACTCTTGCCTAGAAAATCCCATGGATGGAGGAGCCTGGTGGGCTGCAGTCCATGGGTCGTGAAGAGTCGGACACGACTGAGTAACTTCATTTTCACTTTTCACTTTCATGCATTGGAGAAGGAAATGGCAACCCACTCCAGTGTTTTTGCCTGGAGAATCCCAGGGACGGGGGAGCCTGTTGGGCTGCCATCTATGGGGTTGCACAGAGTCGGACACGACTGAAACGACTTAGCAGCAGCAATGTATATATACATACACACACACACCACACCTTCTTTATCCATTCATCTGTTGATGGACACTTTGGTTGCTTCCATACATTGGCAATTGTAAATAACGCTGCATGAACACTGGGGTGCAGGCATCTTTTCAAATTAGTGTTTTTGGTTTCTTTTGGATATATACCCAGAACAGGACAAGTTGAGTCATATGGTAGCTCTATTTTTAGTTTTTAAATAATTTTAAAGGAAACATAATTTTAAAGGAAACATAATTTTTTTCATAGTGGCTGCACCAATTTACATTCTCACCAACAGTGTAGAAGAGTTCCATTTTCTCCACGGCCTCTCCAACATTTGTTACTTATAGACTTTTTGATGATAACCATTCTGACTGATGTGAGATGATACTTTATTGTGGTTTTGATTTGCATTTCTCTTAAAATTAGTGGCTAAATATCTTTCCATATGCTTGTTAGCCATCTCTATGTTTTCAAGGCAAATTGGAAGTGGTCAAACAAGAGATGGCAAGAGTGAATGTTGACATTCTAGGAATTAGCGAACTAAAATGGTCTGGAATGGGTGAATTTAACTCGGATGACCATTATATCTACTACTGTGGGCAGGAATCCCTCAGAAGAAATGGAGTGGCCATCATGGTCAACAAAAGAGTCCGAAATGCAGTACTTGGATGCAATCTGAAAAACGATAGAATGATCTCTGTTCGTTTCCAAGGCAAACCATTCAATGTCACAGTAATCCAAGTCTATGCCCCAACCAGTAACGCCGAAGAAGCTGAAGTTGAAAGGTTCTATGAAGACCTACAAGACCTTTTAGAACTAACACCCAAAAAAGATGTCCTTTTCATTATAGGGGACTGGAATGCAAAAGTAGGAAGTCAAGAAACACCTGGAGTAACAGGCAAATTTGGCCTTGGAATACGGAATGAAGCAGGGCAAAGACTAACAGAGTTTTGCCAAGAAAATGCACTGGTCATAGCAAATACCCTCTTCCAACAACACAAGAGAAGACTCTATACATGGACATCACCAGATGGTCAACACCGAAATCAGATCGATTATATTCTTTGCAGCCAAAGATGGAGAAGCTCTATACAATCAGCAAAAACAAGACCAGGAGCTGACTGTGGCTCGGACCATGAACTCCTTATTGCCAAATTCAGACTGAAATTGAAGAAAGTAGGGAAAACTACTAGACCATTCAGGTATGACCTAAATCAAATCCCTTATGATTATACAGTGGAAGTGAGAAATAGATTTAAGGGCCTAGATCTGATAGATAGAGTGCCTGATGAACTATGGAATGAGGTTCATGACATTATACAGGAGACAGGGATCAAGACCATCCCCATGGAAAAGAAATGCAAAAAAGCAAAATGGCTGTCTGGGGAGGCCTTACAAATAGCTGTGAAAAGAAGAGAAGCGAAAAGCAAAGGAGAAAAGGAAAGATATAAACATTTAAATGCAGAGTTCCAAAGAATAGCAAGAAGAGATAAGAAAGCCTTCTTCAGTGATCAATGCAAAGAAATAGAGGAAAACAACAGAATGGGAAAGACTAGGGATCTCTTCAAGAAAATCAGAGATACCAAAGGAACATTTCATGCAAAGATGGGCACAATAAAGGACAGAGATGGTGTGGACCTAACAGAAGCAGAAGATATTAAGAAGAGGTGGCAAGAATACACAGAAGAACTGTACAAAAAAGAGCTTCAAGACCCAGATAATCATGATGATGTGATCACTGACCTAGAGCCAGACATCTTGGAATGTGAAGTCAAATGGGCCTTAGAAAGCATCACTACGAACAAAGCTAGTGGAGGTGATGGAATTCCAGTGGAGCTATTCCAAGTCCTGAATGATGATGCTGTGAAAGTGCTACACTCAATATGCCAGCAAATTTGGAAAACTCAGCAGTGGCCACAAGATTGGAAAAGGTCAGTTTTCATCCCAATCCCAAAGAAAGGCAATGCCAAGGAGTGCTCAAACTACCGAACAATTGCACTCATCTCACACGCTAGTAAAGTAATGCTCAAAATTCTCCAAGCCAGGCTTCAGCAATATGTGAACCGTGAACTTCCTGATGTTCAAGCTGGTTTTAGAAAAGGCAGAGGAACCAGAGATCAAATTGCCAACATCCGCTGGATCATGGAAAAAGCAAGAGAATTCCAGAAAAACATCTATTTCTGCTTCATTGACTATGCCAAAGCCTTTGACTGTGTGGATCACAATAAACTATGGAAAATTCTGAAAGAGATGGGAATACCAGACCACCTGATCTGCCTCTTAAGAAATCTGTATGCAGGTCAGGAAGCAACAGTTAGAACTGGTCATGGAACAACAGACTGGTTCCAAATAGGAAAAGGAGTACGTCAAGGCTGCATATTGTCACCATGTTTATTTAACTTATATGCAGAGTACATCATGAGAAATGCTGGACTGGAAGAAACACAAGTTGGAATCAAGATTGCTGGGAGAAATATCAATAACCTCAGATATGCAGATGACACGACTCTTATGGCAGAAAGTGAAGAGGGGCTAAAAAGCCTCTTGATGAAAGTGAAAGTGGAGAGTGAAAAGGTTGGCTTAAAGCTCAACATTCAGAAAACGAAGATCATGGCATCTGGTCCCATCACTGCATGGGAAATAGATGGGGAAACAGTGGAAACAGTGTCAGACTTTATTTTTCTGGGCTCCAAAATCACTGCAGATGGTGACTGCAGCCATGAAATTAAAAGACGCTTGCTCCTTGGAAGGAAAGTTATGACCAACCTAGATAGCATATTCAAAAGCAGAGACATTACTTTACCAACAAAGGTTCGCCTAGTCAAGGCTATGGTCTTTCCTGTGGTCATGTATGGATGTGAGAGCTGGACTGTGAAGAAGGCTGAGTGCCGAAGAATTGATGCTTTTGAACTGTGGTGTTGGAGAAGACTCTTGAGAGTCCCTTGGACTGCAAGAAGATCCAACCAGTCCATTCTGAAGGAGATCAATCCTGGAATTTCTTTAGAAGGAATGATGCTAAAGCTGAAACTCCAGTATTTTGGCCACCTCATGCGTAGAGTTGACTCATTGGAGAAGACTCTGATGCTGGGAGGGATTGAGGGCAGGAGGAGAAGGGGACGACAGAGGATGAGATGGCTGGATGGCATCACTGACTCGATGGATGCGAGTCTGAGTGACCTCCGGGAGCTGGTGATGGACAGGGAGGCCTGGTGTGCTGAGGTTCATGGGGTCGCAAAGAGTCGGACACGACTGAGCGACTGATCTGATCTGATGTTTTCTTTGAAAAAGCATCTATTCTAGTCTTATGCCCATGTTTTGATGGGATTGTTTGTTTTTGAAATTGAGTTATATGAGCTGTTTGTATATTTTGGATATTAACCCTTGGTCAGTCACATGATTTGCAAGTATTCTCTCCAATTTCATAGGTTGTCTTTTCATTTTGTTGATGGTTTCCTTTGCTGTGCAAAAGCTTTTAGGTTTGGTTAGGTCCAATTTGTTTTTTGCTCTTATTTCTTTTGCCTTAGGAGACTGATCCAAGAAAATAGTGCTATGATTTATGTCAAAGACTATTCCACCTATGTTCTCTTTTAGGAGCTTTATGGTTTCAGATAGAGTCACAAAGGTGGCTCAGACGGTAAAGCGTCTGCCTGCAATGTGGGAGACCTGGGTTCTATTTTGGGGGGTATTAAGTTTAGGTCTTGAAACCATTTGAGTTTTTTTTTGTATATGGTGCGAGGATGTGTTCTAATTTCATTGATTTACATGTAGCTATACAGTTTCCCTAGCACTACTTGTTGAAGAGACGTCTTTTTTCCATTGTATACTCTTGCCTCATTTGTCATAGATTCAGTTCAGTTCAGTCACTCAGTCATGTCTGAGTTGTCTGTAAGTGCATTGATTTATTTCTGGATTCTCTAGTCTGTTCCATTGATCTATGTGTCTGGTTTTGAGCCAGTACCATGCTGCTTTGATTACTACAGCCTTGTAGAATAGTCTGAAGTCTATGAGGTTTATACCTCTCTCTTTGTTCTTTTTTCTCAGGATTACTTTGGCAATTTGAGGTCTTCTGTGGTTCCATATAAATTTTATGATTATTTGTTCTAATTGTTTGAAAAATGTCCTGGGTATTTTGATAAGGATTGCATTAAATCTTTAGATTGCTTTGGGTAGTATGGCCATGTTAATAATATTAGTTGTTCCAAATGGATTGGGCTTTTAAAATCTCTACCATTTTATCTGCCATTTCTATCCCCCAACCACCACCCCCCATGCCGTATCCTCTTCATTAATATCCTACTCAAGCACTGGAAAAGGAAAAATTTCAAACTACTATTTTAATTATTTGATTAAAGGTAATTGCCCATGCTTATAAAAAGAGTTATTTAGATTGATGTTGGAGATAATTGTGAAAATAAAGTGAGTAGATTATCTATGGGTTTCATGTATCTTACATGTAAAGTGAAAAGAATCAGTTATGTAGAACAATCTTATAATGAAGCTATTTCAAAGATTGGTTGTCTTTTGGGTTGGACTGTTTCCTGTGGACAGAGGTCATAAAAATCTTGCACTGTAACTCAGGAAATCTGTATCATAAATCATCCTGGAGCTCAAATATCAGCATTTTAAAGAGGATTCTGGTGCTGTGCTGCACAGGTTGTGAGAAACTTAACTAAGATACTCAAGTATTGTTATATAGCAGATAACACTTTGCAATATCCAGTAAGGCTTTCTCCCCAAGCTTTCTTGTAACTATTTCACTCCCTCTTCCTTTCAGACAGCAAGCGACTCTGCATGCTCACTGTGTTTAGCAAGAGAGTGTATAAAGGCAAGAACAAAGAAATCATCGTTTACCTTTGAGTTCCGATTTAGATCCTTAAAACTAAGAAAAGAAATGAAACTAATTTTGGAAGTAAATTGTCCAGTGCAGGAGCCAGACGGGTTGAGAGAGGCAAGTCTGATTGTGATGTCTGAAAGGGCTCAATGTGAAGAACATGAAGCCACAACACCCAGAGAGGAGAAGCTTACATGAACACATAAGGGCAGCTTACCTATCTTTCAAAAGTGAATTTTGTGCAGGTGATGGGAAAGAAGATTCTAGAAGAACTTATCCAGGACTTGGGTTTCATTCAGCCTGGCTAAACCATGTGTGACAGAGTGCAGATTGTTAAATGAAAGCTAGCATTTGGCGGGCTCCTGGACAGAGGAGCCTGGCAGGCTACAGTCCATGGGGTTGCAAAGAGTCGGACACGACTGTGCACTTGTGCATGGACAGAAGGGGCTGTGCACGGGCCTAGGGGTGTGGCTGAGGAGAGGGCAAACCTCACAGAGAAGTGCTGCATCCAAGACTGTTCCTGAGCAGACTGAGATGCTGCAGGTGGGGCGTGGGGCTTCAGCTAGATCTTGTCTTAGACTAGATTAGGGCATTCCCAGCCTGCCTCCTGGGGTTTCCCAACTGGCACTAGTGGTACAGAATCTCCCTGCCATTGCAGGAGACGCAAGAGATGCAGGTTCAATCCCTGGGTCGGGAAGATCCCCTGGAGAAGGAAATGGTAACCCACTCTAGAATTCTTGCCTGTAAAAATCTCATGGATAGAGGAGCCTAAAGGGCTACAGTCCATGGGGTCGCAAACATCCGTACATGGCTGAGCACAGATTATTGTCCTGTATTTGAACCTGCCTCTTTAGCACAGTAGGCAACACACCAGTGTCATAGGTTAGGGCATACTATCAGATCCAATGTACTCCTGCATGGTTCAGGAAACACCATCAAGAGTCTCTGACCCTCAATGAGGAAGTGGGAGTGACTACCTGGGCCCCTGAAGGAGGAAGAGGCACAGTGTAGACCAACTCAGAATTACTGGGGTTAGTTCATCAGCCAGGGAGGCAATAAAAATAAAGGGGATCACCCAGGACCATGTGGGCCTCAGGGAGGGTGAACATTTCACAGGCCAGAGCTCCTCATTGATCCACATTCCTCTCCATGAGGGACTATATATCCCTCTGGGAGAAAGGAAGGAGAACAAGGGAGGAAGAATTCCATATCTGATGTGTATTTATCCAAGAGAAACTGAGTTGAAACCGAAGATGACAGATGAGTTAGAAAAACATCTTTGCAAATCAGAGTCCTAAGACTCTGAAGTTCATACTATCTATACAAGGATGAACGTGCAAAGAGACCTTGGAAAAATTCAAATAATTAGACCGTAGAAAAACCAGAATGGGCAGTTGGGTTGACCATGGGAGCTTCACACTGGTATTTGGCCATTAATGTGATTCAGCTTCTTGCTCTTCATGTGTTTGCTCCCTTGTCCCTTCTCTCCTCTTCTAGCTGATTCTTTCTGTGTTTGCAGACCAGTTTGCCTAGAGAATGAATCACACTGGCTCAGCTCATCTGTTCACACCAAGCCTCACCATAGTCAGGCAGCCCGAAGTCTCCCCTGTGTCAGTCTCATCACATGACACATACACCCAACCTCCCCACACTCCCCAACCCCCATGCAGGTACACGTGTACATGTGAAGACCAGCTAAAGTTGAGCAAGGCAAACTTGATGGATGATATTCCCAGTATCTACAGTTAAAACATGGAAGAAAAATATGGAGAAGGCAATGGCACCCCACTCCAGTACTCTTGACTGGAAAATTCCATGGGCGGAGGAGCCTGGTGGGCTGCAGTCCATGGGGTTGCAAACAGTCGGATACGACTGAGTGACTTCACTTTCACTTTCATGCATTGGAGAAGGAAATGGCAACCCACTCCAGTGTTCTTGCCTGGAGAATCCCAGGGACGGGGGGAGCCTGTCTGTGGGGTTGCACAGAGTCGGACACGACTGAAGTGACTTAGCAGCAGCAACAGTTAAAACATGGAAGAAAAATATTCATTACACAAGTCACTGGGACCTAGATTTTTTCTGTTCGTGAACTTGAACTTAAATGAGGAAGTATGTGTGAGTGCTTCATACATGTCCTGGAGCCCTCAGTGTTGACTCTCATTATCAACAAAATTAGCTCAGAACAAAACCTTGGTTTTTAAGTCTCTTTGAAATTCTGTTTTTTTTTTTGTCTTCCTCGGGAATTCGCTAATCATTCTCTGCAGTTATTCCACACATATAAATCCTACTTCTCTACCAAGACAAAAAATCCTTTAGGATTTTTTCCTATTTTTCTTTTGGATCCTCCACAGACTCTAGGGAAGTGTTAAGTACATAAAAACTGCTTCAATGATAGAATATTTTCAGTTATTCATTTGCTTTGCTAGGTATTAATTAAATCCAACTGAAAGTTTATTGAATTGGATTTATTGAATTGAACTGAGATTTCCTGTTAATAAGACAGTAATCACTTGAATTTTACTGATGAACACCTCCAGAGCACTGAAATACAGTTTGTAGTCTCTCAGACATGCCAGCCTCTTTCAAGCCTGCCTGAAGTTTCTCATGCTATTAACCTGGAAAGCGTATTTTCATTCTCTCAAAGTGTTGTGCAAAGTCTACCTTCTTTATGATGTATTTTTTCAAAACCACCCTAAGATGTAATGGACCAATCCCTTCTTCTGGCTTCTCTAAACTTTGTGACTATTTTAGTAGTTTATTTTTTATGAATTATATGACCACCTCTTCATCAGAGTGTAAACTCCATGAATTCAAGAACTATGTTTTATTAATCTTTGAACTTCCAACATCTCCTGTGATTCTCTGGGGGCCATGATCACTTCTTCGTGTACACTGAATGTCGAATGGCTACTGGACACCTACCAAGTGGTCTTACAGCCAATGTAATGGGAAAGCACATTTACGTAGCTTGTCAAAGGGTAAGAGAGCTCGGCAGAGAACAGAGTGTCACAATGTGACGGCCCCCTTTCCATGCTGCAACCATTCTGACATGGAGAATAAAAAAAGATGCAACAGCAGAAAGTACCAAATGCTTTCAGACCTACTTTATGAATCTAAAAGATAAACCACTCATTTTTTAAACTTTTCTTCTGGCAGACGTCAGACCTATATAAAAAGCCAGGATAGTTTAGCAGAATCTCTAACTTCAAGAATTGGCAATGTATGGCAAATCTTATACCATTTACGCCCTGGTCTACTTTCTGTCTCTACTGGATTTTAGGGCTAAATCTAGACATTAAATCATTACTTCCGTGAACATTACCAGATATATCTCTCAAACATAATTATGTATTAGATATAACCATAATGTCACTAACACTAAAAGATAATACTACTTTCATAGTATCATCAAATATCCAGTCAGTGTTCAAACGAGATCCATACTTTATATTTGGTTGATGTTTTTCTTCTCTCTTTTAAACTATAGGCTCTCCCTCACCACCCCTCCTTTCCCCTTTGTAATTTATTGATTGAAACAGCTAGATCATGTGTCTCAATAGAGTTTCCAACATTCTGGATTTGGTGATTGAATCCTCACGTTGTGTGAATCGTGTTCTTCTATTTCCCGTACTTCTTGTAAACTAGTAGTTACATTTTCAGCCTGTCCAACAAAATTTTCTATGATGATTGAAATGTTCTATATCTGCATTCTGTATCTGCATCTCATCGGTATCTGCACTAATGTGACCTGGAGAATCCCAGGGACAGAGGAGCCTGGTGGGCTGCCATCTATGGGGTCGCATAGAGTCAGGACACGACTGAAGCGTGCAGCAGCAGTTTATCAATAATACTTCATAATGATGAGTTTCCACTAGGGGGCGAAAAATGTCTGTTTGTTTCTATAATGTCAGCAGCCCACTGAGAAGGTAATCTATATCCACAAATTCATTAGAGGGTGGTAAAATGATCGTATTCTATTTCTATCATTCCTTCTTCATTTACTAGCCTAAACCTATCAAGCAAAGGTTTCTCTCATCAACAGTTTGATTGTCCTGAGGTATAATTAATACAGGGAAGTCAGAATAAAAGCTGGATTTTTTTTTTTTTTTTTCAGAAAAATGACTAGCGTTCTCCAAAGATGAAACTTATTGGTTTTAGCGTGCTTCGTTTCATTGCAGTTATTCATCTTGATGCTTGAATTGTCTCTATTGTAACCTGCAGGAGTCTCTTATTGGCTTTTGAATCCTTTTGTCATGACACCAGTAGTTTCTCATAGTGTCCTGATTTTCTAACAAAATATCCCAAGCTTGTCACAATCATTCCTGCCCCAATTAATTAGCTATTTCCCCAAGAGACCTTAGTTGCTTTTGGTTGGAAGTTGTATTTAGAGACTGCAGTCTGGATGCCAGAATAGATCAGTGAACTGGGTTCATCATTATTCCTAGGCCTTTCCAGTAGATGGAACTAGGAAATATTTTTTAATAGAAAATGCGTCATGCATTTATACTTCTAATTCAAATTTAGGATTGCATATTTTTTACTTCTCATATTTTATAATTCTTTTGTGTTGAAAATCTTGGCTTCTAAAGAACACAATTACTTATTTGTTTTATCTTATTACACATATAATAGCTTAGAATAGCTGTATCAATATTATCTTTAACAGTATGACTGCTGGAAAAATTCAAGTTTGTTTATTTTTACAGTTCTTTTGTATTAGGGTACATTTCAGTCAAATTATTGTTTTAAAAATACTTTAAAATAGTTCTCTGTGTAGTTAAGCCACCCACTCAATCCACATTGGGTTTATTAACTTCATTTATTTTCATAGTTATTTTAATCATGTAAAACATTTACATAATTCCAAAGTCAAATATCTAAGTAACTTTAGAAATGTCTGGCTTCTATTATGATTCCCTCCTTTCATCTCTTCCATCTCTCTGGGACATTTTTTAAAATTAGATTTTGGTTTGTCTTCCACTTAAACTGATAAATCTGAAACTTAAAAAAATTACCATGTACCTTGAGTCACAAGCATTCCCATTTTATTTTGGCAGGACTTGTCCCATTCTTCCTTTTTTGCATTTGATTCGCCCAAAGTGAGGATGATGGCAGTAACAACCCAGTGACAGTTTCCATGAGTACGGTTCTGGTCAGCAGCCAAAAATGCCAAGAGGTTTCAAACTTCTTTTTATGTTTGTTACAGTCACAGGCAGATCTGAAATCATTTCATACTCTCTGCTGATATATCATTTGTTCTTCGAGACTCAAGATGGTCTTGAGTAGTGAAACAGGAGCAGTAGTGAAACAGGAGCATCAAAACTCATATGCCTTCAGTGAGGAAGAACCATGCATTTGCTAAATCCTGGAAAAAGAGCATTGGGGGAAATAATTTAGTCCATTACGCTAGGCCTGCAATTAATGCATTTTAGGTAACTATTATCATGATCAACACCAAAAATACACCTGTGATAGAGCTTTATGTGTGGGGGCCATGAAAATGCACCTTGTAGGACTGTAACTGCAGGGAGTATAACTGACGGGGGGCAGGGGACAGGCAGCAACCGATATGCTCTGAAATCCATTGCAGTGTTTTCAAAAAAATAACATCTTCACTGAGATGGAATTTACATACCATAAAACTCATGCTTTTAAAGTATACAATTTTTTAAAATAGTAAAAATAATTTAAAACCCACCAGTTTTTTATTATGTGCATAAAGATGTAGAACCATCACCATTATCTGATTCAATAACATTTTAATTACTCCAAAAGGAAGACATGTCCCTATCAGCAGTCACTCTTCATTCTTCACTCCCTCCAGCTATGGCAAGCACTAATGTGCTCTTTGTCTCCGTGGATTTGCCTGGTCTTAACAAGACTCCAGCCCCTGGAACCACTGTTCTACTTTCTGTCTCCGTGATTTTGACTACTCTAAGTGCCTCATATAACTATAATCATACATTATTTGTCTTTTCATGACTGG
The DNA here is from genome assembly GCA_935064755.1 of Tragelaphus eurycerus. Classification (NCBI taxonomy): domain Eukaryota; kingdom Metazoa; phylum Chordata; class Mammalia; order Artiodactyla; family Bovidae; genus Tragelaphus; species Tragelaphus eurycerus. Next base: position 2,858,772 of record CAKXYN010000060.1, read on the forward strand.
CTTATTTCATTTAGCATGATGTCCTCCAGGTTCCTCTTCTGTAGCATATGACAGAATCTCCTTCTTTTTAAAAGTGAATAATAATTATTCCACTCTATGTATGTGGAAACAGTGTCAGACTTTATTTTGGGGGGGCTCCAAAATCACTGCAGATGGTGACTGCAGCCATGACATTAAAAGATGCTTACTCCTTGGAAGGAAAGTTATGACCAACCTAGATAGCATATTCAAAAGCAGAGACATTGCTTTGCCAACAAAGGTCCGCCTAGTCAAGGCTATGGTTTTTCCAGTGGTCACGTACGGATGTGAGAGTTGGACTGTGAAGAAAGGTGAGCGCCGAAGAATTGATGCTTTTGAACTGTGGTGCTGGAGAAGACTCTTGAGAGTCCCTTGGACTGCAAGGAGATCCAACCAGTCCATTCTGAAGGAGATCAGCCCTGGGATTTCTTTGGAAGGAATGATGCTAAAGCTGAAACTCCAGTACTTGGGCCACCTCATGCGAAGAGTTGACTCATTGGATAAGACCTTGATGCTGGGAGGGATTAGGGGCAGGAGGAGAAGGGGACGACAGAGGATGAGATGGCTGGATGGCATCATCAACTCAATGGGCATGAGTTTGAGTGAACTCCGGGAGTTGGTGATGGACAGGGAGGCCTGGCATTCTGCGATTCATCACAAAGAGTCAGACATGACTGAGCGACTGAACTGACTGATGTATGAATACACACAAACACACACACACACTTGTCCCTCTGTTTCTATGGGGCATTGGTTCAAGGACAGCTTCCCACATTCTATGGATGTTCAAGTCCCCTTAGTATATGATCAGAAGTTGACTGAATCCATGGACATGAAATCCATGGATACAGAAGATTAATTGTATATTGACTGAAAAAACTCCACATATGGGTAGACTCGCACATTTCACACCTGCGTTGTTCAACAGTCAGCTATACATGTGTATATATGTATGTATGTGTATTCATCACTGAGGATAAAAAAGCAAGGTCATGGGATCACATGTTGGGTCACAGTATGGCGTGGAGGAAGAGTTGTTCCTCTATATAAAGGAAAGGGTTCAGGGTAGATAAAACCACATATATCACCACCATGGATATCTGAAAAGTCTCAAAATTAGGAAGGACAGATGGGCCTCATGCAAAAGAAGAACCAGGAATCCAAAAAGAATCGGGAACTAAACAAGCTGTGTTCTTCACGGAGCCCCATGGCCTCTTGTCTCTGCTTTGTGTGTCTCTGTTTCATCCACTGCTCATTCTGCAGTGTCGCTTTCTCTGCTTTTCTGTGGGGACTACAGGTGGCTGTCCCACAGCTTCTGTGTCCAAATGAAACACTTTATTGTGTTGAAGAATACTGAAGGACAGTGGTCTTTTGCCTTTCCTTGTAAATTTTATATTACTAATTATAATTATGATGCTTTACTCATATCTTGGGCTTCCCTGGTGGCTTCCCTCATAAAGAATCTCCCAGCCAATGCAGAAGACGTGGGTTTGATCCCTGGGTCAGGAAGATTCCCTGGAGAAATAAAGGGCAACCCACTCCAGTATTCTTGCCTAGGACATCCCATGGACAGAGGGGCCTGGCGGGATACAGTCCATGGGGTTGCAAAAGAGTCAGACACAACTTAGTGACTAAACAGCTACAAATATCTTAGCCAAATAAGCTATGTGTATTATTTTTAAAGGTTCAAGAATATGTAACGTTTGGATCTGGAATAGATCTAAAGCAAAACATGGCCTCTACTGAGAGTCTGTATTTATCATTCCAGTTAAAATGTTTAGTAAGTGAAGAATATTAAAACAAACAAACAAACAAAAAACCCAGAGACTGATGATCATCTATTAGTATCTGGTGAAAATTTCTAGAATTATATTTTGGACCAAATGTCATCCTCTACTTCCGTAATTATGTATAAAAAGCAATGGAGTCAGACAGTAAAGATAAGGCTAAAGAGCCTTCTATAGCTTCCCACTTTTTGGAAGGCTATAATTCTCAGGGATGGGGTCCATGTATTGAACAGATACCCACAAACTATCTACTACACTGTAGGAAACCAACAGTTTCTGCTCAAGTGTGGCACAGACAACTAGCTACCCATTAAAAGTCATGGTCCCATTTTCATAGAGTAGCATTTGCACTGAGGATCAGCTGCTCAACACTAAATTTCCCAATACTTCTTGCATCTCAGTGGGACCATATGATGAAAGCTCACCAATGGAATGTGGGCAGAAATGATGTATACCCTCCAGGCCTGGCCACCCCCACACCTCCCCAGCCCCCACTTCATATATACTTCATGTCTGCTCTCCTACCAGCTGGAAGCAGAAGACTCCAAAAGTCTAGAGAGAGATGGGTGATCTTTTATGTGAGGGCCAGCCAGGCAGTAAATATCTTGTTTTGAGAGTCATACAGTCTCTGTTAAAAGTGTTCAACTCTGGAATATACACAAATATTGAATCATTATGTTGTACATCTGAAGCAAATATAATGTCATATGTCAATTATACCTCATTAAAAAATAATTGATATTAAGTAAAATTAGAAACAAAACAAGGAAAAGGAAACTCCTCATCTCATTGTAGTGCAAATGCAGCCGTAGACAATACAACCAATGTGTGGCTGGATTTGGTTGTCAGGTCACATTTTAGGATAGCCTTTGTCCTGTGATTTTGGCTCCACAAATGAACTCTGGGCTCAGTTTCTTCACCTGGGAAATGAATAAGTTAAACTTGATCTCAAAATCTCTGATAACTCCATGATTCTACAACTTCAGTGCATCAGCTATTATTTCCACTCAACTTCTAGCCAGGATGTAGTGTGTGTGTGTATTTGTGCATTTTAAGAGATACATAAAATACAGATAACCTTCTTCACAGTATCTTGTAGAAGTCAGAGAAAATTAGCTCAAAAATATATAGCAATTAACTTTTTTTCCCCAAGTTGGAGGGAAAGTAAAGGAGAAAATTGTCAAGAGAAGAATAAAAGCATTAGATACTTCCACAGTTTATAGAATTTAACAGATTAAATACAACAAGCAAGTTAGTGAATGAGTTCCAAGTGTACATTCTCATTGAACCAGACCACAGGGTGTTGGAACTTGATCACAGCCATCACACAAGAGGAAAATTGAAAGTCTTTCTTTGGGAACTTCACAGCATCATTTATTAAATAATCACCCTGGGAGCTAAAGAATTGTTTAGCTCAACAGCAGTGAGACACATCAAGAAGAGACGAATGACGACATGAGTCTTCCCAACAATTGAGCAGTTTGCTCAGTGGAGGAAAGTTAATGTGTTAAAAAACAAACATCAGCTATAATGATAGTAATAATGACAAGTGAGATTTATATTTGTGTTCAGGAAGCAACCTACTTTCAAAAAGCTCTAAGCACATTAACCCTCTCAACCCCACATTGGTGGAAGCCTAGCAAGTACTATGCTAGTATTCTCATTAAACTGATGAAAACCCTGTAAAGGCACTTATTCACATTTATATCTGTCCAAGTTTCACTATGCCCAGTAAGACATCGGAAGACATATTTTGTTGAAAATTGTATAGAAGTTATTCCACACCCAAAACAACGGTAGTAATTGATTCAGTATGACTAGTAATATAATAACAATAAAACTCACTTTTCAAGCGTAAGTTTTCATGTTATTTTAACCTTCACAACAATGCAGTGAGGCTGCATGCATAATGTGAGTCCCATGTGATAGCTGAGGAAGTTGAGGCACAGGGAGATTCAGTGGCATGCCCACCCTCGCCACCTGGCTAGCAGCAAACCAAACACCAGAATCCGGGTCTCCTGACTCAGAAAATAATTCCATGTGCCATTACTCATCATTCACAAGCAGAAGCCAGATAGGACCAGTAATGTGTTTTCAGGACTGGCACCATAAGTTGTACCTTCTAAAGCCCATGTTTCCTTATCATGACATTCGAAGAAGAGTGACCTCGGGTAACAGTGGTACTTACCATTCATAGAAAGCAAGGCTGGGGGTGTAACAAGAACCGGAATGACTGAGGAGGTAAGAGGGTGCCCCTACTCATGTTTTCCTCCAGCTCTGCCCAAGAACAGCCAAGCAATCTTTCAGTCCAACTCTGCAGCCACTAATCTCAATATAGACAAGAAACACAGGCTAGTTGCTCACCTTGAATGCTCTTCTCCCAGCCTTCAGCTGTCATTTCCATTACTGCTTCCTTAGGGAAGCTTTCTCTGACCTCTGGTCCTTTGTGATATGCTCTCCTTTCTCCTTCAGCACACTTAAGATGGCTAGCAATTATATATTATTGTCATATATTATCATGTATATGTCATGTATGTCAATTATATGATTATTGTCACTCTTCCCCACTAAAGGGGAGTAGAAATCATGTCTGTTTTTTGTTCTTCACCATATTTCTAGCACCTATCTGGCCATATAGCAGGTACTCACCTACTATCTGTTTGAATAAATCTGTGGATGGATGAGTGGGTGTGTGGATGGATGGATGGAAGGGTGAGAGGACAAATAAGGGAATGAATGAAAGCGGGGATGGATGGAAATTAAAGTCCAGGATCAGAGTGGCCAGGTAAAAGGCAGGAAGCCCATTTAAATTTGAATTCAAATGAATAATGAAAACTTTTCAGTATAAGTAGAAAGGGAAGTCATTCAATTGTGTCCAACTTTTTGCGACCCTATGGACACCAGGCTCCTCTGTCCATGGGATTTTCTAGGCAAGAATACTGGAGTGGGTTGCCATTTCCTTCTCCAGGGAATCTTCCTGACCCAAGGATCCAACCCAGGTCTCCTGTATTGTATAGAGACGCTTTACCATCTGAGCCACCAGGGAAGTCCCCTGTATAAGAATGTCCTACACAATATTCAGTTCATACCTAGACTAAAAAAATCACTCATTGTTTATCTGGAATTAAAATGTATTTATTTTTATTTGCTAAATGTAAATGTTGAAGCTGAAAGAAACCTTTGAGATGAAAGTTCAAATCATTCATTTTAAAGGAAAAAGAAATTGGGACCAAGACATATGAGTTTCAAGGGTATTTTCCTTAATGGTAATTGTAAACATGACCTTAAAGTCTTTAAATTGTGTATTTCCTTTCCAGCTCTTCTAATTCCTTTAGGGCAGAGTCAAGAGATAAAGAGAGAGATAAGACACTGAGACTCTAACAGTGCCTGAAGCAGTGCTTGAAATTTCAGTAAGATCAGATCAGATCAGTCGCTCAGTCGTGTCCGACCTTGCGACCCCATGAACCGCAGCACGCCAGGCCTCCTGTCCATCACCAGGTCCCGGAGGTCACCAGACCGCATCCATCGAGTCAGTGATGCCATCCAGCCATCTCATCCCTGTCGTCCCCTCTCCTCCGCCCTCATCCCTCCCAGCATCAGAGTCTCCCAATGAGTCAACTCTTGCATGAGGTGGCCAAAAACTGGAGTTCAGCAGCATCATTCCTTTCAAAGAAATCCCAGGATTGATCTCCTTCAGAATGGACTGGTTGGATCTCTGCAGTCCAAGGGACTCTCAGAGTCTCTCCAACACCACAGTTCAAAGCATCCGGCCAGCCCTCACAGTCCAGCCCACATCCATACATGACCACAGGAAAGACCATAGCCTTGACTAGGCGAACCTTGTTGGCAGAGTAATGTCTCTGCTTTGAATATGCTATCTAGGTTGGTCATAATTTCAGTAAGAGCAGCCAGTAAAGAAGATCAGATCAGATCAGATCAGTCGCTCAGTCGTGTCCGACTCTTTGCGACCCCATGAACTGCAAGCCCCCCAGGCCTCCCTGTCCATCACCAACTCCCGGAGGTCACTCAGACTCACATCCATCGAGTCAGTGATGCCATCCAGCCATCTCATCCTCTGTCATCCCCTTCTCCTCTTGCCCTCAATCCCTCCCAGCATCAGAGTCTTCTCCAATGAGTCAACTCTTCGCATGAGGTGGCCAAAGTACTGGAGTTTCAGCTTTAGCATCATTCCTTCCAAAGAAATCCCAGGGCTGATCTCCTTCAGAATGGACTGGTTGGATCTTCTTGCAGTCCAAGGGACTCTCAAGAGTCTTCTCCAACACCACAGTTCAAAAGCATCAATTCTTCCGGCACTCAGCCTTCTTCACAGTCCAGCTCTCACATCCATACATGACCACAGGAAAGACCATAGCCTTGACTAGATGGACCTTTGTTGGTAAAGTAATGTCTCTGCTTTTGAATATGCTATCTAGGTTGGTCATAACTTTCCTTCCAAGGAGTAAGCGTCTTTTAATTTCATGGCTGCAGTCACCATCTGCAGTGATTTTGGAGCCCAGGAAAATCAAGTCTGACACTGTGTCCACTGTTTCCCCATCTATTTCCCATGTAATGATGGGACCAAATGCCATGATCTTCGTTTTCTGAATGTTGAGCTTTAAGCCAACCTTTTCACTCTCCACTTTCACTTTCATCAAGAGGCTTTTGAGCTCCTCTTCACTTTCTGCCATAAGGGTGGTGTAATCTGTGTATCTGAGGTTATTGATATTTCTCCCGGCAATCTTGATTCCAACTTGTGTTTCTTCCAGTCCAGCATTTCTCATGATGTACTCTGCATATAAGTTAAATAAACAGGGTGACAATATACAGCCTTGACATACTCCTTTTCCTATTTGGAACCAGTCTGTTGTTCCATGTCCAGTTCTAACTGTTGCTTCCTGACCTGCACACAAATTTCTCAAGAGGCAGATCAGGTAGTCTGGTATTCCCATCTCTTTCAGAATTTTCCATAGTTTATTGTGATCCACACAGTCAAAGGCTTTGGCATAGTCAATAAAGCAGAAATAGATGTTTTTCTGGAACTCTCTTGCTTTTTCTCCACGGATGTTGGCAATTTGATCTCTGGTTCCTCTGCCTTTTCTAAAACCAGCTTGAACATCAGGAAGTTCACGGTTCACATATTGCTGAAGCTTGGCTTGGAGAATTTTGAGCATTACTTTACTAGCGTGTGAGATGAGTGCAATTGTGTGGTAGTTTGAGCATCCTTTGCCATTGCCTTTCTTTGGGATTGGGATGAAAACTGACCTTTTCCAGTCCTGTGGCCACTGCTGAGTTTTCCAAATTTGTTGGCATATTGAGTGCAGCACTTTCACAGCATCATCTTTCAGGATTTGGAATAGCCCGACTCCACTAGCTTTGTTTGTAGTGATGCTTTCTAAGGCCCACTTGACTTCACATTCCAGGATGTCTGGCTCTAGGTCAGTGATCACACCATCGTGATTATCTGGGTCATGAAGATCTTTTCTGTACAGTTCTTCTGTGTATTCTTGCCACCTCTTCTTAATATCTTCTGCTTCTGTTAGGTCCATACCATTTCTGTCCTTTATCGAGCCGATCTTTGCATGAAATGTTCCTTTGGTATCTCTGATTTTCTTGAAGAGATCCCTAGTCTTTCCCATTCTGTTGTTTTCCTCTATTTCTTTGCATTGATCGCTGAAGAAGGCTTTCTTATCTCTTCTTGCTATTCTTTGGAACTCTGCATTCAGATGCTTATATCTTTCCTTTTCTCCTTTGCTTTTCGCTTCTCTTCTTTTCACAGCTATTTGTAAGGCCTCCCCAGACAGCCATTTTGCTTTTTTACATTTCTTTTCCATGGGGATGGTAAAGAAGAGAAGGGAATGGCAAACCACTAGAGTATTCCTGCCTTGAGAACCCCATGAACAGTATGTAAAGGCACAATGATAGGACACTGAAAGATGAACTCCCTAGGTTAGTAGGTGCCCAATATGCTACTGGAGATCAGTGGAGAAATAACTCCAGAAAGAATGAAGAGATGGAGCCAAAGCAAAAACAACACCCAGTTGTGGATGTGACTGGTGATGGAATCAAGGTCCGATGCTATAAAGAGCAATATTGCATAGGAACCTGGAATGTTAGGTCCATGAATCAAGGCAAATTGGAAGTGGTCAAACAGGAGATGGCAAGAGTGAAATGTTGACATCTTAGGAATCAGCAAACTAAAATGGACTGGAATGAGTGAATTTAACTCAGATGACCATTATATCTACTACTGTTGGCAACAATCCCTTAGAAGAAATGGAGTAGCCCTCATAGTCAACAAAAGAATCTGAAATGCAGTACTTGGATGCAATCTCAAAAACGACAGAATGATCTAGGTTTGTTTCCAAGGCAAACCACTCAATATCACAGTAATTCAAGTCTATGCCCCAACCAGTAATGCTGAAAAACTGAAGTTGAACAGTTCTATGAAGACCTACAAGACCTTCTAGAATTAACACCCCAAAAAGATGTCCTTTTCATTATAGGGGACTGGAATGCAAAAGTAGGAAGTCGGGGAAGAAATACTTGGAGTAACAGGCAAATTTGGCCTTGGAATACGGAATGAAGCAGGGCAAAGGCTAATAGAGTTTTGCCAAGAGAATGCACTGGTCATAGCAAACACCCTCTTCCAACAACACAAGAGAAGACTCAACACATGGACGTTACCAGATGGTCAACACTGAAATCAGATTGATTATATTCTTTGCAGCCAAACATGGAGAAGCTCTATACAGTCAGCAAAAACAAGACTGGGAGCTGACTGTGGCTCAGATCATGAATCCCTTATTGCCAAATTCAGACTTAAGTTGAAGAAAGTAGGGAAAACCACTAGACCATTCAGGTATGACCTAAATCAAATCCCTTATGATTATACAGTGGGAGTGAGAAATAGATTTAAGGGACTAGATCTGATAGACAGAGTGCCTATCACGGAGGTTGGTGCCTATGGACGGAGGTTTGTGACATTGTACAGGAGACAGGGATCAGGACCATCCCCAAGAAAAAGAAATGCAAAAAAGCAAACTGGCTGTCTGAGGAGGACTTACAAATAGCTGTGAAAAGAAGAGAAGCCAAAAGCAAAGGAAAAAAAAGGAAAGATATATCCATTTAAATGTAGAGTTCCAAACAATAGTAAGGAGAGATAAGAAAGCCTTCCTCAGCGATCAATGCAAAGAAATAGAGGGAAACAATAGAATGGGAAAGACTAGAGATCTCTTCAAGAAAATTAGAGATACCAAGGGAACATTTCATGCAAAGATGGGCTCAATAAAGAACAGAAATGTATGGACCTAACAGAAGCAGAAGATATTAAGAAGAGGTGGCAAGAAAACACAGAACTGTACAAAACTTCATGACCCAGATAATCACAATGGTGTGATCACTCACCTAGAGCCAGACATTCTGGAATGTGAAGTCAAGTGGGCCTTAGGAAGCATCACTATGAACAAAGCTAGTGGAGGTGATGGAATTCCACTTGAGCTATATCAACTCCTAAAAGATCATGCTGTGAAAGTGCTTCACTCAATATGCCAGCAAATTTGGAAAACTCAGCAGTGGCCACAGGACTGGAAAAGGTCAGTTTTCATTCCAATCCCAAAGAAAGGCAATGCAAAGAATGCTCAAACTACCGCACAATTGCACTCATCTCACACGCTAGCAAGGTAATGCTCAAAATTCTCCAAGCCAGGTTTCAGCAATACGTGAACCGTGAACTTCCAGATGTTCAAGCTGGTTTTAGAAAAGGCAGAGGAACCAGAGATCAAATTGCCAACATCCGCTGGATCATTGAAAAAGCAAGAGTTCCAGAAAAACATCTATTTCTGCTTTATTGACTATAGCCAAAGCCTTTGACTGTGTAGATCACAATAAACTGTGGATAATTCTGAAAGAGATGGGAATACCAGGCCACCTGATCTGCCTCTTGAGAAATCTGTATGCAGGTCAGGAAGCAACAGTTAGAACTGGACATGGAACAACAGACTGGTTCCAAATAGGAAAAGGAGTGCGTCGAGGCTGTATATTGTCACCCTGCTTATTTAACTTCTATGCAGAGTACATCATGAGAAACGCTGGGCTGGAAGAAGCACAAGCTGGAGTCAAGATTGCCAGGAGAAATATCAATAACCTCAGATACACAGATGACACCACCCTTATGGCAGAAAGTAAAGAAGAACTAAAGAGCCTCTTGATGAAAGTGAAAGAGGAGAGTGAAAAAGTTGTCTTAAAGCTCAACATTCAGAAAACTAAGATCATGGCATCCGGTCCCATCACTTCATGGCAAATAGATGGAGAAACAGTGGAAACAGTGGCAGACTTTATTTTGGGGGCTCCAAAATGACTGCAGATGGTGACTCTAGCCATGAAATTAAAGGACATTCCTTGGAAGAAAATTTATGACCAACCCAGATAGCATATTAAAAAGCATAGACATTACTTTGCCAACAAAGGTCCATCTAGTCGAGGCTATGGTTTTTCCAGTAGTCATGTAAGGATGTGAGAGTTGGACTATAAAGAAATCTGATCACCGAAGAATTGATGCTTTTGAACTGTGGTGCTGGAGAAGACACTTGAGAGTCCCCTGGACTTCAAGGAGATCCAAGCAGTCTGTCCTAAAAGAAATCAGTCCTGAATGTTCATTGGAAGGACTGATGCTGAAGCAGAAACTCCAATACTTTGGCCACTTGATGTGAAGAGGTGACTCCTTGGAAAAGACCCTGATGCTGGGAGGGATTGGGGGCAGGAGGAGAAGGGGACGACAGAGGAGACGACAGAGGATGATATGGTTGGATGGCATCACCAACTTGATGGCTGTGAGTTTGAGTGAACTCCGGGAGTTGGTGATGGACAGGGAGGCCTGGCATGCTGCGATTCATGAGGTTGCAAAGAGTCGGACATGACTGAGTGACTGAACTGATCTGAATGACCTGGGACTTAACTCTTTCTTCCAAAATTTTGTGGGATGAAGAATAGGGATGATGTCCACAGAAAATCCCATTTTAAATGTTGCTTCTAACACTTACTGGCTCTCTCAGCAAGGAGAAAAACGCTATGTATGTTCTTTTAAAAGCTATGTTTTTGAAATTGCATCTTTTGAAACCTGCTCTTGGTTGCTATTACTGACTAGGATGACCTATTTGCCAGTTCCAGCAAATGGCAGCAGTTTTCCTGTGCTGAGACAGTTTTATAAGTTTATGGGGTAGAAAAGAAAAAAAAAAAGCAATTAAGTTGAGGTGGTCTTATAAAACAATGAATTAAAAATCTGAAGGGAGCAGAGAATGTAATAATTTCTTTGCCATGGCAGTTTCTCTTTGTTATAAATGTCCTTATTTTTAAATGAGTTTCCTGGGTGCTAAACCAATTAAATTAAGGCTATGCTTAAATAGTCTCTCTTAAGACCTATTTTAAAACAAAAAGTGAAGCTTGACTTGAAATTAACCTTTCTGAAATAAATAGTTCTGACTTTATGCTGGGGAGTACAAGAGTAAATGACTGTCAAATGTGCATTTTCTCACAAAACGTACTACTAAAATTTCTTCAAAATGTGAACACAGATGATAAAGGCAACTTGGTTTCAAAACTATAGAAATTCAAGGTTTATGGTGGCTTTAGGTATATTTTTAAGGGTGATGTAATAATTTCATCATCTGCCCCTTAAATATGTTTTATCCTTGGTATCAAATCTTTGTTGATTTTCTGTTGTTAAATTTAAAATTCACCATGAGACTAAGGTGATCAATCTGAGTCATTTATGGCTCTTCAAAGCTGTCTAACCTTGTATGTACAATCTGAGAATTTTAGATTTGCTGCTACTGTTTTAAAATGCCATTACTTATTATATTTTGTGTGCGGTGCTTAGTTGTGTCCAACTCTTTGTGACCCCATGGACTGTAGCCTGCCAGACCTCTCTGTCCATGGAATTCTCCAGGCAAGAATACTGGAGTGCGTTGTCATGCCCCCTTCAGGGGATCTTCCCAACATGGATTGAACCCAGGTCTCCAGCACTGCAGGAGGATTCTTTACCATTTGAGCCACCAGGGCAGCCCAACTATATTTTACATGAATGAAAATAATATGTCCTTTGGAAGTTTTAAAATGCCATTGCAAAGCAGAGACACATGAGGGCACTGTAACCAACCCCCACCTGCCACCTCCTGGCAATCTGCTGCTGCTGCTGCTAAGTCCCTTCAGTCGTATCTGACTCTGTGCGACCCCATAGATGGCAGCCCACCAGGCTTCCCTGTCCCTGGGATTCTCAAGGCAAGAACACTGGAGTGGGTTGCCATCTGAGAGGTGTTTTAATAACAACCTTTAGGAGGGTGGTGGGGAGAGATGGACAGAAGAGAGTGTGTGCAAAGGTGGAAACTTTATAAATGACATTGATAAATTCTGACTTCTAACTGCAGCCAAAACATGCATTCGCTTCTTATCTTTTAAAAATGCTAATTTAATGTTATTTAAAAGCATTTATTGATCTAATGATGTAGCCACATTCTTTGCAAAAGAGAAGACATCGTGTTGATTTACAGTACAAAGCAGATAACAGAATGATTGTGAATGGTCAGCAACTCGGGATAAATCCCTGACCGGATGCATAGGTCACGTTAGAAAATGTTGACCTGGAACCAAAATTGAGTGTACCAGAATGTACCAAAATGGTACCGGGGAGCCCAAGAAGAAACCTCTGCTCTCATACAAGATGGCAGTTCAGTGAGATCTCTGAGTTGATGCTGGGAAAAACTGCCGAGGGCAGAAATGGAAAATAGTGCACTGGCCTGAGTGGTTTTTGGGGTCTGTTTGTCGTTGGGGGGGAGTTTTTATTTTTTGAATGGTGTTTGCCTGGAGCCTGGCCTTTTGTGCCTATAGGGCCTTCATATTATCCTCATGTAGATTCTAGACTGTAATGTTTGAGCTCTGGGATTACAGATCATACTGTTGCCCTTGTTGCTGGTGAATTTAAGGTTCTTGCTTCATTGCAAAAGAACATGGAGATGAAGCCATAGGTAAGCAGTGGATTTATTTAGAGAGAAGCACACTCCACAGAGTAACAAGATGTAGGAAGCAGGGATCCCCCAGGGATTCGACAGCACATATTTGTGGACATTGTCTTTAAGAACACTGGCAGCAAAGCAATTCTTCTATAATGGCAAGGTCTCATTTTATTTGGCTGTCCCCCTGAAAATATGGACAATTTAGTATCTTTTTCTCCCTTCCTCCCCTCAAGTACCTCCAGTACAATATTGAACTGGCAGTAATAATAATAGTGGGCATCCTTGTCTTATTCTTGACTTTAAAGAGAACGACCTTCACATTGCACATATAATGTTCACTATGTAATCGGAAAAGTGAATATGTAATGTTCACTCTATGTAATATGTTCACCTTTCATGAGAGTAAAAATTTCTTCCTGCTCCTGATTTGCTAAGCATTGTTTAAAATCACGAATTCTTCTCACTGTATATCAAATCCTTTTTCTACATTGATTGAAATGTTTATTTGCTTTTTCTTCTTTGTTTTGTTGATATTGTAATGATAATAAAACTATGTTAAACTACCTCTTATTTTCTGAAATAAACCTAACCTCATCGTGGTTTATTATTTCTTCATACATTGCTGGATTTAGGCTGGCAATATTTTACCTGTTTGTATATCTATGTTCATGAGAAAAATGCCCTATAAATTTTCTTTTTGTACTTGTGTGGTTTTGGTATAAAGGCTATACTAGCTAAGGCAATGGCACCCCACTCCAGTACTCTTGCCTGGAAAACCCCGTGGACAAAGGAGCCTGGTAGGCTGCAGTCTATGGGGTCGCTAAGTCAGAAACGACTGAGCAAATTCACTTTCACTTTTCATTTTCATGCATTGGAGAAGGCAATGGCAACCCACTCCAGTGTTCTTGCCTGGAGAATCCCAGGGAGGGGGGAGCCTGGTGGGCTGCGGTCCATGGGGTTGCACAGAGTCGGACATGACTGAAGCGACGTAGCAGCAGCAGCTTTATAAAATGAGTTTGTGTTCTCCATTTTTCTATTCTCTAGAAGAGCTTCAGACTGGAAATCTCTTCCTTGAATGCTTGTCCCAGTTGTCTCTGAGCTTCTTGATCCCTCTCATCTCATCTCCTCAGTGTTCCTTCTCTCTTTACTTGCTCCCTCCTGCTATAGTCACTTTTTCCTTCCTTAAAGGTTTTCTTTGACTTAAAAGAAGCAAAGAAATTGGGCTGAAACCCAAGTATCAGGATATTTTAACTGATGTTAAATATTACCAAATGTAACATTTCTTGGTGTTCATTGTGACCAATTAGTACTGCCTAGATGTAAAAAAAAAAAAAAAAAAAAAATCTTGCAGTCATTTAAAATAATACTGATTGTTAAATGAGAATTTCAATCCCCTGTTGATAACTACCTATTTTGAAATATTCTTGAAACCAATTCAGTCACATTCATAACATGGTAATTCTAGACCTCTCTGCCTTGTGACACTCAACAATGAAGGGAAACAATTCAGCTATGTAAAGAACACATCAAAATTTCATGGGGGCAAGAGCCTTTTCAAAAATAAGCTCTGATGATTTTCCAGGTTTTTCTATAAACCTTCAGTTCTATGCTTTGTATTGCATAGATATATACCCTCTCCTCCCTTTCAAATAGCACAAATGTAATTTTCTTGATGGAACATTATTTCTGAATTGTAAAGTTCACTTTAATTCTCTGTAAGAAAAATCTGGGTCCCCCCCCTTTATTTTAGTTAAAATGTAAATATTTTTAAACTTTCCATGTTATGTTGATTTCTTTTCTTTTATTGACTTGATAGCTAAATACCTAATGCTTTTACAAAATGCAAATCTTTTATTCAAACTACAATTAAATTATAGCACAGTTTATAAGCAATTATAATCACATAATGTATATAATTTAGAATTTTTGCAGAAAGTCTATAAATGTACAGTTACCACATTAGAATAAGAAATATTATAATTCTTTTTTGGAAATAAGATATAGCAAAAATGTCCTTTCTAGGTAAGAATGTAAAGTAAGTAAAGTAGGTGTCTCTGAAAGAATACCAGTGTAGCCTGCCTCTGTGGGAATTCTACAGGGATCCTACCAGGTAATTAGGTCACTTTGTACTGAGAACATACACCAGCCTCAGAATCTGGAGTCATTCTATGTCATGTACAGTGATAGTTAAGATTGTTAGTGTCTGTTCTGTGTATCACTTCTCATGAGCAATCCCCCCTCAAAAAAACCTTAAATGAATTGAAACATTAAAAAACAGGTTTCTGAGTTTTCATGGGTTTAATCAGAAACCCCATCTTTCTCAATCCTTGTGTTGGTAGACACTGAGATGAGTTACCCAGAGATCCCCATTTAGGAAGAAGGATTTAGTTTCCTAGGGATGCTGCAAGAAAAATTACCCCATTTAAAACAACAAAAACTTAGTTTCTCCCAGTTCTGGTGGCGAGATGTCTGAAATCAAGGTGTTGGTGGGACCTCGCTCCCTCTGAAGGTTCTAGAGTAGAACCTCTGTTGTTTATTCCAGCTTCTGGGGGCTCCAGGCACCTCTTGGCTTGTGGCTGCATAACTCCAATCTACATGTCTGTCTTCTCATGAACATTTCCCCCATGTCTCTGAGTCTTCTCCTCTTCTTCTTTTATAAAGACACTTGTCATTGGATTTAGGGACCACCTAGGTAATCCAGGGTAGTCTCATCTTGAGATCTTTAACTTAATTACAATTGCAATGATTCTTTTTCCAAATGAAGTCACATTCACAGGCTAGAATGTGTACATATCATTTGGGGGCTATTATTCAATCTGCTGCAGATGTATTCTCCCTATTGGTAGGACTCCCAGAAGACAGTTCTCCATTGTCAGCTCTGTTTGGGAATTCTCTCTTTGAGGAACTTCTTTGTCCAGGGCTTCCTTCTATGGACAGCTCACATCCAAAGCTGATCAGAGTGGGTATAAAGCTTAGGCCTTCTTGACCCAATTTGGAATGACTCTGGAAGACCACGCCAGTTCCAGAGCCCTACTAGGGTTGGTGGAGGCCTTCATTCAGACTGCATCAGAGCTCATTTCTCTGCCTGGTCATTCTCGTCCTCTTCCCTGCCTTCCTCTCTGTCACTTGATTCTGCTTAACAGGAAACCCATCCTGAAAAACTGTTTAAAAACATTGAACTATACTTCCCTGGTGGTATGGCTAAGATTCTGTGCTCCCAATGCAGGGGCCCTGGACTTAATCCCTGGTCAGGAAGCTAGATCCTACTTGCCCCAGCTAAGGGTTCATACACCACAACTAAAATTTGGTACAGCCAAATAAATAAACATAAAAAAAATTGAACTATCATTGATTTATTGATACAACGTTGTGTTAGTTTCTGGTATACAAGCAAAGTAATTCAGTTGTACACACGTATCTATTCTTTTTTCAGATTCTTTTCCATTATAGGTTATTATAAAATATTGACTATCATTGCATGTGCTATAAGTAGATTCCTATTGTTTATCTATTTTATATACAGTAGTTTGTATCTTTGGAGAAGGAAATGGCAACCCACTCCAGTGTTCTTGCCTGGAGAATCCCAGGGATGGGGGAGCCTGGTAGGCTGCTGTCTATGGGGTCACACAAAGTCGGACATGACTGAAGTGACTTAGCAGCAGCAGCAGCAGTAGTTTGTATATATTAATCCCAAGCTCCTAATTTATCCCTTTGCCACCCCTTTCCCCTTTGGTAACCATAAGTTGGCTTTCCATGTCCATGAGTCTATTTATGTTTTATAAATCAGCTCATTTGTACTATACTTTAGATTCCACATATAAGTGATATCAGATGATATTTGTCTTTCTCTGTCTTACTTCACTCAGTATGATAGCCTCCTGGTCTATCTATTTCCTTCAAATGACATTATGTTGTTCTTTTTATGGCTGAGTAATATTCCATTGTATATATGTATCACATCTTTATAATTCTGAAACATTTGATAAAGTTTATTCATTTATTCCATCACTTGATTTAATTATATCAAATATTTATTAATCACATGCTATGTGCTAAGTGCTTTCTTTCATAAGAATGGCACAATGAATATACTTAAATCTTTTTTTGGTAAATCGTGATATCTCAGTGACCATCCTGGGGCCTCATTTGTTAGTCGTAGATACTAAGGACTTAGGAGAAGACCTCACAGTTAATCTTGGAAGTTCTCTTCTGTTTTGTATAAACCCCCACCTGACGTAAGATTCTTTTGCTGTGATTTTGCTGTGTTTCCCCCTAACAAAGGAGCCCACAAAACCCATTAACTGAGTGTCCTGCTGTATCAGGGTTTGCCTTGATTCTAGCCTTAGTGTTGTTTTAGGCCCATCTTTTAACTTTATTAGGTCTCAATATGGAGATGAGGAAATAGAGACAGATTTACAGCATTAGAAGCATCACAGGATTACAGAAGTTTAAAGCACGGTCAGAATCAGGAGGTTTTGTGGGCAGCCCAACTTTCTCTCACTACAGATAGAAAAACAGAGTTTAACCCAGAATTACCTGAACCATGCAGTGTCTGTAACTTTTATCTGATTGTTTTGTGTAGGAGGAATTGCCTCTCCATCTAGTTGGTAAACTCTTTTGGGGGAGAATCTGAATCTCATACTTTTCCATCCTGCTCAGTGTCTAGAAAAATAAGAGATGGGTTTTGAATAAACAATTGACTGATCAAGTCCTCTTCATCCAGCAAAACTGCTTCAATCACATGGGTAGTTATTTTTAATTAATTTTTATATGCAAAGACCTCTAGAGGAAATCCAGTAATCTCACCAATCCTAGGCTTAACAAAGTTCACTGTCAATTATGTCCAACTAAATGGTGCTCTTACTAAAGGAACACAGTCATGAGACAAGGGTAGGGCTCAAATGTCACCATCCACTTGTCCAACACACAAACACCAGGATGGTGTGTACTGTGTCAACTCTCTGGGCTTCAGTCTCCTTATCTCTGTGGATGGGCTCTTTTCAAGTCTGGTGGGTGTTATCGATGCCAGCACCTTTTTGTATAAAGCTTCCTTCCCTCTTCCAACCTTGCAGAAACCAAATCATTTAGAGCCAGTCCCTAATAGACAATGACAAATCATTCTGGTTTTTTCCCAAGGGCCTCTACATGGTCAGACACTATACCATCTCCAGCCAGTCCAGTGATCTAGCATTAAATCCTATTCATTCATCTGGAAGGGGATCTCAGGCTAATGCTATGCTATCCAGTTGACTATCAGAACACCCAACATTGCAACAGTAGCAAGGGTTGGGAATGGTGGATTTGGGAAGAGGTGGGAACTGAGAGGGAAATGCAGCTGCCTGACCTGAACAAGTCTTTCTTGTCCGTAGACCTGCTTTTAATTTTTCTCCAGGAAGCAGTGAAAAATGGCTAATTTAATTATGTTTCTTGGGGACAAGGATTGTGTCTTCATTGGTGTCATTCATTGCCTGAAAGTGTTAGGAATAGTTAGCTGTTGTTCTTATACATTTAAAAATAAGACTTAAATGCCAGCCATTACCTTCTTTATTATTATTATTTTTATTGGAGTAGAGTTGATTTACAATGTTGTGTTACTTTCTGCTGTACAGCACAATTAATCAGTTACACATATATCCACTCTTTTTAATAGACTCTTTTCCCATATGGGTCATTACATAGTATTGAGTTGAGTTTTCTGGGCTATACAGTAGGTCCTTATTAGTTTTCTATTTTATATATAGTAGTGTGTATATGTCATTCCCAATCTCCCAGTTTATCCCTCCCTGCCCTGTAACCATAAGATTGTTTTCTACATCTGTAACTACTTCTGTTTTGTAGATAAGTTCATTTGAATCATTTTTTTTATAGTCCGCATTTAAGCAAAATACCAGATGACACCACTCTTATGGCAGAAAGTGAGGAGGGGCTAAAAGCCTCTGATGAAAGTGAAAGTGGAGAGTGAAAAGGTTGGCAAAGCTCAACATTCAGAAAACGAAGATCATGGCATCTGGTCCCATCAATTCATGGGAAATAGATGGGGAACAGTAGAAACGTGTTGATTTTTTTTCTCCAAAATCACTGCAGATGGTGACTGCAGCCATGAAATTAAACATGGACTGACTCGATGGATGCGAGTCTGAGTGACCTCCGGGAGCTGGTGATGGACAGGGAGGCCTGGCGTGCTGCGGTTCATGGGGTCGAAGGGCGTTTTTTTTTTTTTTTTTGACAATCTCTAGGTCCATCGATGTTGGTGCAAATGACATTATTTTGTTCTTTGTTTTGGCTGAGTAATGTCCCATTGCATATATATATACCACATCTTCTTTATCCATTCCTCTGTTGATGGACACTTAGCTTGATTCTATGTCCTGGGTATTGTAAATAGTGCCACAATGAACACTGAGGTCCAAGTATCTTTTCAGATTATGGTTTTCTCCAGATATACCCCAGGAGTGAGATTACTGGATCCTATACTAGTTCTATTTTTCATTTTCTAAGGAACCTCCATACTGGTCTCCATAGTGGGTGTACCAGTTTACATTCTCACCAACAGTATGGAAGCATTCCCTTTTCTCCACACCCTGTCCAGCATTTATTGCTTGTGGATTATTTTGATGATGGCCATTTTGACCTGGGGCTTCCCTCATAGCTCAGTTGGTAAAGAAAAGAATCCACCTGTAATGCAGGAGACCCCAGTTCAATTCCTGGGTCAGGAAGATCCACTGGAAAAGGGATAGGCTACCCACTCCAGTATCCTTGGGCTTCCCTTGTGGCTCAGCTGGTAAAGAGTCCGCCTGCAGTGCAGGAGACCTGGTTTGATCCCTGGCTTGGGAAGCTCCCCTGGAGATCCCTGGAAGGCTACCCACTCCAGTATTCCGGCCTAGAGAATTCCATGGACTGTATAGTCCATGGCGTCTCAAAGAGTCGGAAACAACTGAATGACTTTCACTTTCACTTTCATTTTGACCTGTGTGAGGTGATACCTCATTGAAGTTTTGATTTGCATTTTTCTAATAATAGTGATGTTGAGCATCATTTCATGTACTTTTTGACCACTTATTTGTCTTTTATGGAGAAATGTCTATTTAAATGTTCCATCTACTTTTCAATTGAGTTGCTTATTTTGTTGTTATTGAGCTGCATGAACTGTTTGTATATTTAAGAGATTAATCCCTCGTACATTTTTTAAAATAAAGGGCATCGGATCAGATCAGATCAGTCGCTCAGTCATGTCCGACTCTTTGCGACCCCATGAATCGCAGCATGCCAGGCCTCCCTGTCCATCACCAACTCCCGGAGGTCACTCAGACTCGCATCCATCGAGTCAGTGATGCCATCCAGCCATCTCATCCTCTGTCGTCCCCTTCTCCTCTTGCCCTCAATCCCTCCCAGCATCAGAGTCTTCTCCAATGAGTCAGCTCTTCGCATGAGGTGGCCAAAATACTGGAGTTTCAAAGTAGTTTACTTTTTTGAAACTTCCTTTAAAAAAATCCTCTTTGTTAAATACTGTTAATTTGGAAGTGGGGGTAGAAATATCAGCTCCTTCCAAGCCCCACCAGCACTGCTATGAAGTTAAAAGGCTGAACAGATGCCTGGGGACTGAGCCCTAAACCCCAGTGAAGGTCCCTGTGGCCACACTGAGCAGGAAGCACATGGCCACCAGTAAAGCCACTTACTTTTGGATGAGGAGTTATCAGAAGTGCCAACCAAAATGAACTGAAGAGCAGAGGCTCTTCTCCAATTTCCTGGAGTTTCTTTTCTAATCTCAAGAGACAAGAGGGGTTTGGAAAATTTCTGAGATTGGATTCCCTCAATTTTAAGAGAATAATGGCAAAGCCAGATTGAATCCTAGCTAGAATAATACATAACACTTATGGCACTGTAGAGCAATCCATTCCTGTTATATTTTTAATTTTTAAAATTATGCAAATAACAAAAATAGACAAAGAAAATGAAAATAAAAATCACATACCTGGCCTCTCTGAGATCACCACTCAATATTTTAGTGACAACTTTTCCTGAAAACAAGCACACACAGTTATATACACATTCATATATATGGGATCATACTTGCATGAATGCCCAGTTGCTCAGTTGTGACCAACTCTTTGTAACCCCAAGGACTATAGCCCACCAGGTCCCTTTGTCCATAGAATTTTCTCTTTTTTAAATTAAATTTTATTTTGCTTAATTTTACAATACTGTATTGCTTTTGCCATACATCAAGATTGATCCGCCACAAGTATACATGTGTTCCCCATTCTGAACCCTCCTCCCTCCTCCCTCCCCATACCATCCCTCTGGGTTGTCCCAGTGCACCAGCCCCAGGCATCCACCATCAGGCATCGCACCTGGACTGGCGACTGATTTCAGATATGATATTATACATATTTCAATGCTATTCTCCCAAATCATCCCACCCTCTCCCGTTCCCAGAGTCCAAAAGTCTGTTGTACACATCAGCGTCTCTCTTGCTGTCCTGTAAACAGGGTTATTGTTACCATCTTTCTAAATTCCATATATGCGCGTTAGTATACTGTATTTGTGTTTTTCTAGAATTTTCAAGGCAAGAAGTGGGTTGCCATTTCCTACTCCAGGGAATCTTCCCGACCCAGGGATTGAACCTATGTCTCTTGCGTTGGCAGGCAGATTCTTTAGCACCATGCCATCTGGGAAGTCCTTCATACTTGTGTACTGTTATATAAACTGAACTTTTTTTTTACACAGCATAACATTGAAAATATGTTTCTATATCACCAAATACATTTCTATAATTATATTTCTGCAACATAATTTTGATAGCTACATAGTATTCCATTGTATAGAATCCATATTATGTATTGGAAATAACATGCACTACCAAATCATTAGTATAAAATTGTTAGACTTTCCTAATGTTATTTTTGCTGTAATGAACAGTACTATGATAATTGTAACTAAACTCCTTCAAGCATCCTTATTACACTCTTAGTTTCATTAGTATAATTTCTGAAAAATGGAATAGCTGGCTCAAAGTGCTTGTACAATGTTAAGATTTAAAATGCATATTACAAAAACTTGAGGCACATTTAAGTATTTTTATTTCTCTACTTAGAGAAAATTCTATTGGTCTATTATTAAATCATCATACCAAAATTGTCCCTTTCTTTTTCTCTACTTAAGGTTACATTATGATGACAATGAGTTTAGTACTCTGAAATTGTACTAGGTCTTATATTTACTCAAACTTAAAATTCATTCATTTATCAGCTGTTTATTTTCTAGAATTTCTTCAATACTTAAAATTTCAATGACTGGGTTTGCAACCCAATCTTTTGGTCTACTAATATAGGCAAATCTCTCTGAGTTCTATTCAGTTTTTGATTAAATTGATCATATTGCAAAGAACCATAATCTGTCACTATTTAAATTAAGTGAATTTAAATTAGAATATGCTAGGCCTTTTTGATGTGCAAATTTACATGTAAATTTGCAATTTACATGTGCAAAGCCATGTCCACATAGCAGTTAAATGCTCAGTCTTTTGATATTAGCACAGCATGAAAAGCAAGTTTTTATATTTTGGTAGCCCACATTTACTTTAAAAATATGCATATATATGTGTACATGCATTCTAAAGGGATGCTTTATTGCTTGCAGATATGGAATAAATTATTTAACTACCAAGCCAAATTTGTAAATGTGTTTTGCTGCTGCTTCTACTCTGTATAAAAAACCACTAGCTAGACACTCCCTTTTCTGCTATCTCAGCCTTAGGAAACAAAAGTATAATTTAGCATTATGCTTGATGATTAACTCTGTTCAAAGGCACAGAAAATGCTGATGGTTAGACAAGACACAGAGCATTTTAACTTTAAATTTTAGGTTAAGTTCACAGCATGAACTACTTCTTCACTCACGCAAAACTGAAAAATGTATGAAAGGTGTAAAAATAAGACACTTTTAGGGACAACTATTATGACATACATGAGTTTCTCTAAGTAAATACAATGCCTTATACTAGATGCATTGAGACAATATGCTAATTCTATATATTTGGGAGGCATTGTGGACACGGGAATTGGCAAGTTATTTTTATAGGAAAGTCCGATTTTTAGACACACAACAAATTGGGCAATGGTATGATGACTTTAATCATCTGGAAGAAGCAATGAGATAATTATGGTTAATGACTCACTGCTGTACTTTCAACACCTTCAGGGATCAATTTCACCCAAAAGTGAACAGAGCCAACACCACATGGTCTGCTATCAAGCACTGACCTCCCTGATTCAAATGCAAAATGCTATTGCAGATGAGATTCACTGGGACAAAACGTTCAATAGAAAGATTACATTTCCAGCGGGGCAGAAAGATATTTGCCAGCATCTCATTAAGGCTCAGATACCAAATCTTGGATTTCAATCAGCATTGAGATAGAATGGCAATAATCCAGTAGCAAGAAATGTAGCGAGGGCTTTGTTTCCTATGGCATTATGCATTTTTCCCATCTACAATAAAATCTTGAAAAATTTTCCAAGGGGATAGATATGGAAAGAAATAACCTTGTAGTCATTTTAATGTCAGCCACACAACGCATTTGGTGAAGCCTTTGCGGACAGATAACTTTGTCTCTCACTAGGGGAGGAGAAGGTGACATCATTTACATTTAGCTCAACACGTGAAAAAGCCTGAAATTCTCTGCACCGTAAATGTAGCATCAATTCTTCCACCTTTGCAGCCCCACCTCCTATCATTAATATAGTCCAGCCATTTTATTGCCGGCATTTTATCCTCTTCCCCTAGAAGTAATTTACCGACTTAATGGAAATGTGAGAGATTTGCTTTAACAGATTTTTATGAATTTAAGCAAAAGGTCCTGCTGAACATTTCCCTCTGGAGAGAGGTTATTCTTTGGCCAGGAGGCATTTGTAATAGTTCAATAATCAAAAAAGATTTGCCTCGGACTTGCTAATTTGCTCAGTCTCTTAAGTAACAAAAGGATCTAAACTCTGCCTCTCAATTTAAAGTGAGCCCATAAAAGCTTCCAGCTTTAGCAAAAAATCTAAGAATCCACAATCTGAGCTTTTAACCCCATTTCAATTTGTGCAAGTGTAATATCATTAGGGACTGATTTCTCCTTCGGGGTAGCTGTGGCTTTTCATGGAATTTAGTCCTTTATCTGAGAGATGGTGGGGTGGGAGAACACTTTGGAACAGACAAACTACCTAAGAAATAAAGCTTCTTCCCCCTGAGGGATCAGAAGCTAGGGACATTGCAAATTTCATGGGAAAGTCTCTTTCCTCTGAAGTTTTTGGTCAAATGAAGCCAGTAAGAATGCTGGACTGGGTTTTGAATAGGGGTTAGAAAATTCAATTGTATTCTTAATTTGCGTGGCTGCATCTGAAAAAGATAAGATTGGACAGAATTATGACACTGTGTTCACAACTGTATCCCCAGCATCTGGAACAGTGGCAGGCACTGGGATGCTCAGTAAAAATGGAATGAACTGTAACAGAACAGAGCCATTGTCATGGGATATTGTCAGTATCGGGGAGAGATGTTGCCCTCTTGCCTGATTATATCTACTGCCTGCCATTCTTTGACTAGCTTCTTTGGGCTGGTAGCTCCAGTTCCTCCTGCTTCCAAACACCTCTTCCCGGGGTTGACTAATCAAACTGCCCAACTTAATGGGAAAACGTGTAACAAAGATTGGGGCTTCCCACATGGCTCAGTGGTAAAGAATTCACCTGTGATGCAGGAGACACAAGAGATGCGGGTTTGAGTCCTGGGACTGGGAAGATCCCCTGGAGAAGGAAGTGGCAACCCACGCCAGTATTCTTGCCTGAAAATTCCATGTACAGAGGAGCCTGGTGGACTACAGGACTCCCAAAGGGTCAGACAAGACTGAACACACATACACACACATAATGAAGATTAGGGACTCTTAACTCAAAACACAAGTAGAAGAAAACTAATCTGTAAATCCATAATCTTGCCCAACTACCTTGGTACTTAAAAAAAAAAAAAAAAAAAAAACCACAATTGAGAACCTGGGATAACCACATTTGCTGGAACTACTGCTGCTGCTGCTAAGTCACTTCAGTTGTGTCTGACTCTGTGCGACCCCATAGACGGCAGCCCACCAGGTTCCCCCGTCCCTGGGATTCTCCAGGCAAGAACACTGGAGTGGGTGGCCATTTCCTTCTCCAATGCATGAAAGTGAAAAGTGAAAGTGAAGTCGCTCAGTCGTCAGACCCTCAGCAACCCCATGGACTGCAGCCTACCAGGCTCCTCCATCCATGGGATTTTCCAGGCAAGAGTACTGGAGTGGGGTGCCATTGCCTTCTCTGTGGAACTACTGAGACAGTTCTAATTTTTAAATCTTGTCTCACTGCCCCACAAATCATTGCCTAACTGTGTGCTCATAATTATTAAACTAGAAGGCAGAGAGAGAATAGGAAGGAGGGAAGAGGTTTTGCCAAAGCTTAATTGAATTAAATTGTCTCCTCTGGATATATCATTTTAGGAGTTATTTAAAATCCTACAAAGCAAGCATGGACAGCCCCGCAGAAATAAAGTAAAAGAGTTAATAATGCAAGCATAGGTAGCTCAGCATCTTCTGATATCCAAGGTAATATCAGTAATGTGAATCTAGTTACGTTTGGTTTATAAATGTATATGAAGAACCAACTGGAAAGAATACATGGCACACTTAGGTAACAGCCGATTGTTCAGTTTGACAGAAATATAAGCCAGATTATTTCCTTATCAGTACTCTTTTTCATCCCTCATCCCCGTTAGATACTCTTCCTAAAGTGCCCTGCCATTCCTGGTACAGCTCCTCCTGATCACTTTGTACAGGCATCATCTGATCACCTTTACCTGGCCTGCATGTTGATTTGTTAATAGGCTAAATCGTACTGTAGTCCTTCCAGTTTTAGAATCAAGGAATAAAATAAACATCACTCTGGTTAGAATAGAAGTTCCTGTGGACTACTTGCCATATGCAAAAGAGACAAAGAGAAAGAGAGAAAGAAGAAAGAGAGGGCAACTTGTAAAAGAATTTTGCCTTTATAAATAACCCATCCATTAAAAAAAATGTTTTTCAAAATGCTGACATATTTTGTCTTAATTTTAATTAATTAATGCACATATATAGTTTAAACAGTCAAACGATAATACCAGGACTATGCCCCAAACTTCCCCTCCAATAATATCTGCTCTTTTAGCTGTTTATCCTTGTTTCAGATAATATTCTTAGGCTCCTATTTCTTGATTTTTTTTTTCAGTTTCAGATTTTATTTGACTTCCTACTACAGAAGATGAGAATTTCATTCTTATCCACATATTCTCCTCACCACCTTCTCTTCATTCTCCTATGTACTTATATTTTCCTTTTAATCAATATTCAGTATCAATTTAATCAATATTTCATTTAATTCAATATTCATTTTGTTAATAATTATTATTCACAGTGAAGCTACATAGTATTCTGGGAATACATTTTCTTTATGGTACAATAATTACCTCATATTTTTATTTGTTTAATTTTCTGATTCATCCCCAAACTCTCTGAAAGAAGTGTAAGTATCCTCCTAGTACCTCAGACACACCAAGTAATCTAGCTCTTCCACTTTAATCATCTTACAGACCTCTCACTGGAGTCGCACCTTCTCCAGCTCCCACGTGGCTCCACTGTATCCAGGACTGTTAGATGTTGAGAACACCCTTCTCCCCTGCCCTGTATTGCCTCCCCTGTTTCCCATGCCCTATGTCTTCTTTCTTGGCTTACTCCTTTGTTTTTGTAGAAAAATGTCATTAAATTCCTTTTTTTTCTTTTTTTAAAAATAATATAAGCTTTTAAGATAATATAAATTTGTATCGGCAATGAAGACACCTTGTTGAGGGTTCTTTAGCTACATATTTTTCAGACTTGAATTTTAATAGAACTTGCAATATACCCGAAAGTCAAAGACCACCAACGCTCCTTAGACCATCCTTTGAGAAGCTTTATTAGTTCAAGAAACAATCAAAATGCAAATATAGTTAGACCTATCTATAGGTCTTGCTATGAGAAATGCAGAGAAAAACATGACACATAAGGTGTTTACAGTGTGATTGAGAAGTGTGATAGGCAGAATAAGGACCCACCAAATCAGGTTCTAACTCTTCAAAATGTGAATATGTTGTGTTACATGGCAAAAGGGAATGAAGGTTGCAGATGGAATTAAGGTTGCTAATCAGCTGATCTTAAAAGAAGATAATGAGGATGTGATTTGAGTGGGCCCAATGAATTCACATGGCTCCTTACATGCGGATGTGGGAGGCAGAAAGTTAGGTGAATGCACTCATCTAACTGAAGGCCACCGGAAACCTACTGTTAAAAATAGAGTAATAGTGCTAGTCCCCTAAATTCGTTTGTTTGTTGACTCAGGGGTTTCATTTACTCTCATTAAATAGTTCGGTTTCAGAGGTCTGGAAATCAATTACACTTGTGTGTAAAGCATAACATAGAGCAGAATTGAGCATTGATTCCTCCTACTAAGTATGATTAGCCCTTTACATGAAGGCAAGATGCTTTCAAAGTTGATTTGGATAAATCCTAAAACAATTGCACCTCAAGACCAGTACCAAAAGAACGTTCCAATGCTCACTTAAGCATTCCTCTCATGTGCCGGAGATATATCTTGCTGTATTTTTGCTTTTCTTCACAATAAGCATTTCCAGTTGTCTTGCCTAAGAGTTTTCACAGGTAGATACTATTTTCTCTGAGAATCTGAACTGTTGTTAGTGATTAGAATTCCAAAGCAAACATGCCAAGAAATGACTACAAGCACCTGATTATCCCGTAAGAATATTCTTCAGTTGTTCATTATTTTTCACATTTGTATTTAGCAGCAATAAAAGCTTCTTCCCTTCCCTCTGTGGGAAGTTGTGACAATGTTTTCTCTTGAGGCTCCAATCACCAGGGCTAAGTAGGAATTTTCGGTGTTGAGACTGCTACTTCAATGCCAAGAAGATGGGAATTTTTAAAGAGAGGAGTGCAGGTTTTCAAAAACAGCATTATCAAACCCCTTATGTAAATCAAGATCTACCTTGACTGGTCTCTCACTGGTTGCAAGTGCTTGTGGTTTACAGAAAGTAGTTAGAGGAAGAAAGACAAATGAATCCTGTATCCTAGCTGCTTTGTCTCATTTGCCATTTGAAGGGAAACATTGTGCACTTGCATATATAACCTCTTTTTTTTCCCTCAACACAGCACCAGCCATGAGAAGAGAAACTATGCCAAAATCAAGGAAACAGAAGAAAGAAATCAGAGGAAAATGGAGATCAGAAAAATGTATGTTAAAAGACCAGGAGGCAAGGAGGAAAGAAAAGGATTCTAAAAGACTCTCAATTCATTAGATTAAATTATTTAAGCAAGTCAGTAAGCAAGGGGCTCGGGAGGTTCCAGGATTTTTGTTTTGTAATGAATGTTTCAAAGTTTTTAATGTCTTCAGAGCTGAGTTACATATTTCAGATCAGATCAGATCAGATCAGTCGCTCAGTCGTGTCCGACTCTTTGCGACCCCATGAACCGCAGCACGCCAGGCCTCCGTGTCCATCACCAACTCCCGGAGGTCACTCAGACTCACATTCATCGAGTCAGTGATGCCATCCAGCCATCTCATTCTCTGTCCTCCCCTTCTCCTCTTGCCCCCAATCCCTCCCAGCATCAGAGTCTTCTCCAATGAGTCAACTCTTCACATGAGGTGGCCAAAATACTGGAGTTTCAGCTTTAGCATCATTCCTTCCAAAGAAATCCCAGGGTTGATCTCCTTCAGAATGGACTGGTTGGATCTCTTTGCAGTCCAAGGGACTCTCAAGAGTCTTCTCCAACACCACAGTTCAAAAGCATCAATTCTTCGGCGCTCAGCCTTCTTCACAGTCCAGCTCTCACATCCATACATGACCACAGGAAAGACCATAGCCTTGACTAGGCGAACCTTTGTTGGCAAAGTGATGTCTCTGCTTTTGAATATGCTATCTAGGTTGGTCATAACTTTCCTTCCAAGGAGTAAGTGTCTTTTAATTTCATGGCTGCAGTCACCATCTGCAGTGATTTTGGAGCCCAGAAAAATAAAGTCTGACACTGTGTCCACTGTTTCTCCATCTATTTCCCATGTAGTGATGGGACCAGATGCCATGATCTTCATTTTCTGAATGTTGAGGTTTAAGCCAACCTTTTCACTCTCCACTTTCACTTTCATCAAGAGGCTTTTTAGTTCCTCTTCACTTTCTGCCATAAGGGTGGTGTCATCCGCATATCTGAGGTTATTGATATTTCTCCCAGCAATCTTGATTCCAACTTGTGTTTCTTCCAGTCCAGTATTTCTCATGATGTACTCTGCATATAGGTTAAATAAACATGGTGACAATATACAGGCTTGACGTACTCCTTTTCCTATTTGGAACCAGTCTGTTGTTCCATGACCAGTTCTAACTGTTGCTTCCTGACCTGCATACAGATTTCTCAAGAGGCAGATCAGGTGGTCTGGTATTCCCATCTCTTTCAGAATTTTCCATAGTTTATTGTGATCTACACTGTCAAAGGCTTTGACATAGTCAATAAAGCAGAAATAGATGTTTTTCTGGAACTCTCTTGCTTTTTCCATGATCCAGCGGATGTTGGCAATTTGATCTCTGGTTCCTCTGCCTTTTCTAAAACCAGCTTGAACATCAGGAAGTTCACAGTTCACATATTGCTGAAGCCTGGCTTGGAGAATTTTGAGCATTACTTTACTAGCGTTACATATTTGGTCAGTGACAAATCTATAGAGCATCTATGATTTCAAGTTCTTAGAATGAAAAAAGACTCAAGCCCAGGGAATATTATATAAGGAAACATTTTGGCTAGGACAATCAGAATTTGAATAATATATTCCTCCAGGGTTCCCCGGTAGCTCAGCAATAAAGAATCTGCCTGCAATGCAGAAGCCACAGGAGACCTGGGTTTGATCCCTGGGTTGGGAAGATCCCCTGGAGGAGGAAATGCCAACCCACTCCAGTATTCTTACCTGGAGAATCCCATGGACAGAGGAGCCTGGTGGGCAATAGTCCATGGGGTTGCAAGGAGCTGGACACTACCGATGTGGCTTAGTACAGCTGCTTCTCAAGAGGAACAAAATCCACCTTGTGGTTTTGGACACAGTGTTTTACTTGTATTCTACATTATTAATACAGAATAATTTGGTATTATTTTTTGGTTAGTAATTTTGCTGGAGTGAACTGGGTAAATGGCAATAACCTTTCAGGGAATTTTTGAGAAAAAGGAAATTTTCACGATCAAATTCTTAACTAAGAAACCAATGTATGTTACTTGATTCTAAATTAGCACTTTACAATAAAGTAAGCACAAATTTATTAATATGTTGTTTTCGTAGCTGCATAAGACTTCAGTTCAATGAACTGAGTAACAAAAGGATTGGCATTAAAAGTGCCTACTTTGTGGTGGGTACAGCATAGTAATTTACAGTGATATAATCCTCACTGAGGTACTGGTATTCTCATTTCTCAAATGAGAAAATCATGCTTCTGAGAGGTGAAGCAACTTGTCTGAGATCATATGATTTATTATTGACAGAACCTCCCCCTGAATCCAGATCTGTCTTAATCCAAAGCATGACATCATCCCACCTCTCCACTGTGATCCCAGGGAGCTGGCTAGTGTCTACTGGTGGACACTGAAAAACATATAACCAAATTAACGCTGTAAATGCCTTTAGAGACACACATCTTAGTACTTCAAGAATAGAGATCTCACAAAGTTAGAAAAGGCAAGTTCAGGCTTAGTCTTCTCAGTACAGCGTGGTCTGGAATTCCTTGGCACAGCAGAGTGGCAACCACCCAACCAGAACACTTTAGTCCTGCCTCAGAGTCCTCAGACATCAGTAAAGACGTGTTGCATCAGGAGTTAGATGAGTCTCCCTGAGAAAAGGTAGGCTCAGCACGTTTCCAACTTCTGCTCCAGAGGCTTTCTTGCTCTGACTCTTGCCAGGCTTGCTGTCTGCACCCATCTTATCCATGAGCCACCTTTTCTCGCTAATGCTGCCACCCAGGGTTTTTCTTCGTTCCTCCAAGCTCTCTCTCTAAATCTCCTATGACGACTATTGCACATGCCTCTGCCTACAGTGTGCTCCAACCCATTAGGACTTTTAATTGGAATCATCAGAAACTGACTCTGGCCAATTGAGGCCTAAGAGAAATGGAATGTATTGGGTGGCTCCCAAAATTTCCAGGAAGACTGCAATATGAGCTTTGAAGATTAGGGAGAAATAAAACAGAGCTGGACATACAGAACTTCAGGCAAAATCATACCCAGAACCAGCCTGAAGAGGGCTCTGTTGCTTTTGCAAGGGAATCCTGGAATCACTGCTCTAGAAACTGAATGTTGCTACTACACTCATTGCCATCAAAAGAAATTCTCAACTCTGCTTCTTGGTCTCACTAGTTCTACTGCCATGGGCAAATGACTCTGACCGAGCCTGGGTCACATTCCAAAACCCTAACTGCAAGGAAAGGCTAGAAAAGAGAGTAGGCGGGCTTTGGAGAAGCCTGCCTCTTACTGAGACTTGCTTCACGAGAAGGCATTCAGGAAAGAAATTCAGATGCTAAGTAGCCCAAAAGTTCCACCCTTCCCTTCTTCCCCTGCTTACCTTTTTAAGACTGACTTCTTTATGATTCAGATCTTTATGATTCAGATCTTTGTTGACGTAACTCCTCAGAGGGCTTCCCTGGACCACCTTATCTTAAAAGATCTTCAGTCTGTTGTTACCTGCACCGGGGTCGACTCTTTCCCAGTACTTATCGCAGTTGATCATCATTCGTTTGGACTGTACAATTCATGAGTACTTTGACTGTATGGCTCACACGGTTTCCCAGGGCCCATCGCTAAGCCTTATATGGATGTTCACAGTAAATAGCTGTTGAATGAATGAATAAATGCATGAATATTTAAGAAGACAGAAGAGACTCTATATGCTTAATTTTCTCTAGATTCAACGCAGCTTTACACAGAGGGAGTTGCTACACATTGCACCGGGAATTAACTGAATTACTGATGGGCCTTCCCTGGCGGCTCAGTGGTAAAGAATCCACCCAGCAATGCAGGCGACACAGGTTTGAGCAGAAGGAAATGGCCACCCACGCCAGTATTCTTGTCTCAAAAATCCCATGGACATAGGAGCCTGGCAGGCTACAGTCCACAGGCTTGCAAAAGAGTTGGACATGACTTAGCAACTAAACAATATAGGCACAGTCATAGTCTTATTAATCAGCACAATA
The DNA here is from genome assembly GCA_935064755.1 of Tragelaphus eurycerus. Classification (NCBI taxonomy): domain Eukaryota; kingdom Metazoa; phylum Chordata; class Mammalia; order Artiodactyla; family Bovidae; genus Tragelaphus; species Tragelaphus eurycerus. Next base: position 2,890,888 of record CAKXYN010000060.1, read on the forward strand.
CTCGGTTCAATTTTGCATTTCCATTATTTTTCAATTCTGTGGTAATACTTATCTAATTGGCACGTGATCATGCTATGGATTTTCACTCAGCAGTTTCTGCTCATAATTGGCCACTTTTCTTAACAATACATTTGAAAAGGTATATCTTTCTCTCTGTAACAAATCGGGTATAATCTTGTGTGCTATTAAATGCCAGGGTTTTTCTTATAGAGAACGTTGTAATTGAGATCCAGACATGGCATTAATGACTAATGACTTTCTGGCTGTGTCAGGATCTGAGATCATTAAACTTTTCAGGAATGTCTTCCTCATCATTACACTGTAAAGTCCCTTAAACCACCTGAATCAAAAAATCTCTATGAATAAGGTATAGAAGAGACACTGACTTCTGGATCTTTCCTAGGTGTGGGGCCCTTTTTCATTGTTAATAAAGTTGTCCAGACCACCCTCTTGAATGACTCCTTACTACCTCTACCCCAATTCAGATACTGTCAGAGGTTCCAGAACTGAGGGTAGACTAGAAAAATTAAATCAAGGTATTTTCCCAACGTGGGGCAAATCCCCACGTTTTCCTAATTTTTGTGTTCCCTCCCCCACTAGACTCTTAATGACCACACCTTATAAATGTGCATAATGAAAACCCACTGATTTGAGCTGAGTTCAGAAACTCTTCTCCTGAATACCTTCACCTGTGTTCTATCTCACCCCAACTGAGTCACTGGGTTCCTCTTAAAACTAGTTCACTAAGGTGACTTTGACCAAGTTAGATATGAAGAGCATAGTCAAAGATGGTTTCACAACTTTGAACAGCCTACTGCAACAGGTAGTGGCTTCCTTCTTATGGAATCTGTAGATTACATAATCCCACCACCCACTCTTGACTCTTGTCTTTCTTGATTACTTTTTATAATCACTTTGTTCCACCTGTTTCCTTGAATGCTGGTGTTCTCCAGGCTTCCATATAGAGCTCTCTTCTATTTTTATGTACATTAAATTCAAGGCATTGTTATCCATATCCATCTTCCATATCCATTTTCATTTATCTATACATATGTGACTTTCAAATCTACATTTCCAGCCCAATTCCTCTCTTGAACTCCAGATCCACATATACAACTGTCTGCTGTACATCTCCATCTTCTTCTCAAGGGGAAGATGGGGATGTACAGTGGCTTGTCAAGGCAAACATTTCACGAACTAAGTCCCAACTTTTCCTCTTCTCCTAGATTCCCTAATAGCATCCAGTTAGCCAAGATACTGCCTTCATTCAGCAAAGAGATTCCTTTCTCCTCACCTTAAGTTTCCTTGTCGTGAGATCTCTTCCAGAGTACCACTCCTGCCCTCTTCCCATCCCTTCCCTTATTCCTCCTTGTAAGAGGAAGAGAGAATTATCTAATTGGTGAGTTTGGGAGAAAAAATATTGGGTATAGTCAGTTTTCTTCTTCCTTTGTTCTTTCTTGTTTCCTTTGGCATCCGTGTACTTAAAGAAAGCACATTCTCAGTTCTCTGATGTGAGCTTTATAGATGCTGTGCCCCCTTCCCCGAGGAGACCAGGTGCTATTCAGGGCTGTCAGTGACTGACTAGGTAAGGCTGCCTAGTTCAAAGGTGAATATTAGCATGTTACAGTATCCTGCAGCTTTACCAGTAATAGGGTGATGTTGCGATCTCCATCGGCCTGAATTCATCTCTCTCCCTCTCTCTCTTAAATGATTCTGCATTTAGGTGGAGAAAAAAGGAAGTTATGGATCTATCTCCATAAAATACCATGCCTTTAAAGACTTCTGGAATCCCCCATTTCCTTTCCTCCTCTATATCCAATAAGTTCAAAATAAAGATTGAGACATTGCCCAACAATATTCTATTATTAGAATTAATTAAAAATATGGTACCAGTTAACTCATTTCCACATGCAGTTTCTTATATAAGTGACAAAATACACATTGTTCTCATTCCTGGAAAATATTGTCCTTGACTAGTGAAAACACACTCACACACTCCTTGCAAGCACTGTTCTAATCTCTGTTGAGTGTTTTATGACATGTACCTACCCTGAGATGAAGTCAGTAGTTACAAATAGCTGAAATCCAAAACTTAGCATGCAAAGATGTCTACCAGAAACAAGTGTTTATTCTATTATTTGAATTAAAACAGCTTTAACAGGTCATCTGATACTCTCCCTATGATACTTTACCCCTCCACCCTGCTTTATCCTTCTCCACCTCGCTTTCTGCTTCAGGAGGCTGAGCTGCCTAGATCACCTCCTGTGCTCTCTGGCTTCTGAGTGGGTTTGGCTAACAGACAGCCCCAGGAAGATTAGAGTGAGAGTGACATCCAGACACACAGTCCCCTAGTGGCTTCCCTGTAAGATACACTTAGCTGCCTGGGTTCCTGGCTAGAAGGTCACTGCTCCTCTCAAGTCAATTCACACCCTAGAACCTTCTCTCCTCTGGGAATTCCGTTGTTCTCCTTCCTCTTATCTTTCAAGCTTCAGGACTGGTGACAGCTCTGCAGCTTTGAGTTCCATGCTGGTTTCTGAGTATCACTCATTCTTCCCTCAGTTCAGTTCAGTTGCTCAGACGTGTCCAACTCTTTGCAACCCCATGGACTGAAGCACGCCAAGATTTTCTGTCCATCACCAACACCCGGAGCTTGCTCAAACTTATGTCCACCGAGTCGGTGGTGCCATACAACCATCTCATCCTCTGTCATCCTCTTTTCCTCCTGCCTTCAATCTTTCCCAGCATCAGGATCCTTTCTAATGAGTCTGTTCTTCACATCAGATGGCCAAAGTATTGGAGTTTTGGCTTCAGCATCAGTCCTTCCAATGAATATTCAGGACTAATTTCAATGATTATTCAGGACTGGTTAGGTTCTTCCCTAACCCCTCATATCTGGGGAAGTTATGGTCCCTTTGGTAAATGCATTCTCCTTGAGTTATTCTAATTTGAATGTGTCATCTCTTAGTCTTAGTACACAAATTTCTACATTTGATTGCTTTTATATTCAAATTTTTTCCATAGAATATCACTTTGCTCCTAAACTCATTAAATGAAGCAGATTATAATACTGTTCAGAGTTCTCATGTGTACTATGCCCTGGAACCTTACTGTTTCTATCTCATAAATATTTCTCAACCCTATTCCCAGCTATCCCATTATCCTCTTTCATCTCATCATTTCTTACTTAAATTACTAACTGATCTCCTGCCTCAGTTCTTGGTTTGCCCACCTGTCCATCTTCAAACAGCTACCAAAGATATGCCTTAAAATTAGAACATGTAACCCTTCTGCTTATAAATGCATCAGTGATTCTGTTGCCATCAGGATAAAACTCCCTAGCATTTGTAATGTGGGCCCTGACAGTGGGCAGCTTCCAGATGGTGACTGTGGAAACTGAAGGCAGTAGTTTCCACTTTTGTTTTTAAGCAATAGGACCTTTTCTTCCCCCAATAAAATTTTGTAATAAAACTCAAAGCCCAACATGGAAAAAGATAAGACCAATGTTTTATCAGCATTGGAGAGGAAAATGGCAACTCACTCCAGTATTCTTGTCTCCAAAATTTTTGCCCGCTTGGACAGAGGAGCCTGGTGGGCTACAGTCCATGGGGTAGCAGAGTTGGACACAACTGAGTGACTAACACTTTATCAGCACAGATTTATTTTATGCAGTCAGCTTTATAACACTCAACATTTACTATTAAAGTTAATCAAAGAGCACATTTTGGATAAAAACATACACTTGAAACTAGGGTGAATGAATGATAGTTGCTATCTTAGTGATGTAAACATTGAAGAAATTTGAATCAGAGACTTACAGTTTTTCTAAATATTATTACATATTGAATTCTGGGTTCTGTGGGACACAATTTGACAAACACTGTTTCAGCATCAAGTTCTTTCTGCAGGGCTGGCCTTTCTCAGCCTTAACTGTCTAAAAGCTGCTAACGATGTGATGTTCTCTGATATCACACTCCCTTTGTCCTTTGCGTAGAGGATGTCATGCCTTCTGAGAAAGTTTGGTTCTCCCTGAGTGGTTTTATTTATATCCCCACCCAGTCAATGAAAACTTTTCCCTCTAGGACCATCCAACTCTCCTTTACTGACTCCTCTTCTGGGCCCTGTTGTCTCGCCACACAGAGGCATTCACTCTTAACATCTTGGTGAGTTTCCCTCTAGTTTTTTCCCTGCATAATTGTTTATAAGTGATTGATACCATACTCTATTTACAAACTTATATTTTTATTTTTTCACTTGCATTTATAACAAAGGATTTTGTGAGTCTTGAACTATTAGAATTGCAAATCTGTAAGGCCCAAAGTGATAAATACCACTATAATATCATTGTAATTCATTCAAAATTCAATGACTACTTCTTGAGCGTTCGCCATGGGCTAGGCGCAGTTCTCAGTGCCAGGGAAGCACTGATGCCAAGCAAGACAGAGGCCTGATCTCCGGCAATTTACTGTCTTTACTTTGGTAACTTGATAGTCTGGAATACACTTGAGAACAGTGAAATCAATGGCACAAATATTGTTCCTTTGATATTGTGCAATTGTTCAGAGAAACGCTTCTTAGGCAGTATGTTAAAACAATGAGAAGGCAATGGCAACCCACTCCAGTACTCTTGCCTGGAAAATCCCATGGACGCAGGAGCCTGGTAGGCTGCAGTCCATGGGGTCGCTAAGGTTCGGACACGACTGAAGCGACTTCACTTAAAACAATGAGGAAGATGTTAGTGAGACAGTTATAAAAAGCACCCAGTGACAGCTGATACGATGACCACTGGCCCCAAAGTCCTAGAAGCCAAAAGCTGATCTAACTCTACCTGCTCCTTTATTCCCATCTCAGCTTCTCTGAGATTAACTGGCTTCAAGACCAGGGAAACAAAAGGACCATGGGATCTACTGCTCTGTGGCTCTGCCTGCTGCTGCTGCTGCTAAGTCACTTCAGTCGTGTCCGACTCCGCGTGACCCCATAGACGTCAGCCCACCGGGCTCTCCTGCCCCTGGGATTCTCCTTAATGCTGATTCAGTTCTCACCTTGTGTCTTCTAGCAACTGACTCTTTTTTCAGACCACGTGTGACCTAGTCCCTGCCTACCATCCCAACCCCGGGAACCCCTATTTTGTGCCTCCACCCCCGGCTTCTCTCACCAATCTATTAGTTCTCTGAGCCCAGGGCTGTTGAGGTTGAACCTTAGTCCTGTTGCTCACTGCACCTGGATTCCTATTTCCTGCTGCCACATTTCCCGGGCAGTGTGAGGACCATCTGCCTGGATCTGATGCTAGCTAGAGTCACTCTTGCTGCAGCCTGCCTGCTCAGCACCACAGATGTCTTTCTGCTGCCTCCAGAAAATATTTAGGTAATGGAATCAACAGTGATAGATGTGGGAGGTGAAAGGATGGTTTTGCAGGACTGTGGCTGGAATGACCGAAGGACTTGTGGTTTCCATTCAGTGAGATGGTGAACGAGGAGGAGGAGTCTTGCTAGGAAAGATGACTGGTGAGTTTCAGACGTGCTCAATTTGATGTACCTGTAGATCTCCGGGATATATCCACTGGGGTGTTGGACACATGCTTTGGGAGCTTGGGGGACAGTGAGAGATATATACATATGAAGCTCAGCACCTATCAGTGACCAAGATTTCTATATTCACATATAGCTAGAAAGATCACTGAGGAACCCAAAGTTCTTTTCCCATTATACAAATCTGTACATGTTGTTGTACGGGGAAGGCAATGGCACCCCACCCCAGTACTCTTGCCTGGAAAATCCCATGGACGGAGGACCCTGGTGGGCCGCAGTCCATGGGGTCGCTAAGAGTCGGACACGACTGAGCGACTTCACTTTCACTTTTCACTTTTATGCATTGGATAAGGAAATGGCAACCCACTCCAGTGTTCTTGCCTGGAGAATCCCGGGGACGGCGGAGCCTGGTGGGCTGCCGTCTCTGGGGTCACACAGAGTCGGACACGACTGAAGTGACTTAGCAGCAACAGTAGCAGCAGCAGTACATGTTGTTAATCAACAGTTCTGTATAATTAGAAGCTCATTTCTGTGTTAACCACCCCGAAATTTGCCTAAAGTCAGTAAAGTCAAATGTTGAATAAATATTTACTCAAAGAGGGATATTACAGATCAATGCTTCTAACCTGAAAATTAATCAATCTGGGTCTGGTTTGGGCTTACATAGGGTTGACGGTTGTTTAACTATATTATTGTTGTTGTCGTTCAGTCACTAAGTCATGTCGGACTCTTTGCAACCCCATGGACTGCAGCACGCCAGGCTTCCCTGTCCTTCACCATCTCCATGAGTTTGCTCAAACTCATGTCCACTGAGAAAATGGACAATTAGTGATTGTTGTTTTCCACCCCTACATTAGAAAAACAACATATTGAATATGTAGTGATATAAGATTTGGTTCTACCACAAGAAACTGGATCAATAGAAGTTCTAGGGGAGAAAGGTTTCTCCTTACCACGTTTGGGATGGGGGTGTACACTCCTTTAAGGGGGCACTCAGAATTCCCATTGCAGTTAATGGAAGTTGCAGGTGTGTATCAAGAGGCACACAAGCCTTGCTGTCGCTATCAGAAAATGATTCCTTTTGTGTTGATCTCCTAGCTGTGTTTTCATTCTACCTTTTAAAACCATTACACCTAACAGAGTTTTGAGTGCATTATAGGTAACTTTAAGAAGCCGTCATTATCGCCTCTCTCTTAACCACATAATAGGGGGTAGAAAAGTGAGAGCACAGTATATACACCACGCTGAGGAGGAGAAACTTGCCTGGAATTTTTGAACCCTCAGCCTATTTTCTCTAATGCTCTACAGTGAATCAGTCTTAAGAGCTCCATCATTCACTGGGATATGTACTTCTTGCCAAAGGTTACCAGATTACAAAAGTGTCCTCAGCTCGGAAGGGACTCATAATTCACCATCACCTTATTTTGACACCAAGAGAGAAAATATGTGCATCAAGACAAGTAGAGAAAATAATGGGAAAAAAACCTATATTAAGTTAACAATGCAGCAAACACGCCAAAGGGAAAAATACACACTAGAACAATAATAAGGATAATAGAAAAGTAATGCTGTTATATTATGAGGAGAGAGTTGCTGGTCAGCTCATAAACACTTCACTGACGGGCAGTTAGTTTCTTAAAGAGCTGCCCTTAGGCATGAGAGGAAATGGGAAAGTTAAGATAGATCTCAAAGTTGGAAGAAAATAGTTAGTTGTGCAATGTTTCCAAAAGACAAGGTCAGATACATTTCCTGAAGGTGAAGTGGAAATATTTAGAAATATTAAAAACTCAAGTGAATTGGAAGGAATCATTAACATTAAAAAATTGAGCAGTCTCAAAAAAAAAAAAAAAAGATGAGTGGTCTCAAAGTACAAAGGCAGGATGCTGGAAACATCAGGAACACAACCAAAATGAAATCTTATAGGATCTCTGAATAACAAGAGGAAAAAAGAAGAGAGATGCAACATTTATGAGAAGATCCCCGGAAATACATTCTTAGCCTGCTAAAAAGCTCATAGGAATGTACATAATAAATTTCAGTATATTTCATTTTAGCAGAGTTATAATCAAGCAAGTGACCTTTACAGAAAAATAATAAAAGTATGATTATCAGAAAGTTTTGTATATCACTAATGTGGCTCCTTCTTTTTTACACATCATTTCATAAACTTTGTATGATGAGGGTGCCTACCACAAGGCGATAAACACTATGGTCGACTACCTGGGGAAGACTGGAGTCCTCTGAATATTTAGTGATACCTGGATCACTGGGTGAGACATTTTTAACCCTTTCAAATTCCTTCCTCTTCTGATTTGGGTGTTACATCTTTCTGATGGTTTGTAAGTTTAAGTGCAACAGTTTGATATGTTACTCTATTCTTCGCTTCCCTATTGAATATAATCTATCTACAGTAAAGAGGACCCTACTTAAGATAGAATTTCTTTTCACATTATATAAATCCATAAAATTCATACAATTTTACAATGTATAATTATACAATGAATTTTTCATATATAAATATGTGTAATCCTCCCACACCACAATATGGAACATTACCAGCACCCCATAAACCTCACCATTTCCTCTTCAAGGCAATAACCCCATACTCATAGCTGGTATTCTGATTTATATCATAAGATTAGTTTTTCTTGCTTTAAACTTTCATATAAATGAAATCCTGAAAGTATGTTCAATATGTTACTTTTCTAAAATTTTCTATATGTTGGCATATTGAGTTTAAGTGTAACTCTAGAAATGAATGTGTTCAACAAATGCAATTTTTATCTATTTTACATTCTCTTACAAACTATTCTAGGAAGTTTTAAAATGCAAGCTTCTCAGCTCTCCCCCTAAAATAAAAAACTCCTTCAGTACTAATGCTTACCTGGTTCCTCCTCAGTCACGCCAATTTAAGAATCAGGAATGGCATGGTGGTTTGAACTAAATAATATCTGGAGTACTGATCTTTTTCTCAGCCATTACAATCTTTTTAATCAACACTGATAATTTTTTTAAGTGTTAAAAATGAAATAAAAACTTGTGTGGGTTTTTTTGGGAGTTCTTGTCACATGTTACTTTTTTTTTTTTTTTTAATTCAAATGGGCCACAGAACAAAGTCTTCATTTTACCCTAGATATCTAACCCTCTTCTCTAGACATTCATTATTACTCACTTATGTATCCTTGCAAAAATAGCACACATATGGATGTTTCTTTTTTATAAAGATGGATTAATTCTATACAAATTATTCTGTATTTTGTTGTTCAGTTCCTAAGTCATGTCTGACTCTTTGCGGACCCATGGACTGCAGCAAGCCAGGCTTCCTTGTCCTCACCATTTCCCGGCGTTTGCTCAAACTCATGTCCATTGAATTAGTGATACTATCCAACCATCTCATCCTCTGTTATCCCCTTCTCTTCCTGCCCTCAATCTTTCCTAGCATCAGGGTCTTTTCCAGTGAGTTAGCTTTTTGCATCAGGTGGCCAAAATATTGGAGCTTCAGCTTCAGCATCAGTCCTTCCAATGAATATTCAGGACTGATTTCCTTTAGGGTTGACTAGTTTGATCTCCTTGCAGTCCAAAGGACTCTCAAGAGTCTTCTCCAACACAACAATTCAAAAGCATCAATTCTTCAGCACTCAGCCTTCTTTATGATCCAACTCTCACATCTGTACATGACCACTGGAAAAACCATAGCTTTGACTCTACAAACCTTTGTTGGCAAAGTGCTCTCTCTGTTTTTTAATATGCTGTCTAGGTTGGTCACGAAGAAGGCAATGGCACCCCACTCCAATACTCTTGCCTGGAAAATCCCATGGATGGAGGAGCCTGGTAGGCTGCAGTCCATGGGGTCACTAGGAGTCAGACACAACTGAGCGACTTCACTTTCACTTTTCATTTTCATGCACTGGAGAAGGAAATAGCAGCCCACTCCAGTGTTCTTGCCTGGAGAATCCCAGGGACGGGGGAGCCTGGTGGGCTGCCGTCTATGGGGTCGCACAGAGTCGTACACAACCGAAGTGACTTAGTAGCAGCAGCAGCAGCAGCTAGGTTGGTCATGGCTTTTCTTCCAAGGAGCAAGCATCTTTTAATTTTGTGGCTACAGTCACAGTCTCCAGTGATTTTTTGGAGCCCAAGAATATAAAATCTGCCACTGTTTTCACTTTTTCCCCATCTATTTGTGGTGAACTGATGAGACCAGATACAGTGATCTTAACTTTTTTGAATTTTGAGTTTCAAGCCAGCTTTTTCACTCTCCTCTTTCACCTTCATCAAGAGGCTCTTTAGTTCCTCTTTGCTTTCTGCCATCTTAGAGTAGTATCATCTGCGTATCTGAAGTTCTTGGTATTTCTCCTGGCAATCTGAATTCCAGCTTGCATGATGTACTCTGCATATAAGTTAAATAAGCAGGATGACAATATATAGCCTTGATGTATTCTTTTCCCAATTTTGAACCAGTTCGTTGTTCTATGTCCAGTTCTAACTGTTGCTTTCTGATGTGTAGATATGTTTCTCTAGAGACAGCTAAAGAGGTCTGGTATTCCTATCTCCTTAAGAATTTTCCAGTTTGTTGTGATCCACCCAGTCAAAGGGTTTAGTATAGTCAATGAAGCAGAAGTAGATGTTTTTCTGGAATTCCCTTGCTTTTTCTATGATCCAACAGATGCTGGGAATTTGGTCTCTGATTCCTCTACGTTGTCTAAATCCAGCTTGTACTCAGCTCAAGAACGTGAAATTCTCAGTTCACGTATTGTTGAAGCCTAGCTTGAAAGATTTTGAGCATTATCTTGATAGCATGTGAAATGAGTGCAATTGTGCAGTAGTTTGAGCTTTGTTTGGCATTGCCTTTCTTTGGGATTGGAATGAAAATTGACCTTTTCCAGGCTGTGGCTATTGCTGAGTTTTTCAAATTTGCTGACATATTGAATGCAGCATTTTAATGGCATCATCTTTTAGGATTTTAAATAGCTCAGCTGGAATTCTATCATCTCCACTAGTTTTATTCATAGTAATGCTTGCTAAGGCCCACTTGACTTCACACTCCAGGATTTCTGGCTCTAGGTGAGTGAACACCATCATCCTTGGTTATCCAGGTTCTTAAGACATTTTTTGTATAGTTCTTCTGTGTATTCTTACCACCTCTTCTTAATATCTTCTGCTTTTGTTAGTTCTTGTTGTTTCTGTCCTTTAGTGTGCCCCTCTTTGGATGATATGTTCCCTTGGTATCTCTAATTTTCTTGAAGAGATCTGTAGTCTTTCCCATTCTATTGTTTTCCTCTATTTCTTTGCATTGATCACTGAGGAAGGCTTTCTTATCTCTCCTTGCTATTCTTTGGAACTCGGCATTCTAATGGGTATATCTTTCCTTTGCCTTTGCCTTTAATTTTTCTTTTCTCAGCTATTTGTAGGGGCTCCTCAGACAACCATTTTGCCTTTCTGCATCTCTTTTTCTTTGGGATGGTTTGGGTCACCACCTCCTGAACAATGTTATACACCCCTGTCCATAGTTCTTTAGGCACTCTGTCTACCAGATCTAATCCCTTGAATCCATTCATCACCTCCACTGTATAATCATATGCTATGCTATGCTATGCTATGCTAAGTCACTTCAGTTGTGTCCGACTCTGTGTGACCCCCATAGACGGCAGCCCACCAGGCTTCCCTGTCCCTGGGATTCTCCAGGCAAAAACACTGGAGTGGGTTGCCATTTCCTTCCCCAATGCATTTAACTGAAAAGAGAAAGTGAAGTCGCTCAGTCATGTCCAATTCTTAGTGACCCCATGGACTGCAGCCTACCAGGCTCCTCCGTCCGTGGGATTTTCCAGGCAAGAGTACTGGAGTGGGGTGCCATTGCCTTCTCCAGTATAATCATAAGAGATTTGATTTAGGTCATACCTGAATGGCCTAGTGCTTTTCCCCCACTTTCTTCAATGTAAGTCTGAATTTTGCAATAAGGTGTTCATGATCTGAGCCACAGTCAGCCCCAGGTCTTGTTTTTGCTGATGTATAGAGCTGCTGCATCTTCGGCTGCAAAGAATATAATCAATCTGATTTTGGTATTGACCAACTGGTGATGTCCTTGTGTAGAGACATCTCTTGTGTTGTTGGAAGAGGTTGTTGCTAGTGCATTCTCTTGGCAAAACTCTGTTAGCCTTTGCCTTACTTCCTTTTGTACTCTAAGGCCAAACTTGACTGTTATTCCAGGGCTCTCTTGACATCTTTTTTTTGTATTCCAATCCCCCATGATGAAAAGGACATCTCTTTTTGGTGTTAGTTCTAGAAGTTCTTGTACGTCTTCATGGAACCATTCAACTTAAGCTTTTTCAGCATTAGTGTTTGGGGCATAGACTTGGATTACTCTGATGTTGAATGATTTGCCTTGGAAACGAACCAAGATCATTTTGTCATTTTTGAGATTGTACCCAAGCACTGCATTTCAGACTCTTTTGTTGACTATGAGGGCTACTCCATTTCTTCTAAGGGATTCTTGCCCACCGTAGTAGATACAATTGTCATCTGAATTAAATTCACCCATTCCTGTCCATTTTAGTTCACTGATTCCTAAAATGTCAGTGTTCATTCTTGCCCTCTCTTGCTTGGCCACGTTCAATTTACCTTGATTCATGGACCTAACATTTCAGGTTCGTATGCGATATTGTTCTTACAGTATTGGACTTTACTATCACCACCAGGCACATTCACAACTGGGTGTGATTTCTGTTTTGGTTCAACCTCTTCATTCTTTTTAGAGCTATTTCTCTACTCTTCCCCAGTAACATATTGGATACCTACCAACCTAAGGGACAGATCTTCTGGTATCATATCTTTTTGCCTTTTCATACAGTTCATGGGGTTCTCAAGGCAAGAATACTGAAGTGGTTTGCCTTTTCCTTCACCAGTAGACCACGTTTTGTCAGAACTCTCCACCATGACCTGCACATCTTGGGTGGCCCTGCATAGCATGGCTCATAACTTCATTGAGTTACACAGGTCTGTGATCCATGTGATCATTTTGGTTCGCTTTCTGTGATTGTGGTTTTCATTCTGGAAGGTCTGTACCTTACCTTATTTTTAGATTTTATTTTTTAATTTTTAAATTAATTTAGTAATTTTGCTTCTGCTGCTGCTAAGTCGCTTTAGTCGACTCTGTGCGACCCCATAGACGGCAGCCCACCAGGCTCCCCTGTCCCTGGGATTCTCCAGGCAAGAACACTGGAGTGGGTTGCTATTTCCTTCTCCAATGCATGAAAGTGAAAAGTGAAAGTGAAGTCGCTCAATCGTTTCCAACTCTTAGCGACCCCACGGACTACAGCCCACCAGGGTCCTACGTCCATGGGATTCTCCAGGCAAGAGTACTGGAGTGGGGTGCCATTGCCTTCTCCTTAGTAATTTTAATTGAAGACTCATTGGAGAAGACTCTAATGCTGGGAGGGATTGGGGGCAAGAGGAGAAGGGGACGACAGAGGATGAGATGGTTGGATGGCATCACTGACTCGATGGATGTGAGTCTCAGTAAACTCTGGGAGTTGGTGATGGACAGGGAGGCCTGGCGTGCTGCAATTCATGGGGTCGCAAAGAGTCAGACATGACTAAGCGACTGATCTGATCTGATCTGAATTACTTTACAATATTGTGGTGGCTTTTGCCATACATTGACATGAATCAGCCATGGGTTGTACCTTACTTTTTTCAATTGTAAATTATAATGAAGGTCATTTGCCATTAGCATATAGAGAACTACCACACTAATCTCAAAAGTTATATGGTACTTCATTCTAAGGCTATATATACCTTTACTTACTTAATCAGATTTTAGAATTTGAAAAACAGATATGCATCCCTGTTTGGCCCGTGATTCTTTAATCACATTGAGATAGAAATTTCAGGACACTAGGAGATAGAAACTAATTAAAGGGTTTCACACAGTCTCTATTCCCTATGAAGTGGATGGAAATTACAAACTGTATCTAGGTATTTCCCACACTTCTTTCAGCTCAGTGCCTGAAAGCTGGAGTCAACAGTTCCTACAGTCCAGAGCTAACATAGTTCCTGGGTGAGTAGGGCCAAATAACAGCTCAGGGGTTTCCCATGGTCTTAAGAGAGAGCAGACTCCATGAAATAATCTTGGTTACTCTTCCAATGAAAGGAGGAGATATTCTGACCTTTAAAAAAAAAAAAAGAAGTAATTTAAGTTTTTCCCCTTAGGGAACAAGGCAAGTGTGCTCTCTCTATCCCATCACTTTATTCAACATTGTACCAGAAATTCTAGACAATGAAATTAGGCAAGAAAAATAAATAAAATATATGTAAATTGGAAGGAAGTAAAACTATCTCTATTCACAAGTGATATAACCTCATAGTGAACAGAAAATCCTAAAGAATCTACAAAAAAAGTTGTTAGAGCAAATAAATGAATCCAGCAAAGTTTTAGGATGCAAGATGAACACACAAAGCTCAGCTATATTTTATACTCTAGCAATGAACAACCCAAAAAGGAAATTACAAATTCAATATATTTACAAGAGCATGAAAAAGAATTCAATATTTTAAATAAAATTTAACCAAGGAGGCCAAAACCTGTATATTAAAAACCAAAACCAATGAAACCAAAAAAAAGAAAAATTTATTGAAAGAGATATGGTTTTTCCTGTGGTCATGTATGGATGTGAGAGTTGGACTGTGAAGAAGGCTGAGAGCAGAAGAATTGATGCTTTTGAACTGTGGTGTTGGAGAAGACTCTTGAGAGTCCCTTGGACTGCAAGGAGGTCCAACCAGTCCATTCTGAAGGAGATCAGCCCTGGGATTTCTTTGGAAGGAATGATGCTAAAGCTGAAACTCCAGTAGTCTGGCCACCTCATGGGAAGAGGTGACTCATTGGAAAAGACTCTGATGCTGGGAGGGATTGGGGGCAGGAGGAGAAGGGGACGACAGAGGATGAGATGGCTGGATGGCATCACTGACTCGATGGACCTGAGTCTGAGTGAACTCCGGGAGTTGGTGATGGACAGGGAGGCCTGGCATGCTGTGATTCATGGGGTTGCAGAGAGTTGGACACGACTGAGAGACTGAACTGAACTGAACTGAAGATATTCCATGGTCACAGAAGACTTTGAAAGGTCACAGACTGGAAGATACTAAGACAGCAGTACTCTCTGGAGAGTTCTTATTTTAAATGAGTGTTGAATTTTGTCAGAAGTTTTTTCTGCATCTACTGTGATGATCATATGGTTTTCATTCTTAAGTGTGTTGATGTGGTGTATTACACTGATTGATTCGTGGATACTGAAAAATCCTTTCATCCTTGGGATAAATTCTGCTTGATTGTGGTGTCTGATCCTTTTAGTATATTGTTGGATTCTACTTGCTAGTATTTTGTTGAGAATGTTCACATCCATGTTTGTCAGTGATATTGGCCTGTAAATTTCTTTCTTTTTTTGTGTGTGTGATATCTTTGTATGGTTTTGGTATCAGGGTGATAGTGGCTTCATAGAGTGAGTTTGGGAGTGTTCCTTCCTCTGGATTTTTTGGGAAGAGTTTCAGAAGGTTAGGTATTAACTCTCCACTAAATGTTTGAGAGAATTAACCTATGAAGCCATCTGGTCTTAGATTTTTGTTTGTTGGAAGTTTTAAAATTATAGTTTCAATTTCAGTATTTGTGAATGGTCTGTTCATATTTTCTATTTCTTCCTGATTCATTCTTGGAAGAATGGACCTTTCTAATAATTTGTCCATTTTTTCTAGGTTGTCCATTTTATTGGCATACAGTTGCTTGTAACAGTCTCTTGTGATCCTTTGAATTTCTGTGGTATCCAGTGTAACTCCTCCTTTTTTGTTTCTAGTTGTATTGTTTTGAGCCCCCTCCCTCTTTTTCTTAATGAGTCTGGTTAAAGGTTTTAAAAAGAATGGCAGTAGTACTCCCTAAAGCAATACACAGATTCAATACAATCCATCCCCAAAATCCGTTCAGATGGAATAAAGATAACCATCCTAAAATTCATATGGAACTTCAAGGGACTCCAAATAGCTAAAACAATCTCAAAAAAGAACAGCTCTCACACTTTCTGATTGCAAAATATACTACCAAGCCACAGTAACAGAATACTTCCATGACTCCAGAAGTTTCCTTTTGACTCCTTAACAGTTAGTTACTCTCTCCAGCCCAACTCAGGCAACCCGTGGCTTGCTTTTTGTTATTGTTTAGGATTCTGCCTTGTCTAGGGTTTCACAAATATGAGATCAGTACATAGTCATTTATGTCTGGCTTCTTTCACTTAGCATGATGTTTTCAAGATTCATTCATGCCATTATGTATATGAGTAGTTCATTCCTCTTGGTTGCTGAATAGTATTCCACAGTATGAATATATTACAATTTTATCCATTCATCAGTTAATGGAAATTTTTGTTATTTCCAGGATCTATTTGGTTTTTTTTTGTTGTTGTTTTTCTTTTTTACAGTTACATTCAGCTGTATCAAATTGTGGATTTCTTTTCATTTATCCTGTTTGCAACTAAACCAGAATTCTTGAATCTGAATTGGTGATTTTCACTAGTTATGGGAAACTGTATTTTCATCTGAAATTGCCTCTACTCTACTCTCTCTCCCCTTCTCATCTAAAATTTCATGAGATGTTTGTTAGACCTACTCCTCCTATCCTCCACATTTCTAACTCTTTCTTACCTATTATTTTTTTGTCTCTCCATATTGCATCCTGGATAGTTCCTTCAGGTACTACCTTCTAGTACACAAATTTTCTCTTCTCGACCTGTTCCTAATATTTCTAGGTCCCTGGCTGGAAAAGAGTACATCATATTCTTATTGATTCATTGATTGCAACAGTAATCATTTTGTTTGCAGGCTCAAATAGACATTCCATATGTACATGATGGGGAGGGCAATGGCACCCCACCCCAGTACTTTTGCCTGGAGGATCCCATGGATGGAGGACCCTGGTGGGCTCCAGTCCATGGGGTCGCTAAGAGTTGGACACGACTGAGCGACTTCACTTTCACTTTTCACTTTCATGCATTGGGGAGGGAAATGGCAACCCACTCCAGTGTTCTTGCCTGGAGAATCCCAGGGATGGCGGAGCCTGGTGGGCTGCCATCTATGGGGTCGCACAGAGTCGGACACGACTGAAGCGACTTAGCAGCAGCAGCAGCATGTACATGAAAAAATTTAAGAGGAAATATAGCAATCAGAGGTTTTATTGTTAATTTTCATAACTGCAATAATCCAGCTAATCAAGTTTACAACCATGAACGCTGGTGAAAACTGAGTAAAGATTTACAAATCTTTATATAATTAAAGACAATTTCTCACATTTTTTGACAGTGAGGTTACACTACATTTTCAAAATTTAGATTTTGTATTATACATTTTGCTTAAACCTCTATAAGGCGTTTTTTTCTAATACTAGTATTAATATTTTAGAAATGTTCACCAAATGTGCAGTGTAATACATAGGTTCACCAATTTTTAAAATTGGCCAATGTGGAATCAAATATCTTAAGATATAACACATACAACATTGTAAGCACTGACCAACCAAGGAGACTACATTAAAGAGAACTGCTGGAAGCTTGTCTCTGGAATCTTGAAAGTCAAAGTGAAGTCGCTCAGTCGTGTCCGACCCTCAGCGACCCCATGGACTGCAGCCTTCCAGGCTCCTCCGTCCATGGTATTTTCCAGGCAAGAGGAAGGCCTCAAAGAGGGAATGCGAAAGACTAGGAAACACTACACGTCCCAGCATGCTTTGCGACTACCGTTGACTACAACCCCCAGAGCGCATTGCTCTCCGAATGCCGATTTCCCTCACAGCTGGCTGGGGCTTGTAGTTCTCTTTGGAGCCAATCCGGCGAGGGTGGCGTTTTGTTAGCCTGCTCGAGGCCATTAGGCTTAGTCTTCCAGTTTCTGCAAAGGGAAACCCTTCGGGTCCTTACGTGGAGTGTTTGTCTCATCTCTTGGCTACTGCTTTACCCAGGTAAGTGGTAGAGAGGGTACTCCTCCCCGCAGCTGGGGCCTTGCCTTGCTTTCTGGGAGCGCCTTGGCTGGGGCGAAGCCGTTTGTCTCTAAGCTCTCGCCGTAGCAGCCGCCGCCCATCCCTCTTTGTGTGCTGGGGAAGCCGCGGAGCTAGTGGCAGCGGCTATTGCTGTTGCGGGCGAAAGAGAGGGACGTTACCGGGAAGTTGCTGGCAGGCGGACTCTTCCCCATCCCGCCACCGAACAGGTGGGTGGACGGCCCTTCCGTCTCCTTCTGTCTGTTGTGTCTCGCGTCGCGGCCCTAAGGGCGGCTTGGCCTGCTGACAGTGCCGCCCAGCCCAGCCCGGCCCGGCCCTGGGAAGGAGGGGCGGGGTGAGTCAGGAAGGCCGGGGCCTCGACGAACCCACTCCCTTCTCTCTGGACCCTTCGGAGGGGCCTTGAGGCTCGTTCGAGGCCACCTCCCCAAGACGCCCTAGGTGAACCGCGCCCTCTTGGTCCATACCCAGGGGAGAAGTGACTCCTTTATGCCTTGCTCACCCGGTGTGTGTTAGAAAGTACCCAGACGCGGAGACTGTAGCACAAAATTCCTGAGACTTTCTCTTTCTTGGAGTTTTAAGAAAGTGAATGTGTCAGGCTTGGAGGCTCCGGCCTCTCGCAGGTTCCGGCCTCTCGCAGGTTCCGGCCTCTCGCAGGTTGAGCGGTTCTGTCAGCTGTATGCAGTTATTCCAATCAGACTTTGTTGTTGGGCTTTGACTCAAAGTGTGTTAGGGTCGCTCAGTCATGTCCGACTCTTTGCGACCCCAACATACTTAAAGGTGTGTGTGTGTGTGTTGTATGCTCTGTGTTGTATAGCCCGCCAGGCTTCTCTGCCCATGGGATTCTCCAGGCAAAAATTCTGGAGTGGGTTGCCATTTCCTTTTCCAAAGGGATAGAATCCTGGTCTCCTGCATTGCAGGCAGATTTGTTACCGCCTGAGCCAGCAGGGAAGCTCTACCTTTAAGTACAGTTGATAGTTATTGATGGTATATTTGTGTTTTGCTTCTCCATAGTCTTACTCCTGCATGGTAGTTTTAGAATTTATAGAAATTTTCTTTATGACTGCCTGTTATCAGATTTCTAGGAGTGAATGCAAAACTGGTAGCAGATTTGCTGTGTCTTCAGATCAGATCAGTCGCTCAGTCGTGTCCGACTCTTTGCGACCCCGTGAACTGCAGCACACCAGGCCTCCCTGTCCATCACCAACTCCCGGAGTTCACTCAGACTCACATCCATGGAGTCAGTGATGCCATCCAGCCATCTCATCCTCTGTCGCCCCCTTCTCCTCCTGCCCCCAATCCCTCCCAGCATCAGAGTCTTCTCCAATGAGTCAACTCTACGCATGAGGTGGCCAAAATACTGGAGTTTCAGCTTTAGCATCATTCCTTCCAAAGAAATCCCAGGATTGATCTCCTTCAGAATGGACTGGTTGGATCTCCTTGCAGTCCAAGGGACTCTCAAGAGTCTTCTCCAACACCACAGTTCAAAAGCATCTATTCTTCGGCGCTCAGCCTTCTTCACAGTCCAGCTCTCACATCCATACATGACCACAGGAAAGACCATAGCCTTGACTAGGCGAACCTTTGTTGGCAAAGTGATGTCTCTGCTTTTGAATATGCTATCTAGGTTGGTCATAACTTTCCTTCCAAGGAGTAAGCGTCTTTTAATTTCGTGGCTGCAGTCACCATCTGCAGTGATTTTGGAGCCCAGAAAAATAAAGTCTGACACTGTTTCCACTGTTTCTCCATCTATTTCCCATGTAGTGATGGGACCAGATGCCATGATCTTCGTTTTCTGAATGTTGAGCTTTAAGCCAACCTTTTCACTCTCCACTTTCACTTTCATCAAGAGGCTTTTTAGCCCCTCTTCACTTTCTGCCATAAGGGTGGTGTCATCTGCATATCTGAGGTTATTGATATTTCTCCCAGCAATCTTGATTCCAACTTGTCTTAGAGCTTGGCTTTTCATAGCAATCCGTGTCCTCTGTTTTAAGAGCCAGAGACATTGTGTTAAATTTGAGCATGTGAACATTAAAGTGTTTACTGAGTGCTAATTACTGTGCTCAACTGTAAATATTTCCTATATACACCTGTTTATAATGATTTTCGGAGAAGGCAATGGCACCCCACTCCAGTACTCTTGCCTGGAAAATCCCACGGTCGGAGGAGCCTGGTAAGCTGCAGTCCATGGGGTCACTAAGAGTCGGACATGACTGAGCGACTTCACTTTCACTTTTCACTTTTCATGCATTGGAGAAGGAAATGGCAACCCACTCCAGTATTCTTGCCTGGAGAATCCCAGGGACGGGGAAGCCTGGTGGGCTGCCATCTACGGGGTCGCACAGAGTCGGACACGACTGAAGTGACTTAGCATAGCATAGCATAGCATAATGATTTTCAGGTCTTAGTAGTATATATGCTTCTTTTATTTTAAAAGTAGAGTGTACATGTTCTCGTTTGATGACCTTGAATTACATGGCCTTTCAAGACAGTTCTCTTCTTGAAAGACAGAGTTTTAAGAGTGCTCCTTTTACCAATTTAATGATGATTATAAATGATTGTATGCTTCTTAAGGTTGCAAACATGTCTGACAAAAGTGAATTAAAGGCAGAGTTGGAACGTAAGAAGCAGCGGTTGGCTCAAATCAGAGAGGAAAAGAAGAGGAAAGAAGAAGAAAGAAAGAAAAAGGAAGTATGTTTGACTTTTTTTTTTTAAGATAATATAAAATAATTGGATTTTAAGTGCTTATACCTTTAATACTTTCAGAATAGTTAAAGTTCCAGCAGTTGTGACTGCACATATAGCACGCTAGGTGAAAAGCTCAATATACATATTTAGTCTTCTAGGAGTATGTTTACTATATAAAGTAAGGGGCATCTGCCTTGTAATTACTGTTAAAACATGATATACATCATAGCTTAATTTGGACGTTGAGCTTATCTGAATATTTTACCAGTCAGAACTGCTAGTTGTCAGAATAAATAATGGCAAAGAGAAATATAGACTAGATTATTAATTGATTAAGGTATTACTTAATTGATTGTCTCTCCTTTGTCATGAGTTGGTCATTGAAATATTTTTACCAGGTAGTGGGTAATGAAGGTGGGCTAGATACTTAGATCTGACTTTTGGCATCACCATTTTATTATGTATGGCAAATATACATTGACCCTGAGCTAGAGATACTTTACTGGTTCCTGTCTTGAAATGCACATTTGTCCCTATGAAACCTGTGTAGACAGATTTGTGTATTTTTATCTTCAATGTTTTAAATGGCCAGTGTTAAGATGGTTTGTTCCTAATTAGTATGAAGTTTTTCCATGTGATAGCCTGAACCAGGGGCCCCCAGCCTCCAGGATCTAATGCCTGGTGCTCTGAGGTGGAGCTGATGTTAATAATAATAGAAATAAAGTGCACAATGAATGTAATGCGCTTGCCGAAACTATTCTCCACCCCCTGTCCTTGGAAAAATTGTCTTCCACGAAACTTGTCCCTGGTGCCAAAAAGGTTGGGGACCACTGGCCTAAATAATAGCCAAGACTTCTTGGAAACTCTTAGGGAAAAAGAAAAACCAAAGAAGGTACAATTTATGTGCAGCATTGCTATGATGCTGTAAAGGCCTACAATTGAAGAATTTTCTAGTTTATTCTGAACCTTTTTGTGATCCATTACTGTAAGAGTGGACCTTTAGGTTAGCTATTTGATTAAAAACTAACTGACAGAAGCATGAGTAAGACTGGCAGAACCATTCCAGACTAGTACCTGTAGTCTTGAACCCTTCAGAACTGAGCAAATTTGGTATGTTTTCTAAACATGGCCATAAGTGGCCGTACAGAATATCTTATCTAATTTAAAGTTTATCAAACATTACAAGAGACATTAAATCAGTGCTATTAAACAGTAAGTCTAATCGTTATATATCGATGCAGTGTTTACTTGATGATATAGTCTCTTTGGCTATTTTAATGAAATTTTCTGATGACTCTTTTAAAATGGTATGATAGAATATTATGACTAAAAAATGTTCACTGCCGATAATTGTATGAGTAATGGTTGTCTTAGCTGAAATAGACTTTTGAGGTGTATACATAAGACTTTTCCCTTTAAGGCTTAAATTTCCCTTGAGATGTTGAGAGTATTGATCTGAGAGTACTGAGGGTTATAACTGGAAGATTTTGCTAAAACTATAAATGGCTAAAATAAAAGTTGGTAAAAATTTCAGTAACGAAAAATGTTTTGTTATGCAAGAGTAAATTTTAATTTTACAAAACTGTGAAAATAAGACCAATAGTTGATAAAAATAAAAATAAAACCTTTCTTTAGATGAATTTTTGACAAACATCCTAAACATAAAGTTGCATAAATACAATGAAGAGTACATATGGAAGTTTGAGGCACTTGTACGTTTTCAACAAATCAAATTGTTCATTTACTTAAAATTTGTTATGTCTTAAATGATAGTCGTTATTTTTTTTTTTCATAGCATTGTGACATTTATGTATTCGTGAGATTTCCACAATTCTTGACCATAGATAGCAATTTCATATTATAAATTAAATAGAAATTGACTGTACTTTTTGAACATATCTGTTCAGAATGTTTTTGTGAGAACTTCTTGATTACATATAAAAATGAATCAATTTAATACATATCATTTGGAGATTTTTACTAAAACCCTGAGAATGATTTTCATTTAGTGACTATAATGTGTATTCAAAACTAAGCCCACCTCCAAATGTATACAGTGTTAGCATGTTATATAAAACATATGTATTTTTGCAAATAGAAATGTTTCATACCATTGTAAATTCAAGTTTTAACTTAAAAAATTTAGACTGATCAGAAGAAGGAAGCAGTTGCTCCTGTGCAAGAAGAATCAGATCTTGAAAAAAAAAAGAAGAGAAGCTGAAGCATTGCTTCAAAGCATGGGTCTAACTGCAGAATCCCCCATTGGTAAGGATAAGATTATATCTGTTAATAAAAGAGAGGCATAGATCTTACTCAACTCAGATATACATGAAATGAGTGAGTTGATTTACTGTATTTTGTATATCTTTCTTATTTGTGCCTCATAAAAAGCATTAATCTTATAATTTGTTTGGAATTGACTTTTTTCAAATGTGTTAATACATAGTTATTTTATTTGTTCAGAAGAGCTGCGAGACTATATTTATTAACATAAGCCAATTGACTTTTCTTGTTAAATCAGTAACTTATTTCGACAGACATTTGAACTAGTTTTCTATGCCATACTGTGTTAAGCTCAAAGATGATTGTGATTCCTGATCTTCTTAACTCTATAATCCTTTCTATAAGTTAAAGAGAGGTATAGTGAATCAAAGTTCTAAAAGTGTACTAATGTTCAAAGGTATAGGTGTGGAAGGAGAAGCTTATAACCTTCTGCTGTCAGTGCCAATAAGGGAAATAATATTGGTAGCTGATTTTGGCAGCAGTTTGACTTAATCTTGTTCTTTTTCTGGACTCTTCATTTTTATAACAGTACTAGACCAAAAAGCTGAAATAGTAAAAGTACTGAGGACAATCGTGTTACATATAGACATTAAATGCTTACTTAAAATAATTCTGAACTGGGTGCTGTTACATAGTATTTTAGTTTGATGTGGCTTTTGTCATTTAGGGACCTAAAATTTCAGGGTTAGTTTGTGGGCTAATTCCATCTAGTCCAGAGGACAAATAACAGAGGTAGTACCTGCTGTATGCCTATTGTTGTGAACGGTAACATAACAGTCTTTAAGTATTATACCTGTCTTATTAGAGTTACTATTTCTAAAAAGTTTTAAGGTGAAAAAAGCTGGTTACTTTCATGGTTTGGGTTCATTGTTATTTCTTTCAGCTTATTGTGCTGTGCTTAGTCACTCAGTTGTATCCAACTCTTTGCAACCTCATAGACTGTAACCCATCAGGCTCCTCTGTCCATGGGGATTCTCCAGGCAAGAATCCTGGAGTGGATTGCCGTGCCTTCCTCCGGGGAAATCTTCCCAACCCAGGGCTCTCACATTGCAGGCGGATTCTTTATCATCTGAGCCACCAGGGAAGCCCATGAATACTGGAGTGGGTAGCCTATCCCTTCTCCAAGGGATCTTCCTGACCTAGAAATCAAACTGGGGTCTCCTGTATTGCAGGCGGTTTCTTTACTAGCTGAGCTACCAGGGAAGCCCTTTCAGCTTATTTGTCCTTTTCTTATTGATAAAATTTGAAGGTTGAAATACTTTAATTTTTATGTCTTTTATTTAATAAACATGTTGCATATTGCAATTTTAAAAGGAATTGAATCAAAACACTTTTATCTTGTTAAAAAAAAAATACCTTAGAACTTAAACCAAGTTGCTTGTTTGCTGTATAGGCTTTAAGTGATCATTTTTTTCTGAGCCTTTGGCTTTGGTTTTCTCCTGTAGGATTTTTTTTTTCTTTTCTATTCTCTTTAGGACTTCAGTTTCACTAAATTCACTTGCTCATATTTCTCAATTTATGGCCCACCTCCATCATCTATTCTTGAATGTTCTTCAGTTGTGTGTGTAATTCTCCTTTGTTACCCATCTCCAGTTCCATTCTCCTTCACAGTCTTGCATTAAGTACTGATTCTTGGGTTTTTAACATTCATCCTTTTGATCAGTCTGGCACGTGTTGACATTTTTCAAGTTTTTATATATCTAAGTGTGGATATGTTTTATGTGCATAAGTAGTATTGTGCTCTGTGTTTCACTTTGTTTTTTTTTTCCTTTTTTTCAAAGCAGGTTTGTATTTGAGATTTACCCATGTTGTTAACATATACATCTAGTTATTTATTTCTGACTGATACATAATATTCTATCATATACTATATTTTACTTATCTGTTCCCTAGTGATTTCTTCTCTCTTTGCTTTGCTTTCACAAGCAACACTGCAAAGAATATATTCTTTTCCCTTGAAAGGACTGTGGAAGAGTTTCTCTGGAATGTATGCTGAAGAATTGGCTTGGTATGTTATTGGAGACTTAAATTTTTCAGGTCCTACCTACCACTCTGAAGAATAACTAAGTTTATCCTTCTGCTACCAGTGTGTGAGAAAGTAACTGTTTCATTGTATCCATATCACTTGATATTATCCAACTTTCTAATTTTTGTCTACTTGATGGGTGTAAAATAGTATGTCAAAATGTTTTAATATACATTTATCTGTTTACAGTGAAAGTGACCATTTTTTCATTTATCTACTTTTCACATTTTTCCTTCTACGAATTGCATATTCATGTTCTTTGTCCATTTACTACTAGGGTTTTTTATCTTGCTGTAGGAGTTCCTTGAATACTTAAGAGAGGACTTCTTTGTTTTAGTCTTTTAAAAAATACCTTCTCCTAGTTTATTATCTACAGTATTTTAAAAAAAATTTTATTGAAGTATAGTTGACTTAAAATGTTGTGTTAGTATCAGATGTACAGCAAAGTGAATCAGTTATGCCTGTACATATGTCACTGTTTTTTAGATTCTTTTCACATACAGTTCAAGTATTGGGAAGAGTTCCCTGTGCTGTACAGTACTATTATGTATATGTCAGTCCAAATCTCCCAATATATCCCTTCTTTCTTCCCGCTGGTAACCGTAAGTTTGTTTCCTACATCTGTGACTCTATTTCTATTTTGTAAATAAGTTCATTTGTACCATTTTTTTTTTAGATTCCATATATAAGTGATATCGTATGATATGTTTTTCTCTGTCTGACTTCATTCAGTATGACAGCTTTAGGTCCATACATTTTGCTGCAAATGGCATTATTTTGCTTTTTTGTGGCTAAGTAATATTCCACTGTATATATGTAACGCGTCTTCTTTATCCATTCCTCTGTCAATGGACATTTAGGTTGCTTCCATCACAGTATCTTTTATTGAAACAGAATCCTTCATTTAAAAGAATTATTCATTTGATTGCATTGGGTCTTAGTTGCAGCACCTGGGATTTTCTTTGCATTATGAGGGATCTTTACTTGCAGCATGTGGACTCTAGTTTGGTGCTTGGGCTCGGTAGTTGTGGCACACAGTCTCTCTAGTTGCAGCACACGGGCTTCAGAGCGCGTAGGCTCAGTAGTTGTAGCACGGGGCTAGTTGTTCTGGAACATGTGGGATCTTAGATCCCTGACCAAGGATCGAACATTTTGATATATTTAAATCTTTTATTTTAATAGTGGTTAGATCTATTATAGACAACCCCTCCCCCCTTTTTTGGTCTTCTTTTAAAAGATATCCTTTCCTATTTTGAGAATACAAATATATTCTACATTTTCTTTATTATTTTAGCCTTCACCTTTAGATATTTATGTTACATTTTTTTTAATACAGTAGAAGGTAGGGATCCAACCTAATTTTTCTCCATTTAGTTGTTATTTAGGGTTTTTCTCTGTATGCTTATAAATGAAATTTGCCTGTAATTTTCTTACGCTGTTCATGTTCTGTGGCCACCATGGTTATGGTTTTAAAATACATTGGATAGCTTTCTCTTTTGCTGTTTTGTGGAGCAGTTGTAAAAGATAGATATTATCTGTTCCTTAAACACTTGGTAGAACTCAACTGTAAAACTATCTCAGATTATGCTTTTTGTAAAACTATCTCAGAGGATAGTGGAGAGCTGGAGTTATTCACCATTTCAGTTTTTCTAATGGTTATAGTCTATTCAAGTTTTTTGTTCTTGTATCAGTTTGATTTTTTTTTTTTAAATAATAAAGGTTTATTATCACTCATAGTTTCTGCCAGTCAGGAATTTGGTAGTGGCTTAGCTTGGTGATTCTGGCTCAGGGTCTTTCATGAGGTTGAAGTCAAGATCAGTCTGAGCTGCAGTCATCTGAAGGCTTGATTGGGACCTGAGGATTTGCTTTACCAGCCATATGATTTGCTCAAGTCACATGACCAGCAGGTTGGCTTCAGTTGTTAGTGGGTGGCTGGAGTGCGTATCTGTGTGGGCCATTCCATAAAACTACCTGCTTGAGTATCCTTGCAGCATGTCACCTGGCTGCAGTGTGTCAGCAGTCCAAAGAGAAAGAGAGCTGGGAAGAAGCTGTCCTTTTTATGACTTACCCTTGAAAGTCAGAGAACATGGCTTCTGCCATTTTCTGTCTGTTGGAAGAGAGTCACTAAGTCCAGCCCACATTCACAAAGAATTTTGACATTCTTTAAAATCACCAAACTATGTGTGACAAACTCATGGATTTCCTCATGTTTTGAGATGATCATATACTTTCTATTGCCTTTTAATATGTTAATATAATTTATATTGTTAGATTTTCAAAAGTATAAGCATGCTTACATTTTAGTTATGAGAAAATAGTTTAGTTAGTTAGTTAATCCATCTTAGTTATGAGAAAATATATTTCTTACATAACACTAATATTTAGGAATTCATCTATAACTCAGAGTCAGGCCTATAGTTTTTTTCCTTTTACTATATTTTGTCTTGTTTTATTATAATGATTATAGTAATCTCATTAAGTGAGTTGTGTAGTTTTCCACCTTCTGTTCTCTCACAGGTATCTAAAGATCTTTCCAGTATTTATTTGAAATTAGGCCTGGAGAATAAAGGATACAGGCAAAAGCATTGGCTGTCAAACTTTCTTGCTAGTAACAATAAAAATAGTTTCTCTATTATAACCTGGATGGATACTTGTTTTTCTTTTCACTACAAATGTATTTATTAAATATTTTTAAATCGTAGAAGTATGAAAACACCCACTAGATATTCAAAAGGATTTATTAAAAACATCAGTCTGGTTTTAGCTAAAATGGACTTTTTCTCTTTTTTTAAAAAAAAAAATTCTACTGGAAAGAATTAGTTTTTTTTAAAGAGATGCAGCTAATAAGACTGCTCTTAGCTTCTCTTTGCTGATAGATTCTTATTTATTTGATCATTTGATTGTTTTTTTTTGTCAGAGGTCCTTGGGAGCAGTGATAGCATGTTATATTTTTTATCCCTGGTGTCCATTGCAGACTGGATGCTTAAATGACTGTTCAATTATTATTAGGTCATATGTCATTCCACCTAGTAAGACCAATAACAACCATCTGCTTTAAAAACAGTAACAACAAAATCTTATTTAAATTTAAGCAAAATGCATAGTGGAAATTGAAATTTGAATATTTCACAAAAGAAATATGGCTTGATTATTTTTTTAAGGAAATTTAAGTGGCCAGTCTTAAGAAAGTTAATATTAGGCACAACTTTCAAGACATATTTTATCAAATGTGGAGTTAATAAACACTGATCTCCTGCACCCCCCCAAAAAGTGAATCTTTTTGAATGCGTGACTGCTGCTTTAACCATCTTACACAGAGATGAAAACAGATTTTGTTAGTTGTTCTGTAGCCTGAATCTGTAGGGCATAGTATATTGATTTAATATACTGTGATAATCAGTTTTTTATTCAGAATAAATGAAGTTTGGTGTCAAAATAAGTATAGCTTTATTTATCTCCCTCTCTTGTAACTTCCAGTATTTTAAATCTGATTTTTCCAGTTTTATTGAGAAATAATTGACAGATTCACTGTATAAGTTTAAGGTGTACATCATGATGGTTTGATTTATGTGTATATGTAATATGCATATGTGTGTGTATATACACACACACACACACACATAGTGAAAGGATTACTACAGTAGGTTTGGTTAACATCTATCATCTCAAAGATAAAAAGAAAAAAATTCCTCCTAATGATGAGAAGTTTTAGGATTTACATTCTTAAAGTTTCCTATGTATCATACAGCAGTGTTATGTATGTGTTAACTCTAGTCATCATGTACAACATTCTGTAGCACTTATTTATCTAATAACTAGTAATTCTGATTTTTAGATAGAATAATTTCTATGTTATCAAGTCATTTTTTTTAGGCTTAGCTTAATTTTAACAATTCCTTATAGTATTTTAACTCTATAAAGTTTTATTAATTTCTTTTAGAAAATTTACCTCTGCTCTGAAACATTAAAGAGAATAAAGGAAACATTTAGGGGAGGTTAGAGGAGGGATTTAATATTATCAGAAGAAGGGGTCATAGGAAAGGAAGAAATTGATATTTCAGAAAATTAAAGTTTAAAGCATCATCTTTCAAGACAAAAAGATAAAGTATGAAAACTTAAACAGTTATTTAAATGTTAATATTCCAGTCTAGAAACATTTACAGCCACAAGAGGGCATTACTGTGTAACTCAGCCTTTGAGTGCCAAGTATCATAGATGAGCTGTTTGGTTATCGCAGAAGCTCATTCCTCCGGTTTGTGCTCTGCCAACACTCCCTACATTTACTTTCTTTGGCTTTCCACCTTTTCTGGGTTCTTCTTCCTGGCAAGAGCCCCTTCTTGCTAGAGACTTTCTTCTTTCAAAATAATTGGGCTGTGCACCATCCTTGTTCATGTCTGACTTCTGTGTAGTTTTCAGTGGTTGACTCAAAGTTGACTCTGGTTTCTAAATCTAGGTGCATACCCAGGTCCTTTGTGGTTTTAAAATTTCTAGTTGTTTTCTTCATAGACCAGTTAGCACCAGTGTTAATTTTATATCCTGGAAAGGAAGGCCAAGCTCTAGGCTAGTAGGAAAGTTCTTGGTTAGCTTTTTGTCGTAAAGAATCAGTGTCACAGCCTTTCAGTATTAATTGCATGATTGGTGCAGTTAATGGGAGTAGATTTGTCTTTCAGTTTACTTCACATTCCTTCCTTGGTTTTTGAAAAAAAGGATTAGATATTTCTGCTTTAAACTTCTAAGAAACTTAAATTCATTCACCTGATTCACTCATATGTTAATATTAAATCTTTTATTTGGTGCCATTTTTAAAGCCTTATTTTATACTTTATACAGAACTGTATGGTGAAGGTAATCTGATTGAATCACTGTTCTAATCATGCAAATCATATTTCAGGTATTTGGCAAAGGCTAATTAATAAAGCTTATGTTATTTCTAAAGCTGATTGTACTCTTAAACCATTAAAAAAAATGAATTCTAGATTTAAATCTTTGCTGAAATTTGAGTGGCTCAGTGGCACCCCACCCCAGTACTTTTGCCTGGAAAATCCCATGGACAGAGGATCCTGGTAGGCTCCAGTCCATGGGGTCGCTGAGAGTCGGACACGACTGAGCGACTTCACTTTCACTTTTCACTTTCATGCATTGGAGAAGGAAATGGCAACCCACTCCAGTGTTCTTGCTTGGAGAATCCCAGGGACGGGGGAGCCTGGTGGGCTTCAGTCTGTGGGGTCGCACAGAGTCGGACATGACTGAGGCGACTTAGCAGTAGCAGTAGCAGCAGCATGAGCTATTTACTTTTTTTTTTTTTAAGCCTTCCTGAGTGCACGCATTTATTCATTTTTGGGTGATGTTTATTGGAGGCTAGAAGTATAGTGACATTGCCTTATTGTGCAGTTACTGTATTCTTTGACTTTTCTAGACTAATTGGGTTAAAATAAGGTAGTCATCAAATAATGCTTCCTTTCCTTTTTTTCCTGTTTACATTCTTCCTTTTTCAATGATAATCATCTTCTTTTTCTAGATTTGTCCCTTCTGTGGTATATAGATTGATGCAAGATGAGTTTGGTGGGCCAGATAAAACTTTGAGTCCTTAATGAGTGTCTTTATCAGCTGGTGTGAAAACTGTCTTTTGGTTGAAGGAATAGTTCTGGGAAAGAGATTTTTGTCTAGTTACAAACTTGAAGTTGTGATTTATTTTGCTTTTGGCTGAAGATCTGTGATAATTTGATTGCATCACCCCTGTGATTTATTTTTTATTTCTGAAACTTTTGAGAATTGCCTAGTTTAATGTATTTACTTATGTATGTATAATTATTGTTTAACTCGTTTTCATAAAATATTTGAGGTGGTATTTTTTTTAACATACCACCATTTTAACATAGTTAAAATACTGGTGAGGAACTTATTGATTAGAGTTAAAGTCACTAGAAAGGGGAAAAAAACATTAACTGGAAAAGAATTTTATAATTTATCAAAATTAGATTGATAGCAATATCACTATTTGCCTCAAATATTTCATTTATGTATACTTAGAAAAATTATTTTCCTAAGCCTAAAGTTAAGTATGTAATTTAAAAAGCTAAAAATTTCTTCTTTGGAAATCTTTAATATGAAAACATTGTAGTACCTCACTATAACTCAATACACATATTTGTGCTTATGCTTACAGCACAGTAGACAAACCATTCTTAGATATTACTTTTATTACTATATCAATTGGGACTTAAGGGGAAGCCTCACACTGAGAGTTGGACAAAAAGACTGGGAAAAATTTAACCTAAGAGAAGTTCAGTTTAGTCTCAGTCGTGTCCGACTCTTTGCGACCCCATGGACTGCAGCACGCCAGGCTTTCCTGTCCATCACAAACTCGCTGAGTTTGCTCAAACTCATGTCCATTGAGTTGATGCCATCCAACTATCTCATCCTTTGTTGACCCTTCTCTTCCCACCTTCAATCTTGCCCAGCATCAGGGTCTTTTTCAGTGAGTCAGTTCTTCATATCAGGTGGCCAAAGTATTGGAGCTTCAGCTTCAGCATCAGTCCTTCCAATGAATATTCAGGATTGATTTCCTTTAGGATGGACTGGTTTGATCTTGCAGTCCAGGAGACCCTCAAGAGTCTTCTCCAACACCACAGTTCAAAAGCAGCAGTTCTTTGACGCTCAGCTTTCTTTATGGTCCAACACTCACATCCGTACATGACTACTGGAAAAACCATAGGTTTGACTAGATGGACCTTTGTTGGCAAAGTAAGAAAAGTTAGGGGACATTGAAGTTCTTGTACTTCAGATACAAGTCATGTTTGGCTACTTGGAGTTATACATGCAGTCCCTAGTGAAGTACTATCCACATGTGAATTATATAAAGGCAGTCTGGTTTTAGCATTGTTTCTGAGAGATTTTAATTGTAAAATTAGAAACCCTTTATTATGTTTTTATGGTCTTTTGAAATTTGAGCAAGAATTAACCACAGTATCTCAGGAAATCAACATTCTAGCTATGTTTTTTTTCCTTCTAATCTTCCTATTGGTTTCCAGTAGGATTTGGCATTGAAAAATAAGGTTGATCTGTTCTGTACCTATGTTTAAGATATAAATCATCATACTATAGTTGTGCATTTTGTTAGATTTGCAGACTCACTGTTTTTAGTGAAGCATCTGTAAACATTTAAACATAATTTTAAGGATTCAGTGAATGTGACTATTCCAAAAACACAGACTTTTAATTAAGTACATATTTCTTTAGATTGGTTCCTATATAACTAGAAACTTAACCTTCTTTTCAGTAAACTATTAAAAGAAGGGCTTGCAGTTCAACATAAAATGTATTAGTCACTTGGCTATTGTACATTGAAAAATTATTTTAAAAAGATACTTGGGGTTGGGGGCATTTATGGTAAAATTCAACCAGAAGATGGCAGTGATGATCCTCTTATACTCCCTGAAATGGTAATCAAAAA
Source organism: Tragelaphus eurycerus (assembly GCA_935064755.1). Lineage (NCBI taxonomy): Eukaryota > Metazoa > Chordata > Mammalia > Artiodactyla > Bovidae > Tragelaphus > Tragelaphus eurycerus. The sequence goes on from CAKXYN010000060.1 coordinate 2,922,879, forward strand.
GTTTACAAGTGTAATAGCATGAAATACTCATGTTCAACTTTTGGTATCTAATGTTAAAAGTAACAAGTTAGGGGAGAGCATTTGCTGTTTGTTTTATATACTGTGAAAAATGTGTATTTTTCTATAAGAAGGGATTAAGAATATTTTGGGTGTCTGTATCTTTGTCTGTACACTTCAGTTTTTTCTGAATACTGGGGTAAGGAAGTTACCATTAAGCCTTGCCTTGTTTAAGTTGCATGCATCACTTTATGTTGTGCATCATGTCTAGAAGGCATGTTGTTTTATGGCCTGTTTGCATTTTTCACCCAAATTGCTGGAAACTAATAAACTTTTAAAGGAGTCATTCCTTTACTGGTAGTCATTATTCTAAATTGACTTTTTATTTATTTTTTTGGAGGGGAAAATTATATCATTTAAGACATTAATTTTTTTGAAAGAAAAGACTGACAAAAAATAAATGATCTGGTGATCTTAAAAGCAAAAAGTTAGAAAGGGGAGAAGGAATGTTTTCCTTTGAAAATTAGTACCCACATTTGGTGTTGGCCGAGATGAAAATGCATCCTTTCATAATCTCGCCTTTTTTTTTTTTTAATATAAAGCCCAAATGCATTTTGCCAGAGAAATTGCATGAATCGTCAGCATGCGTTGTTAACTTTGTCTTTCTCCTCTTCTTTTACTGTTCATTTTCATTCATGTACTTTCGTTTTTTGGTTTGCCATTATTTTTTCTTTTTTGTTAATTACTTCATATTAAATTACTTTTGAAACGTCATAAGCTGAGCAACCTCTGCGTGTAGTAACAGCGGATACCTGTCTATTTCACTATTTAGTCCCTCCTCCTATGTCTCCATCCTCCAAATCTGTGAGCACACCAAGCGAAGCTGGGAGCCAGGACTCTGGAGATGGCGCCGTGGGATCTAGGTACAGTAATTTTCTTTCAATATTTTAATGATAGAATGCATTTACTACTCAGTTACTGTCAGTGGTATAGAGCAGCTCTAAATAGTTATGTTGAGTTAGTTGTAACATTTTGAAATCTAAATGACACAGAAATTGTTTGTTGTAAATTGGGGGAAATTTTTTAAAAACATTATTTTACTGTCACACTTGATTAATTTAGCTACTGACTAGTTAACTGATTTATGCTGATTTTCTTATACTAAAAATAGAAGTGTTAATTCATTAAATTACTTTTTCTATTTAAGCAGCATTGTATTGGTTATTATGTGAGCGTTTTGGGTATAAATAGTGTAAAATCTCTCATGCTTAATTTCCACTTGGTAATTGAAATAAACAATTCAGTTAAACAGCCTAATTCTATTCTATTAAGTTATTCTAATTAGGTAGAAAATAATAATGCATAAAATATCAAGAATAAGGAATAATTGCTAAGGAAACATTGAGTGTTTACTGGCTTCAGTAAAAATTTTAAAAAGTATTTACTGGCTTGAGGGCATTATGCTAAGTGAAAGAAATCAAAGGGAAAGACAAATACTGTATGATCTCACTTATAAGTTAAATTTAAAAAACAAAACTAACTCATAGATACAGAGAAGAAATTGATTCATTTTTATTTTCATTTAAAAATTTTTTGATGTTTACTAGAGGTGGGGGAGGTAAGGGGTAGGCAAAATGGGTGAAGGGGGTCAAAAGGTACAAACTTCCAGTTATAAAATAAGTCATGGAGATATCAAGGTACAGCATGGAGACTGGAGTCAACAGTTTATATATATATAAACACACCTTATGGTGCTTTAGTCGCTAAATCATTTCTGACTCTTGTGACCCCATGGGCTGTAGGCTGCCAGGCTCCTCTGTCTGTAGGACTTTCCAGGCAAGAATACTGGAGTGGGTAGCCATTTCCTTCTCCAGTAGTTAACAAGTTGCTGAGAGATTGGCTCTTAAAAAGAAAGAGAAAATCGTAAGAAAAAATTTTGCAACTATGTAAAATGGATGTTAACTATACGTATTGTGATCAGTTCACCATATATACAAATATTAAATCATTGTTATATACTTGAAACTGATACTATATGCCAGTTATACCTCAATTTAAAAAAAAAAGTTTGTTGCCAAGTTTTCCTGAACTTGCATCTTCCTTGTAAAACAGTATCTCACATTTGTTTTATCATCCTGCATACATGTTGGGACTTGATTTTCAAACATTCAGTAAGATTTCAACTTCTTTCCAAATATCATACTGAGAAAAGTATTACTTCTCTTCGTCACACTGCCAATAATACCAAATCTTTATTTAACAACATCTTACATTTTTATTTCTTATTGCAACTGAAATGAAACTAAACATAGCCAGTTAAAAATCTTTGTTCAGAATCCTTATTTTGGGCTAGGAAGTTAAATGTCTTCCTCAGGAAAACCTAAACACCTTTTAATAAGTAAGCTAAGAAGTTTTATCTTCTTTGTGCCCAGGCACCTTGATTGAAGTTGCAAACAAGTAATGAATATCTAAAAGACAAGACAAAAAAAGAAGAAAAGGGGTTAAGTAATCCATAAACTCATTCCTTTAATCAGTTCTGAATAATCAAGTTGTCATTAACAATTAGAAGACACAAAAGGCTCACCAATCTGAATTTGAAATGTGCTTTCCAAACCTGTTCTGTTTATAGAACTGAAACTGCAGATTTAAACAATACTCTTTTTGGACGTTAAGTGACATGATAAAAGAATATATTATAGATTAAATGCTGAATTTATTTAGTCTAAATTCATTTTTAAAGGCTAAATTTGTTTCATGCTTTTGTACTTTTGTATTTTTATACAAATATGTTAGTATTCCTTTCCTAGTAAAACAAGTGGCATTTTCAGAAGGGTTTTATTTTCCCCTTATAATACATTACCAAAGTAAAAATATTTCCCAAGGTAAAAAACACACAAAAAATTTATTAAATTTCCTTCAGATCAGATCAGTCGCTCAGTCGTGTCCGACTCTTTGCGACCCCATGAACTGCAGCACGCCAGGCCTCCCTGTCCATCACCAGCTCTCGGAGGTCACTCAGACTCACATTCATCGAGTCAGTGATGCCATCCAGCCATCTCATCCTCTGTCATCCCCTTTTCCTCCTGCCCTCAATCCCTCCCAGCATCAGAGTCTTCTCCAATGAGTCAACTCTTCACATGAGGTGACCAAAATACTGGAGTTTCAGCTTGAGCATCATTCCCTCCAAAGAAATCCCAGGTCTGATCTCCTTCAGAATGGACCGGTTGGATCTCCTTGCAGTCCAAGGGACTCTCAAGAGTCTTCTCCAACACCACAGTTCAAAAGCATCTATTCTTCGGCGCTCAGCCTTCTTCACAGTCCAGCTCTCACATCCATACATGACCACAGGAAAGACCATAGCCTTGACTAGGCGAACCTTTGTTGGCAAAGTGATGCCTCTGCTTTTGAATATGCTATCTAGGTTGGTCATAACCTTCCTTCCAAGGAGTAAGCGTCTTTTAATTTCGTGGCTGCAGTCACCATCTGCAGTGATTTTGGAGCCCAGAAAAATAAAGTCTGACACTGTTTCCACTGTTTCTCCATCTATTTCCCATGTAGTGATGGGACCAGATGCCATGATCTTCGTTTTCTGAATGTTGAGCTTTAAGCCAACCTTTTCACTCTCCACTTTCACTTTCATCAAGAGGCTTTTGAGTTCCTCTTCACTTTCTGCCATAAGGGTGGTATCATCTGCATATCTGAGGTTATTGATATTTCTCCCGGCAATCTTGATTCCAGCTTGTGTTTCCTCCAGTCCAGCATTTCTCATGATGTACTCTGCATATAAGTTAAATAAACATGGTGACAATATACAGCCTTGACATACTCCTTTTCCTATTTGGAACCAGTCTGTTGTTCCATGACCAGTTCTAACTGTTGCTTCCTGACCTGCATACAGATTTCTTAAGAGGCAGATCAGGTGGTCTGGTATTCCCATCTCTCTCAGAATTTTCCAGAGTTTGTTGTGATCTACACAGTCAAAGGCTTTGGCATAGTCAATAAAGCAGAAATAGATGTTTTTCTGGAACTCTCTTGCTTTTTCGATAATCCAGCGGATGTTGGCAATTTGATCTCTGGTTCCTCTGCCTTTTCTAAATCCAGCCTGAACATCAGGAAGTTCACGGTTCACATATTGCTGAAGCCTGGCTTGGAGAATTTTGAGCATTACTTTACTAGCGTGTGAGATGAGTGCAATTGTGCGGTAGTTTGAGCACTCTTTGGCATTGCCTTTCTTTGGGATCGGGATGAAAACTGACCTTTTCCAATCTTGTGGCCACTGCTGAGTTTTCCAAATTTGCTGGCATATTGAGTGCAGCACTTTCACAGCATCATCTTTCAGGATTTGGAATAGCTCCACTGGAATTCCATCACCTCCACTAGCTTTGTTCCTAGTGATGCTTTCTAAGGCCCACTTCACTTCACATTCCAGGATGTCTGGCTCTAGGTCAGTGATCACACCATCATGATTATCTGGGTCGTGAAGCTCTTTTTTGTACAGTTCTTCTGTGTATTCTTGCCACCTCTTCTTAATATCTTCTGCTTCCGTTAGGTCCACACCATTTCTGTCCTTTATCGAGCCCATCTTTGCATGAAATGTTCCTTTGGTATCTCTGATTTTCTTGAATAGATCTTTAGTCTTTCCCATTCTGTTTTTCCTTACTTGATACTATATATTATTTTAATGGATATACTGTATTGTGTTAATTCATTGTTCTTGATTTTGAATAATAATAGAAAGATTACTCTATAATGCAGCATCAGCTAGTTTGCTTTCAAAAATACTGTGTAGCATGTATGCAAATTAAAATATGACCACCTGAATTTCATTGGAAAACCTAAAGACTATTAGAGAGACCCAACTGGAATATTGTAAATTGGTATAGGAAATAAATAACTGTTAAGAAATATGTTTATTTTGTTAGAATACATATTAATTGAATTGCCAATTTAATGTTAAGTGCTATAGGCTAGCAAAGAAAATAATGTTCCTGGTCCTTGCCTTCATGGAACTTGCATTCTAATGCTCATTAGTTTACATGACTTAAATATAGTATTCACTGTATTGAAAAATCCTAAGAATAATGTGCTAACTTGTGTTTAAAGTGTAGATTTGTAGATGTAAAACAAAAAAACAAGTATTTAAGTATCTTTAGTGATATGTATTTTTATTTTTTAAATTATGAAAATATAACATTTACAGGAGACTTGGGAAATGCAGAACAAAGTTACATATAGTTCCACTATATTGCAATTTTTTAAAATACATAAGTATTTTTAGTTGGAGTTTCAATGTCAAACTCTCAAAAATTAGTAGAATGAACAGACAGAAAAGTAGAAGGATATAGTAGACCTGAAAAGCACTATGAACCAATTCAACATAATTAAAATTTATACAATTTTCACACAACAGCAGGATACAAATTCTATTCAAGTTCCTATAGACTATAGACCTGGAGACACTGGAACATATCCAGGGACATAAAACAAGATGCAAAAATTTCATGGTCTAAAGATATTGAAATCATACCTGTGCTCTCAAGTCTGTTATCACTGTGAAATTATGTTAGAAATCATAATCAAAGATATTTTATAACAATCCACATATTTTCAAATGCAATGTGACAATTACCAAGAGAGCTCTTTGACTTAGCTATTGAAAGCCTCAGAAGACTGAAAAATCACACAGGGTGGTTGTGAAATTAATATCAAAATGAAAAATTAATATCAAAGATACTTTTTAAAAAGGGTGTTTGTTTTTTTATTAGAGAATGAGTATAAGATTAATGGGAGAGAAAATAAATTCTTTTTAAATGAGATGACTTGATATCTTTTTAATCTTAATATATATGTCATCTCCTTTGAGAATCCAAACTAATTTTTAATTGTTAATTTCCAAGAGGACTAAATATGTTCACTTTTTAATATATATGTACACACAGCAAGAAAACTATGAATTCCTTTAAATCATCTCCAGATTCCATAATAGAGAAATAATTAATATTGTTGATTAATTGATGATATTGGCAGTGAAGTCACATTTTAAAATACGTGACTTTTTACAAGAATGCTAGAATCTGAGAAAGAAAAAGAATGGATATAAATTGAGCTGGCATGATGATGATGAAAAAATAAACAGCGAAATGCATGAAGATGTGTGAGATGTATAAACCTTTAGCTGGCCAAAACAGTTGACGATTACTGCACTTGGGGAGTAGGAAAAAAACATATTAGACATTACCAAGTATGATATCAAAACATCTGACTCACAGTTTCTCAATGCCAAAAGTTTCTGTTTGGCCTGGTGGTAATTTACGAATAAATACATAGGAAGCCATGAAAAATGATATTTCTATAACTTTGCTGATTGGCAAGTTGCATATCATTAAGATTCTAGTTCACTTTCTTAATCATTTCTGTTAACTCTGAGATTTAGATAATAGTTAGTCAATGAGTAATCCATGCTCCTTATTCCTTTTTTACATTCTTGATCAGTTTATCTCTTGGGCTTTTGATTATATGTGTCAGGATTATATTAAAATTTTAATTTATATGTCTGGAGATGCCTTTAATATAATCCCATACTTTGTGCAGTATGTTTTCAGTACTGGCTCTGTTCTGAGGTAGAGTTTTACTCTATTTTAGACCAAAATGACATCCTTAACAAGGAGCTCTATGTCATTGGTAACAGCTCGAACTCTTAGAGAATGTAAAGGGTATGTACAGAACATTCCTTGGAGAGCATCTCATAGAACCTCCTCTGGTTTAACAAAGCCTGAGTTTGTTGCTATTCATTGCTTAGTATAAAGTAAATCTTCACTGTGGCCCCTTCTTTCTTTGTGTACACACATTACCATTTAAATCCCCAAATCTTTCTTTATATTTTTAAAATGAAACATTTCTCTAGTTCATTTGATTGCTTTTACTGTTAAGTTGTATAGGCAAGTACAGATTTCATTTCTTATATTTAAATATTATAATAGTTTTAGTTGTACATTATATTTTGTTGCATAAATGAGAAACAAATATATTTGACAAAGATGGTAGCACTGAATGTATTGTGCTTAACTTTTTAATAGGGATTCTAGCCTCATATGGTACTATACATAATTATCTTACATATTGCTAATCTATAGGAGTACCAGTGTGGAAAGGACCTTTTATTCTAGTAATGACTAAATTTTCCTTAAATCTTTTGGAAAAGATCCTGTGGAAGTTGTTTACCCAATAGGCAAGGCTAAATACAACCAAATATTTATTTAGGATTGATATTCTCCAAAAGCTTAGTTAGTTTAGATAAATTCTTGGAACATAAAATATTTTTCCTGGCAAAAAAAAGTCTGCTTTTTCCTAGAGACAGAAATCTTTAGTTGCTTTCTAAAGCAGATGACATGTAAGCCCAAGGCAGTGCTTAACCCATAAATTACATAAGGGTCACATTTTGGAAACTTAAGCTATTTTGTATCCCAGTGGAATAGTCTTTGGTTTTCTTACCAAAAGGCTTATGTGTTGACTCATTTCCTTTACCAATATGACAATTTCCTGCACACATTTAATGCTTTGGGCAAGATTATGATATGTTAACTAAGATGTTTTTACTAAAGCTTTTTTCATTAGGAAACTTCAAATTTCAACTGCATGTATAGCCTAGCTTGTTATCATCCAAAAATTATGTGTTATTTGGGATGTTGGATGCTTTGTCTGTTCTTATCCAGTGTTTTGCAAGATTAGTTTCTTATAATCTGAAAATACTGTCTTTTTAACTATTCTAGGTTGTATGTTTGCATTGCATGAACTAGAGCATTTGAGTGATAACTCGTGTTTTTTTTGTACTAACCGGAACATGTGGTTTTTAATTGTGAACAGTACTTTAGCTATTCATAGAATGTATTTGCTTGACTAACTTATGGCCTTTTTTGCTAATGCTTCATGGTTGTCCTACAACCATTTAGGACGCTGCATTGGGATACAGATCCATCAGTTCTTCAGCTTCACTCAGATTCCGATTTGGGGTATTGAATAGATTTATTACCTTCCCTCTTTTATAATTAATTTGATTCTTTGTGAAATTGTCCTAATTTTATTTTTCTTAAATTTCTAACATGCAGATAATACGAAGAGTGATATTTCACTGTGACACCTCATTTATCCTCTATTATTAGTGAAAGAAATATTTTATGTATCTGATTTTATAGGTACCCTAAGTCTATGAATTTAAATGTCTAAATTACTTTAATTATTGCTATGTTTTTTATGTAAGTTTTTCTACAGTGTATTGCAAACTTCCTAAACTTTTAAAAATACATACTATACATGCAATCTTTACTAGGTTACTCAACATGAAAATTTATTTTCCTATATTAAAATTTCCTGATGATATTTAAGGTTTTGAAAGGAACAGAGCTGTTGGTTTCTACACTGTGGCTTCAGATTGCTGTTGATTTATTCATTTACTTATTTATTCTAGTCTCCAATGCAAACTATAAGTGTTTACTTCTGCCACTGTGCCTGACTCAGATAGCTCTTTTCCCTTAATAGTTTGCAGCTTCCAAAGCATATGTCCCTATACCTTTAGAAATTATGTCTAAAGTAAAATAAGCCTTATGTGCATACTAAATTGCTTCAGTCATGTCCAATTCTTTGTGACTCTTTGTACTGTAGCCTGCAAGGATCCCCTATCTGTGGGATTCTCTAGGCAGTACTGGAATGGGTTGCCATGCCCTCCTCCAAGGGGATCTTCCCGACCCCAGGGATTGAACCCACATCTCTTATGTCTCAGGGCTCAAGCTCACATCTCTTAATGTATCTTGCATTGGCAGTTGGGTTCCTTACCACTAGTGCTACCTGGGAAGCCCTTAAATAAACCTGAATCAGGCCATGTAAGAAAAGTATATGGGCTTCTTGTACATTAGCTGAAAGTCCTCTCTGTTGGCTGACCCTGAGGCTCCTCCACCCTCAACTGCTTGCTTGTTCTCAGTAAAAGTGGCTTTGGATAAGTAAGGTATTATCTCCCCAAATCTATCCCTAAATCTTATTCTGTTTGTTTGTGTATTGTGGTTTTTATCTGTTAAACCTTATATGTACTCAGCTTAGTAACTTGTTCTTAATGTTGTTGACTCACACACTTTTTTTCAGATATGAAAAATATCTGAAATTATATTTCAGATATGAGTAATTTATTTTTCATATAGTTTACATCTTGAAAATTAGAATATAAAATTTATTTCAGATATTGTTCTTAGAATGCTAAGTTACTTCAAATCTTACTAAAATTTTCCATTTAATTCTTTCATTATGCTTTTTTTTTCTCTAAGATATTTCCAAGGTAAAAAACACATGAAAAATTTCTTGTGGCCCACATTTGGGACCTTAGAGAAAATTAACTCTTTAAATGTACTAATTTTATTAAACTTTTTTGTATAGGATTTTGAAAAGGATGTTTATATAAGAAAAAAGTTATATTACCAAATATATATATATTTCAAATATCCAGCTTTATATTCTTGTAAGAGATTCATTATTGAGAATTTTGGGAGTTTGGAAGCATGCTATATTTGGTTTAGAATTTAGACATCTACTATAATAAAAAATTCCCTGAGATATAGAATAAAATATATTTTTCTTTTGGTACATTTTCATTATCCACAACACTCTTCTGTTTGTCAAAAAATAATGTATTTCACTTAAGATAGGAGTGACTTGAGTAATTTCATGATATTCAGAAGATATGTAGCTTTAGTTTAGATCTAAAATAATCTGCACAATAGTTTGTCCATGTGTTAATCAAGGACAGTATTGATCACACAGAGATTAAAGACTTAAAGTTTAAATATTTTATTTTATAATCTAGATGGACTGTATGCTTCTCAATTTCTGAAAAATATAAGTAGAAAAAGTTGTTTTCAACAGAAAGTTATTTCTCACTCTTAAAGCTGATATCTTCTAATGGTGAAGGGAGACTAAATGTGGTATGAGTGAGATCCATATATTTAACTCTTAACAAAAAATTCCAGAATCATATCCCTGCTAAAAACAGTTCTCATAACCAACCATATTCAGCAGTCTACTTTGAAATTCCCATCCTCTTGCTGTTATTACCCACACATTTGTTCTAAGAAACTAAAGTATTTGCCTTTTTAAAGTGAAAAATAAACACCTTGAATGATTCAGAAATCTCTTTTGTTCTTGCTACTTTCTAATTCTTTTGTTAAAATAAAGCCAGTTAATTGTTCATTTAAATTTTCTTGAATAAAACAGGAGTTTAAATTACACTGTTGGATATACGATATTTAATTCTTACTTTTCCCAGAAAACATGGTTTGATGTAGTTAAAATGTATCATTTGTAGTGTTTGAAAGTATTTGTGTTCACTTTATTCAGACGAGGACCTATTAAACTTGGAATGGCTAAAATTACACAAGTTGACTTTCCTCCTCGTGAAATTGTCACATACACAAAGGAAACTCAGACTCCAGTTATGGCTCAACCCAAAGAAGGTGAGTATCTGTCCTTAAATATGATTGTCATTAATCCCCATGTTAAATAAGGGGATTCTTTTTTTTTTTCCTTAGTTGTTTGGCATATTTTCTTAGAGTAACATTATAAAAATAATACTTTGGGTTTCTATATTTATGTATTTGCTCTTTAGAGTTTGAAAACTTTTTCTTGTAGAATTTAATAGAAGTATAAGCTATATGTATGTTTTTAATTTTGTTGGCATAAATACAAATATTTCCATTCTCATTTTGTTGTTGCTATGTGCTGCTTTAGAAGCAAAAAATAAACTTAAGAATGTTCTATTTCTGTGTCATGAATGTAATTCTTCCCAAAATGAGAGTGTATCCAATAGTAAATGAAATAACGTAAATTATTTTCTTTGGTGTATACTATATTCTGATATACTGCCAGTTATCTGTATTAATGAACAAATCTAGACCTAATTTATACTTTCTATTTTATGATCTAAGGGGTCTACTGTGTTGATTATATGAAACAGAAGGAGTATACATAGACATTATATTGAATGTGGAGTCCTTTGTGTCTTAAATCAGAAGGAGCTGACCATTTTTACTGTGGGGACTAATTTTAAAAATCTCATTGAATAGCTGATGATTTAAGCATAAACTTAATATGATAGTTCTTGTTTTTCCAAGGGAAGCTAATAAATTTATGTTTGATATAAAAGAAGTTTACTTAAGACCCCTGATACAGATTCACAGTTTCTTATCTGAAACCTATGGAGGTGTATATAGATATAGGGATTCAGAATTTTTTACATTTCAAAGAAGTTAAGTACTATATGTACTGTATGTAAACACTCCAGCAGCATCTTGGGCATAAATATTCAACAGCAAAATATATGAATATTCAAACGTGAGATAAATAATGATTATAGATACCTTTACTTCTGGTCATGTTAGGGTATAACACCAAAAGAATTACGGATTTTAGAGTTGGTGATGTTTTGGAATTGTGGGCCTATTGTAATCCTTTTAGCAGTCTGTACATAAAGAACATTTTTTTTCTCCTCAGCCAGAAAAATTTATTAGTTTAATTATAGAATATTAAGCATAAGCACTTTATCAAATGTTTAAGTTAATTTATCTCTAAAATTTCAATTAAATTACTACATTTCTCCATTAAGAAGAAACAAAAGTAATATTCATTGCAGAAAACCCCGAGATACAAGTAAGCAAGAGTTAGGGGTGGGGGGAATCCTTGAAATTCCTAGCTTATTACCAATGAAAATCTTTAAATTTTCATACTTATATATACGTCAAAAGAAAATGAGCCATTATAACTCTTTATAGACTTTTTAAACTTAATAGTAGATCATCACATGTACTTTGAACAACTCTCCTTTCCTTGCCCCCTAAGGATGGACATGAAATAAATATCATAAACTTTTCATTTGATTTTCTTCTTGTTCCCAAAAGGACTTGACATTATCATGTGTACAATTAAACTCAAAAATGTTGAGGAAATTGGAATAAGTTTTTGTCCAATAGTTTTTTTTTAGAACTTGACCATGTGAATATTCATTTCTGTGGATACACTTTTTTCATTCCTGCTGCTCCATCGATTGGTAAAATAGCTTTCACATGTGCAAAATCCCTTATCTTACCAGAAAAAAGTCCTTGATGATAGATTTGTTTGAGACATAAGCCACTTTAAAAAAAGAAAAGAGGAAAGATAAAGTGCTGCACTACCAGTATGGAGAAAGCTAATACTGTAGGATTCTATAATTTCCAGAAAATATTATTTTACTAACTAATATGTTCAAAGTACTGAAATGTCTGTCTTTTGGGAGCTACATTATTAGATATGTTAAGTGAGAAATGCTAGATATGTTAAATAGAAAGTAAGCAAAATGGCCAAAATGAGGGTACAGTATCTCATTTAAAAAATAAATTAGGCTTTTTTCCTTATAATAATAATATGAAGATTTATTTTATGAAATGCATTTTAGATTGTTTTAGAACCCACTCCAGTGTTCTTGCCTGGAGAATCCCAGGGACGGGGAAGCCTGGTGGGCTACCGTCTGTGGGGTCACACAGAGTCGGACACGACTGAAGTGACTTAGCATAGCATAGAATATAAAGCAATTCTGAAGCAATTTTAGGTAATGCCTATTGTAACACACCTATAATTATATATATTGTTTAAATGAAAACTTCCATTTTTTAAAATAATTTTTTCTAATATATCATAGAATTTAGAGAAGACAGAAATGATAGGAAATATGCCTATGATACCACTGTGCAGTACCCATTGATAATATTTTGTTTCCAGTCTGTTTTCTACGATACATTTTTTTCAAAAATTATATATGTACACATATATAAGCACACATATGGTTTTATATCCTACCTGAAATTTTCATTTATAGTTGCTTATTCTTGACATGCATATAAATTTTAAAGTGAACATGTAATAACGTCTTTGAGCTAATTTGAATGTATAACTACATAGTATATGACTGGCAGTTTTGTAAAAAATGCTTTTTTCCATTTTTATTTTGAAATTAATGGGAAAATTTAAAAGGTTGTGGTTTGTAAAGTGGGCTAATTACCCAGAAGTTCAAGATAAACTGTATTTTTTCACTTGAAAATTAGTTGCGTGAGTGCTAAGTCGCTTTGGTTGTGTCCAACTCTTTGCAACTCCATGGACTGTAGCCTGCCAGGCTCTTCTATCCATGGAATTCTCCAGGCAAGCATACTAGAGTGGGTTGCCATGCCTTCCTCCAGGGGATCTTCCTGACCCAGGGATTGAACCTGTGTTTCTTACGCTTCTTGCATTGCAGGCAGGTTCTTCTATTTAGGGCAAGGCTTTTAGCATCCATCGTACTTCAGCTTTTTTGCCACATTTTCCAGAACACAGTTGGGACTGTTTCTTCTTCATTGCTGTAATGCCTGGTCTAGAGAGTGCATGGTGTGTAGTGAGTACAAACTCAGTAAATATTTGGTGAAGGAATTAATTGCTTTTGCCTACTTAGGAGAATGATTTACTTACTTGAGATTTTTTTTTTTCCCCCATGCATTTTCTTGAGAAGTAACTGCTGGGAAAGTATTATTTTCCAGTGTTAATACTACAGTAACAATATTGATGAAATAGGGTGAGAAAGTATAGTCTCGGTTCTTGATTTTAATATGACTATATCATGTTGTAATCATTATTTGCTCTTAGATCCATAAATGAAACATACATCCTCCCTTATAGCCTTCTCTAATTCCATGATGACCTAGATACAAACATACACTGTTACTCTGTGTTCTGTGTATCCCTGTGAATGCTGTGAGCAAATTGGACCTGTTAGCATCTCTCACATATATTATCTTAGCTACTTGTTTATTACAGTTCTTCAAACCTCATGTTTAAATTGGTAACTGAAAATTGTAACAGCAGAGTGCTTACTACATATCAGGTATCGTGTAAGGCACTTTACGTTATCTCTAATCCTGTTTTAAAAACCTTGAGAGTTAAATACCAATTCTCTTTACATATGAGGAAGCTGAAGCTGAAAGAGAGCTTATTAAGGGTAAGATTCTAAACCAAGTTTGGCTGATTCCAACGTATGCTTTCTCTCTTACGCTGTCCCTGAAGCAGCAGTTTCATTCTTTTATGATAGTTACCTGTGGTAAGAAATTCAATTCATATTATTACAGTCTAGTACAAATGTAGATACAGATGTGTACAGATATCCTTCGAATTTCAAAAGTTCACTTATGCCACTTGGGGAGTGTGACAAATCCAAGCTCCTTCCCTGGAAACTACACCCAGCATCTCAGCAGAAAGCTGCCATAGCTTTAAACTGTCTCTTAGCATCTGTGTGCACATGTTAACAAGATGTGTCCCAAAGTAATCGCTTCTTCAGTTTACACCATTTCAGCTTAAGAAAGTTTTCAAGGACTGCTCTACTTTTGGATACCAGGGAAGAGTCTTGTAACTGATACAAAAGTTTTTTGAAATAATACCTTCTCTGCTCTTACTGTATTTCATTTTTTTCATTGTTGGCCATAACTAAATTGTTGGCTTTGACCTGTAGTTTGAAGAACATTTCATTAAAAGATAGCATGGCTTACTTATTTATTCATAAATTTGTACTTATTTATTGGTAAATTTGCATCAGATAATATTTTATAGTGATTTGCTCAGAGTAATGAATAAACAGCTTTGATCTTTCATGTTGTTAAATAGAATTTTTCTTATCTTCACTAATAGAGGGTAAAAGTGGCAAGATACGTAAACTGAGCCCAGTTTCTAATGTGTACACCTATGTACCACTCTCTTTAAAATTTTCCTCTGTGGACTAGACTTAGATATTAGTTTAATAAAGATCCATGTTTATTCATTTGCAACCTAACCAGAATTCAGTGATTCTACTAGTGTATTGAGTGTATGCTGTCTACTTGATTCTTTTTTTTACTTTAAGGTTGAGGTATATAGGCCTCCTGTAGCTCAGATGAAAAAGAATCTGCCTGCCAAGCAGGAGACCCAGGTTTGGTCCCTGGGTTGGGAAGATTCTCTGGAAAAGACAATGGCAACCCACTCTGATATTCTTGCCTGGAGAATCCCATGGGCAGAAGAGCCAGGCAGGCTGCTGTCCGTGGGGTCGCAAAGGGTCAGACATCATTAGCAACTAACACTACACGACTACTGAGGCATATAAGTGAAGGAGACTGAGAGACATACTGTAAGACCATGGGGCTGTCCTTAGCCTTTAGAACTGTTTATAAAAATGAGATTTCCTGTCTGTATCATTACCATTATTTTCATGTCCAGGGCTCTTACATTGTTTCATTTCCCAATTTATGGAAGTTTTAGAAAGAGGGGTAAAAAACTCCTACACTTAAAGTTTTATAATGAGAACACTTTGTGCTTAATTCTATCTCTGCTTTTCCATTGGTTTAATACAGAGCTTCTCAAACTTAGCCTCCTTGGCTCACATTTAAGAATATGTAATAAATTCCCAAACTCACCATGAGAAAAAATTGCGAAATTCACAGTTTGAGTGTAAAAGACAGTAAATTGAACTTGGGTAGGCAGTGTAATTAGTACAGAAGTAATGTTAGTTATCAAATTGAAGATAAAAATTGGTCTTAGACTTAGCTCTCTTTTTCATTTTTTAAAAAAATGGCTGAATCTATTTTGAAAAGCACATGTTCTTGCTTTCAAGTTTACTCTGTTAGTTGATAGTACCATTTCTGAACTGAAGTGCTTTGCTGTCTTAAAGCACCTACTGTGAATGAAATTGACTAGGAACATGTGACCTTAGTCAATTTCGCTCCCGGCAGGTAAAAAAAACTTCTCATGGCAGGAGTGTAATACCCACAGATACACTCCTGGAAAAGTTACTTTCTTCCCTTATCTTTTAGAAGTTTTTAACTCTCTTGAAAATGGCGTTGTCTTTTCTTATTCACCAAAAATCATCAGCATGGATTTTTTGTTGTTGTTGCAATTTTTAGAGACAGATTTTTAAAGAGGAGATTCCAGAGTTTAATCAGCTTATTTACACCTGAGGAAACTGAGATCCAAGAATATTCATTGATGACCCTATGGTCACAATATAAAAGAATATCTGGCTACAGTCAGAACCTGGTTCTTGATTTCCATTGGAGTGCTGTGTTTCTCATATCATTCTACTTTCTTATCTGTGTGGAGTTTCATAATGGTTTTTGTTATTGATTTAGTAATCATATTTTTCCTCAGGTACATGTTGATTAGAATATATAATGTGTAGAAAAGTGTTATATGTAAATAGCTCTTAATTTTTTATTACATGATCTTAACATCTGGAATCCATACTTCCTAAGTAGACTAAATTGTTAGGCCTTCTGGTTAATATTATTCTTGTCTAAAATGGATTTTTAAAAAATTTTTTGGAATAAATAACATGTAATAAGTTAGTTTTAACTCTCAAAGAATCTGTGAGAATATAAAAATAATTGAAAATTGAAGCATTTGTTCTTAACCATGATTGAAAGACTTTAATCAACATATTTAAAATTGTGGCCTCAGAAAAATATAATATTTATGAGATCACAGATAACAGGATCTGTGTTAATGATGCCAATACTGCCTAAATACAAATTTGAATTTTACATAAAATGAGACAATGTAGAGAGAAATTCTGTGTTAAATGATATAATTAAGAGGATATAAAAAAAGAGGGTATTACCCTCTTTTTATTTATCTCCCAAATTAGCATTAGACCTGTATTCCAAATATTTCCTGATTAAAATTTTCCCTTGTTAAATATCTAAATTGTTAAGAAACAAGTGACCTTGCATTTGATTCTAGGTGTTTAAAGAAATAAAAGGAATGAATTTCACTGATACATTCCTAAAGTTTTGTCCTAATATTTTCTTAATATTGATTTTTAAAGAGTAAAGAATATGAAATTATGGACAAATGGATCAAAATGAAGTGATTCAAAAGAATATTGAACCAGAAAAAGGATTATTTTGAAAATATTAAAGGAAAATCATTTGTATCTAACATGTAATTTTAAACTTATGATTGAAGTATTTCCCTCTAATAGTCTCATTTTGTTTGTGAAGTTACTTATAAGTAGAATTTTTATAAATTATGTCTTTATGTGCAACACATTTTTCCTGATTTTTGGAATTCATTGGCAGTTTCCTTTGTAGTGAGT
Source organism: Tragelaphus eurycerus (assembly GCA_935064755.1). NCBI lineage: Eukaryota > Metazoa > Chordata > Mammalia > Artiodactyla > Bovidae > Tragelaphus > Tragelaphus eurycerus. The sequence goes on from CAKXYN010000060.1 coordinate 2,940,028, forward strand.
AATTATGCTACTTTGTAAATTAGAAATTCTTCATTAGGATATTAAACTATCTTAGAATACATCAGTATGATGAAACTAGTTAATAAACTTATAGACAACTGTTTCCTAAATAGCATTAATGCACAAATGATACAGATTTTGACCTCATGCTAAGAATTAATTGTGATAAGTGATAGATTAAAGAGTATCAGTTTTTAGTGAGTATTTTCTAGGATCTTGCATATTCCTTGTTATGTGTTACAATATTTTTAAATAATTCAAAGTGTGCTTTGTGGCTTATTCTTAGATATCTCTTTAACACAGTGTGACATACAGATGAGAAAACTTGTTCTGAAGACTCCTTCCTTCAGCTTAACAAAAGCCACCCATTTCACAGATGATTTAACTTTGATTAACCTACTCCATTGTAACAGATTATTCCAACAACTGGAATTTCATTCTTTCATGTTATTTCTAGGTGCAGCTTAATTTATAGACCGCTTTTCTTTCCATCTCACCAAAATACATCACAATTTTGATGTTAACTCAGTAAAAATTCAATGGTTCATTAAACCTAATCTTAGCATTCATTGACAAGAGGTTTGTCATTTTAAAAGTAACTGCTACTTTTATGCATTCTTTATTGCTCAGTTTATAATCTTAGATTCCCTGTCAGAGAAAGCATGGAGTTAACTACTTATCATATTGCAATGAATATTCATCAATAAATTGATGTGACATGGCAGTCACATTTTTCAGTCTTCCTGCTCTGTTGTAGTGTTTTACAATTTTAAATATATTACGGCTTATCATATAATTGGGACTAGCTTAGAGAATCTCTAGAATTGTAATATTATGTTTTGGTCCTGTTAATACTTTTTTGGTAGCTACTTGTATTCATTTTTAATAAGAGTATTTGTTTCAGAGGAACAGTCTCTAATGATACTAATGTTAGGCATTTTTTGGCCAAATATTTGGTATGTGTAGATAATCAGCTTAATAATAAAAATATTTTTAAGGCAGATCATTTTTGTAATCTTCTTGGAATTTTTCTTAGTGTTAGCCATTTAATGAAGCTTGATTCTTAAGTATCTGAGTTTTTGAATCAGTTTTTAATTTTGAATCAGTTTTTAATAGAGTTAGTACATTCATTCTAAAATAAAATCCTGAAAACAAGTATTTAAATAGATTATAGTCATCATTCAGCTACAACTAAACTAAATGGGCAAATAAGCATGACAAATGCCATGAAGTAGGCAGAGTTAGATCACTGTCTACCATACTTCATCTACATTTTAAATTTGAAAAGGAAAAGAATGTCTGTAAGCATGATCTTTTCTGTTAAATGTGTAGATTATGAGGTCACTTAGCACTAAAGTACTGACCATATGCATTATGACAGGAATTTGACACCTGTCACTGGAAATGGTACTTAGAAGCCGGATAATGCAACAAAGTTGAGGGAGGAAGATATGATGTGGATAGGAGGCTGTAATTTATAATTCACAACGCTTCAGGATGACCTGTCCAGGGTGACTCAGATTCCCTGTCTTTGGTTTTAGGATTTACATACAGTGAACTTACTAGTCAACAAAATTGATAACTGATAGTATTAGAAGAAAATGGAAAAATACATATTTTCAGACCTAGTTTTTAATTGAAGTAAATATCTTGTTATTCTGAAAGTCAGCTTAAGTATAATTAAATTATTTTCATTACATTATACTGGTAGGTGACTTGATGGTAGAATTTCATCATAATGTTTGAGCAGTACAGTATAGAATTGTTACCAGATACACTGTTCTCAGATTAATAATCCATTGTATATGAGAATTCATCTAAAAGGGAGTGCTGTCTTTCTGTTTCTCTGTGTGATTATTTTGCCCCCAAAAAAGCTTTCATTTTTTAAGTAGCACAAAAGCTGTAATTGGCATGCTTTGTAAGGAAGTGTCAATGTGCAAGAGAGTGGCGATCACTAAGAATTCTTTTGCGTGTTCTTTCCCCTTTGCACCACCGCCTCCTCAGCGGGGTCACTGAGATCACTAGCTTTTCTTGAAATGGCCATTTTCACTGGCAGGTGCATTATACCCTGTATTTTCAGATTGTTTTTCCATTCTGAATGTTTGGCAGGTTGATTGCTCTGGCTGCATTGACGGAGAAAGGGCTGACAAATGCGGTTGGGCTGGCTGAAAAGACAGTGATTACTGTTTTCCTTTGTGGCTGATTGAGGCCCTTGAAAGGAAAAATTTTAACCTTCACCATTTGGTTCAAAAGTATGAGCATATATTGAAATCATTCGTGCCATTTATCCTAGTTCTGTAAACTTGTCAGAACGTAAAAATCGCTCAATTTCAAGTAATGTAGGATTGGCATACGTCATTATCATTTTGATTAAGTTGGAGGTTGTATCATTGTGTGCATTATACAGTGTCATTTAAAGCATTCTTTCCTAAAGGTACAGTTATATTTTTATTGCTTATACTATAGAGTTAGAAAGATTTTCATAGCTTTCCAAACCTAACACTATGTGTGTGGTTTGGCAGCTGGTGTGGCCTACAAGCTGCATTTTGTTTGCAGGGTAAAGGCTTATCTGTAGGCCTCCTGGAGTGTGGGTAATTGCACAGGCTTGCCATTGGGGAGAGACAGGATTGGAAGCAGTCAAGCGGAAGAATGTTATGCCATCCCATTGCCACCTTGTAGCAGAAAGACACAATCCCAGCAGTGCCATCTGGTTGTTGCTATCTAGTCAGCTGGCCTGGCTGCTGGGACCATGACTTGGCAGCTGGTTCCCATACTTGACCATTCTTTTGTGTATGTCTTATGTTAGTGTGTTTTAGATAATTTTGAACATGGGTCGGGGAAATGACTATAACAAGTAAGGTCCCCTTTATTGAATAGGCTCTCATTACTTGAGATGGACTCTGCTACAGAAGCCTGCTGCCATTCCCTTATAGACAAATGATGCATCTGTTTAGGCAATAAAAATAAGCATTTTCTTCATAAAAATCCATCTCCGTATGTAGTGAAGGAGAAGGTAGGCAGAGTTGTATGTTCTATAACATTTGAAAATAAGTAATTTAAAGTTATTTCCTGGTTTGGTTGTATAAGAGGAGAGTTAGTCATTTTTAAAAGTCATATAAACATTGTCTATTGTCTCAATGTGTATTTTTATTCAAGTTAAGAAAACATTATTTTAAGTGCTTATTGCCACATCATATAACAGTAGATAATGAGACTTGCATTTAAAATGACAGAATAGAAAATGTGGTCTTGTAGCTATTATCTTTAAAATCTGCCTCTCAAATAGCAACCTGAGAGTTAATGTAAGCCGTCTTTATGCCATATGAAGATCCATTAGACACTGATGGTTTCAGATCACAAGTAAGCAGTCAACTCTGTAGGCTATTTTAGACATTTGATTTTCTTCATTTTACAGCATTAATGTGTCAGCATGCTACATAAAACTATGTAGGAGTTGCATGTTGTTCTGTCTGGAATGATAAATGCTTGCAAGCTTTTAGAGATTTACATGAGGAACTCATCCTAGTTGCTTATATATCTTATTTCAGTTTATGTAGCTACAGAATTTGATATGGCTGTTGCTGACTTACCATGTTAGGTATGTATAAAGAAGTCCCACTTAATTCTTTTTTAAAAATTATATTGATAAAATTTACATTATTTCTCCTCATTCTATCTTATGAGTGGTTCACTTGTGCTTTTACCTAAAAAGTTGTGATACTTTCTGAAATAATTACCTCAAGAGCTTTCAGTTACTGTCATAAAAATAATTTTTATGTTACTGTTTTGTTTTTATTCAGATGAAGAAGAAGAAGATGACGTGGTGATTCCTAAGCCACCTATTGAACCTGAGGAAGAGAAAACTTTAAAGAAAGATGAAGAAAGTGATAGTAAAGGTACCTTAAAGAATTTAACTTAAAAAAAAAAAAGAATTTAAAAAATTTTATTGATTCCTGTTAAGATTTTTTTTTTATTATTTATGCACTAAAGTAGAATAAAATACTCTGAATCAAAGAGGTGAATCTGCTTGAAAAATGAGTCGCATTCATTGATCCAAATTGTGATAGTGAGGTGACATGATTTGAGTGGCATATATCAGACTTTAGAAAAACATTTGTTTTACAGCTCCTCCTCATGAGCTAACTGAAGAAGAAAAGCAGCAAATCTTGCACTCTGAGGAATTTTTAAGTTTCTTTGACCATTCCACAAGAATTGTAGAAAGAGCTCTTTCAGAGCAGATTAACATCTTCTTTGACTACAGTGGAAGAGATTTGGAAGACAAAGAAGGGTAAGTATAGTTGCTAAAATTATGGTGTCAGCAATGTTTAATTACTTTTAAGAGTGGGAAGTTATAACACGGTTGTTGGTTTTTTGTTTTTGTTTTTTTCTGTAGAGAGATTCAAGCAGGTGCTAAACTGTCATTAAATCGACAGTTTTTTGACGAACGTTGGTCAAAGCATCGAGTCGTGAGTTGTTTGGATTGGTCATCTCAGGTAAATTACAATAACAAAATTGGTTTCTGTTTACCCATTTTTGAATTACAATAAGCAGGTAGTTGTATTTTAATTATGGAAACTTTGTATAATTACATCAATGTATATTACAACAATGGATGATGGCTCTTATGGTTGCCTTATGTACTTAAGAAGAAAGGACTAGGAACACTATTTAAAACTCAAGGTTTTATTTATGCCACAGCTTAGTTTTACTTATTTTAATTGCTTACCTATTTTAATTCTATCCTTTGGATAGAATTGTAACACATTTTAATAAAATATTTTAACATTAAAACCTTTAAAATAACCTTACTAATTCAAAGTTTTACTGATGTTGCAGAGAGCATAACTCTAGAGATGTATTTCTTGATGAAGTGTTAGGAATTTGCATTTTCAGAATAATTTAATTAAAAAAGTTGAGTAACTAGGAATGTAAAACAGTTATTATGCATAGCATTTTTTCCCCACTTGATTCTTGCGAGCAGTATCCAGAATTACTGGTGGCTTCCTATAACAACAACGAAGATGCTCCTCATGAGCCTGACGGTGTGGCCCTTGTATGGAATATGAAATACAAAAAAACTACTCCAGAGTATGTGTTTCACTGCCAGGTAAGATAGTCTTTTAGCAGTCTTCTCCCAGTTTAAGAATTCACTAATGAATTTAGACAGTGCCTTTTTTCTTTTCATGTCAACATAATGATTTCATTGGATTGGCATTTACTAAACCACCCCATATTTGCAAACAGATGTTAACAAAAACTGAAGACTTCTCTATTCAACATGATCTGTGTTTTCTAGCTTTTCTGATGTCTCTTATGTTTAATCACACCTAAAGTCCTTTGCTGTTGTGATTTTCTGTTATTGTGATTGATTGTATAAAAGGAATCTTTTATAAAATGTCTTTTCTGCAGGGAGTTTCTCAGGAACTTACTTGCTGAATATACAATTAGATGGTTGGCCCACTGAATTACTTATACATGGCCTGAGGAGTTGGAACTAGATAGTTTTAAGTAGAAACATATGTTTGAAGTAGGAAACAGATGCAGATTTTTAAAGTGGATTTAGTGGGAGGTTAGAATTTGCAAGCCTTTCTGGTTGCATAAGTTATAATCTTTTAATAATATAATAATTCTGCAAAACACTTAACTGAATCAAAACTAGCATTATACTCTTGTCAGATTTCTGTCAAAGGCTAAAGTAGAGCCAGTTATCTTTTGATTTAATGCTATAATCAAATAGTTTTTGCTTTGTTGGATAAATTGCTTAAATATTTCTGTAAACAGTCATTACATTCGACTTTTAAGCAAAGCTATTCTAGAGCTGTAGCTTTATGTTCTTAAACAAGATGACATTTTTAAGTGTATTTATTTACTGGTGGTTTTAATCTCTGATAGCTTACAATAAAAGGGAAAATGTTTTTGGTTATAGATTTATTCTTATAACTTGTCACATTTCATTTGACCCTTAAATATAAAACTCTTACTTATTTGTAGTCAGCCGTTATGTCTGCGACGTTTGCAAAATTTCATCCAAATCTGGTTGTGGGAGGTACATACTCAGGCCAAATTGTGCTGTGGGATAACCGTAGCAATAAAAGAACTCCAGTGCAAAGAACTCCACTGTCAGCTGCAGCACACACAGTAAGTAAAGAGGTTACTTCCATTAGATTTCCTTCATCATTAAATACTTAGTCACGTCTGTCAAAATAGTCTCAAAATATGTTTCCTTTGATGTATGAATTCCTCATCATTTAGCAACTCAGAATGAGGGCTTTTTTTTTTTGGAAATCTATTTTATTAGAAACTTATCTCTCTTCTAAGATAATCTATTGTTAATCCACAGAGTAGGATCAAACTTCACCTTAAAAATGCCCTTATGATGTGAGACTGTTTGGATATGAAACAGAATATCTGTGATGATACAGTAAAAATTATTTCATCTTTTTGGTGAAAATAATTCCAGAGAACTTTCTTTAATATTTCTTTCTTTAGCATCCTGTATATTGTGTAAATGTTGTTGGAACACAGAATGCTCACAATCTGATTAGTATCTCTACTGATGGAAAAATTTGTTCGTGGAGTCTGGACATGCTTTCCCATCCACAGGTAGGTTAAACTAGGAAAACTCTGAAGTTTTGAGGCAAATATTGGTATTTTTTTAAGTCTATATAAACCCATATATTTTTCATAAATGTTTTATAATAGTATTATAGTAACAGTTTATAAATCTAAGCATTATTAAATATAGTCTGTGATATATATACTTCATTTTCAAACCTACTTCTTTTAATCAATTAAATTTATGTAAGCAGTATAGTAAAAGAAGGTTTACAAACTAAGACTAGAAAACGTTCTTAAAAATTTTTTAATTGTAAGTTTACAAACTAATCTCAATTTTTTCTGTGTAGGATAGCATGGAATTGGTTCATAAACAGTCAAAGGCAGTTGCTGTGACATCTATGTCCTTCCCTGTTGGAGATGTCAACAACTTTGTTGTTGGAAGTGAGGAAGGTTCTGTGTACACAGCATGTCGCCATGGCAGGTAAATCTAAACTGGAATTTGCAATTATTTAAAATTCTCCCTTGAATAATCTCATTAAAACAATTTGCCTCTTAATTCAAGTAGGAATCTCTCCTAGAGCCACTTATTTGTGACAAGTTATTTTAGTTCAGGTATGTAAAATTAAATACTTTTTTAAAATAAAAGGTCATTTTAGATCATAATGTGTTCTACTAATAGATTTTGAGAGGTGTGGTGTGTTGTGATTTTCGTATATGTGGACATGCTCACAAAAGTTAGTGGTAGGAAGTAACATTCCACAGTTACAAATACAAAAATTCATATACTACATACTGACCTTTAAAGTTGTAAATAAGATTTTCAACTGTTTTTCTGTTTCGATTTATTTGGACATTGAGCCTTCTTGGCTCAAAGTTCACTTCTCCTGATAATTGTACAGTAATGTCACGTACACATTTTAAATTGACTAGTATTTCTCCTGCTGTTCAATCTGTTTTGAAATTGTCTAGCTGTACCTTATCAATTGCTTCCTGTAAAAAAAAAAACATTGAGTGTTCAGATTTCACTGCAAATACAGATCACCTTCACTTGAAAGCTTTTGTTTTAAAAGTAACCTAGGTTCTCTCTCTTACATGTGAGAGAGAGATTCTCTTTGTCTCTATTCCACCACCTCAGAACCTTGGATATTGGACTTTTGAGTTCTGTCATCAATAGCATCATGATTATGGTTCCAAAATGTACTTACTACTGCTTTAGTGGTGTTATCAAATATGGATAGAGTAACACTCAACATAATTATTTTGATGTGTTATGAGCACAGAGTTAAATTTATTGAAATTGTGTCAAAGTATAATAGATTTGTAAGTGGTCTACTTACAAGAGATTTCCCTGTTTTCACTCTTATGAAATAGCAAAGCTGGAATCAGTGAGATGTTCGAGGGACATCAAGGACCAATTACTGGCATTCATTGTCATTCAGCTGTTGGAGCAGTGGACTTCTCACATCTTTTTGTCACTTCATCATTTGACTGGACAGTAAAACTTTGGACAACTAAGGTATCTAAAAACAGATGTCTGGTCAGGTGCTCAGGTTTCTGACACAAGGTGGTGCTCTAATACTACATGGAAAAGACGAAAAGCCTCCTAATAGCTTGGAATGATTTACTGATAATCAAACCTAGTAAGTTACACAGAACATGAGTGCAAACTAGATGTTGAAATTTTTAAAAAATATACTCACAGGTATGATAACTCCACTCATAACCAAGAGCAGTTGTCCCACCACTTCTGACATTTCAAGCATAGAAATTGTTACTCTGAACTGAGCTGGGGGGAAAGCCTCTGAAGATTTCACATGACTCTCATATAGCACCCCTATAGCCTGGCACAAAACCTGTGCATTTCCTCTTTGAAGAGCTTTTAGAAGATGTTCAGAACTGCAGTGACTCACAGAGTTGATGGAAACTGGAGAAAAGATAGATAAAAACTGTTGTACAACAAGACTATGTCATAAACTTGAGTCATTAGGAAAGTATTGTGTAAATACTTATAAATTATTATAGTATAAGTAAATTTATATTATTTCATATTAAAATTATATTAAATAAGTAAATTTATTATAAATAAATACTTATATATTATGGATGCATATATATTTTTCTTGACCACAATAGCAAGTTGTTTGTGTTTAAATAACCCTTGGAAAACCTTTTATGTTATGAAGTGCTTCCTGATCCTCCAGAAATTCCAGAAACATGTGACTTTGCCCTGAATTATTAAAAGTCTCAAGGCACATCCAAAGTGCCTTTACTTTGCTGTCTAGCTTTTCTGCAGTATTACATTGTTGCTGACAAAGTCCCATTCTTAGAATATCATATTCTACTTAAATTAAGTTAAATTTTAAGCTGTGTTTTTTCATGTTTTCATCTGCCTTATCTTAACTTCTTCAATTTCTTTGAGAAAACCTGGTGCTTTTAAGAGATTTTCTTCACTATTACAGTGGAATCATCTATTTATCAAGTGTTGACCCTGGAAATCAGGGATGAACTCTGTATTCACTCTTGTCCTTTCCTGATGCTTTCTTTCAGTGTAGTAGGAAGTGAGGTAGCAAATTGTCTCTTAAAATTCAACGTTTTCATGTTTGGGATTGGCTTTCCTGGTAAAGAATCTGCCTGCAATGTAGGAGACCTTGGTTTGATTCCTGGGTGGGAAAGTTCCCCTGGAGAAAGGGATGGGCTCCCCACCTCTAGTTTTCTTGGACTTCCGTGGTGGCTCAGATGGTAAAGAATCTGCCTACAATGCAGGAGACCTGGGTTCTATCCCTGGTTTGGGAAGATCCCCTGGAGGAGGGAATGGCAACCCACTCCAGTATTCTTGCCTGAAGAATCCCTCTGGACAGAGGAGCCTGACAGGCTACAGTCCATGGGGTCGCAAGGAGTCGGACATGACTGAGCGACTAAGCACGTTTGGGATTAATTCAGTTCAGTTCGGTTCAGTTGATCAGTCGTGTCTGACTCTTTGCGACCCCATGAGTCGCAGCACACCAGGCCTCCCTGTCCATCACCAACTCCAAGAGTTTGCTCAAACTCATGTCCATCGAATCGGTGATGCCATCCAGCCATCTCATCCTCTGTCGTCCCCTTCTCCTCCTGCCTCCAATCCCTCCCACCATCAGAGTCTTTTCCAATGAGTCAACTCTTCGCATGAGGTGCCCAAAGTACTGGAGTTTCAGCTTCAGCATCAGTCCTTCCAAAGAACACTCAGGACTGATCTCCTTTAGAATGGACTGGTTGGATCTCCTTGTAATCCAAAGGACTCTCAAGAGTCTTCTCCAACACCACAGTTTAAAAGCATCAATTCTTTGGCACTCAGCTTTCTTCACAGTCCAACTCTCACATGCATACATGACCACTGGAAATACCATAGCCTTGACTATAAGGATCTTTGTTGGCAAAGTAATGTCTCTGGGATTAATTAGCAGGCATTAAAAACAGCATTTAAGTCTAATGAAGGAAAATGGATTAAAAACTGTTTAACACATTGTCTATCTAGCATGATAGAGACTTCAGTGTTCATTCAGTTCCTCCTTTTCTCCTCCATGGAGATGAGGCAGAGTGTTAATACATTTAGTTCATCATCTGTTTTCTTTCCTGGATTGCTCTTATTTATACAGTGGAGAAAGGTAGAGGTAGAAGATTCTCATGTCTATAAGCAAAGAAATGCATAATCCAGTTAGCAAAAACAAAGCAAGATGCACAATTGGAGAGATGAAGCCAATTGTTTCTCTCTAGCTGTAGGTGGCCACCTAAGTGGCTAGATTTCTGGATATCTGGATACCTTACATCTTAGATTGTTGGCCAGTACCCTTTTTCAGTATTTGAAAAGAATCTTTTATCTATTTGTGGATTTGTTTTAATATCTCAGGGCTTCAGTTTGCCATCCTTTTATCTTTAAATTTGAGGCTTCCATTCTTAAATATACCACCAAATAGGACTAGAGAATGAAGACTTCATCTTGCCTAAATAAGAACAATACTTACATCTGTGATAGTGGACTGACTGGTGCTTGCTTTTGTGTACTACACAGCTGGATACGTGGTGGTTGATATTTTTTGGTTTTGTATTTTCCTGTATTTCAACATAAAACTGCCTAGTGAATAAGAATGACAGCCAGCCGTATCTCTTTCTTTGCTAATTGAGCTAGGCATTGCTTCCTTCTTAAGCTTCATATAGAAGACTCATTTATTCACTCAACTGTAATACATGGCTCTCCCTTCCCCCCACAACCCTATTCTTTGGTCATTCCAATGTTAGTGACCAAAGAATAGGACAACACAGAACAGGGTGATTTTATAGAAGATAAACCACATACCCTCAAAACTATATCAGAAGAATTACCTTTTTATTCTTACTTTGCATCACACAAATAGTTCCAGTCTATGAAGGAAGAAAGAGCAACAATCTGCTAAGTATTTTTTATTTGGCCATATTATGACTCTCAAAGTCATAATTGCTTTGATCTTGGATTTATACTTCATGGTTAATTGTGTTACTGGTCTTCATTTCTTCTCTAAAAACTTGATAGAACCTCTCTGCTCTCCAATACAATGATAATGAATAATAGGCAAAATTTTAAGATAATCTCTTCTTAAAAACATTGTTCCAGCTTAAAAAGCTTTAAGCTTTTTAAACCAGTATCTTCAAATTCATAAATTTAACAGACTTTAAATGTTTTTCTCTTTGCCTCTAATTTTTAAGTGTTTTCTGACTCTAGGAATTGGGTCCCCATAAACTGGAAGAATGAATCATTAGATATTGCTCTATCTTTGTATCCTTTAAGATCTGACTCTGCCCCAGTAGTGGAACAAGATTCTTTTTCTCCCTTTCTATAAGTCCTCTATCACTTGAAATCTCAATTTGGTATTGTCTTCATTTCAATTTCATTTCAAGTAGTCTGTCTTCTGTCATCTTCTAGTTTTTGCAGAGTCAGGGCTTTTAATGCAGTGATAGGGTTCTGGGTCATCAAATTGTTTTCTTTTTTGAACTCAGTTATTTTTAATAAAGAAGATAAAGATAGATAGTTTTCCACATTTTGGTGAAGTTTAATTTAAACCAACCAAGATATTGCTTCTAAAATAGTTAAAGGACACTGTTAACTTTTTAAAATACCAAATTTGAAAATTCACAACAGAAGTACTTTGGCAGTCCTGAAAAATGGTAGGAGGAATAGAATAGTTATCTTGAAGATAACTTGAGGATTCCATGAGCACTTGATTAGGGGTAGACCTAATAAATGAGCTTAATATTCCAACCACATTTAACTGTACTTACTACAGATTATTCTTAAAATATAAGAATTATTTATTTGGAGGACAAAATGTATTAATATATGCACAATATATTCTCATCTCAGAACTGATGCCTTTCAGGAGCATATTTACCATAAAGTGACAAAGTTAAAATCATTAATGTATTTCTCAGAATAGGTAGTTCTTGAACTTTTATAGTCCACATACATCTTAAAATTGTTTTACAGTTTCTGGTATCTTAAATTCCCTCCTTATTTGAAAAGCTTTAACCTATTTAACTCTTGGAAAATATCTGTGTTAAAACAGGGTTAAAGAGATTTTACTAATGCTTCTTCTAATAGCAACTATGCACCTATTAGATAAATTAAAATGAAGAAATGCTCTGAAGTTGGAATGTTTCTTGGAAAATGCTGCCTGACCATCAGGACCCAGTCCTCCAGGGCAGCATTTACTGTAATAACTTGTTGTTGGCCAGTGTCCAGCCTGTTTGCATACTCGGAAACTCAGTTTTATCAGTCTACTAGCACAGAGTCGGACATGATTAAAGCGACTTAGCAGCAGCAGCAGCAGTTCTAATTAGAGTTCTAATTAGAACTCACAGGTGTCTAAGACACTGATACGTGGGAGAAGGTCAATTTATTAATTTACACTGAAAAACAACTGCCAGAAGGCCCAGATACTCATACTTGCCTGACCAGCTCATTGTTTCCCTGTATTGGACAACCCACATGGGAAGCCATATTAGAATCAGAAGTTTGCTTGGTGAGCAAGGAATTGGAGCAAAAGACGTTTTCTAATTTGAATGTTTAATGGCATTAAGCAAAGATAGCCTGATTCGTTCATCTTCATATAGAGATAACCCTGCCACAGGTGATAATCCTCAGAATCCGTTGACAGAGATACTGTCTCCAGGACAGTGCTTGAATTAGGCGTTTCTTCAGTTTTCTTATAAGATTGCTTCTTTATATTTCCATTTCTTTTAATGGATACATACATTCCTTCTCAAAAAGTTAGTATCTTCTTTCAGGTTATATAGGAAGATATTTCTGCCCTTGGAATTATTTCTTTTTCATGAGAATCTGTTCATTTCTATCTTGATTCAAGTGAGGACGTACTTATTTCCCACTTCTCTGGAGAGTACCTCACTGTTATGTTGATGGATTTACTATAGGGACTCTTTGGTTATTAATCTAGAACTCTCCAGATGCCCCCAGAAAAGTATAGAATTACTGTATTCATTTCCTGGGGCTGCCATATCAGATTGTCACAAACTGGGTAACTTAAAACAACAGAAATTTATTCTCACAGGAGGCTATGATGCTAAGATGCTAAGTCACTTCAGTCGTGTCCGACTCTGTGCGACCTCATAGACGGCAGCCTATCAGGCTCCCCCGTCCCTGGGATTCTCCAGGCAAGAACACTGGAGTGGGTTGCCATTTCCTTCTCCAATGCAGGAAAGTGACAAGTGAAAGTGAAGTCACTCAGTCATGTCCAACTCCTAGCGGCCCATGGACTACACAGCCTACCAGGCTCCTCCGTCCGTGGGATTTTCCAGGCAAGAGTACTGGAGTGGGGTGCCATTGCCTTCTCTGCACGGGAGGCTAGAAGTCTGAAATCAAGGTGTTGGCAAGGTTGGTTACTTTTGGAGGCTCTAAGGAAGAATCTATCCCTCTTTCCCTGTCTCTTTTCTAGTTTTCAGGGTTGCTAACAATCTTGTGCTTTTTGGCTTCCCGGTGCATCACTCCAGTTTCTGCCTCTGTCATCACATGGCACTCTCCCTACATGTCTGTCCAGATTTTTCTCTTCTTTTAAGACAACAGTCATGCTAGATTCAGGGCCTACTCTAAGCAGTATAACCCCAGTTTAATTAAGTCTGCAAAAGACCCTTTTTCCAATAACGTCACATTTACACGTTCCAAACAGACTCGAATTTGGCAGGGAGTTGGGGGGCTGGGGTGGGCAGGACACTATTTAACCCAATACATAACTGTATAGAACTAAAAAAATAAATATATGTGGTTTGTCTCTTGACCATTCAGTGTTTATTTCCACCATGTACTACAGTGAGCTGCCTTTGATTATTCAAATGCTATCTGTTGTTCAAGAAACAATACATTCTTTAATTCATTCTTTTTGGCAAATGTATTTGCAAACCTTTTGTCTGTAAGAATTTTAGAGCAGCAGTGACCTTTAGACATCATCTAGTTCAGTAGCTCTCAGTTTTGGTCATATTAGAATCACCTTGGCAAGTTTTAAAACTTTTAGTGCTCACCTGGCACCTGAGACTGCTTAAATCATAATATCTAAGGAGACTTGGCAACAGCATAATTTTGAAAATCCCTCCAGGATTAGGGGGATTACAGTGTATAGTCAAAGTTCGGAACCACTGATACAGAACTTTTGTTCTGCAAATAAGGAAGTAGGGGCCTGCAATGATGAGATGACGTCTCCAAAGCCTTAAAGCCCTGAAATAAGAGTCTAGGTCCTGTGTCCCTCTTCAGCTCTTTGCTGCTGCCTCTCTTCCATTTAGGCAGAAGTTCTCACCAAATTAAGAAAAGATATTACTATTAAAATGTATTTCAAATGATCCATTTGGGATTTTAATTTGCAGTGTCATATATAAGATTAATATATTAATGAACAATTTTGGTATTGTGTGTGTTCTTTCTTTCTCTTTGAGGGGGAAAATTGTTAATCCTTGGATGACTGTGTTTTCTAAATTAAATTTGAAAAAATTACCAAAGGTTTCTAATTACATTTTATAAATTTGGAAACGTTGCCATTTATTGTATTTTTATTTTTAATATCTTTTACCCAGTTTTAATGCATCCTGCTCTTTTCCCCTGGCTGCATCATAGTCCACTGAATTAGATGAAGAATTTTACTAATAATTTCCTGAGACATTCCACAATCTTCTTTTTCACTTTATATATAATTTTATGTGTTTTAATCAAATTAGTATATTAAATTTTTCATGTTTTATAAAAAATGAAATCATGATATGTACTTATTTGTGTTTGGCTCTTTTGTTCATTATATTTGTGAGAGTCATTCCATTTTGTTGAATGTAGTTGTAGATTGTTAGATGTTCATTGTCTCACATATATAGTATTCCCTTATGTAAATATACTATAATTTATCCATTCTACTGCTGATGGTATGTGGGTTAACTGTAGTTTGGGGTTGGGTTATGGATAGTGTTGCTGTGAGCATAGTTGTAGGTATCTTTTGGTGAACATAAGCACTTGTTTCTGTTGGGCATATACTTAGGGAAATAACTTGGCCATAAGATATGCATACTTTCAGTTGATACTGCTGAGCAATTTTCCAAAATAGTTTTACTAGTATTTTAAATTTAAAAAAATCTTGTAGACCAATATATATTCTAACAGAGTTGAACATGTATGTGCACATGACTGAACAACTGTTTTAAGTCTGATGAGAGACCATAAAATTGCCTAAAAATGGGATTTTCTTGAGGTATACAGTCACCTCAGGATTTATAGACCTTGTTGTTCAGTCACTCAGTCATGTCCAGCTCTTTACAACCCCATGGACTGCAGCGTACCAGGCTTCCCTGTCCTTTACTGTCTCCCGGAGTTTGCTCAAACTCATGTCCATTAAGTTGGTGATGCCATCCAATCTTGTCATCCTCTGTCTCCCCCTTCTCCTGCCTTCAGTCTTTCCCAGCATCAGGGTCTTTTCCAATGAGTTCACATCAAGTGGCCAAAGTATTGGAGCTTCAGCTTCATCAGTCCTTCCAGTGAATATTCAGAGTAGATTTCCTTTCGGATGGACTAGTTTGATCTCCTTGCTGTCCAAGGGACTCTCAAGAGTCTTCTCCAGCATCACAATTCGAAAGCATCAAATTGTTTGGTACTCAGCCTTCTCTGTGTTCCAACTCTCACATCCGTACATGACTATTGGAAAAACCATAGCTTTGAGTATATGGACCTTTGTTGTCAAAGTGATGTCTCTGCTTCGCAAAACACTGACTAGGTTTGTCGTAGCTTTTCTTCCAAGGAGCAAGCGTCTTTTAATTTCGTTGCTGCAGTCACTGCAGTGATTTTGGAGCCCAGGAATATCATTCACTGTTTTCCATGTTTTCCCCACTCTTAGTTTTTGAATGTTGAGTTTTAAGCCAGCTTTTTCACTTTCCTTTTTCACCCTCATTAAGAGGCTCTTTAATTCCGCTTCACTGTCTGCCATCATCTGCATGTCTGATTCCAGCTTGTGATTCATCCAGCCCGGCATTTCACATGATGTATTCTGCATATAAGTTAAATAAGCCTTGACATACTCCTTTCCCAATTTTGATCCAGTCCATTGTTCCATGTCCAGTTGTAACGTGCCTTCTGACCTGTATACAGGTTTCTCAGGAGGCAGTAAGGTGGTCTGGTATTTCTGTCTCTTAAGAATTTTCACAGTTTGTTGTCATCCACATAGTCAGTGGCTTTAGTGTAGAAAATGAAGCAAAAGTAGGTGTTTTTTCTAGAGTTCACTTGCTTTTTCTGTGATCCATTGGATGTTGGCAATTTCATCTCTGGTTCTTCTGCCTTTCCTACATCCAACTTACACATCTGGAAGTTCTCAGTGCAAGTACTATTGAAGCCTAGCTTGAAAGATTTTGAGCATTACCTTGCTAGCATGTGAAATGAGCACAATTATATGGTAGTTTGAGCATTCTTTGGCATTGTCTTGCTTTGGGATTGGAATGAAAACTGACCTTTTCCAGTCCTGTGCCACTGCTGAGTTTTCCAAATCTGTTGGCATATTGAGGGCAGCATTTTAACAGCATCATCTTTTAGGATTTTAAATAGCTCAACTGGAATTCCATCACCTCCACTAGCTTTGTTCATAGTAATGCTGCTTAAGACCCACTTGATTTCACACTCCAGGATGTCTGGCTCCAGGTGAATGACCACACCATTGTGGTTATCCGGGTCATTAAGATATTATTTTATAGTTCTTCTGTGTATTCTTGCCACTCTTCTTAATCTCTTCTGCTTCTGTTAGGTTCTTGCCACTTCTGTCCTTTATTTTGCCCATCTTTTCTTATAATGTTCTCTTGGTATCTCCAGTTTGGTTGAAGAGATCTCTAGTCTTTCCCGTTCTATTATTCTGCTCTATTTCTTTGCATTGTTCACTTAAGAAAGCTTTTTTATTTTTCCTTGCTATTTCTAAGCAGGGTGTTTGTTAATCATTGGTGTGCATCAGAACCTTTAGTGGAGCAACACTAGAGAGACTCATGATGCACATGGAAGGTGGGACCCTGCATCTGGATTTCTTAAAAGTTCTTCAGATGATTGTGATACTCATTGTTGCCTTGGCATTGTTGCCAAGGGGAGTTATAGGAAAATAATGATCTTAAGAAGTAAAAAAACTCACAGATTTTTTTTTTGGCTTTTAAGATAATCGTGCAGTTGACATTTACTTTGATACCTGGAAAATTTTAGATTTATAATTTTAAACTTTTTGTTATAGAAAATTCCAAATAGATACAAAAGCAGAAAGAGGAGTATAATTAAACTGTAGTGCTCATTACCTAGCTCCTAAAATTATCAACACATGACCAACCTTGTTTGATCTATTCCTACATACATTCCCTCCCTACCACTGGATTATTTTAAACAAAGACATAGTATGCAGTATTATATCTACAAAACAAAAAAACCTGTAATACTACCATATCATTGTTGCACCCTCTCCCCCAATGAGTAGTGATTCCTTAATTTCATCAAATAGGTGATCGGTACTCAATTTAAAAAAAAAATTTTTTTTTAACCTTTTATTTGTTTGAAGCCAAATCCAGATGAAGTTCATTTATTTGTGATTAACCCATCCTTTGAGCCCTTCTCTTAAAGTTTCCTTCTCTGTCTTGTTGTCTTGCTGCTACTGCTGTTGAAGAAACCAGTTTGGTTGTCCTGTTAGTTTCTCACAGTCTGGATTTTGCATTCTGTGGTATCGTTCATGCTGTTGTGTATAGTTGCAGATTGTTTATACTTGTGTAAGGAGAAGCTTGGTGTCCCCCAGTCCTTATGTTGACGTCTCTTCATTCTTTTTGGTCATCTGGAGCTTCTTCTGCAGTAGATTCCTCAGGAGGTGCTCATGGGTGCATTATTCCTGTATATTCACAAGAGTCTGTCTACGAAGGTCAGTTTGTGCTATCTGCTAAGTCGCTTCAGTCATGTCCAGTTCTTATGACCCCATGCACTGTAGCCCGCCAGGCTCCTCTGTTCATGGGATTCTTCAGGCAAAAATATTGTAGTGGGTTGCCATGGCCTCCTCCAGGGATCTTCCTGATCCAGGGGTCAAACCCATGTCTCCTGTTCCTCCTGCATTGCAGGTGATTCTTTACCACTGAACCACCAGGGAAACCAGTTTGGCTGTATATAAAACCTATAGTTTACATTTTTTGATTACCTTAAATATATTACTGTTGTTTTCTGGCAAAAGCATTGTCAAAAAGTCTGATGACAATCCTATTTTTTTCATTACCTCATAACTTGGTCTTTAAAAATCTGGATGATCAAATTTTTTTTTCTTTTTTTTAAGGGTTGATTATGTACATACACAAGATACTCTAATATGAATTTCAGGCTGTCTTTTATTTTAGGAGTGTTCTCTAAAACTATTATTTTTGTATTCTATAGTATTGCTTTGATTTTCTTTTTTAGGCCTGCCATTACAGGTATATCTTTGTTAATCTTAATCTCATTTGTCTATCACTTTCAAAAACTATCTCTTCTTTTTTTAAAAAAATAATGGTGTTATTGAGATATAATTCAGATACCATAAGATTCATCATTTTGCAGTGTATAATTCAGTGGTTTGGGGATTTTATTTAAGCCATCCTGGTGGTATGAAATGATATTCCATTGTGGTTTTGATTTGCATTCCCATGATGGATAATGATATTGGACATCTTTTCAAGTGCTTATTTGTATTTGTAGATCTTCTCTGGAGAAATGCCTATTAAAACTTTGCCCAAGTTTTAATTGGGTTGTTTGCCTTTTTATTAAAGTATTGTTAAGATTTCTAGATATGAGTTACTTATAGATACATTATTTCCAAATATTTTTGCCCATTGTATAGGCTCTCTTTTCACTTTCTTGAGGGCATTATTTGAAGCACAAGGGTTTTAAATTTTGATTTACCCCAATATATATACTTTTTTTTGTCATTTGTGCTTTTATCTCATCTAAGAAATCATTGACAAGTCCAAAGTCACAATGACTTACTCCTGTGCTTTCTCCTAAGTTTTACTGTTTTTACCTCTTGTATTTAGAAGTTGTATTATTTTACCTCTTATATTTAGATCTAAGATATTTTTGAGTTAATTTCTGGGTTTGATGTGGGGAAGGAGGGGTCCCGCTTCTGTCTTTTCTGCATGTGTATATACAGTTGTCCCAGCATCACTTGTTGAAAAGACTGTTCTTTTCACATATAATTGTCATGGTATCCTTATACTCGTTAAAGATTTGTCACAATAACTTTGTGTGAGATTTGACTGAGATCCTTTTTTTTGTTCCATATTATCTAGTAGTGAAATGAGTTTGTCTCTGTGTTTAAGGAGGAGGGAACGGGCATAGATAACTTTTCTAGTTTCATGTTGTTCTTTAGCGGCTCAGTTGTGTCCTACTCTTTGCGATCCCATGGACTATAACCGGCCAGACTCTTCTGCCCATGGGATTTTCCAGGCAAGAATACTGGAGGGGGTTGCCATTTCCTTCTCCAGGGGATCTTCCTGAATCAGGGATAGAACCTGTGTCTCCTGCTTTGGCAGGTGGATTCTTTACCACTGAGCTACCTGGGAAGTCCTTTCTAGTTTTGTAGTCTAGGTTAAAGCTCTCCTAGGTTTTTTGCGAAGTGGATATATATCTCTCTGTGTCTTGTACTTTGTGAAATATATCTTTTCCGTTCCTCTCCACCACCTTTATCTGAACCTTCTCTTTCCCTTGTCCCTATTGTGCTGTGTTCCACAACTTGGATTCCATTCCCTTCAGTTTCTTTTTGGTGAGACTTTGTCTTGGAAAGGAGCTTTGATTTGTTAATTTTGTGAGTTTTTCTCGGAGCTCAGACTGCATCATTAGACCTTACTTCTGTCACAATGGAGTCTGCCTTCGGTGTGTAAATGGAATTGTGTTGACTCCCTCCCAGTCTCTACTGCTGTTCTCAGACTGACCCCCATGCTGTCCAGCGATAACCCGCTGTGTACTGAAAGGCTTTTCTGTTCTATTCTCCAGCTGTGAGCAGCCCTCGTGCCTTCCTATACTTCTTCTCACACAGATGTGCCATGCAGATCTCATAATTGGCCAAGATTTCCACCTGTTTACATTTGAAGTTTTGTCTCCTGATTTTGTTGTAGATGTTGTTTATGAATCTTTGGTTTTTGCTATCCTAGGTGCTTTGTCTGGGTGTATGGGGAGATTTAGAGGAGATTCAAAAAGTATAGTGCCATTGCTTTCATCTTTCCAGAATCTTCTCATTGAAATATTTTTAAAGCACATCCTATTCCTTTTTTAAAACAGTATGGTGTCTACAAATTAAATAGAGAATGCAATCCAGTAGTTGATTCATACTTCATAACTCCAGGTAATTCTATAGTGAAACAGATTATAGGAACTTTTTCTAGGCTGAGTTAAGTATCATAAAATGTTATCATACTTATTGAATGTATGTCATATTTTGACTGTGCTAAAAGTCAACTTTTTCCTTTCAGAATAACAAGCCTTTGTACTCATTTGAAGATAATTCAGACTATGTTTATGATGTTATGTGGTCACCCACTCACCCAGCCCTGTTTGCCTGTGTGGATGGCATGGGTAGGCTGGATTTGTGGAATCTCAATAATGACACAGAGGTGAGCAGGAAAATAACAAAAATTGCACTGAAAAATGGAAAATTGGAGATTTATTGAATAATTTGTGAAATTCCTTTTATCCCAAGGAATGTGAAAGAACTCTGTGATTGTAGCTTCATCACAAAGAAAGCAAATAAGCTTTGTACCCTAAATAATAAACAGCCTGCTGTGCAGAACTGAAGGGAGAAATATTATTGCCAGGACCACTGGGGCATTCCTTTTACTTCTGAAAATCATTGTCACGTCTCTTCATGTCCTGGCAAAGTCTCATTCATAAGGCAACTGGGATATTTTTCATTCATAGGCTAGAAAGCAGATAGTTTCAGGCTGTTGACATACGTTAACCTTAATTCTGAATTTCTGAATCATCTCTTAGCCTTTGTAGAATTGTATATTATCCATAAATACTAGTCTTAGGCTGACTTGAGTGACACAAAATGTATTTTCATGACTTGCTCTGTGAAAAATTAAAAACAGTGTTACTGTTACTATAGAATTAATATAGAAATAATCAAATTTCCTAATTATTATACTAAAATGACTTATTTGGAATGAAATTTAACTGCAGCTATTATTTATTTTTAACTATGTTTGTTTTTACCAATGTAGGCAGAGGCTTAGAGTGTTCTTAGAGTTCTGTATTGCAATGTGGTGGTTAAGAAGTACATTAGCAGTTCTATCAATAAAAGTTATTGAGAAAGTCTCTTGGTGCCTTCTCCCACAGCCACTGTTTTTCACATCTCTTCTTATTTCTAGTGGCTAAATATATATTGTCATAATCCTTTAAGTAAATTAGTTGATTATACAAGGAATTTATATATTGGAAATATAAGTATTTTAACATCAGGCTAACTTCTGCTCTAGTAGTTTGAAGAGCAACATTCAGATACTGCTAGGGAAAGATATTGAGTCCTGGATACATGACTGTACTTAATTATACATTTCTAGTTATCTAGAGTGGTACCAATTTTCTTAATTTGGATTTTCATGTTAGGCATTTGTGGTTACAATTCAATTTGGATCTGTTCTATAATTTAACTCATAATAAAGCTAAGTTATAATTTTTCTCTTACAACTATTTTGGCATTCTAGAAGGTTAAATTAGTCATTTGGGGATGACTTATGTCAAATAGAAGGATTATTTTTAATCAGGTTTCAAAAATTTAAAAATATTGTGATTCTGTTCTGAGTCAAGCATTGAAGGTTTGCTCTGTGAGTGGCAGATAATTTCTTTTCCCTCAGCATAGCAGAGGGTACGGTCATAATCCAAGGGATGGTGCCATTGTCTTGGTGCTGTCATCTTGCCTTGCTCCAGATAGTTCATGGGAACAAGGGCTTTAGAGTGACCCATACTGCATCTTTGGTATGAACTGTAGAATCTGTGGATCAGATCACAGGTTTTAGCTAACAGAGACACAAGCTACAAAAGTAACTCCTGTCCTCTGAAATTAAACCATAATCTGTTTATGCAGGCTTCTGAGATGTTTCTTTAAATGAGGGTTTGGCCATCTGTTTTCAAATGGCTTGACTTCTTAAGAAAGTCAAAACAACAAAAGAATCCTTTATTAAAGAGAAGATTTCTCAAAATGATGTGTCCAGTCATGTGAAGATTTCTTATGAAAGGACTTAAGTTATTTTCCCAAACCATTTTCAAGGATTGACTGTAATGTCATTCAAAATTTACCACTGAACAGGAAGAAAGTTGGGAAAATTCTTTATCTATTTTCATCTTTGTTTTCAAAAACCTAGCCAGATTGGAGGAAAAAGGAATTACTATTTTACATGTTTATAGAAATCCTGATGAAACTTTTAACACTGAACTGTATTTTAAATGACTTTAGGTGCCAACTGCAAGCATTTCTGTGGAAGGTAATCCTGCTCTTAATCGTGTAAGATGGACCCATTCTGGAAGAGAGATTGCCGTGGGTGATTCTGAAGGACAGATTGTTATATATGATGTGGGAGAGGTATGGGGCTCACTGCCTATAATTTTGACACATCTATTTTGTTTTCATGGAACTATAGTGACAGTATCTTTGTGGTTAAATCTAGTCTTTGAGGTTCATGAATTGAATAACCCATGTGTTTGTAAAGATAAAACTTAGTTTTCATTACAGAAGCAACTCTTGAGATTAGTTTCCTTTCTAAACTGAATGTCCTGTGTCCCTATGCAACAACTTTTGAGGGTAGTATCATATGTCAAAAGTACTTTCCAGCATGCATTGCTGGAAATTAGAAATTCTTCAAGCAGAAGAAATTTAGTTATAGTTGGACTTGGGGGCTTTACAGAATTGACATTGAGATAAGATTTTATTTTCTATATTCGTAGATTTGTTTGGACCAGGTAGCTCAAATAAAAAGTAGTATCTTTTAAGAGCTGCCTAATGACTATGTGAAATGCCATTCTTAACACCTTGAGCCTTGTTGCAAAGCCATTATGAGTGAACCTAGCAGGATGAGTTGCAGCTCGCTTATCTTTACTGTTTGGGTTGACTGTGCACAATGCTCGGGAGTGGCTTCCTCATGTTTTGGCCCTGGCTAGTGCCTTAGTCACTCTTTTCTTTTGCTGTTCCTTATGATTCTCCATCCTCTCTGGAAATCCCACAGCCTCCAGCAGCTGCATCTGGAGAGAGGTAAATTGGATCATGTAGAGCAGCCAGTTGAATTCTCTGCATAGATGGAATTACTCTGTATCTGCACCATCCAACATGGTAGCCATTAGCCAGATTTGGCTACTGAACACTTAAAATGTGGCTAGAACAACTGAATAACTGAATTTTCAATTTTATTTGATTTTAAGTAATTTAAATGTAAATAGTCACATTTGTCTGGGAGCTACAATACTGGGTATCACTGTCCCATCTAGTCTAAAGTCGTACATAGATTTAGAAGCCGGCACATCCATTTGCCATACTGAATGCTCTGTGCCCTAATATGGCATACTGCTGCTGCTGCTGCTGCTAAGTCGCTTCAGTTGTGTCCGACTCTGTGCAACCCCATAAATGGCAGCCCACCAGACTCCCCCGTCCCTGGGATTCTCCAGGCAAGAACACTGGAGTGGGTTGCCATTTCCTTCTCCAATGCATGAAAGTGGAAAGTGAAAGTGAAGTCGCTCAGTCATGTCTGACTCTTAGCGACCCCATGGACTGCAGCCTACCAGGCTCCTCCGTCCATGGGATTTTCCAGGCAAGAGTACTGGAGTGGGGTGCCATTGCCTTCTCCGAATATGGCATACTAGATTCCTCCAATATTATAATGACAGCTGTCAAAAATTTTAGGTTATTGCACTGCTTCAGTGAGGGAAATATATCACAAGCGTCCTTTCCCCTTTTACTATTGGTATGTCACTGAATTGGTTAGTAGCAGCATACCTTTTGACGAAAGGTTTAAGATACATCAAGAAAGGTTATCTTATACTCCAAACAAAAATACTTAAACAAGAAATCAGCCTCTTATGAACCATGTTTCAAAAATTACTTCATACTCATGTGCAAGAAGTTAAAATTCTTCAGGAATTCCTGCTCACCAGAAAATCCATGAGATAGTGCATAGGAGTTATATTTACAGAGCATCATTGTCATTCTCTCTTGCACAGATGCTGATAATAGCAAAATCATTTCTGAGGCTGTCACAACACACTTCTCAAACACTATCTTTTGTTTTGAAATGTTATAAGTTATTGGTATAGTAACTGTAATTATGGAAGGGACATTGAAGTCAATTATTACTTTTTAATGGAAAAATTATTTGAAAACACTGAAAAATAGTGGGTAAGATGATCTTTTATTTCAGTGTACATAAAGCATTGTATTTCTTTTAACAGCAGATTGCTGTCCCCCGAAATGATGAATGGGCACGGTTTGGCCGAACACTTGCAGAAATTAACGCAAACCGAGCGGATGCAGAGGAGGAAGCAGCTACCCGAATACCTGCTTAGCTCCTGAAGAGAGAATATGTAGCCTTAGTGGATTTGGGGAAGACTCGAAGTAGATCCTAGAACTATTTGCATGCTTCTGTCTAAATGATAATTAAAAGGAAATTTCATGGATTAAACTATGGATTTAATGCAGAAAGTCTTACAAAGTCCTTTTTTATAACATGCATTTTGTTTTGAATTTGTGTCATTTTAAATACAGTTGATTGACTTTACAGAATGCAACCTTTTCTGAATTCTTATACACAGGTGTATATTTGGTATTCTTTTGAGGTCTTTTCAGCTTACAACACTATATACAGTTATTTCTAAAGCACAGATTATGGTCTACATATTTTTAAATAACCACGATTCACTGTTATACTGATAATGTGCTCACTAACCATAATATGTAGGAACATTGTTTATTCTTAGCTATAGCATGAAAACTATCCAGTTCCATTCTGATATTCTCTTTTTCTTTACAATTCTTGTGATAACTGTCTATAAATAAAAACAAATATGCTTTAACTTTTCAAATTTTCATCTTGATTTACTCCTTGCAATTAAAATGTTATTAAATTCTGTCTCTCTCATAAGGTATCCTGTCTTCATCTTGCTTTAAGCTCCTGTTGTAAGCAGCCACCTCAAGTCCTGGAAAGCTTTGTGCCTTAAATTACCATACAGTATACCGTAGATCTCCCAGTTCATTATGAGCTGATGTCTAGGTAATCTAAGTGAAAAAATTTCTTCTAGGTTAATTTTTGTTTTACTCCCTTTTTCTTCCCATCTAAGATATACATGGCGTAAAGAATAAACAGAAAGCTGCCTATTGTTTTCGTTAATTGAGATTATATGTGAGCCTTCTGAGACTGAAACCTCCTTCGAGAGAAATTGATTTTGTGGTTGTAGTAGCCATGAAAGAAAGTGCTAAAATTAAGTTTTTGTCATTGAATGAACTCCACATCTTGAGATCTGTTACAACTTTGTCTATAAGCCTGAAAGTTAAGTAGCAAATATTCTAAGAATTTGTGTTGAAATCAACCTGTTTCAGGACTAGAGAAAAGGATTATGCTCAGATGTTGAATTTATTCACTTTAAGTTGCGTAGTTTCTTGACCTTTTGTCCTTCTAAAGTTTAACTGTCATTTATTCAGCAACATGAACTAAGAAGGAAGAATAGATAGCAGATTTTGAACATTTTTGTTTGGATTGATTTTCTTAATCTAACAAAGATCTGTTGGGAAATACATTTCCAAGTAATTTATTCTTAACTATGAGTATTGTATACTGTGAGGAATAATTGACCTGGAATATTAACCCCAAATTCTAGCTCTGGCACTCATATGAGAAGTGTGGTTTTTGCCAACTACGTCTTTATATCTGACTTTTTATTTAGGAGTTAAGATTAGATGATTTCTAAATTTCCTTCCAGCTCTAAAATTATTGATTGTAACTACTTCAGGCAATTCTCTATTTTTATATATTCAGTTTTCATAGGTTTATACCCCATAATTGCCTGTTATATATCAGCAGCGAATAAGTTACCTCATGGTAGTAATGTCTGTGAGCCAAAAATTCAATCTTAGCAGGGTCACACTGTCTTAGTATAGAGCTCATGTAATCACTAAAATAGTTATTGTATTCTTGCCCTCCATTTGTATAAATGAGTACAAAAAAAGAAGACACAATTATGATTAAGGTTGGAAATCACTAGATGTGGCAAACCCAGATGCTCATTGGACTCAAGTTGATGCATCCAACTGGGA
This sequence comes from Tragelaphus eurycerus, assembly GCA_935064755.1. Taxonomy (NCBI): domain Eukaryota; kingdom Metazoa; phylum Chordata; class Mammalia; order Artiodactyla; family Bovidae; genus Tragelaphus; species Tragelaphus eurycerus. The sequence goes on from CAKXYN010000060.1 coordinate 2,966,397, forward strand.
AAGAATAAAATTGGTAAGTGTTAGTAAAAATACTTCTCTCCAAAGAGTTCTTGCTTTTGGGAAATACCTTTCTTTCCTCCCCCAAAATACAATGTAGGCCTTTATCTTTGCCCATTTAACTTTAGCCTACATTTTTAGTAACACGAAATTAATGGGAAGAATTGCCTTTTAAAGTTAAATGTGAAAATAAATAAATAAAAATAAACTGTGTAAAAGCAAAATACAAAGTACTGAGGGTGTAAATATATGAAATCTTCTGACAGATTAAGCTGCTTAGAAAAGTGTCTCAACTCTTCTGTTTTAGAAATGGAAACTTTACAAGTTTAAAAAAATATCCACTTATGGAAATTGTACCTTGTTTGTTACCAGTTATACTTTTTTCCTGAGTGGGAAACAAGCCATAGCTTTCTGGCTAATTTCTTATTTTGTGTTTGTTGTTTGGTCATTTTCTTTTCTAATGAGAAGTTAAGTTGGTTACCTTTGAATAGAGGAAGAATACTCCGTTTTGCAGATGACAGCTTGTAAACCTCAGAAATAATCTTTTTTTTTTTTTTTTGTATTGCTGCTGCTGCTGCTAAGTCACTTCAGTCATGTCCGACTCTGCGTGACCCCATAGACATCAGCCCACCAGGCTCTCCTGCCCCTGGGATTCTCCAGGCAAGGAAACTGGAGTGGGTTGCCATTTCCTTCTCCAATGCATGAAAGCAAAAAAGTGAAAGTGAAGTCGCTCAGTCGTGTCCGACTCTTAGCAACCCCATGGACTGCAGCCCACCAGGCTCCTCCATCCATGGGATTTTCCAGGCAAGAATACTGGAGTGGGGTGCCATTGCCTTCTCCGGTTTATAGATCTAGTTCCCTACAAAGTTTAGAAAATCTCTAGATATAAAACATTGTTTCAATAATGCTGAGATATTGCATATTGAAGGAATGGATGACTTAAAATTTAGGACTAAGAAGTAAAGCAAAGTAGTTTTAGGAATGAACCTAGTCTTTCAATATCTTAAGAATGTTGATTGATTCTGTTTTGTACTAGTAGTAATAGATTGTAACCTCTACCACTTGAACCACATGGAAAAGGTGTTTGAATTAGTGAATAAAAATCTGGTGTGAAGAATATAATTTTTCATCTTACCATTCTGTCAGGCATTTGCTTTCATTTTTTATAGTTTTAAATATATTGATTTTGGCTGCACTAGGTCTTCACCACGAGCTTTCTCTAGTTGTGGTAAGCAGGGGCTACTCTAGTGCAGTGTGTGGGCTTGTCATGCAGTGGCTCCTCCTTGCAGAACATGGGCTCTAACACGTGTGGGCTTAGTAGTTGTGGTGCGCAAGCCTGCTGCCCCACATCATGTGGAGTCTTCCCAGAGCAGGGATCAAACCTGTGTCCCCTGTGTTGGCAGGCAGATTCTTAACCACAGACCCACCAGGGAAGTCCTCAGGCAATGCTTTTTAAATGTCTTTCCCACAATCCTGGTATTTCAGCATTGGCATATTTTATAATTAGAAAAAACTGTACAATTAAGTATGTTGGAGAGAACAGAGCTTCAGTTACAACTCCAGCTGCTCAGTGGCTGTGAGAACCAAGTTATTTCAAATGTAACGTAGTACCCAACGTGACAGTATTATGCCTGAATCTTGGGCTTATAGCTAAAAAGCTATAGCTTTGTCTTGTTTGATGATTTAGTTATGGGATGGTAATTCCCACTGAGGTCCAGCCCTTCCACCAAGCCAGATGCCAGAAAGGAGTTCTTGCTTTCCTGCTATTATCTTGCTAGTTGCTAGGCAACTAGGGACCTTACAGGTTTTGGGAAAATACCTGGGAATCTTATTTTTTATTCATTTAAAAAAAGCACTGAACAAATTACTTAGTGCTTCCCAGGTGGCACCAGTGGTAAAGAAAGTGAAGTTGCTCAGTTGTGTCCAATTCTTTGTGATCCCATGGACTGTAGTCTACCAGGCTCCTCTGTCCATGGGATTTTCCGGGCAAGAGTACTGGAGTGGGGTGCCATTTCCTTCTCCAGGGGATCTTCCTGACCCAGGGATCGAACCCAGGTCTCCTGCATTGCAGGCAGACGCTTTACCCACTGAGCCACCAGGGAAGCCCAAGTGGTAAAGAAGCTGCCTACAAATGCAGCAGACATGAAAGATGCAGGTTCAATCCCTGGGTCAGAAAGATCGCCTGGAGGAGGGCATGACAATCCACTCTGGTATTCTTGCCTGGAGAATCCCATGGACAGAGGAGCCTGGCATGGCTACAGTCCATGGGGTCGCAAAGAGTTCAGACACGACTGAAGTAACTTAGGAGCAGCAGGAAATTATTTACTTAGAGATCTGGTTTACAGACTGGGGGTCTCTAGTGTTACCAAAAAAGAGGAAATTTGCCCCAAAGGCAAGAAGGGAGCAGCATGTTTATGATTTCTTTTGAAGAAGATGATTACAATTAACATTCTTTTAACTAATCCATTTTAATGCCCTAAGAAGGTAATTGCTTGCACTTAATATATGGTATTATAATTTTTGAATCATTTTCACATATAAGAAACACATTTTAGAAAAAGATCCTGTATCCTAGCCAGAATGCCAACTGGAAGGCTTTGAATAGTCATCATATTGTAACACTTTTTCAATAGGCCAGTGCTCTCAGACCTTTTGTTGGAATTTAGAGAAGGCAATGGCACCCCACTCCAGTACTCTTACCTGGAAAATCCCATGGACGGAGGAGCCTGGTAGACTGCAGTCCATGGGATCGCTAAGAGTCGGACACGACTCAGTGACTTCATGTTCACTTTTCACTTTCATGCACTGGAGAAGGAAATGGCAACCCACTCCAGTGTTCTTGCCTGGAGAATCCCATGGACGGAGAAGCCTGGTAGGCTGCAGTCCATGGCGTTGCACAGAGTCGGACACGACTGAAGTGACTTAGCAGCAGCAGCAGCAGCAGATACACAGGTTCTCTTTCTGACTGCCATGTTCATAATCCCTGAACTTCTTAAAAGTTAAAATGGATTTCTGGTATTTAAGTTTTCAGAATATAGCTTCTGGCCACTGATAGTTTGAACTTAGCCAATCAGCAATCTTTTACAAACTTTTCTAAAATTACAGTATTTTGTGTTGTTAGTTTCATAGCAGGAATCTCAGTTTCAGCTTCTTAATATTCCATTACCAGTTCCCAGTCAGAGGATGGAACAGCTTGCACTCAGGTAAGCTTTCAGAAAGGTCTGTTTCACTTTGTGAGGTCATTTATTCAGGTCTGTGGTAATGTATTATCCTGCCTCTCTCGTAATGTACTTGATCGGAAAGCTGTAGGGCAGTGATTGTGTAGGGTGTAGAACACACCTATGTGGTGCTGAACATGCCGAGACGTGACTGTGTGACTCTGGAAATCAGTGTGCCATGAGTAAGGCTTTGATGGCAAGTCATTTTATCTTTGTGGATTTTTGTACTAGATTTTTAAAAAACTTTTTATGAACAAATAGAAATGCTTTGGAACAGAATCTTTTATACTTAAGGGTGGCTTGGTATAAGAAAAGAATCAGATCAGATCAGATCAGTCGCTCAGTCGTCTCCGACTCTTTGCGACCCCAAGAATACTGGTCTCAAAGTCCCAAGTTCTATTTCTGATACTCCCCATTACCAGTAATATAATATCACCTGGGTAAAGGATCAGTGTTCTCATCTGTTAAGTGATGAAAATTTTTGCTTTGTGTGAAGGTTATGTGAGATATTATGTATGTGAAGACTTATAAATTATGAAGTACCATACAAATAATGGATTGTTTTTTTTTAAAGAATATAAGAATGGAGAGAGAGCACTTTATGTAGCCATCTGGGTAATGTAACTCAGCTAATCTAAGGATTAGGTGGCTTGGTATTGAAGAAAAAAATTTTTAATTCTAAGAAATCACATCACAGTTTGAATCCTCAGATGTTTAAGAGTATCAGTGAACTGAGGGAGAAATATTTATTGTCCTTAATGATATTTTTCCCAGGAGTACTTTCTCACTGCATTCTGTGGTAAAATTACAAATTATGCCAGTAGGAAAAAAAGACCCACTCAATTTCTAGTTGATATGTAGCTCTTGCTCTTACGTTAGTTTCAGATGTGGATTGCAATATCTGGAATTAGAAGAGGTGGAATGCCTTTTTCAAATCAATGAGAAAACAAAGGTGATCCAGCTACCTCCTGGAGTCAGTCACGCCCACAAAAATCTGGGGAACAGTAGTTACTCAACTGTTAGAATTTATGACGTACCCATTCCTCCCTAGGGTCAGTCCCCTTGGAAGTAACATGGGCTTACTGTAGGAAGATGGTCACTGGAAAGAGGAGCTTCAGTCTTAACCTGTGTGTAGTTGCCAGGCTTAGAGGAAGCCCTAAAGCTAGTCTTGCAGGAATAGCTGTTGTCTAATTCATTAGCAGATCTGTGTGGTCACATTATATCCAAGTTATGATTTCCAGAAATAAGTCAAAACCCGACTGATAAATACTTGGTAAAATAACTATGCCCTTCTTGATTGTCCCCACTTCCAATAATGTTTGATACAATCAGTGAATTTGTCAGTACACTGAGGATCATTAGATGGATTTGGAGGGTGCTTCATCTTCCAAAGGCAGAAGAAATGGCCTTAGCCCTTCTGAAACTCAGGAGTTTAAGTAGAATTTGTGTCGACCGAGTAAAAGGACTTGTATATTTTGGGCTGAAAAATCAGATAGAGTACAGTGTGATTCTTCATGGAAGACTATCCCTGGGTTTTCCTGCTCCTTATTTTAGGCAAGTCTTTCATTTCTCTAGACCATCATCCTCTGTTGCAAGATGGATGCTGCTGTAATATCAGTGTTATATGATAATAACTAGAATAATACATCCACATAGATCAGAAGCCCTAAATGGCTAATTATGAAAGGTACTGTGCTTTAGTTTGAATTATATCAACTGAGAGGAAACTAAATCCTAATGTTTGGTTGGTAAACCCCTTCAAAAATGAGGGTCCTGAGATTTGTATTTCTAGTTGTGTCTTAGACTTAGTGTCAGCTTGTGTTGAAACTCAGTTAACCATACATTTGAGCAAATGTCTTCATCTAAGTTTATTTCCTTATCTCCCACTTCACAGGGCTGTGTAAAAATGAAGCACTGTATAAATAAGAGGCATGTTATAATGGGAGGTGATGATAACGTCCAACAGTTTTACTACCTGCTCTTCAATAGCTCCCACAAGTTTGTAGGTTCTATCTCTTGGCTGTTAGAGGTTAAAAACAAGCTTTTAGAAATCCAGAGATCTCTAACACCACCTCTGCTTTACCACAAAGGGCTTTCTGGCTTGACCAATTAGGATTACTGTCTAATCTTATCTTAGCTCCCTTCCCCCTGCTTTCTCTACTGAGAAATGAGAAAGACCACAAAACCTGTATGAAATAAGTTTCAAAGAAATAGAATTGGGAAGATCAGTAGTACAAAGATCTTGTACTAACACTTTATACTTAGTGAAAGTATATATCTGTTTCCAAAGTTTGTTTGCTTTGTAAACTCTGCCTTTAGTATATTCTGACCATGTATTAATAACTGGTAGCATTTATTGAGCATTTGGTACATGATTCTCACACACACACATTCTCGTTTATCTAAGCTCCCCTATAATGTGGGAACTACTGTTATTACTAACTTAGAAAACAAACTAATTTAAACAATTTGTGGAGTAAATACTTCCACTGTGGCCAATAGCAAACTACCAGTGATGTCACTGAGCATGGAGTTGGGAAAATAAACATGTAATGGGCTCTCCCTGTGCTGGTGCAAGCCACGTCCAGCATGTTGTCACTGTGCTTGGGGACATTAACTGACTCACAATCTAGGAACTAAACCCAAGCATTCTTATTATAGAGTTGTGTACTTAACCAGTATACAACACTGCATTTATGATCTTAGTCTACCAAGAAATCACTTTTTTATTCAGATAAGCTTGTGTACAGTGGCACAGGTGTAAAAGGACCATGAAATAACTTTGTAACAGAGGAATTAGGACTAGTGTTCTGGCTTTGAATGTATAAAGGTATAACTTTCTATTGTCCTTCTGGTTGACTAACTTCAGGAAGAAACACATTAGATATGGGAATGCAAATGTTCACTGGCTGAAGATGGTGGTGGCTCTTACGTAGTCAACTTACCTACAACTGATCAGGACTCCCTTGTGACATCTCTGGTAAAAAGGACTCTGCCTGAAATGTATTCAGCAATCACTGCCTTTCTCTTTCCTTTTTCTTTTCTCTTTCCTAAATCCTCCCCCTAATATCTGCAGGGCCTAAGGAAACAGGTCAAAATATTTTGATGTTATAAAATCAAGCTAACAAGCTATTATGTTCACACAACATGCACATGCAGCTTGGATTTTAGAATTTTCTGATTTCTCAGAACTCCAGAGGTGGTAGCCAGGGGAGAGCCAGCCCACAGCCCGTTCCTCTCCTCCTCTTCCACCATTCAGTCTCTTAATAGCCACTAAGGAACATTTGTGGGTTCTTTAGCCTACATGCCTAAGTTTTGTCCCCCTGCAAAGAGCCACCTCTTGACCACCCTTAAATATAAGGCTACATTTTTGGGGAAATGAGCCTGGAAGCTGAGCTGTTTTAGGCAGGAAGTTTGAGTCCCAGGTACCTTAAACATGACCTAGATTGAAATGAAATGGGCTCCAGGTGGTCATATCCTATTGGCCCTGCAGATGAGGATACAGCTACATGGGGGCCTAGGCATAGAATTGATTTAAGAGGCCCTCTCAAATGAGGCAGCTAAGGGTAGTGCTAGGCTTTTTCCTAAACTCAACAGAGTACAATTTTTAAAATTTTTACTGAGGTATATAGTAAACTATATAACATTGTCTAAGTTTAAGGTGGCACCCCACTCCAGTACTCTTGCCTGGAAAACCCCATGGACGGAGGAGCCTGGTAGGCTGCAGTCCATGGGATCGCTAAGAGTCGGACACGACTGAGCGACTTCACTTTCACTTTTCACCTTCATGCATTGGAGAAGGAAATGGCAACCCACTCCAGTGTTCTTGCCTGGAGAATCCCAGGGATGGGGGAGCCTGGTGGGCTGCCGTCTATGGGGTCGCACAGAGTCGGACACGACTGAAGCGACTTAGCAATGTGTACAATGGCTTCTCCGGTGGCTCAGACAGTAAAGAATCCACATGCAGTGCAGGAGGCCAGGGTTCAATGTATTGATTTGATATGTTTATATATCACTTTATATAAGTAGGTATAGCATGATAGAGGTTTAGATTAGCTACATGTTGTCACAAATGGCAGGAACTCCTCATTTCTTACGGCTAATACTCCATTGTACGTATGTCTGTATAACTGTGCTATCCATTCATCTGTTGGACACAAGTCATTTCCATATATTGGCTATTGTGAATAATGCTCCAGTAAACATAGTGTATATATCTCTTTAATATCCTATTTTCATTTCTCTGCACATATACCCAGATGTGGAAGTACTGGGTCCTAAGGTAGTTTTGTTTTTTATTTCTTGAGGAATTGTACTGTTTTCCATAGTGGCTGTACCAATTTACATTCCCAGCAACAGGGTACAAGGAAGGGTTCCCTTATCCTTCCATGCTCACAACTTTTGTCTTCTTGATGACACCCGTTCTAACATACGAGGTTTTGATTTACATTTCCCTGATGATTAGTCACTGCAGATGGTGACTGCAGCCATGAAATTAAGACACTCCTTGGAAGAAAAGTTATGACCAACCTAGATAGCATATTCAAAAGCAGAGACATTACTTTGCCAACTAAGGTCCATCTAGTCAAGGCTATGGTTTTTCCAGTGGTCATGTATGCATGCAAGAGTTGGACTGTGAAGAAAGCTGAGCACCAAAGAATTGATGCTTTTGAACTGTGGTGTTGGAGGAGACCCTTGAGAGTCCCTTGAACTGCAAGGGGATCCAACCAGTTGATTCTGAAGGAGATCAGCCCTGGGATTTCTTTGGAGGGAATGATGCTGAAGCTGAAACTCCAGGACTTTGGTCACCTCATGCGAAGAGTTGACTCATTGGAAAAGACTCTGATGCTGGGAGGGATTGGGGGCAGGAGAAGGGGACGAGAGAGGATGAGATGGCTGGATGGCATCACTGACTCGATGGACATGAGTCTGAGTGAACTCCGAGAGTTGGTGATGGACAGGGAGGCCTGGCGTGCTGCGATTCATGGAGTTGCAAAGAGTTGGACACTGAGCGACTGAACTGATGATTAGTGATATTAAGCACCTCATCATACATCTGGAAGTTGTCTTTGGAAAAATGTTTGGTTCTATACCCATCTTTTAATCAGATTGTTTGCTTTTTCTTGTTTGGTTTCTATATTTTGGCTATTAATTGTTTGATATATGCTTTGCAAATACTGTCTCCCATTCCATATGTTGCTTTTCTTTTTTTTTTTTGCTGTGCAGCTTTTTACTTTGTAGCCCTGCTTGTTGATTTTTCTTTTGTTGCTTGTGCTCTTGGTGTCATATCTAAAATATCACTACACCAATCAGTATCAAGGAGCTTCTTTTTGTTTTCTTCTAGGAGCTTTATGGGATCAAGTCTTATGTTTAAGTCTTTAATCCATTTCAAGTTAATTTTTGTGAGTGATGTAAGACAGAGGTGTCATTTTTCTGCATGTGGTTATCCAGTTTTCCCAGCACCATTTATTGACAAGACTGTCCTTTATCCGTTGAGTGTTGTTGGCTCCCTCATCAAATATTAGTTGATTGTTTAGACAGTGGGTTATTTCTGGGCTCTCTATTCTATTGATCTATGTGTGTGTGTTATGCTAGTAACATACTATTTTAATTACTATAGCTTTGTAGTATAGTTTGAAACGAAGAAATGTAATCCTTGTGGCTTTTTTCTTAGGATTGTTTTCGATATTTGGGTTTTTTTGTTTTAAATCTCATATGAATGTTAGGATTATTTTTTCTATTCCTGTGAAAAAATGCCATGGGAATTTTGATAGGGATTACATTGACTCTATAGATGACTTTAGGTAATATGGACATTTTAGCAACATTAATTCTTCCAGTTTGTGAACACAGGATATCTTTCCATTTGTTTGTGACTTCTTCAGATTCTTTCATCAAAGTCTCATAGTTTTCATTGTACAGATCTTTCACTTCCTTGGTTAAATTTATTCCTAAATGTTTTATTGTTTTGATGCCACTGTAAATGGGGTTATCTTTTTTTCTTTTCAGGTATTTTGTTATTGGTGTTATGTAAATGTGGGGCTTCCCAGGTGGCTCTGTGGTAAAGAATCTGCCTGCCAGTTCAGGACATGCAGGTTTGATTCCTGGTTTGAGAAGATCCCCTGGAGAAGGAAATGGTAACCCACTCCAGTATTCTTGCCTGAAAATGCTATGGACAGAGGAGCCTGCAGGCTATAATCCATGGGGTCACAGAGTCACACATGACTGAGCATGCGTGCATGCAAATATAAATGCAACTGATTCTGTATATTGATTTTATATCCACACATTTAACCAGTGTGTTGTATACTTTCCCATTTCCATGTCACTGACTTAGCAGCTTTTCATTCCAGCTTCAAGGAGCTCCTTTCAGTGTTTCTTGCAAAGCAAGTCTAGTGGACACCCTCAGCTTTTGTTTCTCTGGGAAAGTATTTCTCCTTCATATCTCAGGGGTAAGTTAGTCAGATAAAGTATTCCTGGCTGGCAGTTTTTTTCTTTCAATGAACACTTTGAATATATTATTCCGCTCTCTTCTGACCTGTAGGGTTTCTGCTGAGAAATTTGCTTATAACCTAATGGTGGTGCCTTTGTAAGTTACATAATCTTTTTTTTTTCCTGACTGCTTTCCGAATTCTCTGATTTTTTGACGGTTCCATTATAATGTGTCTTAAAGGAGGTCTTTTTGCATTGAGATCATAGGTTGACCTGTTATATTCATGAATTTGGATATCCAAATCTCTCCTCAGGTTTCTGTTCAGCTGTTATTTCTTTGAATAAATTTTCTGCCCCCTTCTCCCTCTCTACTCTTTCTGGAACACTGATTATTCATACATTTGTTCTTTAGATGGAATCTCACAGATAACATTGACTTTTACTCTTTTTCACTCATTTTTCTTTTTTCTGCTCTTATTTCAAAATTCCTGTCTTCCAGGTCAGGTATCCTGTCTTCCATTTGCTTCACAGTGCTATAGATGCTCTCTATCACATTTTTCATTTCCTTCATTGAATTTCTTCAGCTCCAGAATTATTTTTTATAATATCTATTCTTTGGGTAAACATTTCATCTTGTTCATGTACGTTTTTCCCTGATAAAATTGAATTTTTTGTGTAATTCATTGAATTTCTTCAAAATAGTTGTTTTGAAGAATCGGCTAGATCACAGAACACCATACCTATAGCTTAGTTATTGGAAAAATTACTCTTTTGGTGATGACGTTTACTTGATTTTCCATGTTCTTTGTAGTCTGGCATTGCTGCTTTCACATCTGAAATACCTGACATCTTAATTAAATCTTTATTGGTTGGCTTCAGATGGGGTATACTGTTCTTTGGGGCTGTTACATATGGAGATTTCTTTGCCTTTGTGTAGGAATACCCACTGCACTCTTTTTGCTCCCTCTTGTGGCAGAATTCTTTAAGCTTTTATGTCTTCTCTGGGTCTTAACACTCGGCTGACTGGCTGCAGGAAATCTCGTTTTCCAGAAGATGGCGCTATAGCTCCAGTTCGTGGTTGCTCTCTTGCCCACCAATCCTGGTGTATTTTTCTGACAGGGTTCACTTGCCTTATTCTCGCAGCTGCACCCCAAAAGTGCATAAGGACCTGGCTATAGAGTAAGGGAGACAGGAGTTTAGCACTCATTGCTAAAAAGGGAGGGACAAAAAGGAATGTCTTACCCCACCATGGTGCTGACCGACTGAGTAGTTTTTTTAAGATCTATTGTCTCTAATCTTTCAGTGCAAATAAAATAGGTTATTACTGAATACTATTGTGTGACCCCTAAGAGTATTCACTAGTAGGATTTGCTTTTGAGTATCTGTAGGTTCATCACAAAGTTGTGCATACTAGGAAGCAGAGAAAAGAGCTGGTATTTCAGTAATTCCTTGTAAATACTTTCTGTGAATAGCTGATAGTACAGCACATTTTGTAACTATAGGACCAGCTCAGGAGCCACTGAAGTACTAGTTCTTTTCAAGAAAATTAACTGGAGCAAAAGGAACAGTACAAAAATTAGTTATTACATAAATTAACATGATAGCAGTGAGTCTGGATGAAGGTGGCAGGTGGACAGAAGCATCTCCTCTCTCAACCCTAAACTCTGTCAGGTGCTAGAGTAGAAGAAAAATAAGAAATATACTATAGCACTGAAAATGAGAGGGCTAGCAATGGAACTGAAATTGTGAGGAATGCCAAAAAGAGCACAGATGGGATTAAGGCTATAGGCAAATAAAATGAGAGAAAATCGCAACACTAAACAGATAGAGGAATGGGCTGCAGCCCAGAATCAATAGATACAAAAAGTAGGAGAGTGCCCATGGATACGTGGCAGGGTGGTTCATTAGGGAGCTGACTGAAAATAGCTAGACCAGTCCCATCCCCCAACCATGGGCCAAGTTGGGTACTGATGGGGTGTGTGCTACTGCTGCTGCTGCTCCTAAGTCGCTTCAGTCGTGTCCGACTCTGTGCGATCCCATAGACGGCAGCCCACCAGGCTCCCCCATCCCTGGGATTCTCCAGGCAGGAACACTGGAGTGGGTTGCCATTTCCTTCTCCAATACATAAAAGTGAAAGTGAAGTCGCTCAGTCATGTCCGACTCTTAACGACCCCATGGACTGCAGCCCACCAGGCTCCTCTGTCCATGGGATTTTCCAGGCAAGAGTACTGGAGTGGGGTGCCATTGCCTTCTCCGGATGGGGTGTTTACACTCAGCCTATACCCTAACAGTGGGTGAAGCCACTGGAACTGGAGAAGCAGGGCAGTGCCTCATAGGTACCTGTTTACCCTCAAGAGGAAAAAAAGCCTATATCCAGAATTCAACTACTGATATATCCTTGCCTGGAAGCACAATCTACATATCCCATCACTGGCTCTGATAAACAGAACAACATCCACAAAAAGAGTCTCCAATCAGCAACTAAATGAGCAACTACACAAATTACAACTATGAATCACCAAAATACTTCAAGAAAGGCCTAAAGAAAAACTTGGAAAAAAAATCCACAGAAGAAAGAAGATAAGTGATTCCATATCCCAAGGGCAGAGAAGATATCATAGGCATTAAATAAAGACTAAATACCAGAGGGGTACAGCTTAAGAGCAAAGCTGGAGCAGGATGACCATAAAGCAAGACTCTCATTACTCAACCTAGAAGTACAGACGGGGAAAATGTCAAGGAAAGCTAAACAGATACAGGTTCAAATATTCCAATATATAATTAGACAGGAGAGTATGTAGAGAGACAGAGTAGAGTAGAATTAGGCATGAGGGGTGGTCTGAAAAGTCTTAGGATAAAAGGGTTCATCCCTACCCAGCACAGAACCAGATGAATTTTTAAAAGGCAAAATTTCAAAATAACCATGATTAACAAATCCTAAAAGCTGCTAGCTGCAAAAAAACAGGTTATGTACAAGTTAATACTACTGTCATTGGGCTTCTCTTTGACAATAATGTATGAGAAAGGAACTTACTTTTAACCAAGCATCCTAGACTTCCAGTTTCCAGTCCTGCATGTAAGCAGCTTATACACTGCTAGTTCATCATAAAAGGAAGTAAAAAGCTAACTGAAAATAACTCCTCCTAGATCTATAAGGGAAGTAAGGTCACAGGGCAAAGCATTGTCTCCAGAATTATACTGACAGGCACATACAGAAGATCACAACATATTGTAGCAGTAAACTCTTTAGAAATGAATGCCAGTGTAAGGAAACCTGAACCATAGTAGACAAACCATTGGAGGTTCAGTGTGGACAACTCTAAGTTAAAACGCCAGGGGAACCCAATCATGCAGCAAGTAGGATGGGGACACTTGTGTTTTACCTCTTCAGTGTCTACCAGTTTCTCAAAGTGAATGTATGAGAATAATTCCAGTGCGTTTCTGGGAAGAGGAACTATTCTGAAATACATGAGAGTATTTTGCTTTATTTTGACTCATTGGAGAAGACTCTGATGCTGGGAGGGATTGGGGGCAGGAGGAGAAGAGGACGACAGAGGATGAGATGGCTGGATGGCATCACTGACTCGATGGATGTGAGTCTGAGTGACCTCCGAGAGCTGGTGATGGATAGGGAGGCCTGGCGTGCTGCAGTTCATGGGGTCGCAAAGAGTCGGACACGACTGAGCGACTGATCTGATCTGATCTGATCTGACCCTCAGAGAAACTATTTAAACAAAGCCAAACTGACCCGGGAGGACAGAAGTACCCAACTCCCACTCTAGCCATCCTGTCCCATCTAAGTGTGGTGGACTGGGGGACTGAGAAACACATCTAATTCACAGTCCAGAGGCAACAGTCAGACTGTTTGTGACCCCATGGACTACAGCACACCAGGCCTCCCTGTCCATCACCAACTCCTGGAGCTTGGCTCCAACTCATGTCCATCGAGTCGGTGATGCCATCCAACCATCTCATCCTCTGTCATCCCCTTCTCCTCCTGCAATCAATCTCTCCCAGCATCAGGGTCTTTTCCAATAAGTCAGTTCTTCACATCAGGTGGCCAAAGTATTGGAGCTTCAGCTTCAGCATCAGTCTTTCCAATGAATATTCAGGACTGATTTCCTTTAGGATGGACTGGTTTGATCTCCTTGCTGTCCAAGGGACTCTCAAGAGTCTTCAACACTAAGGGATCTTCCCAACCCAGGGACTGGACCCAGGTCTCCTGCATTGCAGGTGGATTCTTTACCATCTGAGTTGCCAGGGAAGCCCATTCAGAGGCACAGGCTCACTGAAAGGCTGAGCCCTAATCACAGGCATATACACGTCTCCCCCCACACCTCACCACATCACCAAAGGCCTATTTACATTAATTCCTTTTACTTGGTTCGTCATGCTCATTTGTCAGGAAAAAATTACAGGCATATTGAAACTTAAGACACACTGTTGGAAGAGACAGCAAATATCAAAATTATGTAATATGGCACATGTGTCATATGGCAGATGTGGAGGGATGTTGGAATTATCAGGCTGAGATAAAACTATGAAATGTTAAGGACTCTATTGAGGCAGCAAGCGAGTGGGCAACTTAGCAGAGACAGGAATTCTAAAACAGAATCAAAAGAAATGCTGGAGATAAAAACACTGCAACAAACGAATAATGCCTCTGATGGACTTATGAGCAGGCTGGATATGGCTGAGAAAAGAATCTCTGACCTTGAGGGTATCTCATTAGAAATCTCTAAAACTGAAAAACAGAGAAAAAGTACTGTAAGCAAACAAAACCCCCAGAAAACCTAAGAGTGTAGGACAACTGCAGAAGGTGTAACGTGTGTAACGGGGATACCGGAAGGAGAAGAAAGGGACAAAACAAATATCTGAAACAATGAGAATTTTCCCCAAATTTATGTCAGACACCAAAACCACAAATCTAGTAAGCTTAGAGATAAATGCTAAACAAAAAAACCTACACTGAGGTACATAGTATTGAAACTACAGATCAAAGATAAAATCCTGCAAGAAGCCAGAGGAAATAAAATTCAATTTATCCTCAGAAACCATGAAAGCAAGAGGGGAGATGAATGAAATATTTAAAGTGTTGACAGAAAAAAGAACCCACCAACCTAGGATTCTATTGCCTGTAAAATTATCCTTCAAAAGTGAAGGGAGAAGGAGTTTCAAAAGGTTGAAATAGAAAGACTCTGAGCTCACCTTTCATGGTTCACACCAAAATTACGACTATTTATAGAACAACTATCAGTGAAAAAGGCCAGAACCTACAAGAAAAGATCTACAACTAAAAAGAAGGAACTACAAGACAGGAAGGGTAGAGTTGTGGTATACTCAGTACACATACTCCCAGGTGGGTGACCCAGAAACAGGAGAATAATTACAATTACAGAATTCTTCCTCAGCAAGGATCTGAGCCCCACATGAAATTCCCCAGCCCAGGGGGACCAGAACATTTGGTTTTGAAGGCTAGAGGGGCTTTACTTTCAGGAGAACCGTAAGGCTGTGGAAATACAGACTCCATTCTTAAAGGGCACGCACATAATCTCACACACACCAGAATATAGGGCAGAAGAAGTCATATGAAAGGAGCCTGGTTCAGACCTACCTGTTGATCTTGGAGAGTCTTGAAGAGGAAGGTGGCAACTGGAGCTTACCCTGGGGACACAGATCAAGGGATCAATCCAAGAAGAATATATAACAATTGTAAATATATATGCAACCAAAATAGGATCACCTAAATACATAAAGGAAACATTCCCTGGTGGCTCAGAGGGTAAAGTGTCTGCCTGCAATGCAGGAGACCCAAGTTCAATCCCTGGATCAGGAAGATCTGGAGAAGGAAATGGCAACACACTCCAGTATTCTTGCCTGGAGAATCCCATGGACAGAGGAGCCTGATAGGCTACAGTCCATGGGATCGCAAAGAGTTGGAGATGACTGAGTGACTTCACTTTACACTTTACCAGACGTAAAGGGAGAAACTGATAGTAATAGAATAAAATAGGGAATTTAACACTCCACTTACATCAATGGACAGGTAATCCAGACAGAAAATCAATAACAGAAACACTGGCCTTAAATGACATATTAGACTAGATGGACTTAATAGATTATATATATGTAGGGAGAGGGAACATTCCATCCCAAAGCAACGAACTACATGTTAAAGTGCTCATGGAACATTCTCCAGGAGAGACTGATTCCATGCTAAGCCATAAAACAAGCCTCAGTAAACTTAAAAAAACTGAAATCATATTAAGCATCTTTTCCAACCACAATGCTATGAGACTAGTGCTGCTGCTGCTAAGTCGCTTCAGTTTTGTCTGACTCTGTGAGACCCCATAGATGGAAGCCCACCAGGCTCCCCCATCCCTGGGATTTTCCACGCAAGAGTACTGGAATGGGATGCCATCGCCTTCTCCAAGAAAATTATGAGAACAAAACAAACATCTGGAAGCTAAACAATATGAAACTAACCAACCAATGGATCACTAAGGAAATCAAACAAGAAATTAAAAAATACTTGAAGACAAATGAAAAAGAAAACACAATGATCCAAAACTTAAGGCACACAACAAATACAGTTGTAAGAGGAAAGTTTATAGCAATATCAGATCAGATCAGATCAGTCACCTAGTCGTGTCCAACTCTTTGCGACCCCATGAACTGCAGCACGCCAGGCCTCCCTATCCATCACCAGCTCTCGGAGGTCACTCAGACTCACATCCATCGAGTCAGTGATGCCATCCAGCCATCTCATCCTCTGTCGTCCTCTTCTCCTCCTGCCCCCAATCCCTCCCAGCATCAGAGTCTTCTCCAATGAGTCAACTCTTTGCATGAGGTGGCCAAAGTACTGGAGTTTCAGCTTTAGCATCATTCCTTCCAAAGAAATCCCAGGGCTGATCTCCTTCACAATGGACTGGTTGGATCTCCTTGCAGTCCAAGGGACTCTCCCGAGTCTTCTCCAACACCACAGTTCAAAAGCATCAATTCTTCGGTGCTCAGCCTTCTTCACAGTCCAGCTCTAACATCCATACATGACCATAGGAAAGACCATAGCCTTGACTAGGCGAACCTTTGTTGGCAACGTGATGTCTCTGCTTTTGAATATGCTATCTAGGTTGGTCATAACTTTCCTTCCAAGGAGTAAGCGTCTTTTAATTTCATGGCTGCAGTCACCATCTGCAGTGATTTTGGAGCCCAGAAAAATAAAGTCTGACACTGTTTCCACTGTTTCCCCATCTATTTCCCATGTAGCAATATAAGCTTACCTTAAATAAATAACCTAAGCTTACACTTACAGGCACTAAAAAAAGAAGAACAAAACCCAAAATTAATGGAAGGAAATCATAAAGATCAGGGCAGATATTAAAGAAATAAGAGATTCAAAAAATAAAGATTAATGAAAGTAGAGCTGGTTTCTTTGAAAAGATAAAACGGATAAACCTTTAGCCAGACTCCTCAAGAAAAAAAGAGACGGGGCAAAACCAAAAAAATAAGGTATAAAAAAGGAGATGTTACAACCAACACCATATACTACAAAAGGTAAGAAATTACTATGAACAATTAAAAGCCAATAAAATGGACAACCTAGAAATGTACAATTTCCCAAGACTGAAGCAAGAAGAAAATATGAAGAGACCAATTACTAGTATGAATTTGAATCAGTAATTAAACAACAACAACAAATCCAACCAACAGAAGTTGAGGACCAGGGGCTTCCCTGGTGGTCTAGTGGCTGAGACTGCGCTCACAGTGCAGGGGACCCTGGTTTGATTTCTGGTCAGGGAACTATATTCCACATGCCACAACTAAAGATCCCTCATGTCGCAACTAAGACTTGGTGCAGCCAAATAACTAATATTTTAAAAAAGTCAAGGACCAGATTTGCTTCACAGGTAAATAATACCAAACATCCACAGGTGAATAATACCCAACATTTAGAGAAAATTTAACACCTATCCTTCCCAAACTATGCTCATTAAGCTGCTGAGGAAGAACACCTATAAACTCATTCTGAGTCCAGCATCGCCCTAATACCAAAACCAGACAAAAATACCAAAAAAAAAAAAAAAAAAAAAGGAAAACTACAGGCCAATATCCCTTATGTACACAGATACAAAAATCTGCAACAATATTTTGCAAACTGAATCCAACAATTCATTAAAAGGATCTGACCCCATGATCAAGCGGAATTTATCCCAGAGATGAAGGGACAGTCCAGAATCTGCAAATCAATCGATATGATACATCACAACAAGAACAATCATCTCAACAGATGCATAAGTAGATAAGATCATCTCTAACAGATGCATAGATATGATCATCTCAACAGATGTATATAAAAATCTTTTGACAAAATTCAACATGCGTGATCACTCAGTTGTGTCTGACACTTTGTGACCCCATGGATGGTAGTGCACCAGGTCGTCTATCCATGGAATTTTCCAAGCAAGAATACTGGAGCAAGTTGCCATTTCCTACTCCAGGAGATCTTCCTGATCCAGAGATCAAATCCATCCACGTCTCCTGTGTCTCCTGCATTAGCAGCGAAGCCCATAGACTCCTTCATCCAACAGCAACAGAATACACATTGTTCTCAAGCTCACACTGAGCATTCACCAAGATAGACCACATTCTGGGCTATGATATATAAATAAATTTTAACCAATAGAAATCATGTAGTGGTGCTGGAGAAGACTCTTGACAGTCCCTTGGACAGCAAGGAGATCAAACCAGTCAATCCTAAAGGAAATAAACCCTAAATATTCATTGGAAGGACTAAAGCTGAAGCTCCAATACTCTAGCCACCTGATACTCGTTGGAAAAGACCCTGATGCTGGGAAAGACCGAAGGCAAAAGGAGAAAGGGGCGGCAGATGGTTAGATAGCAACACTGATTCAATGCACGTGAATTTGTGCAAACTCCAGGAGACAGTGGAGGCCAGAGGAGCCAGGTGTGCTGAAACCATAGGGTTGCAAAGAGTGGGACCACGATTGGGCAACTGAACAACAATGCCTCCTCTAAGACCATAATGGAATTAAACTAGAAATCAGTAACAGAAAGGCAACTGGAAAAACCCATATGTGGAAATTAACATAGTTGAAGTAACACAAGGGCCAAAGAGGAAGTATCAAGAGAAATTTTTTAAGTATTTTGAATTAACTTATCAAAATTTGTGGGATGCAACAAAGCAGTGTTCAGAGGGCAATTTATAGCATTGAGTGAACATATTAGAAAGAAAAAGGATCTAAAAATAATCATTTAAGTTTCTATCTTAGAAAACCAGAAAAAGAGCAAATTAAATCTGAAGCAAGCATCAGCCTTTGACTGTGTGGTTCACAAGAAACTGTGGAAAATTCTGAAGGAGATGGGAATACCAGACCACCTGACCTGCCTTGAGAAACCTGTATGCAGGTCAGGAAGCAACAGTTAGAACTGGACATGGAACAACAGACTGGTTCCAAATAGGAAAAGGAGTACGTCAAGGCTGTATATTGTCACCCTGCTTATTTAACTTATATGCAGAATACATCATGAGAAACGCTGGACTGGAAGAAACACAAGCTAGAATAAGATTGCCGGGAGAAATAAGCATAACCTCAGATATGCAGATGACACCACCCTTATGGCAGAAAGTGAAGAGGAACTAAAGAGCCTCTTGATGAAAGTGAAAGGGAGTGAAAAAGTTGTCTTAAAAGTTCAACATTCAGAAAACTAAGATCATGGCATCTGGTCCCATCACTTCATGGCAAATAGATGGGGAAAGAGTGGAAATAGTGGCTGACTTTATTTGGGGGGGCTCCAAAATCACTGTGGATGGTGACTGCAGCCATGAATTTAAAAGACGCTTACTCTTTGGAAAGAAAGTTATGACCAACCTAGATAGCATATTGAAAAGCAGACACATTACTTTGCCAACAAAGGTCCATCTAGTTAAGGCTATGGTTTTTCCAGTGGTCATGTATGGATGTGAGAGTTGGACTATAAAGAAAGCTGAGCACCGAAGAATTGATGCTTTTGAACTGTGGTGTTGGAGAAGACTCTTGAGAGTCCCTTGGACTGCAAGGAGATCCAACCAGTCCATCCTAAAGGAGATAAGTCCTGGGTGTTCATTGGAGGGACTGATGTCGAAGCTGAAACTCCAGTATTTTGGCCACTTGATGCGAAGAGATGACTCATTTGAAAAGACTCTGATGCTGGGAAAGGTTGAGGGCAGGAGGAGAAGGGGACGACAGAGGATGAGATGGTTGGATGGCATCACCAACTCAATGGACATGGGTTTGGGTGGACTCTGGAAGTTGGTGATGGACAGGGAGACCTGGCGTGCTGCAGTTCATGGGGTCACAAAGAGTCAGACACGACTGAGTGACTGAATTGAACTGAAGCATCAGAAAAGAAATTATAAAAGCTAGAGCAGAATTAATTAAATTAAAAGTAGGACATTAATAGAAAAATTTTTTCAAAAAACTTTTTTTAACTGTTTCTTTAAAAATGTCAATAAAATTGACAAGTTTCTAGCCAGGCTATGAAAGATAGAGACTAATTATTAATTACTAATAACAGAAAAGAAAGAAGGAATATCAGTACAGATTTCAAGGACATTAAAAGGACAATAAGCAAAACTGTGAAAAATTCTGCCCACATACTTAATGATAACACCTAGATAAAACAGACTAATTTCCGAAAGACACAATTTGCCAAAACTCACAAAAGAAGAAACAGATAATCTGAATAGGATTATATCAAAGAAATTGAATCAATAATAATTAACCTTCAAAATAAGAAAGCAGCACACCCAGAAGGGTTCACTGGTGAATTCCACCAAACATTTAAGGAAGAAATTTTACTAATTCTCTGCAATCTTTTTCAGAAGATACAAGAAGAAGGAATATTTCCTAACTCATTCTATGAGGACAGCATAATCTACTACGAGGCCAGACAAAGCACTACAAAAAAACTATAGACCAGTATCTCTCTTGAGTACAGATGCAAAAATCCTCAAAAAAATGTTAGGAAATCAAATTTAATGATGTATAAAAAGAATTATATAACACAACAGACTGGGATTTATCCAAGGCAACACTGGTTCAACATTACATATGAAAATCAATGTAATCCACATCCATAAGCTAAAAAAGAAAAACCACATGATCACATTGATAAAGAAAAAACATTAAAAAAATCAAACATTCATGATAAAAACTCTCAGTAAACTAGGAAGAGAGGGGGATTTCCTCACTGTGATAGAAAAAAAAAATCTACAAAAAGTGTACACTAACATCATACTAACTGGTGAGAAACATGAAGCTTCCTCATTAAGATTGAAGAGGAACAGCTTTCCACTAGGAGGAAGAAGGCAAAGATACCAGAGAAATCTAGAAATGAATCCTTATATGCAAAGTCAACTCATTTTTGACAAAAGCACCCAAAGCAATTCACTGGGGAAAGGACAGTCTCTCCAACAAATGATGCTGAGAAAATTAGATAGCCAAATGCAAAAAGATAAATTTAGACCCTTCACACCATACATAAAAATTAGCTCAAAATATATCACAGGTCTAAATGTAAGAACGAAATATTCATTGGAAGGACTGATGCTGAAGCTGAAGCTCCAATACTTTGGCCACCTGATGCAAACAGCTGACTCGCTGGTAAAGACCCTGACGCTGGCAAAGATTGAAGGCACAAGAAGAAGGTGACAAGAGGATGAGATGGTTGGATGGCATGACTGATTCAGTGAACATGAACTTGAACAGACTCCAGGAGACAGGGAAAGACAGGGAGGCCTGGAATGCTGCAGTCTGTGGGGTTGCAGATTGGACATGACTTGGCCACTGAACAACAACAAAAGATAAAGTAAAAAAAAAAAAAAAGAGAAAATCTTGATGGTCTTGATTTAGGCAGAGTTTTTAGGTGATACCAAAACACGATCCATAAAATTTAAAAATTAATAAATTGGACCTAAAATGTAAAACTCATGCGTTTCAAAAGGCCATTAAGAAAACACACTGGGAGAAAATAATTGCACATCTTATATAGGACTCATATCCTATAAATATGTATAAAGAACTCTTACAACTCAATAATAGAAGGGCAAATCCCATCTTCAAAATAGATTACAGACTTAAACACAAATATCTACAAGGACATGAAAAGATGCCCAACATCTTCAGTCCTTGGGGAAATGCAAATGATAACCAAAATGTAGTTATCACTTCATACCCATCGAATAATTATAAGATAGACAGTAATATATTGTTGGTGAGAATGTGTAAAGTAGATATGTTATTTTCCCTGGGGGAGGTGATGGAAACACATTAAAATTGGATTGTGGTGATGGTTACACAGCTCTGTAAAGAATACCTTAGTAGAGCTATTAAAAGAAAATTTCACCACTAAACTAACTTCCTATTTACACACTGGAACAAATTAGACACCATGAGGAAAGAATCAGGTATAAAATGTGGGACATTCTCTAATAAACAATTTAAGGACAAACAAGCAGGGGATTATTGCAGAATTAAAGACTAAAGGTACACAGCAACCTAGAATAATGCATAAATCTCGATCAGATTCTGCACTGGAAAAACAAAAGTCATTTCTGGAGTTGTTGCTGCTGCTGCTGCTGCTAAGTCACTTCAGTCGTGTCCGACTCTGTGCGACCCCATAGACGGCAGCCCACCAGGCTCCCCCGTCCCTGGGATTCTCCAGGCAAGAACACTGGAGTGGGTTGCCATTTCCTTCTCCAAGGCATGACAGTGAAAAGTGAAAGTGAAGTCACTCAGTCGAGTCCGCTTCTTCGCGATCCCATGGACTGCAGCCTACCAGGCTCCTCCACCCATGGGATTTTCCAGGCAAGAGTACTGGAGTGGGGTGCCATTGCCTTCTCCTATCTGGAGTTGTTGGGGAAGTCTGAATTTTGACTGAATATTAGATGATATTATGAAATTATGGGTCAATTTTTATGCATGATAATGGTATTGTTCAGTTGCAGTATGTCTTCTTTCTTAGTATACAGATGCTGAAATATTTAGGGATGATATTTAGGGATGAAGTACCATGTCTGCAACATACTTTAAAATGGCTCGGCAAAAATAAATGTGTATTTGTAAAGATAAAGTAAATAGGGAAGTGAACCTGGTTGAAAGGTCTTAAAAAAGTTCATTTTACCTCTTCAAACTTTTCTGTAGGTTTAAAATTTTTTTTAAAAGTGGATAAACCTCATTCAGGCATACTTGGAATGACATTAAGAAATATATGTGTGTGTATATGCCTGTATACATGTGTGTGTGTGTATATATATATAGCATCTAAATATATGACTTGCATAGGAATGAGTATTTATATTTACATATACAATGTTCGGGATCTCTTTGATGATTATAAAATTTTATTAAGACATTAAAAGGACTTAGAATAAGACATATAACATGTTCATGGATTAGAAGGCCCAATATAATGACACTAATTCTCTCCAAATGGCCACAGAATCATGATCAAATCAGGCCCACCCTGTTTGTTTTTTTAGTTTTGGGGAGGAGATTGACAAGCTGTTTCTAAAATGGACATGGAAGAACAACAAACCAAGAAGAGCCACAAGCTCTTAAGAACAACAGCAAGGTGAAAGGACGTGATATGCCACATATTAAAACTTTTTTTAAAAAGATAGAGTACTGAAGAGAGTGTATACAACACAGGAGAAATCAATAAAACAAAATTAAAAGTCCAGAAATAAATCTTCGCATATATCAACCCTTAATTTATAACTGAAAAGGCACTTTAAAGCAGTAGGAAAAAGGAGAATGTTTTCAACAAATGGTACTAGGACAACAGATTAGCCACATAAAGACACAAAAAACAAAAAAAATTACCACATGTCAAAGACAGTTCCAAGTAGGATGAAACCTCAATGAGAGAGGCAAAACTATAAACCATTTAAGAAGAAAATATCAGGCATATTCATAACCTGGAGAGAGAATAAGTTTTTAAGTGAAATATAAAATATGCTACCCATAAGGAAAAATTAATTTGTTTGAACATATGAAAATGTTAATCAAAATAGTATAAAGACAAGCTACAAATTGAGAAAAGATTCTGCAATACCACTCATAAAGGAGTAGTATTCAGAATATATAAAGAACTCCCTGTAAATGCTTAAGAAAAACAGACAAAAGACGAACACATAATTCACTCACCAAAGATGAAATCCAAATAGTCAATAACCTTAGAGGCATTTTCCCATGCTATCAGTCAGAAAGTAAATTAGTAAAGTCTTTTCTGAAGAACAATGTGGTAATATATATGAACAGATGAAAGGTGTTCAGCCTCATCTGATGTAAGGAAAATGCTAATTAAAATCACAATATAACATTATACACTCAACAGATTAGTAAAAATTAAAGTGTGATACATTCTTGATGGAATGAAAATCAGTACGAACATCTCTGGGAAATAGTTTGGCATGATCTAGCTAAGTTGACTGTAATAAACCCTGTATCCCTGGATCTCTGCTCTTAGGTATATTTCCTTTTAAAAACACATGCAGAAGTTGCTTTTTAGTCACTAAGTCATATCTGACTTTGTGCAACCCCATGGACTATATTCCACCAGGCTCCTCTGTCCATGGGATCTCCCAGGCAAGAATACTGGAGTGGGTTGCCATTTCCTTCTCCAGGGGATCTTCCCGACCCAGAGATCCAACCCAGGTCTCCTGCCTGGCAGGCTGATTCTTTACCACTGAGCCAGCTGGGAAACCTCAAAATGCATACACCAAATCGGAAAAAAAAAAAAACAAAACTCTAAAACACACATACAAAATATACAGAGCAGCACCATTTGTAATATCCCCAAATTAGAAACAACCCAGATGCAGATGTTCAGAGTAAAACAACAAAATAAATTATTATATTCAAACAATGGAATAAGCAAACTACAGTTTATACAGCAAATTACAGGGATGAATCTTATACTGTTTAGAAAGGGGAACAAGTCTTGAAAGTGTACAGTATAATTTGATTCACAAAAATTTCAAAAATAGGAACTAAAAAGTGTGTTTAAGAATGTGTATGTGGGTGGTAAAACTATAAAGAAATGCGAAGAAATGAAGAGCCAGGATGGTGCTAAAGAGGACAACAGGACTTGTGATGGAAGGATCCTCTGAGGAAACTTCTGAGGTGTCAGAAATATTCTTTCTTGACCTGGGTAGTTACATAGCTGTTTATGACCATCTCCTTAAAAAAATATCTGTGTGTATATATCTGTGTATACGAACACATAAATAAGTTTTCATAGACTTTCTGCATACTCTACCACAATAAAAAGATCCACAAATGCTCAGTAAATGCAAAAAGACATTTGACCAAGGCAGTGGCACCCCACTCCAGTACTCTTGCCTGGAAAATCCCATGGACGGAGGAGCCTGGTGGGCTCCAGTCCATGGGGTTGCGAAAAGTCGGACATGACTGAGCGACTTCACTTTCACTTTTCACTTTCATGCATTGGAGAAGGAAATGGCAACCCACTCCAGTGTTCTTGCCTGGAGAATCCCAGGGATGGGGGAGCCTGGTGGGCTGCCGTCTATGGGGTCACACAGAGTCGGACACGACTGAGGCAACTTAGCAGTAGCAGCAGTAATTAGTAAAATGAAAACTAAAACAGCATTGATTACCTATCACGATTTGCCTAAAATGGATTGACAAAATCCAACTTTGCCGAAGTTGCGAAGAAATACGAGTTCTCCTTATGCTGTCAGAAGGAAAGTAAATTCGTAAAGCCTTTTTGAAGCAATGTGACAATATATATAAAAATGTAAAACCCATATATCTCATGAAGTACCAATTCCAATTTAAAATATCCATCCGAAGGAAATACTAGCACATGTACAAAATATGTATAGAAAGATGTTTACTGTTCACTACAGCTTTGCTTGCAATAGTTAAAAAAAATGAGTACGTGTCAATAAGGGAATATTTATGAAAAGTATCATAACCCATATACTGGAATACTATGCAGCTATTAAAAATTAAGATAAATCTTTATGAACTGATACACAAAGATCTCAAAAGTGAACAAGTGAACAAAAGCAAGTCACAGAACACATGCACAGCGTAATTCTATTTTAAAAATATAAAAATGTATATGAATATATATATATATATGTATGAAAACAGACTAAAATTTTATACTCTAACTTGTTAGCAGTGATTACCTTTGGGGCAGGGAGAGGAAGGGAGAAGTAGGGTAAAGAGGGTACTTTTACATCTTACACTATATTTCTGAATTTTTCTAAGAACACATCCACAGACTACTTGTTCATTTTTAACAGGTGATAATAGCAAAACAACTGTGTTGCTCTTTATTCCATTCCAATGAGAACAAATGAATACATTTAAAAATAACTTGCTTTCAAAGCTAAATTCTTTTGTTCCTGGAAGGCCTCAAGAGAGCCTATCGTGTGTTACAGGGCTGTCAGCCATCAACTGATGAACCATGTGTAGGATATTAAGTGACCTGGTTCATCTCCAGGCTTGCCCCTTGAAAATATTTGCATACATTCTCCTATCCCAGCTCATTGGCAACGACAATAATGTTTTCCCAAAGCACTTTGCTAAAGTAAATAAATTCTGATGCTACACATCAAATCACAAAGAGCAAAGTGTAGATGTGGCTGTCAAGATGTATGTTTAGGTCTAAATTAGCAATCACACCCTTGGTGAGTGACTTTTGGAATAAGCAGTTTGTATTTAGATTCATAAGGAAGAAGCTAGAGCTCACTAAATCTTCTTCTCCACTTACTCCACCATAGCCCTTTCCAAGTCAAATGATTTCCTATAAAAGTGGGAAAGAGGGAAACCTGATCACTTGTCATTGGCAACTGGTAGTGAATCAAAATCAAAAGCACTATCAGTCCATTTATGAAGGAAAATCCAACTCCATGCGTACATTTTGGTGTGCATTTTATTTTTGATTGGAATCATATCCATACGAATGAAAATTGCCAAAGTATTCTTTCCTCTTTTGAAAGCTAGGCCGTTGCCTTGCTGTGTCAGAGGAAGGCAAAAACTAAGCCGGTAAAGCTGGAGACATCCCTGCTATATGCACACGGACAGGAGAGGCGCTGCCTAGGAAATGCCTTTTGGTTGATGAACAGAGGAGAATCTATACACACGTGAAATACAAATGGAAACACATCAGCACACGCAATTCGTTAGCCTGGTCCTCCGGCATCCGCTGGCATGCATCTGTTGCAAAGCGTCTCTTATTCATGGCGTCAGCACTTGGTCTCCTTATGCCGCTTATCAGCAAATACCTTTCTACTCCAGAATGGAAAACAAGCTAGGAATTAATTACACCCAATATCGATGCATTATTTCCATAAGTCACCAATAAAAGAATGAATTTAATTTTAATACATTTATTTTCGTGTGATTCTTAATAAAACACTTTCAAAACATTCTGTACATTTCAAGCCACTCAGAACTGCATTACATTCTATAAATGAGATTTTGTTGGGATGAGGTGCCTAGATGTCTCTGTACAAAGATGTACAATATGTACAGTCGCTGTAAGTGCAAGCTGTGCAAAGCAGTCTAGAACACTAATTCATGCCAAGGCTTAGAAAACATTTCAACACATAAAACTAAAGCTTCAAACTGCATTGTAATTTTTTTTTCCTGGGCAAATGATTAGTTTATAAACAAATATATGTATATGTCATATAGAAAGAATAATTTGATTCTTCAGCTCAGTCAGCACCATGCAGCTGACTGGATACATTACAAGGCTGCTCTCCTAGGCTTCTCTTTCTGGGGTGCCATTTTGCCACACTGAATGGTTGTCTTATCACTGAGCTGCCGCCGCCACCTTTGGCTGAACCACAGCAACACTAGGAGGTTTAAATTTGGGGAGATAAAGGCCAAACTTGTTCTCAATGCCAGCAAAAGTGGCGGTGGCGAGTCTGTATCCACCGATGTGATCAGGATTGGCAGGAGGAAGGTCTGCGATGCGTGACTTAGGCGTTGGTTCTGAGCCAGAGGGTTTGCTGTTGATAGGAAAAGTCAGTGGTCAGTGTGTTCAAGATTGATGAACAGCAGACACATGGCACTGTGGAGCAACTATATTCCAAAAAAGCAGACCAAAAAAATTAAGATGACACACCACTGAACACTTTCAGTCTGACCCATGTGTCACCAAGACGAGTGTCCAATTATTTCCTTGTCAATTACGCTGCACTAGTCATGATTTATAGCTGCATTGAAAGCAACACATCCACATATTTGATTTAGAAGAGAAATGGCCTCCATTTCATACACATAAATAGATCCACAGAAAGAGAGACCGGAAAGAAATACACTCATATATTACCACTCTGGGAAATAGGATTACGAATGATTTTTCTATTTTCCCAATTTTTTACACTAAGTATAAATTAACTGCAGAAAATTTACATTTTCTTTTATTTTGACATAATTTTAAAAGGTAACTTTTAAATTAATAAGCTCGTGAAGGTTATTACTAAAATTATTTAAAGAGAAGTAAATATAATTCTTACTTTTTCCAGAATGCAAAAGTATTGAAAAGCCTGAAACTTTGAGACTGTCCTTACTTTCTTTGTATAAGTCCCTCAACTTCTTGGTTCAACAGCTAACTCCCTACCTGGCTTCTGAGCAAGAAAAGAATTCATAGGTTTATGGAGTAAAGACTCAGATACAGAATTTGATCTTCTGCTGAAAAGCTGGGAATTGCTTGCTTTGGGTACAACCTTCCCCTTCCAGCAAATTCAAGTGATTCCTCTTGTCCACGGTGAAAGCTTCAAGTACTAACCGTCAAAAGGCCCAATTTATGGCCTAAATTTCACCAATGATTATGTCCATGGGCATAACCTTTCTTTGAACATTTTTTTTGGCAGAGAATTAGTTCTAAGAACTTCTAAACCTATCTAATAATAAATTATGGTGAATAGTGAAATCATAAGGGTGTGAAAGGGCTTGACTGAGTTTTCAAAAGTTTACAGAAGTGTAACCAACACAAATTTCTATTACTTCTGGTAAAAAGGCCAAATAAGGACCTAAATCCATGAAGCTCAGTATCTGCTTACACTAAAAAGGTAACTATTCATATTACATTTTAATTTGCTTCCTCTCTAAACTTTCCCCAAGCAGTTGCTTAATGCTGTGTATGGGGTCACCCTGTCCAAGTCTTACTCCTCTAACAGTGAAGAGTCTTAGGCCCATGGTTTGTTCTAAACATATTGCTCCTGCAGGGTCCTCTGTCCTGTCGGTTGCTATCCCCAAAATGCCTTTATAGGCTGAACAAACACCTGTCTGGGGTTTTGGTACTTTCTTTATAAGGGAGTATTAAAAGTTGCACTTACAGGCCTCCAAAATCAATGTAAAACCACCGCTGGAGAAGTTCATAGGTGACCAAAGTAACACCAAACTGGGGAGAGGATCGAAACACTCGAGCTAAAAGAGAGAGAAAGGGGGAGGGGGCAGTTAACAGCAGGATGGCTACAGCAAAGCCCGCAGGTGAGTAATGGGAGCAGGACCCCAGTGCCAACCAGCCTTTCCGCACGGCTCCGGCCCTACCTGCAGTTCCTTTCCAAAATGCTGAGGGCCCTTCTTCCCGGAGTATCTTCCTGAAACAGTCGATGACACCACTGTATGTCGTCTGGCCAGCGCGGGCAGCCACCTGCAGTCTTGTCTTGATGACATCAGCAGGGGTCACCAGAGAAGCAGCGGGCACACCTTCCAGGAGAAAGGCACATTTAATTCATCCCAAATACCTTACAGAGGATAGACAGCCTGCTAACAACCAACAGTACAATTAGCAACTGTAACTGCTTTAACTCAATGCTTCTTAGATAGATACCTTGGGCACTAATGGAAAAAGGATATATAATCCCACTAGCTGCTTCAGTGGAGTCGGGGCAAAACTCTTATTTGTTCTGAATTAGGAAAATCACTCTATGTTGCATGATCCCAAAGAACAGTGAGAGGAATAAATGAAGCAATATTACTAGGACAACTCCCAGTGTTCCCCTTTGGGTTTCAATTATTTTATTACCTCTTTCCTTTTCTTAAATAAGACAGTATTTTCATGTTTAGTAAAGGATGAGGATAATGTCAATTTAACGAGCTGCTAAATATATCTGATAGCAAACTGTAGTGTTTTTTTTTTTTTTTTTTTTGCTGATTCCTGTCACCTTACTGTATGAGGTGAATATCAATACTCATATCCACTCACCCTTTGAGGGGCTAACTTGAGAGTTGACTGTGACTCCTTTCAGACATGCTTACATGACAGAAGTCATTACAACTGAAGCAGAGGAGGCCAGGCAACCAGTTAGGGAACAGTAGGGGAACTGATCATCAAAAGGCCTTGTCAGCCACTTCCTGTGTCCCCGCTCCCTGGGGCCACGCTGAGATTCATCAGGCAGGACACTCAAGAAGGATTTTACAACCACACCTTTCACTTATAAAACAAAATAGGGAACAAAGGAGCAAGATAATCTTCCTCAGGGGGAGGAAATTCAATTTGGCCTGAATTTCACTGCATCATCACTAGGCAGATGGAGCTGGACACTCAGGGTAGGTAGTTGGGGCAGGCGGCGGGAAGTGCTCTGTTAGAGAGGATGCAAATATCCTCCCGCCAAGCCCTATACCTTATTCACATGAAACTAGGTAAATTGCTGCCTTTGGAATGTTCTGAATCCTGAATGTTCTTAATGCCTGCCAGCAAAGCTTTACAGGTAAAAATTAGAAAAATTCATTTCTAATTCTGAAAACTGACATCAAATGTCTGTGGGCAAGAAGCTGGTGCTGACAGCTCCATGAAAATGTTTACTTGGTTCCATCAGCCACTGGCAAAATGCCTGTCCATGATTAGAGTGTTCTCTGCTGCTGTCTGGATAGCAGAGAGCAAAGATGAGGAAAGATGTGCTGGCCCTCACTTCAACTGGGGAGGCTCTGGTGCATACCTGAAAGGAGCTGGATGAACACTCAGTGCCAAGGCTGAGCGAGTAGCTTTACTGGCTTTTGAATTATAACTGCAAGTGACTGCCCCAAATAAGGGCTCAAGGTTCCCTGGGAGAGTTTCTTACTCATCACGAGTCATTCTCTGTCATCATGGATGAGAAGAATAACAAGTCCACCCAGCACCCCTGGAACCCAGGGTTCCTGCTACATACCACACCCCCAGGGGTACCCAGGCTGTCCTGCTTTGCTGAGCCCGCAGACCAGAGGAGAAGGCACGCAATGCAGGAGCCTGGGTGGTCAGAGCCACCTGAGTAGCCAGGGACAGCACTGGGCTTGC
Organism: Tragelaphus eurycerus; assembly: GCA_935064755.1. Taxonomy (NCBI): domain Eukaryota; kingdom Metazoa; phylum Chordata; class Mammalia; order Artiodactyla; family Bovidae; genus Tragelaphus; species Tragelaphus eurycerus. Next base: position 2,997,368 of record CAKXYN010000060.1, read on the forward strand.
CTTCATTCACCTCGCCCGTCTCTCTCTCTAAGCAGTGGTGATGGCAAGTAAACACATGCCTTTTCCTTCTTCTGCCAACTCTGAGGATTGCTGCAGTGAAGACAACCTGGTCCTGCCCTTCTATCTGGAATCAGCTCCCTCTCAACACAAGAGAAAGGCTGGAGCATGGGATTGAGAGGAAGCTTCTTAGCACAGTCCTGCATTTGAAACCCCTGCCTCCAAGGGGCTTCGGGCACAGGAGAGAGGGCAGAACTTATGTAAACAATCATTAATAAAAGACCAAAGCATGTTAAGAGCCAAGAAGAGATGCCACCACGGGGTGGTGCTGCTGAGGAAGTATGGCTTTGTTTGGTCTGATAAGGATGATGGTAGAAGGAACATGGACAGTTTCAAACTCAAGTTGGAGCCAAATCATATTGATTCCACTATACAGAATAAGAAAGTGAGGGGATGCTAGACCTGTGCATCAGGATGAGGGGCAACAAAGCATCTGACGTGATGAAGAACTTTTCTACGTTAATGCTCAGCTTGACTGCACCCAAGGTTTCAGGGGCAGAGGAGGCTAAGAAACACTGTACTGATGAAAGCCCAATTGAGATGGGCAGAGCTAATTTGGCTGCGAGTTCCTAAGCTGCATTAAGCTGTTTATCCACATTATGCAAATGTAATTAACGCTCATCAGAATTATAGCACACCCCACAAAGGAGAAAAAGCGATCGTATTTAAACTAAGTCAGATACAAACAATAACCTTTCCAGAAATAAAGAAGAGGAGCACAGAGATTCTGTATTTAGAGAATGGGGGTGGGGTGGGTAGGGACTCTTTTGGCTTTAAAAAAAAACAAAAACTTACCTGCCATGGCTCCAGCTGCAAGGAGATTTATACCTCCCACGTGTCCGTTTTCATCAGCCAGAAGTAGTTTGCAGTGCGCATAAACAGGAAAATAAATTGCAGAGAAGGGAATGTCTCGGAGGAAACAAGCTTTGGCACCCTGTCACAGAGTGAGGAAATAGTGCAAAACAGTTGTATAAACAAGGTGTGAATGACCACGAGGGATCCAGGGTGACAAGCCTGAGATGTCTCTCAGACAGCATTGAGACTGACGTGGAAGAGAGACAGGATAACAAGTCAGGCAGCGGGAACACGAGACGTGGCTCAAAGTTTGAGAAAGTTTGGTGGATCTGGGAGTCCTAGAGTCAGTTAACAATGGTATTCTGACAACTAAGAATTTTCTGGCATTTCCAGTATGGATTCAGATTTTAAGGTTAATAAAAATTCAATGTTCAGACCTCTAGGCGGCGTGTTCTGGTTCGCCTTGGTGAGTGCCAGGGGAGGGGGTGTGGCTGGGAACAGACTTAGAAACCCAGTATTGATCGATTGATTTCAAAGCAACCAACAAAGGCAGCTCCTCAAACTAACAAATTACCAACTCAATCCACCCAGCTTAGAGCCCCTGAAGTACCAGGTAAGAAGCTATGGGTAGGAGCCATGGAAAAGGAAGGGAAGCTTCCTCCGTGGCTCAGATGGTAAAGAATCTGCCCCCAGTGCAGGAGACTTGGGTTTGATCCCTGGGCCGGGAAGATGCCCTGGAGAAGGGAATAGCTACCCACTCCAGTATTCTTGCCTGAAGAATCCCATGGACAGAAGTCCATGGGGTCTCAGGGAGTCAGACACAACTGAACGACTAACACATCTAGGGAAGGGGAAAAAGAAACCACCAAACTTCCCTCCTCACTTCCCATGTCCTAAATGGCAGAGGACAGGGAAACCCAGACTAAATATTTTAACAGGAAGTTTCCCTGAGAGTAGAAATCCAGTCAGACACTTGGTGACTGACACTGCCCCTTCCTCAGCCCACACTAGCCTACTGCTCAGGCTTTAGCCGGCCAGGGAAACTCCATCTTTGGTACTTGTTTTCCGAATGGCTCTGTTTTTAAAAGACAAACTCAAACATTAAAGAAAAAAAAATTCCTGGGACTCTCTGAGAGATGCTACAGAGAGAAATAATTTTAATAAAGTCAGTTTTCAAAGGGAATTCTAAAAAGGATGGCAGTTGGGGGTAGAAGGGAGAGTATGTACAAAATTCTCAGGACAGGCATCATTGGTTTACTGGTCTCCTAAGAGCTCTGTAGCTGTGTGATTCTAATCGAGAGAATTTCTAATTTCCAATTTGCAGCTACAGAAGCCAATTTACACATTTCTACAATGATGGATCTATAAATAAATCAGACGCTGTGGAAACACAGTTGTCTATAAAAGCTAAATTTTCGTATCCCTCCCCTTACACCAGGCAAAAGAAGAGAAAGAAATACTCTTCCTTGTTTAAGAAAAATAATAGCTTCTGCTCCATTACATCTGATCTGTAATGATGGGAGTAAGCATACCTGCAGGGAAGGAATCTGTTGACTGGCATTTTGCTAAAGTACAGTACACTCTGGTTTGCTTTTGTTTTGCTTTTTTAAAATGCAATTCATTATTGACAAATCCCACCACTTAACTTCTTAAAGACTTGAATCTTACCAAACTCTACTATTGTTTCACTGTGGTCAAATTATTAAGACAAAGACAAGCTCCTACTGGGAAGATAACAATAGAGATAGCTCAGACTCAAAATAAACATAAGACTATTTTGAAGTCAGTCCTAAACCAGCCCCAAAAGAACACCAAAGAAACTTTTCTCATATCCACCAGTAAATAAAAGGCTGTGAGCCTGAAGCCAGCAGGTCTGTGGCGCTGGCCTCCCTGCTGGCAGCTTCATAAAAGCCTGAAGATGGTGTGGTTGTACATCCCACTGCCTCTAACAGAAGTGTCCTGGTTTTTTCTTTTTGTTTTTATTTTCTACTCTAGGAACTACCCTGCTGGACAAGATTGCTTTTCCATTTATGGGGAAGAAGTCTGATTTTGACATTTTTTCACGTTTTTATGGAGTACACTAACTACAATCTCTCTATTGAGATAACTCAAGGAAAATCTACCCACCTTATACAGACCAAAGAGTCCCAGGTCCCGGAGCACATTCAGGGCACTGACCCTGGGTCCTGTGGTGATCTCTCCAGCTACCTGTAGGCGAATCTTTACTATCTCCAGAGGGTTAGTAAAGATGACCTGAGAGCCGCCAGCCTGCAGGCAAGAAAGGAGAGACAGAACAGATTTCCTTATCAGAGCCCAACTGACCCAGAGTACAGCCAAAAAAAACCTGGGGACCTTCACACTGTACCTCTTTACTCCTCCCCCTTTGCAGGGAGGGGAATGAGATTCTGATGCTTTGGCTGATGTTGGAAGGGCTCACAGGGATGGCCCCCAACTCTGTCTCAAATCAACTTATGTCTAGTTTTGCTTCTATTTGAAATGTCAAGAGTGTTTCCCAGACCAGTCTTTCCTGGGTCAACCCAGCCATATCCAAAATGGCAAAACTAATAAACTCATTTGGAAAACAAAAGTGAAGCCAGATGTGGCAGCTGGTGCTCCAATGAAAGGGAAAGAGATGGTAGGAGATTGACTGATATCCTCTACCAAGCTGGAGCTAAAATTCGGATCTACATAGCTTCTTTCCTCTTCTTAAAAGCAAGCAGTCTCCTTAGCTCAACCACTTGCTGCCACTTTCCTGGAGTGTAGAGCAATTAACACAGAGGTGTTTTTGCCCCATGCTAGTCTAAGGTGGAAAAGTCTCCTCTGGTTCAAATTCTAAAACGTATTATCCTGAAAAAAACTCTGCAACTACATCCACACAAAAGAAGATAATTTGGAAGAACAATTGCAGTATCATTTCAAGACCAAACTAGAAACACTGTTCAAGACAGAGATGGGAAATGGAGCATCTAGCTATCACAAGTACTAGAAAGGGCAAACCAAAGCCACACTCCACACTCACCCGTGGTGAGTGACCATAGAGATATTTAAATTTAGATAATGAAAGTGTATCTGTACTGGAACTCTGTTGGGGGCGGAGGGGAGAGAATGTTTAACAAAACTGCTACCAACTCCTTTTTTGGTTTCCATAAGAAAAAAAAATGTGTATGTGTACACATATGGATACATAAAAATATATAAAAATTTAAAAACATAAATATATATACATTTCCATTCATGAAGTGAAAAAAATCTCATTTGCACATTGTCATTTTAAGTGTAGCTGTTTACATTATATAATCAGAACCACACTCGTATAATCATAATTACATTACATAATCATAACTTCACTGTAATAGCACGTCACATGTGAAACAGAAACAGGTGCCTCATTGGGCACTGGAATTCCACAGGTATAGAAGGTCTGTGAACAACAGCCATAAAACCCACAAGCCACATGCAATGCCACTTCAATACTCTACCTTCTCCCATATTCCCATTCATTTTCTAAATCCCACAGCCCTCCACACCGCCTTTCCAAGGGACAGCAAAAAGTCCCAGACCATTCTCCTAACTGACCAGGGGCTACAAACCAACAAAACACTCCTGTTCTCACCCTCCTCCCTCATTCCTATCAACATCCACAACTGCCAACACGGACTCAAGATTCCTTTCCTCCTGGTGGGAAGCTGACTGCCCTGGATTCCTCAGGGCCCTCATCCTCTTTTTGTCCACGGGGCACTGAGGGTGCAGCATTCTGCTGTCTCTCTCTGGATTTCCTGCAACTCCCAAATCTACACAACCCAGACCACTGGCACAAAGGTTCCTGGATGAAGCCTGATCCAATTTTACATGTTGATTTGCCCCTGCTTCTGCCTCTTAATCTGTTGCACTGCAGGCAGGAGAAAGTATTTCAATGTTTCAATCTAAGGAGACAATACTTTGAAAAGGATTGCTGGGTGGAAAATTATGTTAAAATGATAATCCAAGTAATTGCTCCTGTAGCTAGTATTAAAGACCAAACCAATTATAAAAGTTTACTACTTCCTTGAAACCTCTTGTTTAAATAATGGTTGCAAAGACTATCTCTGGGAAAATGCGCTTTGTGTTCTAAACTAAAGCAGATTAAAAAAAAAAAGCATAAAATTTTATTATAATCCCCCAAATTCACCACCACCAGAAGATATCAACCCCTGGGTTCTACTCATTAAATGTGGACATTATGTTTAAATAAATACAAAGTTCTTTCATGTTTTTAATCATTAGCAAATTATCACATCCTGCAGAGTAGGAATACTCCAAATAGCACTGTGCCCCCAACCACACAGACACAGCTTCCCCCTCCTCTTCTGTCTCTCACAGACCCTTCTGGAAATAACTGTCAGTTTAGTGAAGTTTGTAGTTAACAACTCTCCAAATTTCTTCCTACATGTACATGTAATAGGCTTTCAATTAAAACAGTACAACTAAAAGAAGGAAAACACAAACACATTTACCATTACACGCCTTTAGGATCTGTTACCCAGCACCTGCACTATATATACAAAAAGGGCCATATAGTCAAAGCTAGGCTTCTTCCAGTGGTCTTGTACAGATGTGAGAGTTGGACCATAAAAGAGGCTTTTCTTTCAGCTTTCTTTCATCAGTTAGAAAGAACTGATAATTTCGAACTGTGGTGCTGGGGAAGATTTGAGAGTCCCTTGGACAGCAAGGAGGTCAGTCCTAAAGGAAACCAACCCTGAATATTCATTGGAAGGACTGATGCTGAAGCTGAAGCTCCAATACTTTGGTCACCTGATGCGAAGACCTGACTCACTGGAAAAGACCCTGATGCTGGAAAAAACTGAAGGCAGGAGGAGAAGGGGGCGACAGAGGATGAGATGGTCGGATGGCATCACCGACTCAGAGAACATGAGTTTGAACAAACTCAGGGAGATACGGGGAAGCCTGGCATACTGCACTCCGTGGCATCACAAAGTTAGACATGCCTGAGCAACTGAACAACAATACCAAGTCCATCAACACACTGGACACAATCACAAAACTAAACATATATAATGTTCATATATATGTAAAATACATGAAATATAACAAGTGAATGTGTAAACAATGAAATGACACTATAAGCAAGGCACACACCTGTGTGTGTGTTTCACACCTATGTATGTACTCCACTATGGCTGAAGGAGAAAATTTCTACCAATTTCATGATCTATATATTCTTTAAAAATCATCATTTTTAAGAACTTTATGACAGACCTAGGAATATATAGACAATATCCAGATGAAACGGAACGAGACCCTGTGGGATCCTTTCTGTCTCCCGTTTCTAGTTTGTAGGAAATAGGTCTCCTTCAGCCTCCCTGACCTTTCCTGAGTTCCAAAGGACAGATTCAAAGAGTTGCTTTTCAGGAAAGGGAGGGAGCAGAAGCCCAGAGACAAAGCAGGAGCAGTCAAGTAACAACAATGCAGCCAGGAGGCAGGGTTCCGGTTCCTCCCCAAGAAATATACATAACAAATTACCTTTGACTTCTATAGGAACCCCCCCCCCCCCCCCCCCCCCCCCCCCCGCGCAGGTGGAGGATGGAGACTTCCGGCTCAGTACAAGTCTGCAGGAGCCCTGCCCTGTTCCCTCACCACTGACTCTATACTCAGTGGAAGACAATGAAGACTGATCCCCCTCCCCAAATGATTCTCCTTTTAAAAACTTTCACAGTTGAGCAGAATCTTTGAAGGTGGTTTTTGGACACGAGTCTGCCTTCTGCCCAGATTGCTGGCCTCCTGAATTAAGCAACCTTTCCTTTTCTAACCAACACTCACTTCTTAAGTACTGGCTTTCAGGCTGCAAGCAGCCAAGCCTGAGTTCAATAACATAGAAACACCGAATAATAAAGACTGCTATCTAATTTGTCTAAAACTTTGGATACGTTATAACACTTAAAGGAAAACACACAAGGCAAATATGCACTGTCCTTTTTTAAGCTCTGAGGTTAACCACTCTCATACATATTAAACTGGGAACAGGGAGAAGGGGGAAAAAAATCCTCAACTAATTCAATTACTCTGATAAGAAGTCTAGTGACAAAGAACAAGATTATGATGGTATCACATCCTTAACTGCCCTCTGAGAAACAAACACATCAGGAAAACATCATTTCTCCTCTATTTTAAGACTCTACTGATTCTGATATCATGAATTTAATAACAGATATTCACAGGGGGAAAAAACACTACTTACAGTAAATATAATCACTGAATATACAGAATTTCAGATATGTTAAAGTGTGAAATAAAAATATAGTAACTTTTCAATTAAAAAATATCTATTTTTATAAGTAGGCTGACATTTGTTATTTTTAAAAGCAACAAAATTAAACAAAAAATTAAAATAATTTTTATAATTATATTATTATAATATATATTATAATTATTATATTATGAAAATAATTTTTATAATAATTAAAAGAGCATAGGATTATGCATAGAATAATAAGAGCATAGAATTATGCTCTTATTCATCCATGTTGTTGTTGTTGTTGTTAAGTCACGTCAGTTGTGTCCGACTCTGTGCGACCCCATAGACGGAAGCTCACCAGGCTCCTCTGTCCCTGGGATTCTCCAGGCAAGAATACTGGAGTGGGTTGCCATTTCCTTCTCCAATGCATGAAAGTGAAAAGTGAAAGTGAAGTCGCTCAGTCGTGTCCGACTCTTAGCGACCCCATGGACTGGAGCCTACCAGGCTCCTCCATCCATGGAATTTTCCAGGCAAAAGTACTGGGGTGGGGTGCCATTGCCTTCCCCGTATTCATCCATACTATTAGGTAATAAAATCATGCTAAGTGACATAAACAGAACATAAAACATTAGGCACCCATTTATCACAAATATGTCAAAATTTAGTTAAGTTTACCAAAATCACTACAGATGGTGACTGCAGCCATGAAATTAAAAGACGCTTACTCCTTGGAAGGAAAGTTATGACCAACCTAGATAGCATATTCAAAAGCAGAGACATTACTTTGCCAACAAATGTCCGTCTAGTCAAGGCTATGGTTTTTCCTGTGGTCATGTATGGATGTGAGAGTTGGACTGTGAAGAAGGCTGAGCGCCGAAAAATTGATGCTTTTGAACTGTGGTGTTGGAGAAGACTCGAGAGTCCCTTGGACTGCAAGGAGATCCAACCAGTCCATTCTGAAGGAGATCAGCCCTGGGATTTCTTTGGAAGGAATGATGCTAAAGCTGAAACTCCAGTACTTTGGCCACCTCATGCGAAGAGTTGACTCATTGGAGAAGACTCTGATGCTGGGAGGGATTGGGGGCAGGAGGAGAAGGGGATGACAGAGGATGCGATGGCTGGATGGCATCACTGACTCAATGGACATGAGTCTCAGTGAACTCGGGGAGTTGGTGATGGACAGGGAGGCCTGGCGTGCTGCGATTCATGGGGTTGCAAAGAGTCGGACACGACTGAGACTGAGCAACTGATCTGATCTGATCAAAAGCAGAATAGCTTAGAGATGAAAACACTGGTTGCACCCCCGGGAGAAGTAAATAGCTAGGAGAAAGAATTTGCAAAGCATATGCCATTATATCTTTTAAATTCTGAATCAAATGAATGTACTAACTACTCAAAAACAAGACACAACCCCGACCCCTGCCACCAGAAAGAAGAAACAGAACTGGTCTTAGAAACAATGGCTCTTTTTACAGACCAGGTGCTCTCTCCTACGTGCTTCCCCACGGTAAACTTGGGAATTCATATACTTGAAATGCATTTGAAAAAACTAGTTACCTCTAGTTATCTGTAGATCCAAAATTTTTAATAGGCTTATCTACCTATGCATACACGGACATCAAAAAAAAAAAAAAATCAAATGATCTGAAATAATAGACACTGAGAGAAATAAAACTTCAGGTTAAAACATGATGATACACAGCTACGTAGTCTTAAATGAACACTATGTAATTTGATGTCTTCCTACCTTCCTACCTTGTACTTGTGTTAACTAGCATACCATTTCATACAGTAATACCTTTGGTGAACTTTTTCACTCATCAAATCACCAGAATTAATTTCTAACCTCTAACTGCTAAACTTCCCTCTCAAACTTGTTGTTTATTGTTTTAAAGAAATGCAAACATTAATATTAAAACTGACTTAGATGCTTCCATTTTTCAGTATTAAGTTGTCATTTCTTTGTTCCAGAACTGAATTACACATGACACAACGAGACAGAACAAATCTCATTTTGGATGAGGCTTACCCACATCCAACAGAAAATAGAGAATGGAAAAGCCTCCATATCATCTTGTGTTGCATAATTTTTTAATGGGAAAATAAACCAACTAAAGCTGACAACGTTAGTTATTAAAGCTTTAGTGACTTCCCTGGTGACAGTAAAGAATCTGCCTGTAATGCAGGAGACCCAGGTTCAATCCCTGGGGAAGGAAGATCCCCTGGAGAAAGGAACGGCAAGCCACTTCAGTATTCTGGCCTGGAGAATTCCATGGACAGAGGAGCCTGGCAGGCTACAGTCCACGGGGTTGCAAAGAGTTGGACATGACTGAGCAAATAACAGACAAAAGCTGACAGCAAAAGTTAGGAGAAAAGGATGTAATACTGAGATGTCACCACTCCCCTTTGATGTACCTGAGCCCAAGGGGCTGCACACAGGACTGGGCCTGTTCAACCTGACCGCATAATCCTACCCAGGGGCAAAGACCACAAAGACGCTGGGGATCCAGCCACTGGCTGCGCGACCCCCACCCCCAGCCCTCCACCCCCGTGCACCAAGTCCCCTGTTTACTTTCCTCTTTGATCTGTTGTCTCTTATAGTTTGAAACTATTTCCCTCCAACTGCCAAATGTCCGATCTAAACAATTCATTTTATAAAGTCTTCCCTTACAGAGACAAATGAAAATCTAACTTCAATTTAAGGCTGTATCAGCTCCTTGAACACATGTACAAAATATATGCATTTAAAACAGCCAGAAAAACAAATAAGAGTCACAGAATTAGTTGTCACTTTGACTCAAGCAGGATGAAGAGACAGTGGCTCTGGCTCACAATGCCATCAACCAAGCATTCTTATTTTATAAAGCAACGGGAAACACTATGGTTCGCTCTAAAATAGTTCAAGACAGTTATAGTTCAAAAGGAGTGATGATAAATGCCAGGGTGTTCAGAGATATGAACAGATTAAATTACACATACTGACATAATATATGTGAACTTTTAATATGTGTGCATACGTATGTGTGTTCATGTAAGTATGCAAGGATAAAGTTGAGACCACTCTGGTTCCTGGGGATGGAAGCTGAAGAGACCATTTCCAAACAGCTCTTTATAGAGATCTGCAAGCTCAGCTTGCTGAGAAAGACATGGCTTGGGGAGCTAGTGAGCCACCACTTTGGGCTCCCAGGATTAGTAAATGCTCCAACTAACAAGTGATGATAGTGGGCCTAACAAGTGGGCCTCTTGCTACACCTATATGGGCATGGATATGGTGGTGTGTGAGCCCAAGCACACACAGAGGCCAAAGGGGGAAAAAAACACAAAGATTCCAGGTTTGGAGAGCTGTCGACCTATGTGGTTGTTTGATTTGTAACCATAGATAGGTCATAACCTTTTCGTTCCTTGGTTTCCGAATATGACAATAGAGATTCCATCAGCTACCTTATCTACCTCACATAGCTCCTGTGCAGTAACCAAGGTGAGAGCACCATACCGACCGAAAGCAAGATACAAGGGAAGGGATGTGTTCTCCAGGACGTATGCTCATACAGGGCTATTAAAACACCTGCGGCATACTGGGGCCATCAGTCCTTTGTTGAGCAATATATACATTTTGAATTTTATGACTTTTATCCTTTTAGAAGCAGGTAAATGTGATCATTTACCTGAAAGAGGTAAATGTGATCAGTTAGATAAGTGCTCTGTGCTGTGCTTAGTGGCTCAGTTGTGTCTGACTCTTAGCGACTCCATTGACTGTAGGCCCCCCAGGCTCCTCTGTCCATGGGGATTCTCCAGGCAAGAATACTGAAGTGGGTTACCATGCCCTCCTCCAGGAGATCTTCCCAAACCAGGGATCGAACCCAGGTCTCTCGCACTGCAGGCAGATTCTTTACTGTCTGAGCCACCAGGGAAGCCCAAGAGTACTGGAGGGGGTAGCCTATCCCTTCTCCAGGGGATCTTCCTGATCCAGGAATCGATCCAGGGTCTCCTGCATTGCAGGCAGATTCTTTTATCAGCTGAGCTACCAGGGAAGCCCCCAAGTGCTCTGCCTAGAGTTTAACAACATTAAAAACAGATACTTAACCAGAGAGAGCATTAGAAAATACATATAGGTCAGTCCCTTTAGACTTTTCAAGGGACTTCTCTGTTGACTCAGAGAGACACTAAATTTTTCCCCCTTAGGTTTATAGACATGTCTAAGAAATTCACATAATCCTTTTCTTTCATAAAACCACTACAGAGACCATTAAGATAATTAATAGGTAAGTCACAGACTGGGAAGAAGATTCATAACACATATATCTGACAATAGACTGTATCCATGATGTATACAGAACTCCTACAAATCAACAGTAACAATGAGTAACCTAATGAAAACAGAAGACTAGAACAGATAATTCACCAAAAAAGATAAACAGCCAAGAAACACATGAAAGGATGCTCAATATCTCTAGGCATCAGAGAAATGCAAATTAAAACCACAACAAGATATCATTTCAGACCAACCAGAACAACTAAAACGGACTAAAAATATCAAACATTTTGAGGATGGGGAGTAACTGGAATATTTGTACACTGCTGATGAGACTGTAAAATGATACATCCACGTCAAAGAACCAACTGGCAGTTTCTTTTATAATAAACTGAATAGACATCTACCCTAGTCTACTCTTAGGTACTAAATAATGTTTATAACAACCTTATTTATAATAGATAAAAATTGAAAACAACCCAAAATGTCCTTCAATAGAAGAATGGAAAGCAAATTGTATTTAATTCATACCATGGAATAATCCTTAGTAAGATTAAACAAAAAAATCAATACTGATACCCACATAAGGATGACTCTTGAAAACACTTTATTAAGCAAAAGAGACCAACCATAAAAGAAAGCATTTTGTATGAGTCTGTTGATACGAAATCCAAGAAGAAACATTCTGATTTCTGTTGACAGAAATCAGAACAGTGGCTGCTTGGGGGAGGGGAAGCATGACTGACTGGAAAGAGGCATGAATTAATTTCCTGGGGTGAAATGTTCTTCATCTCACTCTTAAGTGCTGATTTCATGGGTGTATACAATTGTTAAAACTCATTAAGCTGACATCTAAGATGTTTTTATACATTGTTATATCTAAATAACATATATATTCAGATATATGTTAAATTATTGTAATATACATCCATATAATATTTTTCAAAAAAGAAAAGCCACTACAAAGTTGAATGGACTCATCTAGATTTATTTTGATAAATGGACAAGGCCTTGATTTGATTTCCTAAGATAGGATTACAGAACAAAAGGAGTTGATCTTAAAATCAAAATACTTGGGAATACCTGAAAACTGAAACATATATTAGCTGTGTGATGTGAGGTGAGAGGTAGACTTTCCGAGCTTCTGTTCTTCATCTACCCATTTTATAGGAGATGATAATAGTGTATGTGAAAGTACTTTGAAAAATTCTGAGTCGACATAGTATTATTCTGCATACAACAGATATCATAATTAAACAATTATGCCTGATATGGACATGTAATGTTTGTGTATACAAATATGTATATACTTATACATATATAGAGACTTTCTTATAGAAAAATAAAAACATGCAGCCTGATAAGCATGGCTTACCTATGAGAACAATGAGAAAAATTATTTGAAGCCTGTTATTACATAGACATTACTCATATGCACCCATAACAGATATTTACTGAGTAACTGTACCCACATGTACACACTCTTATCCCATCTCCACCTAAAAAGGGTGGAGAAATTATTAAATCTAAAATTCAAGTTATAGAAACAACAATAAAAAAGCAATCACATCTAAATCATAAATTCTGAACTAGTAAGTGTTTCTTGAGAAGACTTTAATATAGATATAAAGTAAGTCTGGATAATGTTCATGATGATTTAAATTATGAAAATCCACACTCTGTTTATAATTTTTTTCCCAAAGGTCGTATCTATTTCCAAAGTGAGAAGCTCCACTGTGATTTTCTGCTGCCCTTAAAAGCAGTGAGAGCTGCTTGCGTTTCCAATTAGGAAGTCAGAGTTAACAAAATTTGGACCTGGTTTAAAAAATATTGTATATGCATGTGTGCATGTGTACATGCACATGCACACGATCATGTATTTAAAAACATTAGAGGAAATATAACAAGATGTTGACGATAAAAAATAAAACCTTCATTTGGTAATATCTCTGCTCAAAGCAAAATAATGCAAAATAAGATTAAAAATTTCTGTGAAAGATCAAAGAGCTAAATGTAAGATCTAAAACTATAAAACCCCTAGGAGAAAATAGAGGTATTAATCTTTATGATCTTGGATTAGGCAATGACTTCTTAGCTATGACATGAAAAGCACAAACAACAACAAAAAATAAAGGTAAGTTGGACTTCATTAAAATCAAAGTTCAATTCTGCAAAAGTCAAGAAAGTGAAAACTATCTGGAAATCATATATCTGATAAGGTACACTAAATATATAAAGAACTCCTATAATTCAATAATAAGACAAACAACCCAACTAAAAATGACCAAATATTCTGAATAGATTGCTCTCCAAAGATATATAAATGCCAATACATTCATGAAAAAATGCTCAACAGTGTCAGTCATTAGGTCACAGTAAGATACCACCACATACGCACCAGGATGGCTATAAAGGACAGATAGTAAGTATTGGCAAGAATGTGGAAAAATAAGAACCCTCATACATTGCTGGGAGGACTGCAAAATGGTGCAGATACTTTGGAAAATGGTCTCACAGGTCCTCAAAATACTAATTAGAATTACCATATGACCTACCACTTCTACTCCTAAGTATATACACAAGAGAAATGAAAACATATGTCCACAAAACTCTTTACATGAATGTTCACAGCAGCACTTAATCATAAAGCTAAAAGGTGGAAAAAACCCAAATGTTTAACAACTGATGAATGAATAAACAAAATATGGTATTACCTATATATTATTTATGTGAACGTGAAGTTGCTCAGTCGTGTCTGACTCTTTGCGACCCCATGGACTGTAGCCTACCAGGCTGCTCTGTCCATGGGATTTTCCAGGCAATAGTACTGGAGTGGATTGCCATTTCCTTCTCCAAAGGATCTTCCCAACCCAGGGATCAAACCCGGGTCTCCCGCATCGTAGACAGACGCTTTACTGTCTGAGCCATCAGGGAAGTCTTTATAGTACCTATATTATTTATAGGTACTACTTATATACATTATATATAGGTATTACCTGTATATAATTATGCTGAAATATTACCCAGCAATAAAAAGGCTTGAAATACTGATACATACCACAACATGAATGAACCTTGAAAACACTACTCTGAGTCAAAGGAGCCAGAAAAAAAGGCCACATGTTGTTTGATTCCATTTATAAGAGATGTCCAGAAATGGTGAACCATTAGAGACAGGGTTGTACGTTTCTTTGGGAGATAAGAATGTTCTAAATTGACTATAGTGATAACTGCACAGCTCTATGAATATACTAAAAGCTGCTGAACTGTTTACTTCATGTGTGGGGAATTACATGCTATATGAATTCTACCTCAATAAAGCTGTTATTTCCAAACTTCTCTTTAAATATAGCCATCATTCAATGAACGAGAGAATGAATGAAAGACTGAATGAAGAGAAACATACACCAAATATGAAAGAATACAGATTCAGAGACAGAAGTGGTCTGAATCTCAATTTTTCCATTTACTAAGTGCTGGATTTCACTGAGCTTTTAGTTTCTCCAACTGTATTAATAGCTGGGAATAACAAAGAGATAATGCCTATAAAGTGTTCAGTCTAGTACAAGATGCTCAAGAAATGGTAGCTATTATGATGAATTATAATCATAAGCATGTATTTTCTCTGGTGACATGTAAAAATGAAGTAAATCATGATAAGAAATTCTACTTTCAAATTACCAAAGTGGAATATGATTAGACTTAAGATTACCTGGTGAGAATGGTCAGAACTACCCTTTTTCTATGAGATATAAACATATCTTAAGTCTGGTTCCTCGCACAGGAGGAAACTCTAAATCTTTCTCAGCCTTGACAGCTTGTTGAATGAGAATGAATAAATGAAGGAAAGAGAGAATGAGAGCATACCAAATATGTACTAACAGAGATCTGGAGACAAAAGTGGTTTGACTGCCAATTTTGTCATTCACTAAGTGCTGTATCTTCTCTCAGGTTTTATTTTCTTCAACTCCAATTAGAAAGAATAATGAGACCATGCCTATAAAATATTCAACCCAATGAGAAAAGTCCCTACTGCTCATTAGCATTCTAGCAGATCAATACTAGAATAAAAACAAAAACCAGCATCAATGATAATGGCAATATTTAGAGTGGTAGGTTTATGGATGCTCATTTTATTATAACTTTTAACCTATATAATGTGTTCTCTTTTGCATGTGTCTAATATCATATACTTTTAAAAACAGATCACAAAAGAAAAAAACAAGAAAATACATAATGCTTAAGGACCAGATAGTTTCATTTCTTGGTAACTGCATGATCCAATCAGTGCACATCATTTTGCCTAAGGGACAGCACAGTCATTTTCAGAGCAGTAGACTTTCCCTTGCACATGTAGGGAACCTGGTCCTAGCTGACCCTTCTGCTAAGAAAATAAACCTATAAAGTCAATACTTGCATTAGGCTAACACATTAAGTACATCTTTAAAACTGAGTGACCACCCTCCTGTTGCCTGGTGGCACTGATATCATTTAGCCAAACACTCATAGGGCACTCCACATTCTATCATTGCCCATACCTAGGATCCTAAGGTTTTTATGATCAAGCTTCCCTGGTGGCTCAGACTGTAAAGAATCTGCCTGCAATGCAGGAGACCCAGGTTCCATTCCTGGGTTGGGAAGATCTCCTGGAGAAGGGACTGGCTACCCACTTCAATATTCTTGCCTGGAGAATTCCATGGACAGAGGAGGTTGGTGGGCCACAGTCCACAAAGTTGCAAAGAGTTGGACATTACTAAGCAACACACACACAGGGACAGGGAGCTTGGCAGGCTACAGTTCATGGTGTTGCAAAGAATCACACATGACTAAGCAACACACACACACCCCTACTATCTACCTACCTCTCAGGTAACCACTCTTCCTAGTGTTTACCTGGTGATTGCTTACCAGATTTCATTCAGCAAAAAGACTATTCCTATATTCCACAATGCCTGATAGTCTACCAACAGAGACCTCTTCTTTGTTTAGGGCTTTATTCTCCAGTGAAATAAGTAGACTTTTGGGAGAAGTAGCATATTGTGCTTCACCAATCACTTACACTGTAGTGTGATCAAATTTATCAGCGGAAACTTGATAATTGTACCTTTCCTTTTATCCTTGAATGAAGAGATTTAGAGGGAAGAGGGAAGCAGACGTATTGTGGTGAAGAATTGCAGACAATGAAATCATTCTGCCTAGAGCCCAACCTAACTATTTTTCATGCTGTCAATTTCCAGATAGACAATCCATCGAAGCCTCCAGAAATGAGTCATGATTAAGGAAGAAATGCAGAGTGTCAGTACAACCCTCAAGGTACCCCTAGACTTCAACAGAAATTCCCAAAGTTCAAACCTAGAAACAGGGTCTTTACCTAGGAAGAACAAAGGAACCAAATACCTGATCATAATGTAACTACTTAAGTCACAGGTCAGACATGGGGGAACAAGTCAGTTTCATGGGCAAAAAATACCTCTGGATATTACAAATGGAAACAAATAATTATCTATATGGAACAAGAGAACATGACTTGAGAGATTTCTGAAAAATGTATAACATGTATTGTGGCAAAACTGAGTTAGGGAATTTCTTAACCAAATTAAAACTAAAACCACTGAGAAAAATAATATGATTTGCAATGGGTCTTTAATTTGAAGAGAAACAACTGTAGCATCTAATTGGAGTAAAGACAAAGAGAAACTATAGTAAGAGCTAGCAAAGGTCTTAGTCTATGCTTATTATTTGTCCTTCATGAAAAAAAGAGAGATACCCAGAGACATGAGTCTTCTTTCTGAGAATGCACATGGGCACACATGAAGGGGTAGAAGCAAACACACATAAGCACACAAGGGAGTGCACCACGCTACCTCTTCCGTAAAAGCCGTGGTTGCAGAAAGGTAAGGACCTAGGTATGTGCCAGGCTGACAAACAGCATGAAGGAGAATCCAGAGGGACCTCTCTCTCTGACTCTCAGGGCATCTTCTCTGACTAAAAGCTGCAAAGGTCACTGACCTCATCACTTCAATTCCACAAACAACTGAAGAGGATTGAGCCAAGACTGTCAGCCAAGTCAAATGGAAGTCATTAAAGGTTTCAGGGACCAAATGGATTAAACAAATTAGGTACTACTAAATGTGAAAGGGACACCACAAATTAGCTGAGCTGCAAACTTAGATTTGAGAATTGGACAAAATCCAATGTCATGCTCACACTTTAAAGATAAAGTCTCTGTGTTCAGAATTGTCAACAGCTTCAACATATTTATGGTTGCTTGCTCTGGTCCCTAAAAGAAGGGAAATTGTAATGATACTACAATGATTTACTCAATCCTACACCTAAAATAAAAGGGCCCAATTAATCAGTCACCTCACACTTATTCCAGTCAATAAAAACAAATGGTAACTCCACCCACTATTCTGTTTTCTGTGGTATTTAAAAAGAAATAGAATTAGAACTTCAAAAAGTGTGAAAGGTAGTGTTTCAGGAGTTTCTAACAGACTGAGCTAACAAAAATACTCTTTTCTGCCTCAAAACCAGTTAGATTATGCAATAAAATATTTTAAAAAATCATACAATCCGAGAAAACTGCTTAGAATTCCTTGAGCTCGAGGGGATGTCACTCAGGTATTATATCTGGTGTGCAAAAAGGCTAAAGGAACGTAGTTGTTGTGAGAAATCACACTATTAATACTTACACAACCTCCAGCGAGGATTTCTGCTAAAAGTGGAATGGAGCCATCTCTCCTGGTAAATTTGTCCCGGACAAAATCATTAACCTAATTAGAAAGACAACATTAATTAACCAGAACTCCCAATCACTGCCTTTAGTGGTACATTATTAGTTTTCCAAGTCAGCAAAATACTTGTCTCATATAAAATTTAAAATTAGCAGATGTCTACATATAAATTCAAAATTTTACAAATGCCTCGACAGTGTGCTAGTCTTAGCAGCATCAGTTTTGGTTTGTTTGTTTGTTTTAAATGTTTCTGCCATGCCGCACAGCATGAGGGATCTTAGTTCCCCCACCAGGGGCTGAACCTGTGGACCCTGCAGTCAAAGTGTAGGGCTTAACCACTGGACCACCAGGGAAGTCCCAGCAGCAGTTTTAATTTTTGGCTTAGTGATAATCTAAACAAACAACATAAATTCAATGAGTTAGCCACTTACAGTCAGTTTAATGGCCTTCTCTGGAGCAACCCCTATAAGTTGCGGTATCAGACCTAGGTAAACAGAGAGAATTGTCAGCAACATAGGTGTACCAGACATGAACACACAAGCCCAATAAGGCATTTCCCCCCACATTATTTCCCCATCAAACATCTTAGGATTTTTATGAAAATGGGAAAAAATGGATTATCCTAAGAACTATGCATATAATAATTATTTATGTCAAATACAATGTTATACTGTCTGTTGCTATAAATCCTTTTCTTAAGCATGCTTCCTTTAAAGTCTAGTTATCTAACACCTCTCAAAAAGTATGAGGAAGAAATGGAGCCCATGGATCTTCTCTACTTCCAGAACACTACCAACAACAACAGAACCACATTCCCTCTCTTTACAACCAACAACACACTAACGTACATAGACATTTTAGAGAAGCCAATGATGTACGCCTGGAAAAGCTCTGGAAAGCATCCTGTTAAGCAGACCCAGGGTTCTGCCACAAATGATGCTACCTGTGTAATAGCACACAGTGGCTTGGCTACTACAGAAAATCAACTCCCATAATTTTCTCTTTAGAGAAATGTAGAATTTAGCACTCATTTAAAAGAAGGCCAAAACTATAAAGAAAAATGTAGCTTAAAGTATCAATTAATGGGTATGTGCTACAAGCAAAACACAGCCCACTGTTAACCTATGTACTAATATATGTCAAACATAAGTCATTTCAAAAGAATTCTCCTAAAATAAAGGAAACCATTATTCTTAGAAAGTTAAAATTTCCAGGCTGGCTGCAAAAGAAAAAAATATATAAACAAGTCAACATCTGTAGCTATTCACAGGGCTCAACTTTCTAAAGCACACAGATTATCCAAATCGTTAAAATACATTTTTGCATACAGTTTTTAAAGATGCTAACAATAAACATATTATAGCCTTTAAATCATCCAGGCAAGGGGAAATTATGTATGTGTTTGCATGCTCACTGTTGATCTTAAGCCTACTTTGAGGATATTGCTGAGTGATTTTCTACGAGTTGAGAGCCAGCAAGTAATCGTATATACAGGCTACTGTCAGTCAAACTGAATTATCAATGACAAACACAAATCGGCACACACCTTTAATGGGTAGCAGCTGATTTAAAAGAATAAATCAGCAGATGGCAGTCTTAACTTTCTCTCATGATTATCAGGCCTTATTACTTTTAATCTGATCCCCATACAACCATGTCAGCATGAGTATTTGTTTTACAACTTGCCTCAGTAAGGCTCATGGAATTTTAATACAGTACTGAGAGTTTATGTCATTTTATCATTGCTGCCTATAAAGAAATTTAGGCTAATCTGTCAACAGTTTTGTCAATCATCTGACAAAATAATGGACCAGCTCTAAACAATTTATGACAATCTCAACACAGTGTTCATACACAGGACTCCTACAATCTTCCCCTCAATATAAGAGCTTCTCATTTAAAGGACTGATTCTATCAGCTCACATCTTAAATGAAGCAAATAATTTCTTCACCCCCTACCCCCAACTTGCAATACTGGACCCAAATAATATGACATCTCTCTCAAATAAAATCTTGTGTAAGCATCCACCTATTGAGAAGGTAAGCTGTGCAGTGTGTATGTCTAGGTTCCTTCTCTTTTAAAGTACACCCAACAGGGAGTAAGAGTCTTATTCAACAAAGAAAGATTGGAGATGTCAAAGGAAAAAACCACTTGGCACCACTTAACCCTCAGGTTTCATATAAACAGAATTCAGATATGCAGTGATTAATAAAGTCTCAAACAAGACTGACATGCACAGATCTGCATTCTAGATAATGTACACCTCTGCACATGCTGTACAGCTAGAATTTAAGACAGGCTAGAGTTCTGAATATCTTAAGAAAATTCATCACATTCCTTCTCAAGCACAGGGTATTTGAGCCTAATTTGATTCCAGAATCACTCTCTTCTCTTGTTCTAAATAAAATGCCAAAAACAAACATCCCTGTGACCCGCTACTTCACGTATATCAGAACTACGTTTTCACTTGAGTATCTGCACATATTACCAATCAGAGGTGTTTCTCCTCCCGTTCATGAGCATAAAGCTTTGTTCAGGCCCAGTCTTTGTTCAGGCTCAGAATGAGCTCAGGATTAATGAGACTGTGTGTGCAAACAAACAAGTACAGTAAATTACATAAATGCCCTGGACCTGAGCATGTACGGAGTTTTTCAAAGAATTCCAAGTGGCGCCCAAAGGGATTAAAAAATTAATCTCCCTCCCAAAGGAAACTCTAAATTCTAATGTGAAAACACGTACATGAAAGTCTCCCTCTCCCAACAGAACAAGTTCCTACAAAGCCGACGGTGGTGGGGAGAATCCTGCATGGGCTGCCGCCTCTGACGCCGACAGCACTGTGCTCAGCTTACAGCTGGTGATCACATTCCCTGCAAAAGACAGTCTGCTTCCACTCAGCGCCTCTAAGCTAAGAGGAGGAATGGAGCAAGAATGAGACTTGGAGCAAAAAGCTTTCCTCTGCTGTTTTTTTTTAAAACTTCAGATGACTCACTGGCAAAGACTTATGAATGGTCTCCTTGGAAGAGACAAAGAAATTTGCTACTTCTTTCAGCTGAAACAAGTGAATAGAGAGTAAACTCACCTCCAAGGGGCAGCTTGGCTTCTCTTTCACAGAGAAGAGGTGTTATTTCTCCTTCATAATTCACTGAGAAAAGCAGCTCTCTATTTCTTACCTGTCATCCTTGTATTCCACCTGCAGAACTGTGCTTCAGTTGGTAAGAGTACAGTGACTGCAAACCCATGTTGGGACAAATGCAGGCTTTGGATGGCGGAAATAAGAAATAGAGACCTTGTTTGCAGACTAATACAGCTAGTTACCAGCAAGAATGTAAAAGGGGGAAACGAACAAGGAGACAATAAAAAGAAAAACAGCCCTGGTCTGACTGAACAGGCTACTCATTGATTTTCATAATGAGTGAGGCCAAGTCTGCTGTGGTGAGACAAACTCACTCACTTCAGCAGCTGAGATTCACTTACTCACCCCGGTAGAGTCCAAAGAAGCCCTCATAACGTAAGACTTTCTTAAAACAGTCAAAGCTGTTTTTGTACATCAGCTCTCCCACAACAGAGCCGGTGCCACGCTGGTTTTGCATGCGGGTCTTCACCAGATCTATAGGATATACTGCGGTGGCCCCCACAGCTACAGATAAAACAAACAATTTTTAGGCTTAAAAGAGAGCACAATTAAATGGAGAATCTGTAAGGACAACAAATCTCATCTCAGAGGACTAGGAAATAGAACACAGTATCTCTTCTCACAAAAGAGACTTTGTGTAGTTTTTCTTTCTTTCATACACAGCTGAAGGATCCACTGGGACCCATAAATATAGCTGCTACAGAGAACAAACATAGCGAATTTTCAAGTTGTCACCAACATTAGATAGTCAACACTCAATTTTAACATTAAACTATTATATATATAACATATTTCTTTATATGTTTCAATAAGTGTCCATATATTATACCAGTTATCCCTTAAAATAACTACATATGTACACAGAAGTGGCTATAAATTTACAATTTAGTTTACTACAGCACTTTGGTAAATTGACCTTAGTTACAGATATAATATTGGAACCAAATCTCAACATGACCCTCCCCCTACTTACAGACCCAGGTTTTTTTTTTTTTTTTTTTTTTTTTAAAAAGGCCAGGCTTCAGACTATCTCAGGCACTAAAAAATGTATAACATGAATTAGAGTATTAAATTTTTCAACTGTTGAAAACCAAAACATGCTTTGCAACTTCTAAAACTGAGACTGAAAAGAAAAAATAATAGTTTCATCAGTTCAGGCTTGTTTTGAAAAAAATCGTAAGTATTTTAATCACATCTACTAGGTTCTTCTCAACAAAGCAACTTCAGGTTTTACACATACTCTATAGAGAGATTTAAGCCAGAAAAAAAAAAAAAAGGCTCTTAAATTTTGCCCCAGAGAAGAGAAGGGAGGTTCATTTTAGCAAATCACTAACAAGTCTAGATATTCTTCAACCAACAAAAGATGAAAGGGGGGAAAAAAAGGCAAGACAACAAACACAAGCAGAAAAGCAAAAGTGAATCACTTTAAGAGGTTCTTTTATTTCTTAAGCGTCTGGGATTTGTACCCCAAATCTTGATTTCCCACCTTCCCCCACTCTTAACACCAAAAAACAGTCTTAGTCTCCATTTCTTCATACTGGCTTTAACCATAATAACTAGCGGAATGCAGGATGCATCCAAGACGTTCATGTGATTCCAGAGGTTTTTGTCCTGAAGACAGACTGGAGCCAGAGGGGCCATGGCTGTGCTATGACAAGTCCTCTGATCACAGGTAAAAATAAAGAACACTTCAGAAAGCCCTGAACTCGTGACCCTTGTGAACAATGAACTGCACCTCTGCTGATCTGTCCCAGTCTAGTGAGATAATATTACATGAACACAAGCTTGAAATGGCACACAGACATGTCACTCACCTCCAGCAACTGAGCCCAGAGTGAATCTGTAAGCAGACTCGGCAATCTGGAGCCAGATAGGCCTGCCTAAACCATGAGATTGCTGTGGGGAAGAAGAAAATATTAAAAAAAAAAAAAAAAAAGGAAAAGCATACAGCAAATGAAAAAAGCTATAATTTGGCTATGTTAATTTAAGATTCTGAAATAGATACTTCTACGATCGGCATTTAAAAACCGTATCTGGCCAAAGAGATACAGTAGCATTCCCCCCTCATTTTCACAAGCCTATTAATGCTTCATTTATCTGCTACTATTGGGGAACACACTATCATTCTACAGAAGTGAATCTTTCAGGTAAATAAATATTTTAGGTATAAAATCTTTACGCCTTTGCTTTAATCAACTTAAAATGGAAAAATCTCTCTAAAATGTACTTGTTTCCTCAATCAGAGAACACCAATCATAATCTACCATCTCTGGTAGATTAGATGAAGGTCAACATTAGACAGAAGGTCAACATACTCATACGACTATCATACGACCAGGATCTAAGGCAGGTGTTTGTGCTATCTTCCCATGCTTGACAGCTATAACTTCTTTTACCAACGGCCTCCTAGTTTGATTTTGATGCTTCCCTCCCATCTGTCAAGGCTGGAGAAATCACATAACTAGAACTTTCAGGATTAGACATAAGCAAGGTCAAAGATGTCTTTTGGGCTAATGTGAAAAACTTTAATAGCTGCTATATTTCAAGAGTTCAGAGCCTTTGCCCCCTTTCTTCTGGCTCTGAAGCTTAACCACTGAGGTTATCACTAGATAATTATAGTACTTCTCACCTATGCTACTGAGCATCTGCTCTCCTACACCTGTGTATTCCTCAGTCCTGCCTATGCAAAGACAACACCTGAAAGACTTGGAAGATATCCTTGAGGCCTGGGGCTTGTACATTTTTAAAAGGCTTCAAATCGTCCTGCCGTATAGTTAGGTTGAGAGCCACTGTCCTAGCCATATTTGTAGTTCTAATACAAAATCTGTGTTGAAAATAAAGCAAATGGGAAAATCCTATGATGATTCAGAATGGTATTTCATTGGTATCCCACAGCATTAACGACCTGAAATAATTTGTCTACAGTAATTGTCAATTTTCTTTAATATTTTGATTATGAAAAATAGCAGCTACAAATGATAACAGTCTGAATGAAATACTGTTTCATCATAAGAAAACTTGAAAAATATCAACTTGAACGAGCTTTTAAAACACTAGCATAATAAAAAAGTTTAGATACTCTCACTAGAATAATTTAATGGAAAGGGACTCCATGCCTAAAACCTAAAGGAAAGAAAAAAGTAAGCTAATTTACTTTGATTTGCTTTCATTTGTACAATCTCTTCAAAGTTCAATGAAGCAAGCTAAAAATGACAAAACCAGATATTTATTAACAATTTGGGAAGTAGCCTATAGAAAGGTTTTATGTTCTTATTTTGTAAATTTTGCACCACAGTAAGCATTTCTTTTAACAAAAGCATCTGATATCTAAATACTAATATTTACTACCTGAATGTGATCTCTGTAGGCAGAGATCTTTAAAACCTCATTATGCTTGCCACAGTGTTGTGGTTCAATAAATTCTATAGTAAGAAGGAAAATCAGTAATGTTTGATGAAAAGTCAATATGAAACCCTTGGAAAACCTGGTAATTAGTCAAATACCATTACTTCGAATAAAATCACTATTGTATAAATGTCAACTGTCCCAATATACCAAAATTGTGTGCTTAGTTGCTCAGTCGTGTCTGACTCTTTGTGACCCCATGGACTGTACCTCACCAGGCTCCTCTGTCCGTGGGGATTCTCCAGGCAAGAATACTGGAGTGGGTTGCTATGCCCTCCTCCAGGGGCTCTTCCCAACCCAGGAATCAAACCCAGGTCTCCCACATTGCAGGTCGATTCTTTACCATCTGAGCCACCAGGGAAGCCCATACAATTAGCTGAAAGTATACATCCATTACATCTAAAATGGAATTTAATATATGGAAGAAATCATTATTTAAAAGGTGAGGGCTTTTCTGGTGCTCTAGGGTTAAGAATCTGCCTGCTAATGCAGGGGACATGGTTCGATACCTGATGGGGAGGATCCCACAGGCCACAGGGCAGCTAAGTTCTTGAGCCACAACTATTGAGCCCTTACACACGCCTAGATTCTGTGCTCTGCAACTAGAGAAAGCCCAACAAAGAGTAGTTCCCTGCTCTCTACAACTGGAGAAAGCCCCAGCACAGCCAAAAATAAATCAATAAATAAATCTTAAATAAAATAAAAAGATGAAAAATTGCACATAGGACATAATTATGATTTTGTAGGGGATACATCTTTTCCTAGTAAGTTAGCCCAAGCAACTACATAGCCATCCATTATGTTTGATTTATATGCTGTAATAAAAGTGAGCAATTAATTATTTAATACTGATATTTTATTAGAAATTTAAAAAGGGAAAGAGAATATTTTAACAAAACCTTATGTACAGTCTAATTTTTATTCATTCAGAGAACAGTAAAAAAAATGCCATCCAAAAAGACAATTGCTTTTTGTTCCATTTATTACTATAATAATGCTATTAATTTTATTTAGCGATTTTCTGTCCTCCAAAAGATGAAAGCACTTTAGCAAGCACTCAGGATTGGTGACCAAATGTAGCCCTCAAGAGGTCCAATGTTTTGCCTTCTTTCTTGTTTTTTATGGAAATAAAATTGCTTTATCATGTTGTGGTAGTTTCTGGGGGGTCCAATGTTTTTCAATCTTCTGGAAATAAATTCCCCTGTGAGACCATCAGAAGGGTGCTTGCTCTCAGCAATTTCTACCCACAGTTGAGACCACACTGTACTAATCTGTCACTAATCCACTGTCATACACAGGTAAGATGGCCACACTGTGGACAGGACAGGTGACTTGCCAAAAGTCTTACTGTGAAATGGGGAGTAAGCAGAGTGACAGCCTATGTCACCCCACTGTCTTCTCCATCAGTCTTCAACAACTGTTTCTGACTGAACACTCCTGCCAGGTACTATATGATTTCATTTATAAGTCATATGTATGTTTCACTGTATTGATTATATGCATAAAAATCCAAATAATACATTATTAAATTACATACAATATATATTCTAAACATACAAAAATAGAAACTATACAAGAATGAGATGAAATTATACAAGAATGAGAGTAAAAAAGTTGGCTTAAAGTTCAACGTTCAGAAAACTAAGATCATGACATCCGGTCCCATCATTTCATGGCAAATAGATGGTTAAGCAGTGGAATCGGGGGCTGACTTTATTTTTTTTGGCCCCAAAATCACTGCAGATGGTGATTGCAGCCATGAAATTAAAAGACACTTACTCCTTGGAAGGAAAGTTATGACCAACCTAGACAGCATATTGAAAAGCAGAGACATTACTTTGCCAACAAAGGCCCATCTAGTCAAGGCTATGGTTTTTCCAGTGGTCAAGTATGGATGTGAGAGTTGGACTATAAAGAAAGCTGAGTGCAGAAGAATTGATGCTTTTGAACTGTGGTGTTGGAGAAGACTCTTGAGAGTCCCCTGGACTGCAAGGAGATCCAACCAGTCCATCCTCAAGGAGATCAGTCCTGGGTGTTCATTGGAAGGACTGATGTTGAAGCTGAAACTCCAATACTTTGGCCACCTGATACAAAGAGCTGACTCATTTGAAAAGACCCTGATGCTGGGAAAGATTGAGGGCAGGAGAAGGGGACAACAGAGGATGAGATGGTTGGAGGGCATCACCAACTCAATGGACATGAGTTTGGGTAGGCTCCAGGAGTTGGTAATAGACAGGGAGACTGGCATGCTGTGGTTCATGGGGTCACAAAGAGTCAGACACGACTGAGCGACTGAACTGAACCAAAATAATTTAAATTCTATTTTGCATTTATTAATGCAAAATCCTTCTTGGTGTCACTGTAAAGTATTATATCAACTGAAAATGCTTCAGTCAGTTTTTCAAATATTGATTGAATACAATGAGGCTAACTAGTTAATTCTGATATGCTGTTTCAAGGACAATTCATTTGAAAACAAACATAATCTATATCTTTGAGGCAAAAATGATGTTCAACATCAAATATTTTAAAGAAATTCAAGTTATGGCATTTTGGCTTAGATTTTAAAATCTTTCATAACCATTATAGCTGTTATACTATCTCTATAGCACATATGCTTTTAATCTCTAATCACACACACATGAAACTTTTATGAAATTAGAGTTTCTCAATCACAAAACTGGGTGAAAATAAATCTCATTCTCATAGAATATGAATTATTTGCAATTTGACTCCTTTCAAAAGAAAATGTTGAATTTAAAACTCACTGACTAAAACAGCCATGATCCCAAATAAGAATCAAGTATTGGGGAGGGGCAAGATAGGGGTGTGGGCCAAATGGTATCCTGATGAGTGGAACCTAAAATATGACAAAAAGGAACTATCTATGACACAGACACACAGATATAGAGAACAGAACTGTGGTTGCAGGTGGGCAGGGGAGGGGAGAATTGGGAGTTTGGGATTAGCAGGTGCAAACTATCACATATAGGATGGATAAACAAGGAGGTCTTCTTGTATAGCAGAGGGAATTATATTCGATATCTTGAACCATTACAGAAAAGACTATGAAAAACATTGAGTGTATACGTGTATAACTCAGTCACTTTGCTGTACAGTAGAAATTAAACACAACATTATAAATCAACTGTACAATAAAATTTTTTTTTCAACTAAAACTAAAGGGGGAGCATGTGATTAAGAGACAAACCACTATGCATAAAATAAAGAAGCAAAAAGGATATATCGTACAGGGAAATACAATCATTATTTTGTAATAACTTTAAATGGAGTATAATCTATAAAAATACTGAACCACTGTTACATACCTGAAATTAATGTAATGTTGTAAGTCAACTATACCTCAATTAAAGAAAGAATCAAGTAACCACTAATTCCCTTATTCATATAAAAGGTTTCTCCTGTGTTCAATCATATATTTTCTTTATATACTCGTCCTTTAAAGAACGTTTTTAAGCCCTACAAAATCCTATGAACACTGTAGGATTATACTGTGATTTAATCCTTAACTAAACACATCTTTAACTCTAAATACCCAAATGCCTTTTGAAAGAAATGTCATCTCCACCCTTATTAAATAGCATTTATTTTTTTAAAAGCATATAATATACGGCTACTAAGGGTTTTTTTTGTTTCTTTTTTTTTAGACTTAGCTATCACTTATGGTTCACTTATATTCAGGTATGTAAATTAATGTAATTAATGCTATGGATTTCACTTCATGAATATTCATAAGTACAATGCTACTGTAGTTATCATCTCTATTAATGACTGTATACTGAATTTTTTAGCATTTAGGCTGAAAGAAAATCTCAGCACTAAGAAGATCACCCACCGTGAACAAATGGGCCAAAGGAAAGAGGCACTCTTTTCCTTAAGGTTATGATTATGATCATGAAGGTGATATTTAACAAGATTAATTGTTTTTCAAAGCACAATAAGAGCTGAGAACCTTAAATGGTTTTTAACCTACTCTCTAAGCTATGTGGATGATAGGAAATGAGGAAGTGGTTCAAGATCTCATTTGCAGAAGAGACAGTTCTTTTACTTTGTTGTTAAGCATAACTCATCCTATAAATGACAATTAGATAAGGCAAGATCATGTCAGTTAACAAGTCAAGCACCCTGCCCAAACCAAGCTACTTCATGTAGTATGCCAACCCAATAAAAAGAAGTGCCTCTTCCAAATACTACACTACTGAAGAACAGAAAAAAAAAAAAAAAAGGAAAGGCTAAAGTTTTTTATACTGAGCATGGGTTGGGGCAGGAGAGGAAGACTAGACTTTATACCAACTAAAATGCATGACTGTAATGGCAAAATGTGCTGTGCTAAATCACTTCCATCCTTTCTCTTTGCAATCCTATGGACTATGCCTGCCAGGCTCCTCTGTCCATGGGATTCTCCAGGCAAGAATACTGGCATGGGTTGCCATGCCCTCCTCCAGGGGATCTTTCCAACCCAGGGATCAAACCCACATTTCTTATGTCTCTTGCATTGGCAGGAGGGTTCTTTCCCACTAGGGCAACCTGGGAAAGCCCCATAAAAGGTTAGGGGGAATAAAACAAAATTCTTTTGTCTGCAAGCCACATCTACAAATTTAATACACCTGAATTTGAGCTCACAAAACAAGACTATAATCCAAAGCTGTGACAGTCTATGAGATGGAAGAAAAAAAAATTATATATGTACATACATATACACACACCCACATATATATACGTGGTGGTATAATCACCAAGTCATGTCTGACCGTTGCAATCCCATGGACTGTAACCTGCCAGACTCCTCTGTCCATGGGATTTCCCAGGCAAGAATACTAGAATGGGTTGCCATTTCCTTCTCTCGGGGATCTTTCCCACTCAGGGATTGAATCACTGTCTCCAACCCTTGTGTTGTAGGCAGATTTTTTACCACTGAGCCAGCAGGGAAGACCATATTTGCATATATATTTCTCCCTAATGCTAAACAATATATACTTCTTTCTGACTAAGAAGTGAGGTTAAATTGTGTTAAAAACTGTAATAAGTCTTTAATTCTAACACTTTAAATGAGGTAAATAATAAATAGACAAATCTAGTATAGAAAATCAATCTCTTCTTTTCTGAGAACAGACTTTAATTTATGGTAAAATTATTACAGATGACAGGTGTTATAAATTCAAAAAAAAAAAAGAGGAATCAGTAACTGGATTATAATGCTTCTATTTACTCAGCAGCTATCCAAAGTTTTAAAGAAGGTCTGAATGAAAAATACACAAACTCCTATGTCTAAGAAATGCTATACATGAAACAGAAGGAAAAATCATTCTAATAATGTTCTGACAGAACCCAAGCCATCTTATATTCCAAAAGTTTCTTGTGCGAGTGGGCTGCAGCTTAAATATAATTTCCCATAGAAACAAAAGTTTTAAAAAGTATGTATATTCCCAAGCAGGTCCATCGTAGATAAAATTTACCCCATATAGTTGAAAAAGAAATTATGTGATATACATACAGTAAAGAAAAGATAAAGAAGTTGTCTACCCATTTTCATATTGGACTAGAATCAGTCTTTAATCTCTAAAGTGCTTCATGGTCCAAAAATGTCACATTCTCTTCTCTCTGCAACCCACCTTCTTTTATTTAACTCATTTTAATCAAATGAAAATGTACATTTTTCTTATTGGTTATCTCTATTCCTCCACCTCCTAAACAACACTTGCCACAGTCAGGTGTAATTCTGGCCAATCTGGATAGTATAAAATGGCATCTAATTGTAGTTTTACTATGTATTTTTTTCTGCTTACTAATGATACAGAATTTTCTTTCCCCCCTTTCTTTCTTCCCTCCCTCCTTCCTTCCCCCATTTGGATATCTTCTTTCTCTTCCATGTAGCCTGTATTCTCACCCTCTATGTTTTAATGAACAAAGGTTCTTAAATTTAATGAAGTTCAATTTTTTTTTAATGACAAGTATTTTATGCCCTGTTTGTAAAAATCTATTTATCTTTTGATTATGAATATAATCTCCTATGTTATCTTCTCTAAGCTTTTATCTTTCAAGTTTAGAACACCCCAGGTGGAATACATTTTGGGATATGGTGTGGGGTGGTAATTGTTTTTGTATATGATATCCATCAATCAAAATTGTTAAAAAAAAAAAAAATACAATACAGAATTTCAGCCAGCACAAAACTTTAAAAAGTGAAACATTTCAGGCAATAAAGGAGAAGACACAAGATATAATTCTTCCTCACTTGTCATTCTTCTAAGGAAAGTAGATGAGGGTGAATGAAGGAGTTGTGTCATATCTGTATTTGAGTTCAACTTGAAGTTTGCTCAGATAGCCTTCTCATATTTAACAACTACCACCACAACAATAATAGCAGTTAACATGTACTGCATACTTAGGAGGTCTAAGTGCATGATCTCATGTAATTCTCACAATAATCCCGTGAGATGGATACTATGCTCTCTACTTAATACATGATGAAACTTAGACAGGAAAGATGTTACCTAATCAGCGCCCAAGTTCTTAAACTCTGCCTCTCTCATAACTTCTACTTCTGAGCTCGGAGATCCTCCATCAAGCACATGTGTTTACATAACTTTCACAGGTGAAGATAACACAACATGCCATTCTTCCTATTTTTTGTCTAGGTTTCAAGAAAATTCCTACAGGGAAATACTCTACATACAAAATGTAAATAACTATGTACTTCGGGGAAGGCAATGGCACCCCACCCCAGTACTTTTGCCTGGAAAATCCCATGGACTGAGGATCCTGGTAGGCTCCAGTCCATGAGGTTGCTAAAAGTCGGACACGACTGAGCGACTTCACTTTCACTTTTCACTTTCGTGCATTGGAGAAGGAAATGGCAACCCACTCCAGTGTTCTTACCTGGAGAATCCCAGTGACGAGGGAGCCTGGTGGGCTTCCGTCTATGGGGTCGCACAGAGTTGGACACGACTGAATATGCATGAAATGAAATGTACTTCTAGTTTGATAACATAGGAAAAATTACAAGAGAATCAAAAGTGTCTTTTGGAAGTAACATGGACCTAGTTATGGTTAACTAATGTGATTTCGTGGTCTACAGAAGTTTTAAAAACAAGTCACTAAAATTATAGTCTATACGGCCACCTTAGAATGCTTCATATTAATAAGTTGAAAATAATTTAACTAAGAAAAGCTTTTTCTAGACTGAAAACTGCAGAAAGTTTATTACTTTGTTTGCTGTAAGAACTCAGGCATATTTTTATATTATTCTACTTAGGTCTTAGCCTATATCCCTTAGAAAGCTTTTAATGTTAAAGGGAAATATATCACAAGGAGCTATATTAAATTTTTTTAAAAAAGAAAAAAATCCATTGCTTCACATAATTTTTACAGGATGCAGGAACTTGAAGGATTCTTAGAAAGATCTGCAGGTACTCATTTCACTAAAGGAGAAACCGAGGTTCATAGAAACTTATACCAGATCCCAAAGATAGTAAAGATCAGAGTTTACAATGGCTGTAACTAGGGATATTAATTTGAATCCCTCTTAAATAATATTCATATATGTTTCCATGAAATTCTAAAAATTATTTATGACTTAAGTTTTATTTTTTCCATGTGTTGTTTTTATAATGATTTACAGGAAAAAAACAGATTTTAAATCTTCATTTTTATTTCTTTATTCCAAACTCTCAGCAATGTGTGTGTGTGTTCAATTGTTCAGTCATGTCTAACTCTGTGCAAGCCCACAGACTGTAGCCTTCTAGTTCCTTTGTTCATGGAATTTTCCAGGCGAGAATACTGGAGTGGGGTACCATTTCTTCCTCCAGGGGATCTTTCCGACCCAAGGACCAAACCCGCATCTCTTAACGTCTCCTGCATCGGCACGTGGAGTCTTCACCTGTGCCACCTGGGACGCCCAACCCCTCAGCAATAAGACTACCCTATCTAACTGACATGTGAAAGAAAAATAAACAATACAGGCTCTGAGCGTCCTCCTTTGGGACCAATATAAGTACACCCAGGATGTCTACCTGTTCTATGAAGACTGCAGGTCCCCGTGCCACTCTACCAGTTAGGGAAAAGGAAGAGAAGGCACACTACCACCACCCTGGATGCCAATCAGAAACACAGTAAGAGATAATGGTGGTTTCTAACACTGCCCATTTTCTAAGTAACTGACAAGAGCTTTGAGCATCAGTGCTGCCACTGAAGGCAGGCAAATCTTCTAATCTGTCTTCAAGAAAATTTCCAACAGTAGCGGAATTACAACACCTTCCTAAGGAATCAGAACTATGAGCAATGCAGACTTAGGGCGCCAAAGATTACAAAAGCCACCTTCATTGATGGCCTCCAGCAAAATAGCTAGGGGCGAGAAAGGCCAGTAAAATAAGCAGAGCACCAGAAAGGTTGAAAAAGGAGGAAATGAGTTGGGTTTTTAATTCACTACACTGTTTTTAATAAGCTAAATGAGATATTCCCCAGTTAACAATTATTAAGGACACCACCTAAGGAAAGCTTTATTCATAGACATGTAACACTAAAAAAACTCCTTTTGAAATGAAATTTTTCGAACTTCAAGAAAAAAAGCTTGTTTATAAAATGTGTACTATAAAATATAAAATTATATTCAGTAAGAGCTCTTTAAATATTTTAAAACATCTCTAAATTTTAAATAATTTAAATTTTACTATTAAAATAAATAAAAATATAAAAAAAAGAAATAAATTTTACTATAAATCAATGAATTGGAATAAATCCACCTATTTTTTTTAAAGGATCTGAGAACTTATAACAAAAATAAACTTTGAAGGCAGCAAATAAGAGCTTTTTACTACTAAAGAGGCTAAATCTCAGTGGGTTACTGATATATTTTAATTTACAGGAAGCCTTTACTACACCCCAGGCAAAGAATTAACATAAAATGTAGATATAAAAGCAATTAGTTTCCATTTTCAATTTACTTACCTGACTATAGCACTATTATAAAAACTTTTAAATAAAATCCTATTTTGTAAATTTCTTGGCAACCTTTAAATAAGACCTTATAATACCTATGAAGTTCCTGATTATTACACAGAATAAAACTGAAAATTCTAATTTGTTTCAGAGGCAGAATCATCATTCCATGGAGCTCAAACAGAAGAAAGTTTTGCTACTGAAACTTCCCAGTGAACCACACTCAGATACCTTGATCTTTGGCCAGCACATCTGGCTACTCATCAATGTGGTAGCAGCAAAATAGACAGGGGCCTTTTCCATGGTATGCTAATGTAGCTTCTCTCTCTCTCTCCACCCCTTCCTCTCTCATCTCCTGTCTTCTTGCCCTCCAGCCCCCGTCTCCCCTCACCCTCCCTACGTCTCCTAGCCTCATAGTGCATCACAGTCTTCTAAAGAATCATGAGGGAACAGGTCTCATGTCTGTTAGACAAGGACTAGCCCTCATATATGAGAAGGCAATGGCACCCCACTCCAGTACTTCTGCCTGGAAAATCCCATGGGTGGAGGAGCCTGGAAGGCTGCAGTCCATGGGGTCGCTGAGGGTCGGACACGACTGAGCGACTTTACTTTCACTTTTCACTTTCATGCATTGGAGAAGGAAATGGCAACCCACTTCAGTATTCTTGCCTGGAGAATCCCAGGGACGGGTGAGCCTGGTGGGCTGCCGTCTATGGGCTCACACAGAGTCGGACACAACTGAACTGACTTGGCAGTAGCAGTTAGCAGCCCTCATATAAACCTTCATCCCCAGCCCCAAAACTATGTGATCACCACTGCAACTGAAAGTGAAGTCACTCAGTCGTGTCCGACTCTTTGCGACCTCATGGACTATAGCCTATCAGGTTCCTCCATCCATGGGATTCTCTAGGCAGGAATACTGGAGTGGGTTGCAATTTCCTTCTCCAGGAGATCTTCCCAACCCAGGGATTGAACCCGGGTCTCCTGCACTGCAGGCAGACACTTAACTGTCTGAGCCACCAGGGATCATCTGCAACTGAGGCTTCTTCCAAATGCCTCAGAAATAGGGTTTCAGTTTAAAACAAGATTTTTTAAAAATCTGCTCAATTCCACTCTTCAAGGTAATATCATGGAGTTTATTTTCCTAACAAGAGAGTATTTTTGAAACCAGAAATAAGGCTGCAATAACTTTATAGGACTCAGAACTTACTGTTTTTATCACTCTTAACATAAACAAAAAACTAATATTATAAAAAATGTAATAATAATCAAGGTTTTCTTTCTGGTTCATCATTTACATAGTTTTCCTGTGTTATTGTGGTAATCTATAAGACACTATAGTGAAAGATTCTCAGTCAAAGATTCATTTCAGTAGACGAACATCTTGTATTTTAGAGTCTTCCCTGGTGGGTCAGATGGCAAAGCGTCTGTCTAAAATTTGGGAGACCCGGGTTTGATCCCTGGGTCGGGAAGATCCCCTGGAGAAGGAAATGGCAATCCACTCTAGTACTATTGCCTGGAAAATCCCATGGACAGAGGAGCCTGGTAGGCTACAGTCCATGGGGTCACAAAGAGTCGGACACACAAAGAGCGTTATTGTTGTAATCTATAAGACACTATAGTGAAAGATTCTCAAAGATTGATTTCAGTAGAGGAATGTCTTGTATTTTAAAAACCCTATAAATACCAGTTTGATAATACAAAGTGAACTTCACACTAATCTTTAAATGTCACTAGACAAATGAAAGGAAAAGACTGCTACTCTGGGGGAGGGAAGCCAAGCCCATGTATGTCTACACTCTTACTTTCCTTATCTTAAAAAGCTAAAAGAAGGAAAAAACAAACAAACAAAAAACACAAACATAAATCTACCTGCCCCATAAGAATACTCTATATGGGTGGGGGTAACAGTTTTATAAAAGTAATCTTTGTGCTAAGTAAAGTCTTTCTGTAAATCATGTTTTCATTTCCATAGGTTCAGAAAGTTCAGGCTGTCATGTCCATACTACTTTAGCATTTTTGAAGATGATTCTGTTTATGAGATGCCTCCTACCTGTCTCTGAAGTTCTGCCAGGTTGTAAGGTAAGGCTCCTTCAGCCAGTGGGGCTATTCTCTCAATGTCTGCCAAAGTCAAGCGCCTTCAGGCAAAAATATGGGAAAGAAAGAACCATTAGACACCGACAGACACCTCATACTAAGATCACCTTTCTTCAGAAAGAAAGGGGTAAAAAAGAACTATGGTTTAAAAGTAGTATTTCCCTATTCACACAGATAACTTTAGTAAGAGGAAAAAAAAAAAAAAAACTTCAGACCTTGCTTGCCACACAAAAAGCAAAAGACTAAAGAAATAATAGAGTACACAAATTTAATGACTCTAAAGATAGATTTAAAAAACTAAAGAAATAATTCTTCTTAGAAGCTAAGTATAAACACTGACTGTTCAGTTCGTATACAATGAATATATTTCTTTAGCATACATCTTTAATGCTTAAGTGCAAAGTATCTTGAGAAGGATAAACACAAAAGTGATAGATACTAGTTGCCTTTAAGGGTAGAAGGGAGAAGGGGTGGGAGATGTTTTTACAGCGGGCTCTTTAAAACTCTGAGTTTTGAACCGAGTGAATGAACTACTGTTTTAAAATAAGTGTATTCCATGATCCAGGTAGTAGGTCACTTCAGATCCAGTTTTGAGAAGCACTCTTTGCAAGCTTTTATTATCATGAAGAATGTTCAGTACCTTTACTACAAATGTAAATTCTAGATGGATGAGGTATGGGCCTGATATTTCAGGTCAATCATCAAAGACTGGCTGGTTTATCCAGTATCAACTCCAGCTTGACAATTTATTATGTAACATGAAGGCAATAAATTATCTATGGTACACTCAACTTCTACTAGTCTTCAGTTCTAGGGTTAAAACCTATTTTTCAGATATGCCTACACTTACATAACTGCTAAAGCTGACTAAGAAAATCTGATCACTTAGTGGATCCTGAGTCCCCTATCCCGAGGTCCTACTGGATGCCCACAGACAAAGCTTTTCATCTGGATTTGTGTAAGACTTCACAAATTAAATACTCTCTATGTGCTCTGGGTTTTTTCAATATATGAAAGAGACATAAAACATCTAAGCTTAGTTATGCTGATAACCATGACAATAATGTCACAGGTATATTTCAAGACAATGATACCCTCCAACACAAAATGGTATATACTGTTTAGGAAAATGCCCACTCACAATGAGTCCAAGAAAGGTTATAAGATTCCTGAACATGTACTTCATTTATTTTATAAATTTAGGCAAGTATCCACAAATCTCTAAAAATTTCTAACCACCTCTACAGAGTCCAGATTAATTCAATTTTTCTGTCCCTCACTTACTTCTCGTTTCCCTCTCCCCCTCCTCTATCACTCTTCCTTCCCCATTTCCCTCTCACACTCTTCAACAGCCTTTACTCCCTTCGTTACCTCTCTCTCTCCGTTTCTTCCCTTCCTTTCTCTTCTCTCCCCTTTCTTGCTTTCCCTTTCCCTTCGTCCATTCCCCCTACCTTTAGTCTGTCTTCACCTGTCTCATCCTCCTCCCCTGTTTCTCATATCTGCCCGTGTCTTTTTCTTGAAACTTATATACTGAGCAAACTATTGTTTAAATGAACTAAAAGAACACCACTGCTTCACATTAAAGTAACTGTCCTAAAAAGTACCATGAGGAATTACTGGAATAGTTACCCTGTAGCATTATATAAGTCTGAAAGCTGGTACAGGATGTCAATTTCTAGTGGGGTGACTTGTCCATAGCGTATGGCACTCTGGGCAAATTCCTCTGGAAGAAAAAGAGAATACTTTAAAATCTTCAAAGACTCTTAACATATAACAAACTTCTACCTTAACTATTATCTGAAAGCTAAAAGCATTTTAGTATTATTTTAAAAATCTAAAACTGGATTTCAATATCTAAGTTCAGCTACATAGAAATAACTACAAAAATATGAAAACTGGCAAAAGATAAAATGTTAAGGTGATGAAACAGTAAAAGCAGGTAAAGTAATTTCAGAGGTAAAACAATCGCTTTAGGTTCCTCTAACCTCATCTTGTTTATTTGCTTTGGTCTCCAGAGCTACAAGATGAAAGAATTGGCTCTTCTCCAGTCACTTAAAACATCCCACTACAAATTCAGCAAAAGGAGTAGCCCTGCCCATCTTTCTGTGGCCACTCCTTCCTCATACAAAGAAGCCATTGCCACTGACCTGTTTGACAGACTGGGCCACGGTTCTTTTTAAAACTGTCAAAACCACTCTTCCACTCCTGACCTCAGCATCCCATTAAATCCAACTGGATTTTTGGAGACCATGATGGTCCAAGTGAAATATACACACTTCCTAGATGTGGCTTCACAGTAGTAAACCTAGATCAACCTCTCACCCTAAAGAAAAGTGAAAATGCTGAGATTCGCATCAATATGTATTTTAAAAATCTTACCCTTTGTGACTTCAACATCTTTCCTTGTGCCAGCTAGAGTGCTATATATCTTACGAACAAGCTCCATGTTATTCAGTAAGGAGTTAAATGCATTGAAGTATGAGAAGCTAACCTGGTGTGAGATACTTCCTCCGGCTGCCTAGGAAATGACAACACAGAAAGTTAAACAAACAAAAACAAAGCACATTTATGGACACTGAACTTTCTCAAAGAAGAACCAAAGGAGTCTTCATTACTAAAATGATAAACAACCAGTCCATAAACACAAGGACGGTATCATGCTGAAACACTCAGTGCATTTCAAGCCCTCAGGAAAGTCTATGTAATTTAGGTGTTAAGGAAGAAAGCAACATCTGGAAGTTGGACTTCATGGTTCATCTACCTATAAGGTCAAAAACAACAAATATAATTATCACAGATCAAAACCAATGATTATTTAAACAGGATTTTCAAGACCTTCAACTATGAAACTCCTGCTATTTCTGGATAATCCAAACCTCAACAGACAATATAAAAAACATTTTTTAAACTTGCTTTTTTTTCCCCACACCCATATACAAAAACCAGTGGTAACTTAAAATTTTAAGACTATTTCACTTTATCAACTTGACTAATCTTTTCTTTTTTTAAGCTTCTTGTTATAATTAACATATAGAATGGTCTGTGATGAGCACTGAATCTCTGTGACAAAATGTGAAACTACCAAAAAAACTCCAAAAAGAT
The DNA here is from genome assembly GCA_935064755.1 of Tragelaphus eurycerus. Classification (NCBI taxonomy): domain Eukaryota; kingdom Metazoa; phylum Chordata; class Mammalia; order Artiodactyla; family Bovidae; genus Tragelaphus; species Tragelaphus eurycerus. The sequence goes on from CAKXYN010000060.1 coordinate 3,036,134, forward strand.
GTAGAGAAAGTCTACAGAGGATTTACTTGCTATAAATATGTCTTTAGTGGAATAGTGCTAAAGAGGCTCTCTCATGCCTGGGGAAGAAGGGGGACAATACAGCCTACCCTACTCTGGAGGGTAGGAGGTAACTTCTCCCTCTATCCAATAGTTGGACATAAACTCAAAAGAGAATATTTTTCGTAGCTTGCAAACATTTAATTTCTAAGCCAAGGAATCCAGATGATTAAAAACATTCTCTATTAAAAACTCAAATCCTTATGGAAATGACAGTGTGACAACCTTAATCATAAAGATCTATATTAAGGACAGTATAGGTAATGACAGGCATATGTTCCCACCCCCATCCCTCACACACAAGCCTTAGCCCAAATACATGTGATATTTGTATTAGCCTGAATTTGGATACCAGTGATCCAAAAAGCCAGATTCAAATTATTTAACACATTCATCCAGAAACTGAGATGGCATTTGGTAAACATGCTATAAAGGTCTATCTAACCCAACTGGGAAAAGATTAAACAGGTTCCCTCAGCCCAAGGTACTGAGCCCTACTCTCTAGGATTTTCTTTTCCTCTCTCCTCCCTCTCTCCCTTACTTTCTTTTCTTCCTTCTTTCATTTTTTTGGCTAGGGTATGAGGTGAGGGTAGGGGAGTGGGAGATGGGTGTCAAGGAGGTGAAATGTATAGGAGAAAGTGACATGCTCCATGTTCAAATTCACTGAAGAAAAAGAACAGAAGTTGATCTTTCTACCCTGGTCTAAATCAGGGATAATGATCTTCAGCTGAGACAACAAAAGCGCTCATTGGCTTCCCTCCATTTAAAACAAGCAGCAATCAAAAACTTACACATAAGTACAATACAGGAACAAGAAAACCCGTAAGTGAGGACAGTTTCACCATTCTTTGTGAGGAAGTGGATGACATCAGTTTGCTATTGGCCCAGATGCTTACTTTACAGAGTTTAGCAGTTTAGAGAACAAAAAACTGTCTGGTCCATGCAGACTGAATGCACAGGTGAAGGGGCAGAGAGAGGAGTGAGCCACAGAGGCTGACGCCCACATATTTCCTCCATACCTTCTGCCACAGCCATGGTTATTAAAACAGTGTAGAGGCCAGTGATGATCCCTCTAGCAAACAGCACCCTGCAGGCAACAAAGGAAGGAGCCATCCTTATAGCAAGGCTATGGGAGCCTGGTGGGATGGAAAGAGGCCAAAGGTGAAGGCAGTAGTGTCTGTGAGAAGTACTGCCCTTGGGAAAAAGTAATTGCACACCCTTGTCTACAAACTCCCCTGTTTTCTTTAGGTGGACTCTGTAAATGGAAGTAAACAATTTGGAAATATATGAGAGCAAGATTGTGGTGTTGATCTGGGGGAAAACTATTCACGATCACCCCGCCCCCCCACACAACTCCTTACACACATCTGATTACCTCCTACCAACTAAGAGTAAAGTTACAACAGATGAGAGGCAGACATGCCGAGGGATGCAATCCAGGACAATGGTTTCAAAGGTTTGAGGAAACAGAAAGTTGAAGTCACTGCTTTTTACTTACTGAGACTAAGTTCTCCTCCACGAAGGGAGTAAGCATGTGAGACCGGATGGTAACCATAATGTCACTGAAATCCAGACCAGAAATCAGGCCACTTTTGCTTTTGTCTTTGAGAGCAAAGGCTTGCCTTGCATGTTCCAATTGTAGTTCCTGGAGGGAGAAGTCAGAAACAGGGCCTCAGGCTGATGGAAGCATACCCCAAATGTGTGCTTTAGAAAAGCAGGGACATCCTTCCTCTACGTGCATTTAAAAATGAATACTACACATCTTTGAATGTACAGCAAAACTCTTCATGTCTTTTCAAAAAGCACATTTTCCTGAAAATATACTTACTACATGTTATTCCTCAGGAAGAAAAGTTAAGCCACAGAATGTCAATAAAAAGAGAGGGGGGAGGGGGAAAACTTTGGTTTACTTGAAAAGTTTTCACTACTGAAAACAGAGTATCTTTTCAGTGCTTTAAGTTTTTGCTTTTAAAATATGTAGTAACTCCTGCTTGAAGAAGTTCTTGTCATCCCAGAGCACTTTCTAGATTACAGGTGGCTCTCCCTATCCGAGGGTTGCATGTCCTTAGATTCAACCAACCACAGCTCAAATTCTAACATGAAAGTTATGAATAATAAACTGCATAAGCACTGTTCATCTATCACTCTATGTGGCTTTGAGTGATACCCACAAACTGTAGAACAATCCAGAAGATCGCAGAACTTTTCAACTACTGGCCAGCCAAACTTGGTAGTAGGTGATATCAATTCAAATTTTTAAAAGAATTTAAAAAGTGGGCTTCCCTGGTGGTCCAGTGGTTAACAATCCACCTGCGAAAATCAGGGTATGCAGTTTGATACCTGATCCAGGAAGATCCCACATGCTGTGGGGCAACTAAGCCCGTGTGCCATAACTACTGAGCCCACGCCCCCTGGATACCGTGCTCTCCAACAAGAGAAGCCCCTGCTCGTGGCAACTAGAGAAAGGCCCTGCACAGCCAAAAATTAATTAATTAGAATTTTTAAATGTAAGTAATACTTTAAGGACTATTTAAAAGTCAAAATCAGAGCATTTCTTTCCTAAGACATATGACATAATCCAAATAAATCTGTTATCACAACATCATAATAGTGCTATTAGATGCCATTTTCACACTATTTACAACTCTGGAAATAATGAAAGTGAGTTGTTCAGCTGTGTCCGACTCTGTGACCCCATGGACTGTAGCGCTCCAGGTCCTCTGTCCATGGAATTCTCCAGGCAAGAATACTAGAGTGGGTTGCCAGTTCCTTTTCCAGGGTATCTTTCCTATGGATTTCAGTCTGAGCCAGCAGGGAACCCCTTGAAAACAATATTCCTATCTAAATATATAAACATTATTCACAGAAGATATATTAAACATTGCAATTAGCAGTATCATTTATAAAAGCCTACAAATCAATGTTGCTTTACTCTTTTCTGACATTTAAAATAGCTTTTGATAGAAGTTTCGCCATTTTACTAATTATATTTTTCTGTATCTCAATAGTGGTTGGAAGACATTAAAATTGGTTTGACTCGTAATTCATTAAACTATGCATTTGTTTTATATGTGTATAAAACATACATATAAATATGTCCATAGTTTGATATGGACAATATCAAACTATGATATTTAACAATAAAACAAGTTTATAAGTATTTTCTTAGCAGGTTGATAAGCTAGAGACAAGTTTATCAAATCTACTAAATCTTTTAATAATCTTAACTTTTAAAAAATTTAATAATATCATCACACATATTTGGATTTTCTTGAAAAGACCAACAGAAGCAGAGAAACTAAAAATCAACTGGTAAAAATATATGAAAGACAGAGTACAAAATAAACAACCAGCATGATTTAACAAGGACTTCCAGGTGGCACTAGTGGTTAAAAAAAAAAACCCCACCAGCCAATCCTGAAGACTCGAGATGCAGGTTCGACCCCTGGGTCAGGACGATCCCCTGAAGCAGGAAATGGCAACCCACTACAGTGTTCTTGCCTGGAAAATTCCATGGACAGAGGAGCCAGGTGGGTTATAGTCCATGGAGCCACAGTCGGGCAGAACTGAGCGACTAAGCACACACATGATCTGACTAAGTAGTTTTCTTTTCTACCCCTTCTACTTTTTAAATTCCAACTTATTAAAGTATAATTGACAAGTAAAATTGTAGCATATTTAAATGTGTACAATGTTATGATTTGATATATGTATCCATTGCACAAGGACTCCCACCATTGAGTTAACTAACACACCCATCACTTCACATACTTTTTTTTTTTTTTTTTGACGAGAACACTTAAGTTCTACTCTTGGCAAATTTCAATTATACAATACAGTATTTTCATCACCATGTTATACATTAGATCTTCACATTTTATTCATCTTATAATAAAATTTATGCCCTTTTTCCAGCCTCTTCCTATTTCTCCTACCCTCTCCGATCATAATCATTATTCTACTGTTTCTACGTGTACAACGTTTTATTTCTTAAGTGATACCAGGAAGTATTTGTCTTTCTGTGTCTGGCTTATGTCACTTAGTAGAATGCCCCCCAAGTTCAGCCATGCAGTTGCAAATGACAGGATCTCCTTTTCTGTTGTCGAATAGTATTCCATTGCATAAATGTGGAATGAGATGTGTGTGTGTGTTTGTGTATACACACACATGCCACATTTTCTTTAACCGCTCCTTTGTCAATGGACACTTGTTTCTATACCTTGGCTACTATGACAGTCCACTCTAAAGGAGATCAGTCCTGGGTGTTCTTTGGAAGGAATGATGCTAAAGTTGAAACTCCAGTACTTTGGCCACCTCATGCGAAGAGTTGACTCATTGGAAAAGACTCTGATGCTGGGAGGGATCGGGGGCAGGAGGAGAAGGGGACGACAGAGGATGAGATGGCTGGATGGCATCACCGACTTGATGGACATGAGTTTGGGTGAACTCCGGGAGTTGGTGATGGACAGGGAGGTTTGGCGTGCTGAGATTCATGGGGTCGCAAAGAGTCGGACACAACTGAGCAACTGAACTGACTGAACTATGATAATGCTGCAATAAACAAGAATACAGATAGTCTCTTTGAGATGATGATTTTGTTTCCTTTGGATACACACACAGAAGTAGGATTGCTGGATTACAGTAGCTCTTTTAATTCCTTGAGAAATCCCCGTATTGCTTTCCATGGTGGCTGTACCAGTTTACTTTCCCATCAAGACTGTACACAGATTCCCTTTCCTCCACATCCTTGATGATATTTGTCGTGTCTGGTCTTTTTACTAACAGACAATGCAGTAAGTGTGAGTTGATATTTCATTGTGGTTTTGATTCACATTTCCCTGATTAGCAATGCTGAGCAAGTTTTCATCTATCTGTTGGCGATCTGTATGTCTTCTTTGGAAAAATATTTATTCTGGTCCCTCGTCCATCTTGTAATTGCATTTGAGGGTGTTTGCTTTGTTCTGCTACTGAGCTGAATGAGTTCCTTGTATTTTTTGGATATGAATCCTTTATCAGATATATAGTTTGAAAATATTTTCTCCCATTCCATAGCTTTTCATTTTGTTGGTTTTCTTTGCTGTGCAGCTTTTCAGTTTGATGTAGTTCTAAATGTTTATTTTTCCTTTTGTTGCCTTTGCTTGTGGTGTCAAATTCAAAAAAATCATTGCCAAGATGGATGTCAACGAGCTTACCCTCCATGTTTTCTTCCAGGGGTTTAAAGTTTCAGGTCTTACATTCAAGTTTTTAATCCATTTTGAGTTGGCTTTTGTGTATGGTTTAAGATAGGAGTCTGGTTTCCCCAACACCATTTATTTTTTTATTTTTTCAAGTCTGAGTGGGGGTTGCAGTTTATTTTCAGACACACTCAGAGGGTGGGAGGTAGCCAGGCGGATCCCTCTGCATCCCCTCCCTTCATTTGGTTTAATCATGAACTCCTCTCCCCTGACCTCTGAATCCCTCAGCTGTGCAAGACAGACGAGGCACTTAACCCCACCATCAGGAGGGGCTCAGGCAGGTGTGGGGTGCAGAGGGTAGAGGTTGGGGGTGGAGTTCAAGTATTCACAGTTCCCCTGTGCATACCCCCGGATTACACTGTGCCCATGCCAGAAGGGAGGGCCCCAACCCTGGGGTTCCTAGTGGTGTTTCTAGCCCTTCTCTCACTCAGACACTTCAAGATGCGCTCCCTACCCCTCCATTCCTTGACAATGACAAACCACAGTCCTAAACCCTGTAGCCCAGGCGAGGTGGGGGCCTGGGCAGTGTGCTCAGCCGAGACCCCTCCCTTCCTCACCTGGAGTAGGGGGGTGTGGCGAGCTGCGCTTGTAGTGACGGGTGGGAGCAAGTGGTAACGTCGGGGGACAGAGGCCCTCAGGAGCTCTGGCCTGCACCCCACTCCACCCGACCCCGAATCCCTGAGAGTCCACCTGCAAAGTCAGTATGGGCCAGCTGGGGTGGGGGAAGAGGGTTAGCAGGGGCTGTGGGGGGAGCCGAGCAGCATCTTCCCCCCACCCCCCACCCCCGCCCCAGTCCTGTTCCTGGAGAATGGGATGCTTAGGAAGGGCCAGGACTGAGCTCCAGGCCCAGCTTTCAAGCTCAACCTTCCAGAACTGCTGAATTCTGGGAAAGGGTAGAGCTACTAACCCCCACAGCCCAGCTGTCCTGGCTTTGGGCAGAGTGGCCCAACACCATTTATTAAAGAGACTGATGTTGAAGTTGAAACTCCAATATTTTGGCCACCTGATGTGAAGAGCTGACTCATTTGAAAAGACCCTGATGCTAAGAAAGATTGAGGGCAGGAGAAGAAGGAGATAACAGAGGATGAGATGGTTGGATGGCATCACTGACACAATGGACACGGGTTTGGGTGGACTCCGGGAGTTGGTGATGAACAGGAAGGCCTGGCGTGCTGTGGTTTGTGGGGTGGCAAAGAGTTGGACACGACTGAGCGACTGAACTGAACTGAACCCTTTCTCCATATATAGATGGCTTTATTCTGGGCTCTATATTCTGCTCCATTGATCTATGGGTCTGTTTTATGACAATATCATACTGTTTTGAATGCTATACCTTCACAACATAGTTTGAATTCAGGAAGTGTCATCCCTATAGCTTTGTTCTTTCTCTAGATAGATTTGGCGATCTGGGTTTTGTTTTTTTGTGTGTGTGGTTCCATACAAATTTGAGGATTGTTTTTTTTCCATTTCTGTGAAAAACGCTGCTGGAATTTTGACAGGGATTGCACTGAATCCATAAATCGTTTTGAGTATTATGGATATTTTAACAATATTAATTTCTCAATCCATGAACACAAAATCTTTTCATTTATGTCTTCAATTTCTTTCATCAACATCTTATAGTTTCCAGATCTTTCACTTAGTTAAATTTACTCTGGTTTCCTTCTTTTTCATAGTATTATGAAACAATCTTCTTAATTTACCTTTTCAATAGTTTGTTGCTGGTGCACAGAAACGTTACTCAGTTTTGTATACTAATTTTATATCTGAAAAGTTTCCTGAAGTTATTTTTAATTCTAACATTATTTTCAGTTCAGTTCAATCGCTCAGTCATGTCCAGCTCTTTGCAACCCCATGAATCACAGCACCATATTTTGTGTAAGCATAAAATCTTTAGGGTAGTCTACATATATTATGTTCTCTGCAAGCAAGGACAACTTTAATTTTTCCTTTCCAACTTGGATGCCTTTTATTTCTTTTCCTTGTCTAATTGCTTTGGTTAGGACTTCCATTCCCTTGTTTTTAATTTCAATTTTTTTTTAATTTATTCTTGGCTACACTGGGTCTTCATTGCCATGCACGGGCTTTCTCTAGTTGCAGGGAGTGGGAGCTACCCTCTAGCTGTGTTGGTTTCAGTAGTTCTGGGCTTAGTTGCCTGGTGGCATGTGGAATCTTCCTGGACCAAGAATCAAACCTATGTCCCCTGCATTGGTAGGCAGATTCTTTACCACTGGATCACTAGCGAAGTTCTTCCATTACCTTTTGAATAATAGTGATAATAGTGGACCTCCTTGACTTGTTCCTGATCTTAGAGGAAAAGCTTTCAGCTTTTAACTATTCAGTGTGACGTTAGCTGTAGACTTGTCATCTACAGCCTTTATTATGTCAGTATATTCCATCTACGTCTAATGTGAGTTTTTATCATGAAAGAATCTTGAATTTTGTCAGATGCTTTTTCTGCATCTATATTGAAATGATTTTTATCCTTCATTTTGTTAATATGGTCTATCATATTTAACAATTAGCATATGTTGAACCATCCTTACATCTCAGGAGTAAGTTCCACTTGATTATGATCCTTTCGGTCTACTATTGAATTTAGTTTGCTAATATTTTGTTGAGAATATGTCCATCTATCTTTATCAGGGATACTGACCTATTCTTTTCTTTTCTTATAGTGCCCATGTCTGGCTTTGGTATCAGGGTAATACTGATCTTGTACAATGAATTTGGAAGAAATGCACTCTCCTCTGTTTTTTGGAAGAGTTTGAGAAGGATTGGTATTAATTCTTAAAATGTTTGGCAGTATTCATCAGTGAAGCCAAAAATCACTGCAGACTGTGACTGCAGCCATGGAATTAAGACGATTGCTCCTTGGAAGAAAAGCTATGACAAACCTAGACAGTATATTAAAAAGCAAAGACAACACTTTGCCAACAAAGGGCCCTACAGTCAAAGCTATGGTTTTTACAGTAGGCATGTACAAATATGAGAGTTGGGTCATAAGGAAGGCTAAGCACCAAAGAATGAATGATTTCCTCTAGTGGTACTAGAGGAGACTCTTGAGGGTCCTTTGGACAGCAAAGTGATCAAACCAGTCAACCCTAAAGGAAATCAACCCTGAATATTCACTGGAAGGACTGATGTTAAAGCTGAAGCTCCAATATTTTGGCCACCTGATGTGAAGGGCCAACTCACTGGAAAACACCATGATTCTGGGAAAGATTGAGGGCAGGAGGAGAAGGTGGCAACAGAGGATGAGATGGTTGGATGACATCATCAACTCAATAGACATGAATTTGAGCAAACTCTGGGAGATGGTGAAGGACAGAGAAGCCTGGTGTGTTGCAGTCCACGGGGTCACAAAGAGTCGAACACAACTGAGCAACTGAACAACAACAACAGTGAAGCCATCTGGTCCTGGACTTTTCTTTATTGAGAGGTTTTTATTTACTAATTCAATCTCCTTGTTAGTAACCTGTCTGTTTAGATTTTCTATTTCTTCATGAAATGGAGGTAGGTTGTATGTTTCTAGGAATTTATCCATTTCTTCTAGGTTATTTTATTTGTTGGTGTATAACTGTTTATAGTACTTTCTTATGATATTTATCAGTGTAATCAGTCTCCTCTTTCTGATTTTATTTGAGTCTTCTTTTTTTCTTAGTGTAGCTAAATGTTTGTCAATTTTACTTTTTTAAAAAACCCATTCTTGGTTTCATTGATCTTTCCTATTGTCTTTCTCTTCTCTATTTCATTTATTTCTGCTTTGATCTTTGTTAATTCCTTCTGACTTTGAGCTTATTCTCTTTCTAGTTCCTTGAAGTACAAAGGTAGACTGAGATTTTTTTTTTTTTTTTTGGTAATGTAGGTGTTTATCACTATAACCTTCCCTCTTAGAACTGCTTTTACTAAGCACGAAAGAATGAATGCATTGGTATGCTGTGTTTCCATTTGGTATGCTGTGTTTCCATTTTCATTTGTCTCAAGATATTTTTTTTACTTTCCTTTTGATTCCATCTATGAACCATTATTTAGGAGCATGTTGCTCAATTTCCAATTTGTAAATATTTTTCCTTGTCTACTTTAGTCCTTCTGCCTAACCCACTTCATATTTTTATCATCTCAGTTCCAACCACATCATCCTTCAAATGAAGCAGGCATTTTAAATCTCTATTTCAGCCTTAAAATGTGGTTGAAAGCATTCCCCAAGGAAAGGATATTCCTGAGCAGCATCAGAAGCAGACACACATCTACTCCATCTTAATATAGGCTTTCTCTTCCTCACTCCTGCTTATTTTCCTCCCGATTTATGCCTTTGTTATATCTTTGTCTTTTCCACGCATGCATCTTAACCTCTCAGAAATATCCAGTGGCAACCATGGACATGATTAAGCCTTATTAATGACAGTACTGAAGAAAATGTGCACTTATGTTAAAGACAAAGCAGAATCCTCATTGCAAGACTAATGTCATAAGAATAGATTTTCTATCAGTCAACAGCTGAAGGACTCTTTTGTATCTTTTAAAGATATATGTATTTGAAGTATCACATATGCAGCTATAGATTAAATGGAATTGGCTTCCAAATTCTCAAGTAGGGAACAAAGTGGAAAGTATAGGTAAAAAAAATAAATAAATAACTGGTCAATATATAATTGTTGAAGCTGGTTGATGGGTACATGGGTTTTTTTTTTTTTTTTAATACAGACACCTTTCAAAATAAAAAGTTTAAAAAATTAAAATTAAGGCCTTCAAAAAGAAGCAACTAAAGGAAAAAAGTTCTTCACATAAGCATTCCATTTATGTAGTATAATCAAAATATCTGGGTAGAATAGATAATGTGATCACCCTAATGAAAAAAAAAATACTGTGGACTTATAAAAGATAAAATATTCTAAAGAGATAAAAATATTCTAATAAATAAAAGAAAATAAATCTGCTTCTAGATTGAAAAAGGCAGGGAAAGGAACTGAGGGAAAGGGTAAATAAAGGAAGTTATACTAAAGCTAAAGATCTTGTGTTCTTAGAAATGCATCTCATCTAACTATGAGATAAAAATAGCAGAGCTTCAGAAATACTGTGGCTTTGAATGAGACTGAACTCATACATTTAGCTCTGTCTTCCAAAACTCTATTCCTCACCAAAAATCACAGTAAAGAATGAAAAACAAAACAGAAGCTCAAAGACAAAGAGAACAAAAAAAGAAGACAGCAACTACATTTTTAAGTTTAGAGTGCAAAGAGGCAAATGATAACTGGCTTAGAAGGCCCAAGAAAACTAGAAAAGCAAAAAAAGCAATCCAATGTACATAACAGAATCTGCCAAAGACTCATGCAGTGGCTGCACCAGTACCCCCAGAGTGATGGTGAAGGTGGCACTAAGAATAGGAAGCTTAGATGGAAGTGCATTTATAAAGCAGTTAGTTGCCTGCCATACTCCACCAGAGCCAGGGCTCTGGCCCTTTCCCAACCCTAGCAGACAACGAGGTGAGTTTTAATAGAGGATCTCTGGACTAAGAGAGACAAGGCACAGATGGAAGGAGGAAAATAAACGAAAGCCCACTTCCATTGGAGCAGGAAAGGGCAACCCACTCCAGTATTCTTATCTGGATCATGAACAGAGGAGTTTGGCAGGCTTCAGTCCATAAGGCTGCAAAATGTCGGACATGACTGAGCACACATACTACCTCCACACTGAATACTGAGACCTGTAACCCTCCTGTCTACTCAGCAACCAGAATATCAAAAGCCAGGTCTAAGACTTCAGTGGGAAGCCAAATGATTATTCTGATTCCCCTGTCCAAAATAAAAGACCTGAACTAGAGTGTCCCCAATAAGACCACCTACCCAGAGAACTTTACAGTAAGGTACATGAACCCAAAGCTCCCAATAAGCCTCAACCCTAATTTTAGTATGAGCAGAGGACCCAGAGTCATTAGACTTGGAAGAAGAGCTACTAACATGAAAAACAGATCCAAACAAAAAGAAATAAAGTGACTTGAAGGAAAAGCAGATTTCAAGAAGAAGAAAATTTAAAAACAAAATACCTGTCTATAATATTTTTGGAGAAGTGAGAGAAAATAGTACATTCATGAAAGAAGAACAGTATAGTATTTTAAAAGGAATATTAGGAAACCAAAAAGAACTCCTGAAAATTAGAAATATAATAAAAACTAATAAAAACAACTTAACAGAAGATTCAGGAGAGAAAAGAGAACTAAAGGATCTTACAGTTATTATATTTACTAGTTCAAGACAAGAAAAAAAAATTGAAGAATATTTTCAAGAATTGAAGTACACAAGCTTTCAAATTAAAAGAGCCCCTGAATGTCCAACACAATGAATAAAAATAAACTCACATCAAGGTACATCATCATGAAATTTCAAAACACTGAAAATAAAAAAATCTTAAAATCCTCTAGAGTGGGGGGAAAAAAATGTCAAAAGAGAACCAAAAATTATAATGGTAATTAACTGATCAGTAGCAACACTGGATGTTAGAAGGAAAAAAAGAGAGAGATTTATTTTCAAATTAGGTGGAAAATAAATTCCTACTAAAATTCTATACCTGGCCAAACTAAATGTAATGATACAGCAGAGGTTTTCAGATACAAAAAGTCTCACAAACGAATTATTTTACTTTCCTTAGGAAGGCCTAGCAGTAAGTATTCTACCAAAAAGAAGGGAAAAAAATAGCAAATAAAGAGAGAAAATCCAGCAAATGGAAGGTTCAACATAACAGAAAGGCAAATGGACTCCCCTGCATGACGGTGAAGGGAGATCACAAGCTGATAGCTATGTAGTAAGTACAAAGTCGGGTATCAGAAAATTCCAGAAGAGTGGTGCATGAGCTGTGGAAATCTGTCTGGTAGTTCTTCAAAAAGTTAAAATTATCATTGATCCAATAATCTCACACCTTAGAGATATACTCAAAAGATTTGAAAACAGGTATTCAAACAAATACATGTACACCAATGTTCACGGCAGCACTATTTGTAACAGCCGAAAGATGAGAACCCAAGTAAGTGCCCATCAACTAATGAACAGATAGACAAGATATGATATACCCATACAATGGAATATTATTCAGCCACAAAACGAATGAAGTACTAATATCCACTGCTGCTGCTGCTGCTGCTAAGTCACTTCAGTCATGTCTGACTATGTGTGACCCCATAGACGGCAGCCCACCAGGCTCCCCTGTCCCTGGGATTCTCCAGGCAAGAACACTGGAATGGGTTGCCATTTCCTTCTCCAATGCAGGAGAGTGAAAAGTGAAAGTGAAGTCGCTCAGTTGTGTCTGACTCTTAGCGACCCCATGGACTGCAGCCCACCAGGCTCCTCCATCCATGGGATTCTCCAGGCAAGAGTACTGGAGTGGGGTGCCATTGCCTTCTCCGAATATCTGCTACACATAGGTAATCCTTGAAAACACTATGCTAAGATAAAGCCAGACACAAGAATTCACATTGTATCAGATCAGATCAGATCAGTCGCTCAGTCGTGTCCGACTCTTTGCGACCCCATGAATTGCAGCACGCCAGGCCTCCCTGTCCATCACCAGCTCCCGGAGGTCACTCAGACTCACACCCATCAAGTCAGTGATGCCATCCAGCCATCTCATCCTCTGTCGTCCCCTTCTCCTCCTGCCCTCAATCCCTCCCAGCATCAGAGTCTTCTCCAATGAGTCAACTCTTCGCATGAGGTGGCCAAAATACTGGAGTTTCAGCTTGAGCATCATTCCTTCCAAAGAAATTCCAGGATTGATCTCCTTCAGAATGGACTGGTTGGATCTTCTTGCAGTCCAAGGGACTCTCAAGAGTCTTCTCCAACACCACACTTCAAAAGCATCAATTCTTCGGCGCTCAGCCTTCTTCACAGTCCAGCTCTCACATCCATACATGACCACAGGAAAGACCATAGCCTTGACTAGGAGAACCTTTGTTGGTAAAGTAATGTCTCCGCTTTTGAATATGCTATCTAGGTTGGTCATAACTTATAATTCCATTTATATGAAATAACCAGAAAAAGTAACTCCATAGAGACAGAAAGTAAACTGGTGGCTTTATGAGCTGAGCAGAGGCGAGAATGGAGTGTGACTGCTTCTTTGGTACAGGGTTTTCTTTTGGGGTAAAGAAAAGGTTTTGGAATTAGAGCTGGTGAATGTACTAAATGCCACTAAACTGTGCACTTTCACATGGCTAATTTAATGTTAAGTGAATTTTACCTCAAATTTTTTTAAAAAAAGAAAGCTCCTGGATTACTCCAAGAGAACAAAACTGATCACTTACTCTGTTTTAAACATATTAAAAATGAGAGTTTAATAACTGAGGCAGAGTCTGAGAATGAATTAGCATTAACACACAGAAAATGAACCAATAGAAATTAGAGTCTCTAAGAAAAGTGATCATTTTAGTCATGCACGGTGTTGACAAAATTGTGGTGATTCAAATGTGATAATCTAAGCAGAATCATGACATAATGATATGGAGGGTGGGGACAGAAAGTGTCTGAGACGGAAAGGTGAAGGAGCTAGTTGCCAATCTTCAATTGTTCAAATTAAATTTTAAAAATATATTAAGAGTGAAAAATTAAAAATTGCAGTATCAGCACTTCAAAACATTTAAATAATGTCTATTATTTAGAGCTATGAAAGTAAACACTGAAGGAAAGAAACAATTATAAGAATTTAAGTAAGTTGCCTCTGGGAGTGGGAAGTGAAAAATGAGGTTAAGATTCCACAGAGAATTGCCATTTCTTGGTAATAAACCTAATAAAAGTAAAAGGGAAGGAGACGGAATGTTATATATTTACACTGGTTATGAAAAACTAAGCTCACCTGAAGAAACTGTGTGAATTCTGTGTAGTTAAGGTGCTTCTTCCGATTATGCCCAAAATGTAGCCGGATAAATTCACAGTCCCAATTAAAAGGGATATGATGATGAATAGTAGTCTGTCCAAAAATTTCTTTGACATTTTCTTGAAAAGGAAAATAAAAATAAATAAATTATATCCGGAATAAGTAGTTTAGTCCACTGCAATGTTCCTACAGAAAAAAATTAAGAGAAATTTTAAAAGTCAATATTATCTGCTTCTATTAAGATTAGCTGCAAAATTTTTTGTGCCCAGAAACCCATGCACAGGAACACAATTGATACAAAATATAATTTTACAGTTAAGATTGTGTACCATTACATATAAGGCCGTGAGATTCTTAATTTCTCTTGATTTAATCTTAATTAGTTAGTGATTTATATCTTGCACTATAAATGGCTGCTACTTTGCATTCCAGTATAAAATCAATAGTGTTTTCCCGGTTCCTCAAGGAGTCGAATTAAGCCCTTTATCAGAAGCATGAATACCTAAATTACGGTATAATGCAATATTTGTCATACTAAGTATGGCTTGATTGAGGCTTGATTATTACATTCACACTAGCCTGAATATATCTATTGAAGATAGGTATAAGAAATACTACCCAAAGCATATCATTAGCTCAGCAGCAAGCACCTTATTAAAAGCTTCTGATATTATCAAAAATATGATCTTGCCACAAAGCTTCAAAATCCCCGTAAAAACCATGATTATTAGTCTCAGCTATTAAAATATTTTAAGATAAGTGAAATTAGTGATTCACTTTTAAATAAAGAAGGACTAAACACAGTATACTAACTTTTAGATAGGAACCAGTCACACCATGTAATATACAACCAAAACCCTCTGACAGCTTGTCTTCATGCACTGACAATGGCATTCACTTTCTTACAGAGTTCTACACTTACTAGAAAAGTCAATTCACAAATGACTGGTACTTTAACAAGCATAGACTAGATAGACTAATTTAGAAGCTCATGCCAAAAAAAAAAAAAAAAATCATTAACAAAGTTAAGAAAGCAGGAAGCCTCTTTTACTGATGTCTTAAGAAGAAAATTATTTTCAAATTTAAGCCAATTATATTAGTGAAAGGGTTTTACTATCTATAGCTATCAATTATATTAAGAATTAGTAAATATAAGCTTAATGTTTTATAATCTCCAACTATGCTATTTTATCTAATTTCTGAAAATTCTCTAAACAGATATAAATCTCACATTGTAAATGGTTTAATGGATTCCCTTTAGCTTTAACATACTTTTTTTTGATAAAAGCATTGCTATGGTGGGGAAGTAGGGAAAGTGTAAGAATCCTGAACTGGAAATCCTACCAGTCTGGACTCAACACGACAGCTCTGAATAGGTCACAGCGATCAGTCAGTTGGAAAGCAGCACTGGATGTCACTGGGGAGATGGGATTCTCATCTTTTCTTTCAAATGAAATGTAGCATCTATTTCTGGCCTAAATAGCAACAGTATTTCAGAGTTTTCAAATCATGTCAATTATTTTCATCTTCCATAAACACAAATCAAAGATATGAGCTTTAGTTTCTGAAAGCAAAGAATTAATGCAGTAGCAAGTTATGGGATTCTAAGCAACACAGAGGATTACCCTCAACTTAGGTGAGACTTCAACAAGTTGTAAAATATATTAAAGTTTACGAAATTATTAAAATAACAAGGATAGCAGAAAACTCTTTTGAGCTAAAAATACTATGGCAGTTTAGCAACAATTTTTATTTAGGATCCTCCTACCTGCTTCTCTTTCCAAATTAATTTGGTTTCTTATTTTAAGTATTAAACTAAGGGAATATGAAGAAATTGATGGAAAGCATATTAGGATAACTTAATTACATTAAGAGAAATTATTAAAAGGAATAAGTTATTTTATAACCTTTATTTAAAGGTCACAACTCTCAAAACTCAAGTGCTTGATAAGAAATATACTTACTGCTACCTAAGTAAGTTTTATACAATAGCACAATAAAACTGAATTCCCTTTGTATGACTGGAAAATACCAGAATCTCATGTGAAACTATATCAAATAAAAGCAGACTCAAAATCTTTCAAACTTATGAAAATTTAATGAACCATAAAAATTGCTTTTTCTATCACAAAAAGGACATTTATAAACCAAAATTATAATGTGTAATTTACATTCAGAAAAAAATAGCACTATAATAAAAACTTTTAACTAAAATCCTATTTAGTAAACTTCTCAGCAACCTTTAAATAAGATCTTACAATACCTTTGAAACAATTAAGCTGATGGCTTAAATTACTCATATTAATTTCTCCAAATATAGAAGTGTCATTTTTCCATGAATATTTATTTAAACATTTCCCACTTTTCCCAAAGTGGTCAGTTGACAGTTTTGTACATGGTTTTATCATGACCATTATTATGTGCTATGGTTTATTAACTACCCCCACACACTTTTAATTATTTTAGCCATGTCACAGGTTGCAAACTTTCAAACCTACTCTGGCATCTCTTGATGTATGCCACTTCCTTTCTGTTATTATTTCCACTGCTGTTGCTGCCTCTAAGTCGCTTCAGTCATGTCTGACTCTGTGCGACCCCATGGACTGCAGCCTACCAGGCTTCTTCATCCATGGGATTATCCAGGCAAGAGTACTGCCATTTCCTTCTCCATTGTTTCCACTACCAACTCCCTAAGGCTAAATCAGGAAGCTTAGAGAAATAATTAATACAACTACTGTTTTAAAGTCAAATTCATAATTACCACTTTACTTTTACCAGGATATGCTTATCAAAAAAAAAAAAAAAATGTTGTACAAAAGCTCCAGAACTGGAGAGCTTACTACTGAGGCAATAGGCCAAAGCACTAATGATCCCCTCTCATCCAGTTTTATCAGGCTCTGTATGACATGAAAGGGGGCACCAATAATCTCAAAAACACCCAAAGTATCCAACTGAAACTACATAGTAAGTTTCTCCCCAGAGAGAATCCCGTCTTTCCAGTGGCAAACAAAGCTCTTTAGCTCTCTAAGCAGTGCTATTTCAGTGGCCACAGTTCTGGCTTGGATGAAAGCGATAAGAGAGTCTCATCTTATTGGCAACAGGATCATGATCGAGTGTTTAATATCAGGTTGGCATTGCTAAGGGAAATAGGAATCCATCTGTTTTCTGACATACAGAAAACAAAAGACCACTTTTTCACTTCCTGCGGAGCATGGGCTTATAAAAGAGATGGTTTATAATTCCTTTGAAATGGGAAATGGGGTCAGTTATAAAAGTAGCCTATCATGTTCTCTTTGCTTAAAGGAGAGGAGTACAATGATTTGTCAGGAGGGCAGGTAAATGGTGACAACTGTGATTAAGTAAAAATGTTCACAGACCTATAACATTAGTCAATTTAGCTGTATCAGTCACTTATGATGATTGGACTAAATGAAATACACTGAAGCATATATATTAGGTAAATATGTCTTAACAGAGGTTTTAATTTCCCCAGCAGCCCACACTGTGTCTCCCCATCTTATCCACCCTCATCCCTCCCCTGGTCCTTATGGGAGCTTCCTACTGGTCTTGTTCACCTTTCTGCAGTACAAAATTACCTCTGACCGGGGCTGGCACTCTTCTCCAAGACTGCCACCATGCCTGTTCCATGAATGAGCCTGGAAGGAGCTGCTGTACCAACGGTGTGGCCAGAGAACTCCTCCTGTAGGTATACAAGCCATCAGCCCTGTGACACAGCCCACCTACCATCAGCCCAACGACATCCTGATTCCAAGGATTCCAGCCCAGCAGGAGCCACTGCTTCCAGCTTATAGGCTTGAGAGCAAACATTTTTATTGTCAGAGGGGAAAAAAGAGAGTCCTCAACAGCTGAGTTTCACCTGCACAGTTCTTAAAGTGAAGTCAGAGAGGCTTTTAAAAGGACTCCCACCATGAACAATGAATATCCTTGTGTATAACTGAACAAAAACAATGGCAAGACTTGTGGAAGAGTTTCTCTGAGAAAGAAAACTTGAAAAAAGAGGAACAACTAAGAGACTGAAAAAGAAAACAAAGGAAAACAAACAACAATAAAAAGATCAACAACAGGAGCTTGTAGAAGTCCCAGCCAACACAGCATGTCAAGCCAGACTTCTGAGTCCTACTTCAGGTGGCTTGTTAATTTCTGGGGTGACCTTCTCTGTTTTACTGAGGGAGAAGTATTTCTATTAACCCCTTTACCTACCTCCAAAAGGGACTACTGTACAATCAGTCCACACAGTAGTCCTGCTGCCAAATATATGTAAAGGTCCATTTCTCAGGAAAAATGAGTTTACATTTAAAGAGCATCTATTACTATAGAAGGTAGATGCTTCAACAATCTATCACCAAATGGCATAAAACCAAGTGATACCATGTCCTTTTCTTACCTCAAACTCTAAGCATTCTTGAGTATTAATGTGACCTTCTCTGTAATATCTGAGTCTCAAAAATTCTTACTGATTTAATTCAAACACCCAAGTGAAGCTCTCATTCTTACCAAGTTAAGCTAGGTATTTATTACCATTAGGATTTCATATTATACCATGTCTATTGCTTTGTTCCCACTGACAGAGGTTATGACATTTTTCATATCTAGACTTCCATCTCCTAAACCTTTTAATCATAGCAGCAATCATGCCTAAAACACTCCAATCTGATTTTATGCCCTTTATGGAAAAAGAGTATTTTAGAGGCACAAATGGAACACGTATTTATTTGCTATACCTCTTGGTGGTCAAACAGCATAAAAGTAAAAGGAATCTTTACTTTTTGAGAGTTATACAGTCATACTGATGGTCAAACAGCATAAAATCAAAAGGAAACCCTACTTCTTGAGAGTTCTACAGTCAAGGGATAAAGATATGCCCCTGGAAAAGTTTCCTTATAACAGTTCCCATTCCTAGGCAAACACTTTTAGAACACAATATTGATGAGATTTTTTAATAGGAGATTTAGAATACATAACATGTTTTATATTCATTTATTAGTTAATAGGTAAGAGTATTGTTGGGTTTTTTAGAATCCTTGTTAAAGCAATAGGTTTCTTTTTTTTTTTAACTTAGGACAAAGGTATGGCAACTACTGACAACACAGTGTAGAAGCGCTGGTTATCCTGGTTACCTCAATCCAATTCTATCGAGCAGAACACCCAGTACACTAGTGGATGACAGTGAAAGCAAGGCGAGTTCACACTGTATCTAGCACACACCAGTCATGCAATGGCCTGTAGAAGGCTCATGCCACCAGGCAGAAACAGATATACAAGCCATTAAGTAATCATCCACAGCATGCATTAGAGGTTTTACTAAAAGAACACTAATGATGTTATTCATTCTTTTAAAAACTTCAGAACCCTCTCCTGAGCTTGTATGTTCTGAAATGGATTATCAACATCTTGATCTAAGTCCTCTCCCCTACAGCAAAGGCATCTTAAAAAAAAAAAAAACTTGTCCAGCATTCAGGTAAATGTTATTCAATACTGCTATATATATAAATACTGGCAAAGATGTACACAATTTAAGTACACAATTTGATGTGTATAAAAGCCATATCTAAAAAAAGCAAAAGCATAGATGAGAACAATATATATAGATGTACACATAAATAATCAGAGTCCATGAGATAGAGATATTACTGATGGCATAATAGTTTTTCCCTATTCTATTTTGCATCCAATATTCTCTCCTGGCTTTCTCTCCTGATGTGCACAAGAAAAAAACTATACTTTAAATAAGCTCCAAACTAGAAAACATAAGTCCATCAGGTGAAAAGGACTGAGTTAGAATGGATCTAAATTTTCTTTCTACCTAAATATACATCTGTAAACATATAAGCATAATACTTTTTATTAAGTGCATACAAACGTGAAAACTGACCTTTATCACAGATCCAAAATTCTATTAAAATTAACTCCAGGTTAATTATTTCCTTATGCTGAAATTCTGTAGTCGAATACAGCCTGAAATGAGTGGGCCTTAGAAATCTTGTTAAATGGCATTTGTTAACAGTTTCAGTGCTTTTTTCTCTCCTTACGATTCTTTTCATTATAGTTAAGAAGGTTTGTCTAAAAATGAATCCTCAACATTAGGGAAGGGAATGGTCCAGGTCCCCAAGATTTAGGTGAACACCATCAAGAGAACCAACCACCCAGTTGGCCAGGGATCACAAGAACAACATCAAAAGGGAATTCAAATTCATCTTATTCTGTAAGAATTTTCCCAACTCTAATATGGAGCAGTAGACTGAAGGATTCTGGAGGAATTACATGTTCTGCTTACACCAGGTGCTATGAAAACTAAAACTGATTCATTTTGCTTTTAATTCTATTTGCATTTTCTTGAAGTCTTCACTCATAAATCAGTATGAGGGGAAAAACAAAAAGATCTACAAAACGCTAAAGCTGGACTCTAATAACTATACGCTTTCATTTGCATGAAATAATAGGTGTGTATAAACCATTGAGCTACTTCCTACACATTTTAATCCACTAATCAACAATGGCATGAGTCTCTATTGTTAGTCTGTTGAATAAACTGATGTGACTGACTTATTTTTTTTAATAGAAATTGGAAAAGGCAATCAAAGAATCATAATACCAAGGTAAAAGGGACAAAGTAAGTTAGAATTTGGCTTTGGGAAATCTAATTTTTAAGCAAGGACACAGGATGGGCATACTGTCACTAATACAGATATTTATATCAAGTTATTTCCCAAGCATCTGTGCACCATATTTAGAAGTAAGGCATACGAACATGTGTGATAACTATTGAAAATAGAAAATGCAGCATTCTTTGAAGTACAAAGTTAATGCTGAATGATGAAATGATAAAGCCTTTATGTTTTAAACTATAAAATCTAGGCTTTTCTGAGGAAAGTCAACATTCTTTAGGAGGCAGAAAAGGCCAGGGCTTGCTCCAAAGAGAGAATGCCAAGATAAACGCAGAAACCTAAAGAGCTCTGTGTAGGTATTTATTTGGGAAAATGTTCTTACACAGAAGACAACTGGGTCAGTGGGCAGAAGAAATCAATTAATGCCATGCTAGAACATATGCCCACGAAGGGGACAGCAAAAGCAAGACTAGCCCTATCCAGTGCCTGTACTTTCTCACCATTCTTACCACAGCACTGATACTTCTCCCTTTGCGTTTAACAAGAGGATATTTGTTTTTTAACAAACACTACAGTGAATAAGTATTTAGCACCGTGGCTCAGGGGGAGCCGGATTTTCAGGAGTCTCTCTACCACAAACTGATGCCAATTCACACTGCACACCACTAAACGGGCTCAAGTTCAGTTTTACAAGATGAAAAAGTTCTGGTGATGTGTTTCATGACAATGTGAATATACTCAACACTACTGAACTGTACGCTTACAAATGGTTATGATGCTAAGGTTAGTGTTGGGTACTGTTTACCACAATGTAAAAAAGTTCAAATATTTAAAAAAAGGGAGGGCTCTAGGTCCTTGAAAACACTACTTTTTAAGTGAAAAGCCTATTGCAGGAAAAATTAGCTGATACTTTTACTAAGCACATACTAATTCCTGGAAGTAAGCCTCTTTTAAAAAACTAATATATAGCTATATATAGAAATTCTAGTTTGTGCACTTTTGAGACATCCACAGTGTGCTCAATGATGTGCCTACCAAATGATTTAAATGGATTTCTACACCCAATTCAGAAGGCAACTTTAATATTCTAGCCTTCTTTTCTAAAATCAAAAAAGTTAAATGGGGCTTCAGAGAATGCTAACTATTCCTGCCTTAACTCCTTCCTTCAGTTCCATTCTTGGGCATTAAAATGACACAGCAGCAATTTCCCAAAGAGGCTCCAGAGAAGCTCTGAATTCTCTACCCTGAAACCCCTTAAAAAGGAGATGATTACTCCATGTTGTTCAGTCTGTTTCATAAAAAATCGATCCCAGGCTGGCCCAGAACAAGGTAATTTTATACCACCAACTTTAGGAATGTGAAAGTGTCAGAGAGGCAATGAGTTGAAGCAACAACATTCCTACATTCCTTAATTTTTTTGGCAATAGTGTAATGCTTTAAAGAAAATAAAACCATCTTAATTTTATCTACATAAATTCTTTTAGGAAATTAAAACTTCGCTTTCTGACTAGCTCTTAAATAAGCAGCAATCTGTACGCAGTTACTAAATTTAGCAATTAAAGATTGAACCAGCCTCACTAACTTCACTTAACTATATAATCTTTTTTTTTTCTTACCAAATGTCACCTCTCCATTTCCACTCTTGTCAAACAACTGGAAAGCCACTATGAACATGGAATCTGGAGCACATAATACAGATTCAAACGCCAAAAACTCTTGATAGGAGATCAACCTGGAATAAAATATAAAATATCATCAGCTGGTAACCTGCCTTTACAGTATGAACTATAGCTCAGGGTAACCAAATAACTGATGAGGGGAAGTTTCTCTGTAGTGGTATTCCAGATAACAAAGAAAGAAGGAATGATAGAATATTGGTTGGTGGCGGTGTAGTCGCTAAGCCGTGTCCAACTCTTGTGACTCCATGGATTGCAGCCCACCAGGCTCCCCTGTCCACAGAGTTTTTCAGGTAAGCATACTGGAGTGGGTTGCCATTTCCTTCTCCCGGGAATCTTGCTGACTCAGGGACTGAACCTGCGTCTCCTACACTGGCAGCTGGATTCTTTACCACTGAACCACCAGGGAAGCCCATGATAGAATATTACCCTTTTGTAAACTCTTAACACATTAATGGATCTAAACAATAATCAACAGTCCTTAAATATCACAGAAAGAAAGAGACTGGATGAAAAATAATTGAAACTGAATCTGACCAAGTCTCTAATAGATCAGAGTTCCTAAACCTCTGCACTCAACAGTGACATTTGAAGCTGGATAACTCTGCTGTGGGGGCCTCCTATGCACTGTATCATGTTGAGCAATATCACTGACCTCTACCCACTAGATGTCAACAATACTCAGCACATTGAGAGCCAATGTTTTAGATGTAATCAACAATTTGCAGAAAAAACATAAAGGTCAAAGAAACATGTTAAATTAAACATTACGATAGAAACATAATCAGCAAAAATGTAGATTGTGGGAAATTAGAAGTAAACATTTTGGAGTTGGAAAAAAAAATTTTTTAAGAAGATATGGAAGAGAACCAAATTAAAGACCCAGAAGATACAGCAATTAATTACAAAGATACAGATCTTATTTGGATTCTGATTAAAACAAAGTAAAAAAAATATTTTTTTAGTTTATAAGAAAATCAGGGAATGAAAATACTGATATAACACAAATACTTGATAATACTGAGACATCAACATCTTTGAGGTTTGTTTTTGGTAATTTTTCTTATCTTTTAGAAATATACATTGAGATATTTACAGATGAAATATGTCACCTGGAATTTGTTCAAAATAATCTAGGGGAGAGAGGAATAGGTGGAGATATAAGTGAAACAAATTTAGTAATTATCTTCACAATTATTAAAAGTAGGTGTATTTTAAAAAAAGGTGTAGTCACACTTTATGAAAGTGAACTCTAACATGAACTGGGGTGATTACATGTGTCAGCGCAGTTCATCCTTGGTTAAAAAAAAAAGTCTAAAAAAGAATTAACACTCAAGGTGGATAATTTTGACAAAGTTTTGTTTCACTTTTACATATATATATATATTATATGTATGTGTGCTTGTGCACTGTGATGTAAAATCTACTTTTTAGATCAAAAGAGTTTGTAGACCACTGTAGTTAAACTATGCTGGCAAATAAAAACACAAATTAACCTAAAACAAAAGTGGGTGATGAGTATACTGAATTTATTACACTACTCTTGGTTTTATATATTTGAAATGTCACTAATAAAAACTTTAAAGGAAAATTCAAAACAAAAAGGAAAACCAAAGCTTATTCATCCTATAATACTAAAGGCTGTGAAACTAGCCAGTGGCCAAAACTACACTGAACTAGCCTTTAATGATTTTTTTTCTAATTTATTTTTTTATTGAAGGATAATTGCTTTACAGAATTTTGCTGTTTTCGTTCAAACCTCAACATGAATCAGCCATAGGTATACATATATCCCCTCCCTGTTGAACCTCCCTCCCATCTCCTGCCCCATCCCACCCCTCTAGATTGATACAGAGCCCCTGTTTGAGTTTCCTGAGCCATACAGCAAATTCCCACTGGCTATCTATTTTACATATGGTAATGTAAGTTTCCATGTTACTCTTTCCATACATCTCACCCTCTCCTCCCCTCTCCCCATGTCCATAAGTCTATTCTCTATGTCTATTTCTCCATTGCTGCCCTGTAAATAAATTCTTCAGTACCATTTTTCTAGATTGTGTATATATATGTTAGAATATGATATTTACCTTTCTCTTTCTGACTCATTTCACTCTGTATAATAGGTTCTAGGTTCATCCACCTCATCAGAACTGACTCAAATGCATTCCTTTTTATGGCTCAATAATATTCCATTGTGTATATATACAACTTCTTTATCCATTCATCTGTCACTGGACATCTAGGTTGCTTCCATGTTCTAGCTTTGTAAATAATGCTGCAATAAACAATGGGAAACGTGTCTTTTTCAATTTTGGTTTCCTGAGGTTATAATGCCTAGGAGTGGGGTTGCTGGGTCATATGGTGGTTTTATTCCTAGTTTTTTTAAGGAATCTCCATGCCGTCTTCCATAGTGACTGTCTCAATTTACATTTCCACCAACAGTGCAAGAGCATTCTCTTTTCTCCACACCCTCTCCAGCATTTATTGTTTGTAGACTTTTTGATGATGGCTGTTCTGACTGGTGTGAGGTGATATCTCATTGTGGTTTTGATTTGCATTTCTCTAATGATAAGCAATGTCTGAGTAACTTTTCATGTTTGTTACCCATCTGTATGTTTTCTCTGGAGAAACGTCTAAGTCTTTCCCCCACTTTTTTGAATGGGAAAATGACTATACTACCAAATGCAATCTACAGTTTCAATTCAATCCCTATCAAACTACCAATGGCATTTTTCACAGAACTAGAACAAAAAATTTCACAATTCATATGGAAACACAAAAGACCCTGAACAGCCACAGCAGTCCTGAGAAAGAAGAATGGAGCTGGAGGAATCAATCTTCCTGACTTAGATTATACTACAAAGCTACAGACATCAAGACAGTATGGTACTGGCACAAAAACAGAAATTTAGACCAATGGAACAAGATAGAAAGCCCAGAAATAAACCCATGCACCTATGGGTACCTTATTTTTGACAGAGGAGGCAAGAATATACAGTGGGGCAAAGCCAGCCTCTTTAATAAATGGTGCTGGGAAAATTGGACAGCTACATGTAAAAGAATGAAATTAGAACACTTCCTAACACCATACACAAAGATAAACTCAAAATGGATTAAAGACCTAAATGTAAGACCAGAAACTATAAAATTCTTAAAGGAAAATACAGGCAGAACACTCGACATTAATCTAAGCAAGATCCTCTATGACCCACCTACTGCTGCTGCTACTGCTGCTAAGTCGCTTCAGTCGTGTCCGACTCTGTGCGACCCCACAGAAGGAAGCCCACCAGGCTCCCCCGTCCCTGGGATTCTCCAGGCAAGAACAGTGGAGTGGGTTGCCATTTCCTTCCCCAATGCATGAAAGTGAAAAAGGAAAGTGAAGTCGCTCAGTCGTGTCCGACTCTTAGCGACCCCATGGACTGGAGCCTACCAGGATCCTCCGTCCATGGGATTTTCCAGGCAAGAGTACTGGGGTGGGGTGCCATCGCCTTCCCCGGACCCACCTACTAGAGTAATGGAAATAAAAACAAAAGTAAACAAGTGGGACCTGATTAAACTTAAAAGCTTTTGCACAGCAAAGGAAACTATAAGCAAGGTGAAAAAACAACGCTCGGCATGGGAGAAAATAATAGCAATGAAACAAATAACAAGGGATTAATTTCCAAAAAATATAAGCAGCTCATACAACTCAATGCCAGAAAAACAAACAACCCAATCAAAAAGTGGGAAAGAGCCTTCAATGATTTTATGGAGCATTTGGACTTCCCTTGTGGCTCAGCAGTAAAAAAAAAAAAAAATCGCCTAATGCAGGTTCAATTCCTAGGTCGGCAAGATACACTGGAGAAGGAAATGGCAACCCACTGCAGTATTTTTGCCTGGGAAATCCCATGGACAGAGGAGCCTGGTGGGCTACAGTCCTTGGGATTGCAAAAAGTCGACTAAGCACACACCCACACACACAATCTTTACATGGTTCATTTCAAATATCATTTCCTCAAGAGAATCATCTTAAAGTCCCCAGATGACTTCACATCCTTACAGCATTTGTTCCGTGCCCCTCACAAAATTCCTGTTAAAGTAATTATGTAACTCATTATTTCAAATCTAATTCCTGTCAGAAAGTAGGCTTGTCAGAGCACAGGCTTGATTCAGGGCAGGAACTCAAATATTCTTGAAGAAACTCAATTTAGGATATATGACTTTTTAGAGACATGTTTTCCAACACATTTTTAAGAAAATGACTACATTTCACATTTCATTTTATGCCCTCACTCATTTAAGTCACATTACACATTCAAAGTTACATATTTATTACTTAAAATATTTTGAAGCATGTTTAAATTACACAAATTACATTATATCCAAAAGCAATGCTGCTGCTATTTAGTTGCTAAGTTATGTCCAACTCTTTTGTGACCACGTGGACTGTAGCCTGCCAGGCTCCCCTGTCCATGGGATACTCTAGGCAAGAATACAGAAGTGGGTTGCCACTTCCTCCTCCAGGGGATCTTCCCAACACAGGGATTGAATCTGAGTCTCCTGCTTGACGGGCAGATTCTTTACCACTGAACCACCTGGGAAGCCCAATATACTCTATGTCTTTGCCCTTTATTGAGGGAAAAGAATGGCTTTGTGGTGGTGGTATTCAGGGCACTGGGGACTATCCCTCACTGTGCTCATGCTAAAGAATCCTGGGAGGAACAAGCCAATCAAAAACTGTTTATCAAGCCACATGTCATATAACACATCACATGCATTACTAAAAAATATAGTAAAACTCTATAAAGTATGATTATCAGTATACAAATTTTAGGGTAGTAAAAACAGTGGTATCATCATGACTATATCCACACACTCCTAAAAAGCAATGAGCAATTTGTGGTTTTAAGTTTTGAACAAAACTCAAGATGAATGAGAATGTATAACACAAATACAACAGTGATCTAGGGAACCAGTAAGAGTAGGTTGTCACTTTCTATGTTATATAATTTAGAAACATTTGAAATTTTTATATTTATAATGAAGAATTAGCATTATTTCTTCTGCTCATAACATTAACTTTTAAAATAAAAATGAAAAGTAGCTAGGCTGATTATAGGGGGAAGAACAATGCATAGCATCTTGATTTTTCCAAAACACACCAAGTCTCAGCAAATATACATAAAAATACAATTACCCTGAAATACAGAATATTAGTTTAAACATATTTCATGTTCAGTAGTAAAATTTTCTGTATTTATGAGTAAAGGTCAAAGGTCATAAATGGTTGGCTGGCAAACCAATCATTTGCTTTTTAGGAGTCAACGCTGGTATCACTTACACGTGGAATCTAAAGTATGTCACAAATGAACATGTCAACAAAATAGAAAGACCCACAGACACAGAAGACAGACTTGTGGATGCCAAAGGGGAGGTGGGGCGGGAAAGGGATGAACTGGGAGTCTGGGGTTGGTAGAGGCAAACTATTACATTTAGAATGGACAAGTGACAAGGACCTCATGTACAACATAGGAACTATATTCTGTGATAAACCATAAAGGAAAAGAAAACTGAAAAAAAGAATGTATACATGTATATAAGTGAGTCATTCTGCTGTATGGCAGAGATTGGAACAACACTGGAAACCAACTGTACTTCAGTTAAAAAATAAAAGTTCTATATTAACCTAAATGGAAAGAAAGAATTTGAAAAAAGAATAGATGCACATATATGCATAAGTGAATCACTTTGCTAAACACTTGAAACTAACACAACATTGTCGATCAATTATATACTCCAATGTAAAATACAAGTTAAAAAATAAAATAGTTAAGTTAATAAAACAATAAAGCACAGGGAGAAAAAGTATATACACATTCTATGAACTTTATTAAATATCTACATTTTTATCTACTAGTATATTCAGAAAGGCAAATCATATATTTACGTAATTTAGAATCAGAAGGACCCTTAGAAAATTCAAAGAACTGATTTGTACAAAGACATTCAGCAACTCAGTGAGCCATGGTGAAGACTCAACTCCTACCTACAGGTGTACACCATTGTGTCCCCAACACCAAATTTAAAGTTATAGCTGAAAAATACAAAGAGTATCTGCTATTTCTAGCAAGTAGAATATTATTATAAGAAGGCATTTGTGGGATACTGAGCCAACCTTAATACTCAGTTACCTTTGTTATACAGGGTGATTTATTTGAAGAAAGTCAATAAAGAAACACAAAAGCATCAGCAACCTCAAAATAAGTCACTTTGTACTATTTAGCCTTAAAAAGGAATGAAATTGTGATACATGCTACAACATGAATGAATCTTTAAAACACCACGCAAAGTGAAATAAGCCAAATGCAAGAGGAAAAATATTATTTCACTGATATGAAGTACTTAGAACAAATTCATAAAGACAGAAAATAGAATAGTGGTTACCTGGAACTGGGTACTGGGAGAGAATGGGGACTTGTTTAATGACTGTGGAGTTTCAGTATGGGGAAATGAAAAAGTTCTGGAGCTGAATACTGGTGAAGAAATGAATGTGAATGTGCTTCAGTCCAGTTCAGTCACTCAGTCATGTCTGACTTTTGTGACTACATGGACTGCAGCATGCCAGGCTTCCCTGTCCATCCCAAACTCCCGGAGCTTACTCAAATTTATGTCCATTGAGACAGTGATAGACCATCTCATCCTCTGTCGTCCCCTTCTCCTCCCACCTTCAACCTTTCCCAGCATCAGGGTCTTTTCAAATGAGTCAGCTCTTCAAATCAGGTGACCAAAGTACTGGAGTTTCTGCTTCAACATCAGTCCCTCCAATGAATATTCAGGACTCATTTTCTTTAGGATGGACTGGTTGGATCGCCTTGCAATCCAAGGGACTCTTGGACACCACAGTTCAAAAGCATCAATTCTTTGGCGCTCAGCTTTCTTTGCAGTCCAACTCTCACATCCATACATGACTACTGGAAAAACTATAGCTTTACTAGATGGACATTTGTTGGCAAAGTAACATGTCTGCATTTTAATATGCTGTCTAGGTTGGTCATAGCTTTTCTTCCAAGGAGCAAGTGTCTTAATTTCACGGCTGCAGTCACCGTTTGCAGTGATTTTGGAACTGCAAAAAAAATACAGTCTCTCACTGTTTCCATTGTTTGCCATGAAGTGATGGGACCAGATGCCATGATCTTAGCTTTCTGAATGTTGAGCTTTAAGCCAACTTTTTCATTCTCCTCTTTCACTTCCATGAAGAGGCTCTTTAGTTCTTCTTTAGTTTCTGCCATAAGGGTGGTGTCATCTGCATATCTGAGGTTATGGATATTTCTCTCAGAAATCTTGATTCCTGCTTGTGCTTTATCCAGCCTGGCGTTTCTCATGATGTACTCTACATGTAAGTTAAAAAAGCAGGATGACAATATACAGCCTTGACGAACTCCTTTTCCGATTTGGAACCAATCTGTTGTCCCATGTCCAGTTCTAACTGTTGCTTCCTGACTTGCATCCAGATTTCTGAAGAGGCAGGTAAGGTGGTCTGGTATTTCCATCCCTTGAAAAATTTTCCAAGATGTTCATGATCCACACAGTCAAAGGCTTTGGCATAGTCAATAAGCAGAAGTAGATATTTTTCTGGAACTCTCTTGCTTTTTCTATGATCCAACAGATGTTTGCAATTTGATCTCTGGTTCCTCTGCCTTTTCCAAAGCCAGCTTGAACATCTGGAAGTTCATGATTCATGTACTGTTGAAGCCTGGCTTGGAGAATTTTGACCATTACTTTACTAGTGTGTGAGATAAGTGCAATTTTGCAGTAGTTTGAACATTCTTTGGCATTGCCTCTTTTTGGGACTGGAATGAAAATTGACCTTTTCCAGTCCTGTGGCCACTGCTGAGTTTTCCAAATTTGCTCGCATATTGAGGGCAGCACTTTCACAGCATCATCTTTTAGGAGTTGAAATAGCTCAACTGGAATCTTCACATTCCAGGATGTCTGGCTCTAGATGAGTGATCACATCATCGTGATTATCTGGGTCATGAAGATCTTTTTTGTACAGTTCTTCTGTGTATTCTTGCCACTTCTTAATAACTTCTGCTTCTGTCAGGTCCATACCATTTCTGTCCTTTATTGAGCCCATCTTTGCGTGAAATGTTCTGTTGGTATCTTTAATTTTCTTGAAGAGATCTCTAGACTTTCCCATTCAACTGTTTTCCTCTATTTCTTTGCATTTATCACTGAGGAAGGCCTCTTTATCTCTCCTTGCTATTCTTTGGAACTCTGAATTCAAATGGGTATATCTTTCCTTTTCTCTTTTGCCTTTTTTCTTTTCTCAGCTATTTGTAAGGGTTCCTCAGACAACCATTTTGCCTTTTTGCATTTCTTTTTCTTGGGGATGGTCTTGATCACTGCCTCCTATACAATGTCATGAACCTACATTAGTAGTTCTTCAGGCACTCTATCAGATCTAATCCCTTGAATCTATTTCTCATTTCCACTGTAGATACCAAAGGAACATTTCATGCAAAGATGGGCTCGATAAAGGACAGAAATGGTATGGACCTAACTGAAGCAGAAGACATTAAGAAGAGGTGGCAAGAATACACAGAAGAATTGTACAAAAAAGAGCTTCACGACCCAGATAATCACGATGGTGTGATCACTCACCTAGAGCCAGACATCCTGGAATGTGAAGTCAAGTGGGCCTTAGAAAGCATCACTACGAACAAAGCTAGTGGAGGTGATGGAATTCCAGTTGAGCTATTCCAAATCCTGAAAGATGATGCTGTGAAAGTGCTGCACTCAATATGCCAGCAAATTTGGAAAACTCAGCAGTAACCACAGGACTGGAAAAGTTCAGTTTTCATTCCAATCCCAAAGAAAAGCAATGCCAAAGAATGCTTGAACTACCACACAATTGCATTCATCTCACATGCTAGTAAAGTAATGGTCAAAATTCTCCAAGCCAGGCTTCAGCAATATGTGAACCCTGAACTTCCTAATGTTCAAGCTGGTTTTAGAAAAGGCAGAGGAACCAGAGATCAAATTGCCAACATCCGCTGGATCATGGAAAAAGCAAGAGAGTTCCAGAAAAACATCTATTTCTGCTTTATTGACTATGCCAAAGCCTTTGACTGTGTGGATCACAATAAACTGGGGAAAATTCTTGAAGGGATGGGAATACCAGACCACTTGACCTGCCTCTTCAAAAATCTGTATGCAGGTCAGGAAGCAACACTTAGAACTGAACATGGAACAACAGACTGGTTCCAAATAGGAAAAGGAGTTCGTCAAGGCTGTATATTGTCACCTTGTTTATTTAACTTATATGCAGAGTACATCATGAGAAACGCTGGACTGGAAGAAACACAAGCTGGAATCAAGACTGCCGGGAGAAATAAGCATAACCTCAGATATGCAGATGACACCACCCTTATGGCAGAAAGTGAAGAGGAACTCAAAAGCCTCTTGATAAAAGTGAAAGTGGAGAGTGAAAAAGTGGGCTTAAAGCTCAACATTCAGAAAATGAAGATCATGGCATCTGGTCCCATCACTACATGGGAAATAGATGGGGAAACAGTGGAAACAGTGTCAGACTTTATTTTTCTGGGCTCCAAAATCATTGCAAATGGTGACTGCAGCCATGAAATTAAAAGACACTTACTCCTTGGAAGAAAAGTTATGATCAACCTAGATCACATATTCAAAAGCAGAGACATTACTTTGCCAACAAAGGTTTGCCTAGTCAAGGCTATGGTTTTTCATGTGGTCATGTATGGATGTGAGAGTTGGACTGTGAAGAAGGCTGAGTGCTGAAGAATTGATGCTTTTGAACTGTGGTGTTGAAGAAGACGCTTGAGAGTCCCTTGGACTGCAAGGAGATCCAACCAGTCCATTCTGAAGGAGATCAGCCCTGGGATTTCTTTGGAAGGAATGATGCTAAAGCTGAAACTCCAGTACTTTGGCCACCTCATGCGAAGAGTTGACTCATTGGAGAAGACTTTGATGCTGGGAGGGATTGGGGGCAAGAGGAGAAGGGGACAACAGAGGATGAGATGGCTGGATGGCATCACTGACTCGATGGATATGATTCTCAGTGAACTCTGGGAGTTGGTGATGGACAGGGAGACCTGGCGTGCTGCGATTCATGGGGTTGCAAAGAGTCAGACACGACTAAGCGACTGATCTGATCTGATACCTGAATGGACTAGTGGTTTTCCCTACTTTCTTCAATTTAAGTCTGAATGTGGCAATAAGGAGTTCATGATCTGAGCCACAGTCAGCTCCCGGTCTTGTTTTTGCTGACTGTATAGAGCTTCTCCATCTTTGGCTGCAAAGAATGCATCAATCTGATTTCGGTATTAACCATCTGGTGATGTCCATGTGTAGTCTTCTCTTGTGTTGTTGGAAGAGGGTGTTTGCTATGACCAGTGGGTTCTTCTGACAAAACTCTATTAGTCTTTGCCCTGCTTCATTCCGTATTTCAAGGCCAAATCTGCCTGTTACTCCAGGTTTCTCTTGACTTTCTACTTTTGCATTCCAGTCCCCTATAATGAAAAGGACATCTTTTTTGGGTGTTAGTTCTAGAAAGTCTTGTAGGTCTTCATAGAACTGGTCAACTTCAGCTTCTTCAGCGTTACTGGTTTGGGCATAGACTTGGATTACTGTGATACTGAATGGTTTGCCTTGGAAACGAACAGATATAATTCTGTTGTTTTTGAGACTGCATCCAAGTACTTCATCTTGGACTCTCTTGTTGACTATGATGGCTACTCCATTTCTTCTAAGGGATTGTTGCCCACAGTAGTAGATATAATAGTCCTCTGAGTTAAATTCACCCATTCCAGTCCATTTTAGTTCACTGATTCCTAAAATGTCGATGTTCACTCTTGCCATCTCCTGTTTGACACTTCCAATTTACCTTGATTCATGGACCTAACATTCCAGGTTCCTATGCAATATTGCTCTTTACAGTATCGGACTTTACTTCCATCACCAGTCATGTCCACAACTGTGTGTTGTTTTTGCTTTGACTCCATCTCTTCATTCTTTCTGGAGTTATTTCTCCACTGATCTCCAGTAGCATATTGGGCACCTACCGACCTGGGGAGTTCATCTTTCAGTGTCCTATCTTTTTGTCTTTTCATACTGTTCATGGGTTTCTCAAGGCAAGAATACTGAAGTGGTTTGCCATTCCCTTTTCCAGTGGACCATGTTTTGTCAGAACTCTCCACCATGACCTTAAGAGGCCCTACACTGCACAGCTCATGGTTTCATTGAATTAGACAAGGCCGTAGCCCATGTGACCAACCTAGACAGCATATTAAAAAGCAGAGACACTACTCTGCCAGCAAAGCTCCATCTAGTAAAAGCTATGGTTTTTCCAGTAGTCATATATGGATGTAAGAGATGGACTATATAGAAAGCTGAGCGCTGAAGAATTGATGCTTTTGAACTGTGTTCTTGGAGAAGACTCTTGAGTCTCTTGGACAGCAAGGAGATCCAACCAGTCAATTCTAAAGGAAATAAGTCTTGAATATTCATTGAAAGGACTGATGCTGAAGCTCTAATACTTCGGCCACCTGATGAGAAGAACTGACTCATTGAAAAAGACCTTGATTCTGGGAAAGACTGAAGGCGGGAGGAGAAGGAGATGACAGAGGATGAGATGATCCATCACCAACTCGATGGACATGAGT
This sequence comes from Tragelaphus eurycerus, assembly GCA_935064755.1. Classification (NCBI taxonomy): domain Eukaryota; kingdom Metazoa; phylum Chordata; class Mammalia; order Artiodactyla; family Bovidae; genus Tragelaphus; species Tragelaphus eurycerus. The sequence continues at coordinate 3,070,261 of CAKXYN010000060.1, forward strand.
TTGAGTAAGCACCCTCGATGGACAGGGAGCCCTGGAGTGCTGCACTCCATGGGGTCGCAAAGTCAGACCCGACTGAGCGACTGAACTGTAACTGAATCTGTAATGAAGATAATGGCAATCTCCTTCAAAAGGGCTCATGCACACACTCAATGCCCCTGACCCTGCACCAGGCCACCGTCAACCCACGGAGACTCCTGGACACACATAGCAAGTCTGGGTCAGTCTCTTGTGGGGTCACTGCTCCTTTCTCCTGGGTCCTGGTGTGCACAAATATTTGCTTGTGCCCTCCAAGAGTTTATTTCCCCAGTCCTGTGTAAGTTCTGGCGGCTTTATGGTGAGGTTAATGGTGACCTCCTCCAAGAGGGCTTATGCCATACCCAGGACTGCTGCACAGAGCACCTGCAGCAGGCCACTACTGACCTGTCCCTCCACAGGAGACACTCAAACACTGAAAGGCAGGTCTGGCTCACTCTATGTGGAGTCTCTGGTGTGCACAGGTTTTGTTTGAGCCCTCCGAGCGTCTCTGGCAGGTGTGAGGTTTGATTCTAAAAATGATTTCACCCCTCCTACTGACTTGCTGGTGCTTCTCCTTTGCCCTTGGATGTGGGATACATTTTTTTGGTGGGACCCCACATTGTCCTGTCAACAGTTGTTCAGCAGCGAGTTTTAATTTTGGAGTTCTCACAGGTTGCACACTTCAAATGCATATACATGTATCCATTCTTTCTGTTTTGTAAGTTCGTTAGTATCATTTCTTTTTAGATTCCACATATAAATGATGTCATACAATATTTCTTCTCCTCTGTCTGACTTATTTGACTCAGCATGACAATCTCTAGGTTCAGCATGGTGCTGAAATAGCACTCATTCTCTTTAATGGCTGAGTAATATTCTACTGCATGTATGTACCACATTTTCTTTATTCATTCCTCTGTTGATGGAAATTTTGGAAAACTCAGCAGTGGCCACAGGACTGGAAAAGGTCAGTTTTCATTCCAATCCCAAAGAAAGGCAAGGCCAAAGAATGCTCAAACTACTGCACAACTGCACTCATCTCACACGCTAGTAAAGTAATGCTCAAAATTCCCCAAGCCAGGCTTCAATAACACGTGAACTGTGAACTTCTAGTTGTTCAAGCTGTATTTTAAAAAGGCAGAGGAACCAGAGATCAAATTGCAAACATCTCCTGGATCATCGAAAAGCAAGAGAGTTCCAAAAGAACATCTATTTCTGCTTTATTGACCATGCCAAAGCCTTTGACTGTGTGGATCACAATAAACTGGGGAAAATTCTTGAAGGGATGGGAATACCAGACCACTTGACCTGCCTCTTCAAAAATCTGTATGCAGGTCAAGAAGCAACAGTAAGAACTGAACATGGAACAACAGACTGGTTCCAAATAGGAAAAGGAGTATGTCAAGGCTGTGTATCATCACCCTGCTTATTTAACTTATATGCAGAGTACATCATGAGAAATGCTGGGCTGTATGAAGCACAAGCTGGAATCAAGATTGCCGGGAGAAATAAGCATAACCTCAGATATGCAGATGACACCACCCTTATGGCAGAAAGTGAAGAACTAAAGAGCCTCTTGATGAAAGTGAAAGAGGAGAATGAAAAAGTTGGCTTAAAGCTCAACATTCAGAAAACAAAGATCACGGCATCTGGTCCCATCTCTTCATGGGAAATAGATGGGGAAACAGTGGGAACAGGGTCAGACTTAATTTTTCTGGGCTCCAAAATCACTGCAGATGGTGACTGCAGCCATGAAATTAAAAGACGCTTACTCCTTGGAAGGAAAGTTATGACCAACCTAGATAGCATATTCAAAAGCAGGGACATTACTTTGCCAACAAAGGTCTATCTAGTCAAGGCTATGGTTTTTCCTCTGGTCATGTATGGATGTGAGAGTTGGACTGTGAAGAAGGCTGAGCACCGAAGAATTGATGCTTTTGAACTGTGGTGTTGAAGAAGACGCTTGAGAGTCCCTTGGACTGCAAGGAGATCCAACCAATCCATTGTGAAGGAGATCAGCCCTGGGATTTCTTTGGAAGGAATGATGCTAAAGCTGAAACTCCAGTACTTTGGCCACCTCATGCGAAGAGTTGACTCATTGGAGAAGACTCTGATGCTGGGAGGGATTGGGGGCAAGAGGAGAAGGGGACGACAGAGGATGAGATGGCTGGATGGCATCACCGACTCCATGGACGTGAGTTTGAATGAACTCTTGAGAGTTGGTGATGGACAGGGAGGCCTGGCATGCTGCGATTCATGTGGTTGCAGAATCAGACATGACTGAGCGACTGAACTGAAACCTGCTTTTCTCATACACTCAACTAAATCACTCAAACTTGTTTATACTAGTTCTATTAATTCAGATTTGGTCTTGAGTAATTATATATAGTATTATGTGATTCTTATCAATTTACATACCTATATAGGCCATGCTGTACTCGTTCATGTCTTACTCTCTGCAACGCCATGGACTTGTAGTCCTGTCCACAGAATTTTCCAGGCAGGAATTCTGGAGTTGGTTGCCATTTCCTACTCCAGGGGATCTTTCTAACCCAGGGATCTAATCCATGTCTCTTGCGTCTCCTGCACTGGCAGGCAGATTCTTTACCACTGCGCTGCCTAGGAAGCCTATACACCTATAGGAGTTGTCCTCAAAAAGCTATAACAGAATCAAGGAATACCTCTTGGAGTTGGAAAAAAGATAAACCAACTAAACTATTCTAACTTTCATCGCTGCCCTGCTTAAAGGAGTAGGAAATGGAACAATAGAGAAAAGACAGCTTTTTAAAATAATTACAAGAAGATGAGCTAAAAATTAAGTAAGAGAATTAATTGTGTGTTATTGGACAAGCCAATCCATCTCTCTGGAGTTCATTTCCCTTAAATGTGAAATGAGGAAGGGCTGGCTACTTGGAATAAGCTTAAACATCATCAATGCCTTTGATTTTCTTAAATTAAAAGTATTTAAAAAAATATAATGATATTTAACCCTTCTGAAATCACAGACCCTTTGAAAAACCTGTGATTTCTCCCCAGAAAAATGAAAACACAAAATCATTCATTTTTGCATTATATTTCAGTAAGTTCAGGAAACTATGAAGACCATCCATGAATGGGAGGTTTCTAGAAAATTCCACCTTTCTCTGCTTTTAGAAATAATCTATATGCTTATAATTTTTATGATCTAACTTTATGAATCAAATTTCCTACCCAATTTCAATCTGACTTATTCTAAGGAGGGAGGGAAAAAAGGAAGTTTAGGCAGTTTTTAAAATTTTAAATAGAACACATATACCTTTTCAAAAGAGAAACAGCTTGCTTTTTTTAAGTAAACAGTGTTCAACATTATTAGATTCTTTACTAGCCAAAACCCATTTTTGATCGATTCTACTCTGGCAAGTTAAACACTCAATTCCACTTGACCGCACTTTAATAACACAACTGCTTCTGACAGAACCACATGAAGCTTCAAATAAGATACACCAGTGGAATGGATCAGAACATATGGTCACAAAAGGAAGCTTCTGAAAAGATATATCTGGCAAGTCTCAGACCAAGTTAATGACAGTAATTAAAATTTCTAAATTTGAAAAAGGAATTCTGATTAAATACAACTAATATTTATATGCCTCACTGTCTAATCACTATTGAGAGACCCAATGACTGATGGGCCACAGTAACCTGGCAGCCAATTTGACTTTTCCTAGAGACTGGGCACAAAATGTATACGAGTTCCTCAATATCTGTCAATGATGAATTATATAAAATCTTTCCAAGATATAAAATACTCATAGTAAATTTCATGCACTGTGCTAAATTCTGTGAGAAAATAGAAATGAATACCATAAACCTGGATTCAAAGAACTTAAAAACCAACATTTCCACTGTATTAAGACAGCGCTCTAAACATTTTAAAGAGTTAAAACTAATTTTGCCTAGTTTTTCACACAAGGCCCTCTACAGGCAAGAAAAAGAAACTGGGCCCTTGGAGTCCTGGGGCTGTCTAGCTTGGAACTCACAAAGCAAAGAATACAAATATTCTATTCCCTCCGTAATACAGTCCTACTAGATTTTAATATAAAAATGCCCTTCCCCCTTGATTTGAGTAAACTGACACTCAAGTAAGATGCACTTTGCAATTACTGAGACTGCACACATGCCTACAATGCCAGGCTAAAAATACCTCCAAGTCTGAGAGTCACAAGCCTATAGGATACAGTCAAAGCTTAGCACACAAGGTCCCCAGCTGTGCCCCCATTACTCTGACAACCTGCCCACTGTGGAGGCAGCAGAGACATGCAGGTGCCCCTTGATGAGTTTTGTGGGGGAAGGTGAAGTAGAAAAGAATAGCTTTATTGCTTTGCGAGGCAAAGGGGACACAGTAGGCTGCTGCTGCTGCTACTGCTGCTGCTAAGTCGCTTCAGTCGTGTCCGACTCTGTGCGACCCCATAGACAGCAGCCCATTAGGCTCCTCTGTCCCTGGGATTCTCCAGGCAAGAATACTGGGGTGGGTTGCCATTTCCTTCTCTAATGCATGAAAGTAAAAAGTGAAAGTGAAGTCGCTCAGTCATGTCCGACTCCCAGCGACCCCATGGAGTGCAGCCTACCAGGCTCCTCTGTCCATGGATTTTCCAGGCAAGAGTACTGGAGTGGGGTGCCATTGCCTTCTCCGCAGAGTAGGCTAATGCTCTCAAAACTGCGTGTCCCTGCCCCTTGTTGTTTCATGCCAATTGTTCCCTTTCCTGGAATTCTCACTCTTTGACCAGCAAATTCTTTTTGTCTTGCCAGATTCACTCAAGCATCACTTCTTCTAGGATGCTCTCCTGAACACCCAAAACAGAGTTAATTATGCTGTCTTAGGTGTCCTTTGAATATTTGATATGGTTCTATCATAACACCTTATTCCCAAAATATTACTTTTTCTTTTTGTTTACTCATACTTTCTCACTAAGCCATGAGTTTCTTCTCAAGGTCATGAACCTCATTTTGTTTATATTTCTAATGTTCAACAGTGCCTGGCAAATGATGGCTGTCTCATAAATACCTGACAGATAAATGAATAAGTATCACTCTAAATGCTTCCTTATTATTCCTTATAGCAGTTATAACCACCTAACGTTATAGTTTACTTTTAAATTTTATTGTTTCCCTGTGGTTGATTCACTGATGGAATTCTAGTACACAGAACGTGCCTCAAACATAGTAAGTACTCGATATTTACTGAATGAGTGAATAAAAGATAACTTAGCTATCTGAAAACCATCCTGCTCAGATTATTCAACATAAAATACAGCTTTGCATGTTTTTTTTAAAAAAAGAAAAAAAAATGCAAGTGTAGTTGATAATGGCAGTAAATAACAATTTTTTAAACTTCTAAGAAAAGATATGGTTTATTAATATTAAAATTCTAAATGGTCATGGGTAAGTTTATGGTTTTCCCATTTTTTTAGTATGATATTGAATAATATTAGCTTTTAAGAACAGCATACAAGTTCTTACCCATCCTTGGTTTGATCGGCTACTCCTGCCAAGAGCTGCACAATCTTCGGATTGCTATTTGGATCATTATACAGTCCAAGATAGCGCTGGACAAAGTCTTCCGGGGTCATGTAATGTTCTCCATCAACCTCAGTACTGGCATACTAAAAAGTAAATAATGTATACTTAAAATTAAAATTGTTCAGTTATCTTTTTGTACCCAGCAAAAGTTTTCTGAAAAAGTAAATTAAATGCCAGTATCATAATCAAGGTAACAATAAATGCGAGTTTTCTCTGGATAGTCCAAAAACAGATACCCAGAGCCCGAGTTCAGAACATTAGCAAAGTATTGATACATGCTACAGTATGGATGAACCTTGAAAACACTTTAACTTAAAGAAACCACACAAAAGACCACATACCACATGACCTCATTTATACGAACTGTCCATAATAGGCAAATTCATAGCATCAGAAAAGTACAGGAGTAGTTGGCAGGAACTGGAAGGAGGGGGGAATGGAGTTAACCACTTTACGTAGGGGGAGTTTCTTTGGGGTGATAAAAATGCTCTGGAATTAGACAGTGGTGACAGTCACACAACATTGTAAATAAACTGAAAAAAAAAAACCCACCAACTTGGACACTTTAAAATGGTGAATTTTATGGTGTGTGTGTGTGTGTATATATGTATATATACACATGAAGAAATATGAGAAAGATAAAGAAAGGTGAAAGGGCAACCAAGGTAAGACGGCCTCAAAGCCTCTGGAGGCTTCCTGATAGCAAGAGACGGGTGTGGAGACACAACTGCCAAACCTTAAAAGGGAAATGAACAACAGCATAACAAACAAGACCTTCCAACACAGATATTCCTTCTAAATACCAGGAGCTGGAAAAAATAAACAAAAAAATTCTGCCTTTTATGTCAATAATTTTAGAGAATAAAATAATAATAATACCTTTTATTTGACTCATTGGAAAAGACTCTGATGCTGGGAGGGATTGGGGGCAGGAGGAGAAGGGGACGACAGAGGATGAGATGGCTGGATGGCATCACTGACTCAATGGACGTGAGTCTAAGTGAATTCCGGGAGTTTGTGATGGACAGGGAGGCCTGGCATGCTGCGATTCATGGGGGTCGCAAAGAGTCAGACAAGACTGAGCGACTGAACTGATTAAATAAACACCTCAATGTATAGTAAGGGTTTTATGTACTATGGTAAAGAAAGCTCAGCGCCAAAGAATTGATGCTTTTCAACCATGGTGTTGAAGAAGACTCTTGAGAGTCCCTTGGACTGCAAGGAGATCCAATCAGTCCATCCTAAAGGAGATCAGTCCTGAGTGTTCATTGGAAAGACTGATGTCGAAGCTGAAACTCCAATACTTTGGCCACCTGATGCGAAGAGCTGACTCATTGGAAAAGACCCTGATGCTGAGAAAGACTGAAGGCAGGAGAAGTGGATGACAGAGGATGAGATGGTTGGATGGCATCACCAAGTTGATAGACATGAGTTTGAGTAAGCTCCGGGAGTTGGTGATGGACAGGAAGTCTGGCGTGCTGCAGTCCATGGGGTCGCCAAGAGTCAGACATGACTGAACTAAACTGACTGAAGTGGTGACCAAACATGAACAACCAAAGCGTTCCTCTATGGGTTGCAGTTGATTAACTTACCTACTTCACTCGACTATTAAAGTAGTAACATCAGAACATTTCCCAGAATCGAGAAATGCAACGGGCCACTAAGTGCCAAGCACAGTCAGTTAAAACAAAACAAAAACCCACACCAGGGCTTGACTCATCATCATAAAATTATAGAACATCAGAATAAAGAGAAAATCTTAAACATTTTCGGAGGGAAAAATAGGTCATGTGTAAACAATTATGAATCATGGGCCTCAATGTTTCCCAACAGAAACTTTGAAAGCTTGAAGACAATGCAGTAAAGCACTGAAAATTCAAAGAGAAATGATTTTTAACCAAGAATTCTAAACTGAGCCAAACTTTCAATCAACTGTAAGGGTGGGTTAAAAGTACTTTGGAATATCCATATTCTCAATATGCTTTTCCTCCCTTTTATGTACCCTTTCTCACGAAGCTATGGGATAATTTGCCCCATCAAAAAGACAGCATGAACCAAGTAATAGAAAGATGGAGGATCCAGGAAACCGGATGATCCACCCCAGTGAAGTGGCCAAGGGAAACCCCGGGACAACATCTGTGCTGCAGGTCTCTGGAGCGCCGGTCCTGGCTGGCAGAGGGAGGGCTCCAAGACAGCAGGCCGCTAGGGAAACTGCACCGTCAGATAATTCGAGGCATTTGGCTTTGTGGAAAATAACCCTGGGAGGAGCCTAAATCTTTACACAAACGTCATCTTCACAATGAGACTTACCCTTCATCACCCTATTTAGCACTGCCACCCAGACTTATATTTATATTCCCAATTCCCCGATGGTGTTCTGCTTTCCCCCTTGGCACCTATCAACTATCACACTAGGTATTTTACTTATTATGTTTGTTGTCTATCTTGCAAGTGGCATGTAAATATCACAAAAGAAGGAATTTTTGCCTAGTATGTTCACTGATGTATCCAAGCACCAAGAATAATAGCTGACACAACGCCAGGCACTCAGTAAATATTTGTTAAGGGATCAGTAACATGTACACAAATCACTAAATAAACAAAAAGTTAAGCAATTTTTAACTCTATAAAAAAGTAAATTATGAACAAGTGTTTTGTCATATAAAAATAGTAAACATTACATGATTTGGCAGAAAATAAACAATTTAGAGTTATAACAATGTAGATACCAAATATTAATTTAATGACAATTATAAATATACATTATAAATATAATGACAATTATAATATGATAAGCATGGAGGGAGAAGAATGGGAGAGGAAGTAAAATACTTCAGCTGCTATAAGAGAAAGTCAATAGTGTCTAGAAGCAGCAGTACAAAGATATGAAGTATTTCTATACTTTATGAAAAGTAAAGTATAGAAATACTTCTATTCATGAAAAATGAATAGCTAGAAAAGTTACAAGAGGTTGCTTCTAGGAAAGACAAGGATCAAAAGATCAAAAGACTGTTGGTTTGCTTTTGGTTAAGCATTTCAAATGTCCTCATTTGGGAATCTGACTAAACCAAGCCACTACTGCTGCTGCTGCTAAGTTGCTTCAGTCGTGTCCGACTCTGTGGGATCCCACAGACGGCAGCCCAGCAGGCTCCCCCGTCCCTGGGATTCTCCAGGCAAGAACACAGGAGTGGGTTGCAATTTCCTTCTCCAATGCATGAAAGTGAAAAGTGAAAGTGAAGTTGCTCAGTCATGTCTGACTCTTAGCAACCCCATGGACTGCAACCTATCAGGCTCCTCCAACAATGGGATTTTCCAGGCAAGAGTACTGGAGTGGGGTGCCATTGCCTTCTCCAACCAAGTCACTAGCTCACAGCAAAGGACTGTTGGTTTGTTCTTGGTTAAGCATTTCAAATGTCCTCATTTGTGAATCTGACTAAACCAAGCCATTATCTCTTTCAATAAGGATAGAATTAAATTTTAAATTGTTTCCTTTGTTGTATTCTGAAAAATATCATTGAGGTTATCACAGCAAATGCTCTATCAGCCAATATAAGAAGTAGCCCAAAGGTGGACACATTCTTACTAGCTGGCACTACCAAAAGCACCTAAGTAGTATAACCCCAAAATAAAGTCATGTTCTCTCTACATGCTATAAAAGTCATACCTGAAAGGTTCCTGTGTTTACACCTTGGCTCTAAACTTATTCACTGTGAGTCCTTCAACAATGCCATTCTCCTCCCAGGTCTCTAGATATATATCACATATCTGTAAAATGAAAACTAATAATCTTTGACATTTCAAAATAGGCATGCAAACAGGATAAAGAAAAAATAAACTGTATGATATTGAGTGGATTCTACTAATTCTAATCAATTACTTCTTCTCCTCAAAATTCTTCAATGTATAACATAATCTGACACATTTACCAAGATATGAAAACCACCAGGGTAAAAGACAGGCAGGAGTGGAGAAAGGCACAATGTTGGCAAGACTACTGCAGCTGGAAAGAGGGATCAATACAAGGAAGTCTAAAAATAGAACTTAAGCAACTGATAAGTGAGCAATTATCTAGAATGAGTGCCAAAGGTATGAGAAACATACAATGGGAACCAAAAATAAATGATTCATTTTGAGGATAGATGGCATGGAATTGGTGAGAGGAAAAAGAAAATAATGTTCAGAACAGGCCTTGAAAGCAAAATTCAGTTTTAACTGCAAATTGAGAAAAAGGGTATTTCAGGCTTTAAGAAAAACCCAAAAAACAGAAACTTAAAAAATGAATTTCTTTCTTTTTGGGGGGAGGGGGTTGTTGTCTGGAGAAAGATAACAAAGAGAGGGTATATAAAGTTATGTAGAAGGGATATGAAAAGGCAATTTGAGATCAGATAGTGGAAGACCTGGAATGCTAAAACAAAGAGCTAGAACTTTATCCTATGGGCCATGGGATACCATTGAAAATTTCAGGAAGTGAGAGACATGATCTGACATGTGCTTTCCCCAGCAGCAATGTGAAAGATGGACTGGAGAAAAGATAAGCTGACTGGGGGCAGGGAGACCAAGTAGTGGCCACTGCAAAGATCCAGGGGAAAGAGATGGAGGCCTGAACCAAAGAGTGGGAGTGAAAATGAATGAAAAAACAATGGGGATTTTCACTCATTGCTACAGGCTTTTTGTTTTATTTATGGTTTTAATATTGTCAATTCACAGCATTCAAAATAAGAATATACAATGAAAAAAGTCTTCCTCTCACCTCTTCCCAGTCACTCAATTCCTCACTCCAGAGGCAATTAATTTCTCACACATGCTTCCAGAGACTTTTTTTATGCATAAACAAGTAAATAAGAGAGATATATAGAGAGATGCCAATACCCATGCATGCACGCTAAGTTGCTTCAGTTGGTCCGACTCTTCACAATCCTATGGTCTGTAGCTCATCAGGTTTCTCTGCCCATGGAGATTCTCCAGGCAAGAATACCAGAGTGGGTTGTCATGCCCTTCTCCAGGAGATCTTCCCAACCCATAGAATGAACCCACATTTTTTTATGTCTATCTCCACCAGCACCACCTGAGAAGCCTCATATATGCCAATGCTGCTGCTACTGCTGCTAAGTCGCTTAGTCGTGTCCGACTCTGTGCGACCCCACAGACGGCAGTCCACCAGGCTCCCCCGTCCCTGGGATTCTCCAGGCAAGAACACTGGAGTGGGTTGCCATTTCCTTCTCCAATGCATGAAAGTGAAAAGTGAAAGTGAAGTCACTCAGTCATTTCTGACTCTTAGCAACCCCATGGACTGCAGCCCACCAGGCTCCTCCTTCCATGGGATTTTCCAGGCAAGAGGACTGGAGTGGGGTGCCATTGCCTTCTCTGATATATGCCAATCAGATCAGATCAGATCAGTCGCTCAGTCGTGTCCGACCCTTTGCGACCCCATGAACCGCAGCACGCCAGGCCTCCCTGTCCATCACCATCTCCCGGAGTTCACTCAGACTCACGTCCATCGAGTCAGTGATGCCATCCAGCCATCTCATCCTCTGTTGTCCCCTTCTCCTCTTGCCCCCAATCCCTCCCAGCATCAGAGACTTCTCCAATGAGTCAACTCTTCGCATGAGGTGCCCAAAGTACTGGAGCTTCAGCATCATTCCTTCCAAAGAAATCCCAGGGCTGATCTCCTTCAGAATGGACTGGTTGGATCTCCTTGCAGTCCAGGGGACTCTCAAGAGTCTTCTCCAACACCACAGTTCAAAAGCATCAATTCTTCGACACTCAGCCTTCTTCACAGTCCAGCTCTCACATCCATACATGACCAAAGGAAAGACCATAGCCTTGACTAGGCAAACCTTTGTTGGCAAAGTAATGTCTCCGCTTTTGAATATGCTATCTAGGTTGGTCATAACTTTCCTTCCAAGGAGTAAATGTCTTTTAATTTCATGGCTGCAGTCACCATCTGCAGTGATTTTGGAGCCCAGAAAATAAAGTCTGACACTGTTTCCACTGTTTCCCCATCTATTTCCCATGAAGTGATGGGACCAGATGCCATGATCTTCGTTTTCTGAATGTTGAGCTTTAAGCCCACTTTTTCACTCTCCACTTTCACTTTTATCAAGAGGCTTTTGAGTTCCTCTTCACTTTCTGCCATAAGAGTGGTGTCATCTGCATACCTGAGGTTATAGATATTTCTCCCGGCAATCTTGATTCCAACTTGTGTTTCTTCCAGTCCAGCGTTTCTCATGATGTACTCTGCATATAAGTTAAATAAACAGGGTGACAATATACAGCCTTGACCAACTCCTTTTCCTATTTGGAACCAGTCTGTTGTTCCATGTCCAGTTCTAACTGGTGCTTCCTGACCTGCATACAGATTTCTCAAGAGGCAGATCAGGTGGTCTGGTATTCCCATCTCTTTCAGAATTTTCCACAGTTTATTGTGATCTACACAGTCAAAGGCTTTGGCATAGTCAATAAAGCAGAAATAGATGTTTTTCTGGAACTCTCTTGCTTTTTCCATGATCCAGAGGATGTTGGCAATGTGATCTCTGGTTCCTCTGCCTTTTCTAAAACCAGCTTGAACATCTGAAAGTTCAGGGTTCACATATTGCTAAAGCCTGGCTTGGAGAATTTTGACCATTACTTTACTAGCGTGTGAGATGAGTGCAATTGTGCGGTAGTTTGAGCATTCTTTGGCATTGCCTTTCTGTGGGATTGGGATGAAAACTGACCTTTTCCAGCCCTGTGGCCACTGCTGAGTTTTCCAAATTTGCTGGCATATTGAGTGCAGCACTTTCACAGCATCATCTTTCAGGATTTGGAATAGCTCAACTGAAATTCCATCGCCTCCTCTAGCTTTGTTCGTAGTGATGCTTTCTAAGGCCCACTTGGCTTCACATTCCAGGATGTCTGATTCTAGGTCAGTGATCACACCATCGTGATTATCTGGGTCGTGAAGCTCTTTTTTGTACAGTTCTTCTGTGTATTCTTGCCATCTCTTCTTAATATCTTCTGCTTCTGTTAGGTCCATACCATTTCTGTCCTTTATCGAACCCATCTTTGCATGAAATGTTCCTTTGGTATCTCTGATTTTCTTGAAGAGATCCCTAGTCTTTCCCATTCTGTTGTTTTCCTCTATTTCTTTGCATTGATCGCTGAAGAAGACTGTATCTCTTCTTGCTATTCTTTGGAACTCTGCATTCAGATGCTTATATCAATATATACATACAAATATGTATGATTATTCTTATCCATGTCTTTTTAACACAAATGATAACATACTATTCACATTGTTCTATACATCTTGCTTTTTCACATTCAGTCTTTTAAAAAGGTGATTCAGCTATACAGCAAATATCAACACAATATTGTAAAGTAATTATCCTCCAATTAAAAAAAATTAAACAAAAAAAACCGGCCCCGGCCAGGCAAGAACACGGAGTTCCATTTCCTTCTCCAGTGATAAAAGTAAAAGTAAAAAGGGGGTGCCATGCCTTCCCCGAAAAAAGTAATTTAGCAATATATAAATACATACCCACAAATATATATATATATAAAGAACTATCAGTCAGTCAGTTCAGTTGCTCAGTCATGTCTGACTCTGCAACCCCATGGACTGCAGCACGCCAGGATTCCCTGTCCATCACCAACTCCAGGAGCTTACTCAATCTCATGTCCATTGAATCGGCGATCCCATCCATCCATCTCATTGTCTGTCATTCTCTTCTCCTCCTGCCTTCAATCTTTCCTAGGATCAGGGCCTTTTCCAATGAGTCAGTTCTCATCAGGTGGCCAAAGTATTAGGAGTTTCAGCCTCAGCATCAGTCCTTCCAATGAACATTCAGGACTGATTTCCTTTAGGATTTACTGGTTGGATCTCCTTGCAGTCCAAGGGACTCTCAAGAGTCTTCTCCAACAACACCGTTCAAAAGCATCAATTTGCAACCCCATGGATTATACACTCCATGGAATTCTCCAGGCCAGAATATTGGAGTGGGTAGCCTCTCCCTTCTCCAGGGACTGAACCCATGTCTCCTGCATTGCAGGTGGATTCTTTACCAGCTGAGCCACAAGGGAAGCCCACAAAGAACCATAAAAAGGCTCATATTCATTGATAAAGACTCCTGGGCCAATTTCCATGAGAAATTTAAAATAATTAAGAACTAAATATAAAACAAGAAAATATAAAAGATGGGTTATGGTTATCTTTGTTCTCTCACTTCACAATTGAGTTGCTTTCTTTAATTAGCAGATATTAATTTACAAAAGGAACAATATGAAAACATTTCAGTTAGTATTAACAAAATAAAGCAACTAAGTGTCCATTTGATGTTTTTAAACTATGGTGTTGGAGAAGACTCTTGAGAGTCCCTTGGACTTCAAGGAGATCCAATCAGTCCATCCTCAAGGAAATCAGTCCTAAATATTCATTGGAAAGGCTGACGCTGAAGCTGAAACTCCAATACTTTGGCCACCTGATGTGAAGAGTTGACACATTTGAAAAGACCCCGATGCTGGGAAAAATTGGAGGTGGGAGGAGAAGGGGACGACAGAGGATAAGATGGTTGGATGGCATAACTGACTCAATGGACATGAGTTTGAGTAAACTCCAGGAGATGGTGACAGACAGGGAGACCTGGCGTGCTGCAGTCCATGGGGTCGCAAAGAGTTGGATACAACCGACTCAACTGAACTGACTGAAGTGTCCATTTCTTTTTGTCACAAAGGTGTCTGATATCTAATACCTAAATCTTTTTGCCAACTATCACCACTATATACACAGATTACATACAGACAGAAATACCAACATTCTTAACTTTAAAACTATCAGGAAATGGAGCAGCCTTAGCACAAACCACCAAGGACACAGTAGCCAACAAGGAAAACAATTGCTTTTGTGGACATGTACTTGGAACAGGCTTTGCCAATATCTGGGGTTATAAATGATGCCAGAGAATCACTTACCCTGAGGTATTTTGCTAGCGTTTTTCCCAACTCTCCTAGTCTATTTTAACTGAAAGATAAAGTGCATAGCTCAGAGGAAAAAAACACAAGTCTTCTCAGCCATAAGGAGTCAGTACTTGACTTCTGCAGGAGACAGTTAACTAATTAACTCATTAAATGAGAGACAATTACTTGGCAATGTCACTGAGCCTGCTGCCTGAACAGACAAAACAGAAGAGGGAATTTAGAACTGAAACTAGAATCTACCCACAGTCAGCCAAAAGGCTAGAACATTTCCTTAACAAAGAAAAGCAAGTGCCTCAAAAATGGGTGATACATTTAAACTAAAAATATTTTTTAAAATAAGAATGACCTATTTATTTTAAATAACTTCATTACTTTTAATGCTGATTTTAATTGACGAGATAATAACGCTTGCTGCTGCTGCTGGTAAGTCAATTCAGTCATGTCCCACACTTAAACAAAAAAAGGAAACATGGCCTAAAATAACACAGCTAGAAACAAGAAAAGGTTAAGTGGGCTTACTAGACTTTTTCTGCTAACCAAAATGACTTGCATGTTTACATTAAAAATGAAAAAAAAAGCAATTTTAAGACAAACTTTTGGATCTCCTAGGCTAACACTTATGCTAAAAAATTAATATATTAATTTAGTTGCACAATATTGTTTCTATTTTGTTCCTATCATTTCAAAGACTGAACTAAAATGACTTGAAATGAAATTAGCCAAATACTATATCCATACTCCAAATAACTTTAGAGTTAATCATTTGCCATTTCAAAGATGTTTCTTAAGCAGTCAGTCATAAATCCTTCTTGGGCAAGAAGTCAAGGACACATAAAAGACATAGACAAGGAGTAGCTGACAGTATCAGAAAAAAAACAGGTGGTCTATTTTCTCAATCAAACTTTTTTAAAACCTAACTGAAGTGCTTTAATGTAAAAGTGCCCATAGCTTTGGCATTTCCAGAAATATTTTGAGTATAGCTCATATGTGTTTGAAAAAGCCTTGACATTTTGAAGCATGAGAAAGAAAATGGATCTTAATGAAAGATTAGAATCTTTATATATTTAATCAAACTCATTGCTGATAAAAGACAATATGGTTTCATACACAGATTTATGTTATACTTCACTGAACTACCTCTAGCTTCAAAAGAGACAATCACGTTATCCAGAAATGTTTTGTCTATCAAGCCAACAAATCAACACATCAAGACCTCACATGACTGTAGTTAACTGGATACTAATAACTCCTTTGCAATTTTGGAGAAGGCAATGGCACCCCACTCCAGTACTCTTGCCTGGAAAATCCCATGGACAGAGGAGCCTGGTGGGCTGCAGTTCATGGGGTCGCTGGGAGTCGGACATGACTGAGCGACTTCACTTTCTCTTTTCACTTTCATGCATTGGAGAAGGAAATGGCAACCCACTCCAGTGTTCTTGCCTGGAGAATCCCAGGGACGGTGGAGCCTGGTGGGCTGCCGTCTATGGGGTCACACAGAGTCGGACACGACTAAAGTGACTTAGCATTGCAATTTTACCAAATATAACCTTAAGTAACCTTTAGAATGTATGCAACCAACATCACAGGTTAATTATAAAGCAGACTTAACAAAGAGTTTACACACTACATTTCCACTGAGTAAGGGAAGAAAAAAAAAAGGTTAACTTAAAATTTAAGAACATGAATGAGTAAATAGGCCCAAACAGTTTTAATAAGAACATGAATGAGTAAATAGGCCCAAATAGTTTTAATGATATAAATGAGCTGTTTAAATGGTGTAAGTTTAAAAACAGAGATTTTTGATTTTTATATTTCTAAAAGATTTTCCAGAAATTATAAAGGAAAGTTCTGATAGGCTCTGACTAGAAAATTGGTTACTTTTTAAAAATTATACAGTGTGTCAAGATCAAGGACGGAGAAGGCAATGGCACCCCACTCCAGTACTCTTGCCTGGAAAATCCCATGGATGGAGGAGCCTGGTAGGCTGCAGTCCATGGGGTCGCTAAGAGTCAGACATGACTGAGCGACTTCACTTTCTCTTTTCACTTTCATGCACTGGAGAAGGAAATGGCAACCCACTCCAGTGCTCTTGCCTGGAGAATCCCAGGGACGGTGGAGCCTGGTGGGCTGCCGTCTATGGGGTCACACAGAGTCAGACACGACTGAAGTGACTTAGCATAGCATAGCAAGATCAAGGATTTTCTTTTTCAGTACGCCCACCAAAACCAAGATAATATATCTAGAAGCACTTCTTATTAAGCTGAAAATCTGCTTAAATCTTTCTGGTTATTTTGCATTCATTTTAAAACATTTATCAAGTACCAACTTTGTGCTGGGCACTAGGCCTAGCACTAAGGATGCAGAATCAAGAAAACATAGTTCCTGCCCTCAAGTCACTCAGAGACTATGGCATGATGGACACTGAAACTAAGGTCAGAAAAGAGGTCCTAATCTCCTGTGTTGTTAAATAGTAGAGATTTCTGGAGCAAACACACACTTCTCAGAGTCTCTTTAACGAGAAATTACAGAAAGGTAGAAGGCAGTGGCACCCCACTCCAGTACTCTTGCCTGGAAAATCCCATGGACAGAGGAGCCTGGTGGGCTGCAGTCATGGGGTCGTTAGGAGTTGAACACGACTGAGCGACTTCACTTTCACTTTTCACTTTCATGCACTGGAGAAGGAAATGGCAACCCACTCCAGTGTTCTTGCCTGGAGAATCCCAGGGACGGGGGAGCCTGGTGGGCTGCCATCTATGGGGTCGCACAGAGTCGGACACGATTGAAGCAACTTAGCAGCAGCAGCAGCAGCAGATCTTTTTTAAGGGAAAAAAGTAAGATCTTGAACATCAAAGTACTTGAAAATTGTAAAGCTAATGCAGATTGACATAGTTAATCTAAAATGCTTAGAAATACAGAAAAGCAGCAGATCCCAGTTTCCCTCCTGAAAAAATGCATACTGAATTTTTCTGCTTCTGCGCAAACATGAAGGAGTTACTAACTCTTCACCCTTATTCTAATCAAGGTTTCCTTGGGGTTGGCTTCTACTATTCTTGGGATTATCAGAAAATCAGTCCTGACTGGTCTAGGCAGCTTCATCTCTGCTTATCCAACATGTGGCTGTAACATGAGTCAAAACAAACTGTTCCTCCCTGACTTTGTTCCAATTGAGATAAACTGACATTTTCAGATTGCAACATCCTTGCGATTTCTAACTCTCAAAGGACAATGTCATAAAATTTGGTAACTACAAATATCACACAGGGCATTTCCTACACAGAAAAAAGAATTACATGAGCAAAGGAAGAGAAAGACTTCTACCATGGCAAGAGTTGAGCACATGAAGCTAATCTTGTTGTCCTTCACTATTACTGCTCTTACTCCTAATGCAAGCCAAATTTAGTCCGGAATGCATGCCCTTTCACTACTCAAGCACTCTATGTAACAAGCAAAGACCACAACAGATCCAACAACACAAATTCTGTTACAATAGTGTAATGTGGAATTCAATAGCACAAATAGTATTTTAATGAGAAAAAAACGATTAATACATATAGCTACATCGATTGTAACAACTCTATGAAGCCACGTTAATTTTTTAAAACAGATTTTAATGAGTGACACAAAATTTTTCTGGGTATTTACTAAAATCTACACATGCATTTTTTAGGAAGAGGCAGTTTTATACATCTAATTAGCATTTTCAGTTGCATATTTCACTTACACTGGAAACAAAACCTATTTAATATTGCAAAAAAAAATTCTCCAGAAATATGCCTTTCTCAGATTGTTTT
Source organism: Tragelaphus eurycerus (assembly GCA_935064755.1). Classification (NCBI taxonomy): domain Eukaryota; kingdom Metazoa; phylum Chordata; class Mammalia; order Artiodactyla; family Bovidae; genus Tragelaphus; species Tragelaphus eurycerus. Next base: position 3,088,581 of record CAKXYN010000060.1, read on the forward strand.
ATGAAATACTATCTTCTTTTTGTATTAATATGTGTATTTTTACTATCTGTTACATCAAGGCCTACTATCAGCTACCATGCAATGTCTAACAAACTGCAGAGGTGCAAGACTCCAGTTACTCGCTGAAATTAACACAAGTTACCATAATAAGCTAAGTCTTTCAAAACAATTTAACCCCTAAAAATGGCCAAAAAACCTTGGAAATAATGACCCCAGAGAATTCAGTAACTGGAACTAGAATGTTTCATAGCAGATTAAGTTGAATAATGTGCACTGTTCTTAAAAATACTTCAATTTCTTGGTCTAAGTAACCATGGCAACATTCAAGGGGCATATATATTTACAAGCCTGGACAAATCATGTGTTTGATAATCAAGGTGTAGCTCCCAGGTGTATCGAATGCTTTACTGTTGGTAAGCCTTGATTACATAGCAAGATTTTTGCCATAAGGAAAAAAGGCCTTTTATCCTGGCAGGGCGCAGTGACAGATCAACAAAATGCAATGTAGGAACCTGGCCTGGATCCTGATTTTAATAAAAACAACTTAAAAAAAAGAAAAGAAACAAGCATGGAAACTACAACTCTGAATTGAAATTCATTTGTTAAGGAAAAATTTTAGGTGCAAGAAGTATTGTGGTTTGTTTGGTTTGTTTTTCAGAGTCATCATCTTTTAGAGATAGACAGTGAAGTATTTATGGATGCAGTGATAAGATGTCTGAGAATTGCTTCAAAATAATCCCCTGCAGCTGCAATATAAATGAAGCAAAATTTATCCATGATAGTCGAAGATTCATGATGGTAGATGGCAATTCATTATGCTATTTTCTTTAAATTCATATGTTTGAAATTTTTCATAATAAAAAAGGCTACCCCAAAAATGAGATGATTCTATATGTACTAATATACCTACATTGCCATACAATATTAAGTAAATAAGGCAAGCTGTATTAACATACATAAAGCAAGTCTCCTCCATTTACTATATAACCTTGAGCAGGTTGCTTAACCGTTCTGGGGCTCAGTTTTCTTATCTATAAAATGGGAATATTAATGGCACCTACCTTATAGAGTTGTCCTGAGAATTACATACAGTGATTTGTATAAAAAGCTTAAAATAGTCCCTACAACATAACAGTTAACAATAGTACAGTTCTAGAAGCCACGGCACTGGTTTCAGTGAGCCATGTTTCAGAAATTTCAGCCATGCTGAGTAAAAGAGAGCTGAACAGAACAGGGAGATGATTTTTCACAAATTACAAACATAAAGAACGAATTATAAGTCTCTCTTTCAGGTCTGTGTCTTGGTGTTCCCTGGTTGGACTACTATTCCTTCTCTGGTTAAGACAGAGCAACAGAAGGTTTAAATGAAAACTCTGCACATACTTCAAGTCTCCCGGTTTTTAATCATGGCTCTACCCCTTCTCAGGATCTATAGATTTGAGAGAGAAATTACCTTTTGTGGAGATATTTCTGAATATGGGGATTTGTGAAGATCTTCAGATGTATATTTCAAGAATAATAATTAACTGATTACATGTACATAATCATAAATATTTATTAGCATCCTTAGTCACTTTCTAGGTCCAGCACAGTTACCTGGGGAACACAAGGGACTGAGATCCTTTTCAGGAAAAAAAGAGTCCTCAGCTCAGAAGAAAAGAACCTAAGTTTTATCAGGTTCTCTGAGTGCCAGGCACTATTTACACATTATCTTATCCTTGTAATATCCCTATATGCTAGATGCAGTTATCCTTTCTTAGATGAGAAGACAGACTCCCACAGAAATCTAAACACCTAAGGTCATTCAGCAAAAGGGATCAAAGAGGATTCAGATTCTGGTTAGACTACAAAGCCCATGTAAGGTTCTGGCTACATTCTGTTGCCTCCTGGATGAAAAGGAGTCAACCAAGGCCCAGATCAAGATATCCTAAGAATGCTACAGACAGGAGGAAATTAAATTGGAACAATCACAGTCTACTCAAGGTAGAGTAGAAAATCCATGAGAAAGCACAGAAATATATGAGAAAGCTTACATTTCAATACGATCTATCTTTAAATACAATCGATTTAACATATGAACTGAATCATTCAACTTTCAAGGAGAAAGACCTTCGACAGGTTCCACAACATTTTTTAGAAAAGAATCGAAACTCTTCTTCATGGTCTATAAACAAGGTCCTGCTTGGTGTGGTTCCTTCAGCCTCATCTCTTACTGCCCATTCACCCCCTCACTCACTGAGGCTTCAGGAGCACTGGCCTCATTTTTGTTCGTTGAACATATCAAATCCTATCCACATCCAGGCCCTTGCACATGTGGAATTCTCTCTACTTACTTTTCAGTTCTCAGCCCTGATATCACTTCCTTACAGGCCTTCACTGGCCACCATCTTGAAAAACGATCACCTTTTCCATCATTCTACTTATTGGAATTGTCACAATCCTGTGGTTGATATTTGTTTTTTGTGTTTTTTTTTTAATGTGTGGTCTTTGTTATTGTCTGTCTCACCACTACCTAAAATGTGACGTCATACCTTCATTAAACAGCTCTGTCGTACCTACAAACCTCACACAGTGCCTAGCCTATTAGGCAATTAAAAATGTATTGACTGGTAGTAGGACATAGATCAGAGAAGACAATGGCACCCCACTCCAGTACTCTTGCCTGGAAAATCCCATGGACAGAGGAGCCTGGTAGGCTGCAGTCCATGAGGTTGCCAAAAGTTGGACACGACTGAGCGACTTCACTTTCACTTTTCACTTTCATGCATTGGAGAAGGAAATGGCAACCCACTCCAGTATTCTTGCCTGGAGAATCTCAGGGACGGGGGAGCCTGGTGGGCTGCCGTCTATGGGGTCGCACAGAGTTGGACACGACTGAAGCGACTTAGCAGCAGTAGCAGTAGCAGCAGGACATACATAGCATTTAATAACTCTAATGTTTTAATCTTAATTATTTATTCATCTGTCTAGTTGATTCAAGGATAAATTCTTCTCTATGTTGCTAGCATGCTTAATGCCTAATACTTTTTAAAAATAAGAACTCTATATAGTTTATGGCAAATATTTTATAAACTAAAGATAAAGGCTATTATCTTCAATTCCTATAGCCTGAAAAACTGGTGAAAACCCTTAATCAGAGTGGCTAAGAAAACTACAGATCCCTTTCTGTGTGTCTCTTACTGGCTTCTTCAACCCAGTTCATTCTGGGAAGTCTCTTTTAACTTCATGTTCTGAATTACTACAGAGAAGGCAATGGCACCCCACTCCAGTACTCTTCCCTGGAAAATCCAATGGATGGAGGAGCCTGGTAGGCTGCAGTCTATGGGGTCACTAAGAGTTGGACACTACTGAGTGACTTCACTTTCACGCATTGGAGAAGGAAATGGCAACCCACTCCAGTGTTCTTGCCTGGAGAATCCCAGGGACGGGGAACCTGGTGGGCTGCCATCTATGGGACTGCACAGAGTCAGACACAACTGAAGTGACTTAGCAGCAGCAGCAGCAGCTGAATTACTAAGTTCTTTTAAATTACGCACTTGCTCAAAATTTAACACATATACATTGAGATTTTGTTTTTATTTCCCCGGAATTCTTACCTCAACCATGTTAACATTATCTATCCTTCTGTATATACACCTGTCTTTCCTCATTTATAAAAAAAAAAAAAGTGTTAGTCGCTCAGTTGTGTCCCAGTCTTTATGACCCCATGGAGTACAGCATGACAGGTTCCTCTGTTCATGGAATTCTCCAGGCAAGAATACTGGAGTGGGTAACCATTCTCTTCTCCAGGGGATCTTCCTGATTGAACCTGGGTCTTCTGACTGCAGGCAGATTCTTTACCATCTGAGCCATCAGGAAAGCCCCAAGAATACTGGAATGGGTAGCCATTCCCTTCTCCAGGAGATCTTCCTGATCCAGGGGTCAAACCTGTGTCTCCCACACTGCAGGCAGATTCGTTTATAGTACATTTGAAATCCCTCTAAATCAGCTGGAGTAAGTCTAACTCATTCTTTTTAGTATCTGCTTAATTTTCCACGGTTGTTATTTCATAATTTTTCTACCACTGCCCTTTGATAGCATTTATTTTGTGCCCCCCAACTTTTTTGTTTTTGAAGAACAACTGAGTGCTGCCACTAACAATCTTGTACATATGTATTCTTCTGAGTATTTTTATTTCTCTGGGATAAATATCCCCAAAATAGGACTGTTTCTTTAAATGGTCATCTTTTTATTTTAAACCATTGCCAATTGCTTTGCAAAGAGTCTTTGTTTCCAAAAATGCACTATGAGAGCACCTTTTTTCTCCACATTTGGCCTCAGTAGATGTTATCATCTTTCAATATCTGATTCTCTTATTATAACTATAATATTGTGATACACTTCCTACACTTTGGAAAACATAGCCCTAACTCATATTTCAACAAAATAGAAGCGTCTCCTGCTAAAAGTTAATTCCCTTTTCAGCTGTAGGTTATTGCCAAAAGTAAATAAATACATAATATGTAAAAAAAAAATCTACTGAATAAAGGACATTTCTTTCAATTAAAAATTATGTTACCATAAAAACCCTAAAGAAGAATCACTGTTTGCTTTACATTAGCAGCAGCATCTTCTACTTATTTTCTAATGTAAAATAAACAAGACAGAAAAAAATGGATTTTCATAATTTGATATGGGATACGATCTTCTAGTTACACTGGTGATGAGAGAAAAGGATAAAAATAGTGTTTGATTTCTACATTGCCACATATTTTGGGTCTAGCATATATTATGCTACAGTCTCAACATGTATTGCTTTTATCATAGGATACACTGGTAAATGAACAACAGAAAAATCTATCAACTTAAAAAGAAAAAAAGAGATCTTCAAAAATCATTCACTTAAAACAGTTTTTTGTTTTTGGGCAGCACTGTACGGCCTGCAGAATCTTAATTCCCCCAACCAGGGAATGAACACAGGGCCACAGCAGTGAAAGAGCCAAGTCCTAATAACCACTGGACCACCAGGGAAGTCCCTTAAAACTGCTTTTTGATAAACCTCAGTTCAGTTCAGTTGCTCAGTCGTGTCCAACTCTTTGCGACCCCAACCCCATGAATCACAGCACGTCAGGCCCCCCGTCCAGCACCAACTCCTTTGCCACAAAACACAGACCATACCAGATTAACTCTTCATTTTTAAATTTGCAAGGTTTATAACAAACAGCCTATGATATCCCTGCTGTCCTTACCTCACCTTCCTCTTCACTGCTTCCCTTGTCTCCTTTTGCTACTATATACCTCTGATGTAGCAGATTTGGGTCAATGATAGTGTGTGACTGAGAGAAGTAAAAGAAGACATAAATCCAGAATTGACAGTTTCAAGGGTACTAACAGTAAAATATTAGCTTGACAGCTGGTTGTAAAATTACAGCAGTCTAACACATAAGAATTCATTTGCTGTGCTTCAATTTTATGTACTTGGGCGGGGGGGAGCAGGAAAGAGAATCCTAGTGAATACTATTGTTCTTTTCTCTTAATTAATAGAAAACACGGCTTATCAAAAAATGAACATAAAAAAAACCCTATTTCTCTATACTCAGAATCAAAATGCCTACTTACTCTTATCAACTTGCACATAAATGGACTTGCACATAAAATGGAGTGTCATTAAACATAGGCATAATATCACTTTCAAACAGGAGTATTTTGCTGTTTACAAAACAACTGACTGTGAGCCACACCAGCTAGTTGTGAATTTAGACAGTCAATGCCATAGATCTAAATTTTCCAGAATTTTTCAACTGCATTCTAAAATTCAAAATTATATCTTCTTTGTAGTCTTTAATTAGCTCAAATGACCCTGAATTCAAGTGACCCCCTCAAATCCTACCAAAACAAAATTATATTAGTAACAGAAAAATCTAGATTTTACTCTTTGACTAGATCCTTTTCTGTGACACTCTAAACTCCCATGAGGCCATTCTCCTTCACTTCTACTCCTCCTCCTTCCATTTTAATTGATAATACCACTTATAAATCAGTCCTTTATTCCCTGTCTTGTTTATTTTATAATTAATCTTCCTAATCCAAGGTTTCATCTACCACCTATACAAAACTTGTATCTGACTTCAACTTATTGGGACACATTTATTTAGCAACCAAACTTTAACAATCCCCTCACCCAGCTCCTAAAATAGATGCCTTATAAATTAACATCTATCATAAAAATGCTAGATTCACTACTCTTTCCTTTATTTTCATATTTAATACCACATTCAGCTGATTTCATCCCTTCCAAAGTGCCTGGTATTGTCCTTCCATTCCATTTCCCCAGCCATCAGCCACTCCAGGTCATTATCTCCCACATGAATTATTTCAATGGCCTCTTAACAGATCTCTCTACCTACTTTCAACCTCTCCACACTTTGTCCAACATACACAAAGAGCTGCCAGAATTTACCCACTTCAATTTACCCACTGAGAAACCCAGAGTGCCTTCCTACTGTTTCAATCCAAAGTCCTTGGCCAAATGTTCTAGATAGTCACAGTGGAAAGGTATTATATTTCATCACCTAAGAAACCAGTTTTTTTTTCTTTAATTTCTTAACAAACACAGTTGCAGTTAGACTTTTACATGCCTCTAGCTTTAAATCCCCTGGACGGAGGAGCCTGGTAGGCTGCAGTCCGTGGGGTTGCTAAGAGTCAGACATGACTGAGGGACTTCACTTTCACTTTTCACTTTCATGCGTTGGAGAAGGAAATGGCAACCCACTTCAGTGTTCTTGCCTGGAGAATCCCAGGGACGGGGGAGCCTGGTGGGCTTCCATCTATGGGGTCGCACAGAGTCAGACACGACTGAAGAGACTTAGCAGCAGCAGCAGCTTTTAGCAGCAGCAGCTTTCAAAAGTCATTCCAGTTCAAGAACCCACAAGTGGTATCATGTAAGGGTTAAGAATATGGATTCCAGAGTTTGACTAGAATCCAGTCTCTACCTTTTATGAGCTAAGTGACATTAACCAACTCATTCAACTTCATCTATTTAACAGGAGGGGTTTCCCAGGTGGCTCAGTGATAAAAAATCTGTCTGCCAATGCAGGAGAATCAAGAGATACAGGTTTGATCCCTGAGCTGGGAAAATCCTGCATAAGGAAATGGCAACCCACTCCAGTATTCCTGCCTAGAAAAATCTCATGGACAGAGGAGCCTGGTGGGCTACAGTCAATGGGGTCATAGAGTCAGACACAACTTAGCCACTGAGCATGATTTAACAGGGAAAATAACGCTATCTCCCAAGGTTATTAAAGAATCTGCCTGCAATGCTGAAGACCCAGGTTCAACCCCCAGATTAGGAAGGTCCCCTGGAGAAGGAAATGGCAACCCACTGCAGTATTCTTGCCTAGAGAATCCAACGGACAAAGGAGCCTGGTGGGCTACAGTCCATGGAGTCACAAAGAGTCAGACACAACTGAGTGACTAAGCATGCAGAAAGGTTATGAAAATTAATAAGATATCCTTACCTGAAATATTGTAAATTAACTATATGTCAGTTTGAAAAGAAAAAAAATTAATATAATACCCGAAAAGACTAGGCCAATGCTCAGCATACTTCAGAATGATCAGTAAATGATATCCATTGTCATTATTATTACATGACCACAAGGATCTAGACAAATCAATTTGACTATCGTACCAGAGGCTATATATTTGCCTTCACTATTCTTGACTCCCTCAACCACAAGTTGTGGGACATGGGACAGGTCTCAAAGAGAGACTAGTCACGTTTACCTGTCCATTCAAGTCTGGGCTCAATTCTCCCCTTTAATTATTCAACATGTTAGTATCTACTACTAAACTAAATACAAGTACATACATGACACGCAGTAAATAATTCCCAGTGACTATTTCGATAAATATGTCAAGTTGCTAAAGAAATGCATAGTTAGTATGTATTTTTGCCTGCTATTGTTTCTAAAATACTAAAAAAAAACACATGCATCTAAAACAAAACTGTTTCTAAATAATGCCCTATAGCTTCAAGTAACTATAGTTTGAAGTATTTAAGATATAAATTTAAAGTCTATGTTACTTGCTAATAGCCCTCAAACTCATTCAACTAACTATGTTCTATATCAAGCTGTTTCAGTTACCGGAAGGTAGTATCTATGTTCTGACCCTTATCAATAACTCTTGGGTCAATGCTTTACCATTACTGCTAAACATGTAGTTAATGAATTCCACAAATTTTCAGTATAAAAAGGGCCTCATCAAAATAACCCCCTGTGTAAAAAGATACAATTTGAAAGTTTTCAAAAAGCTAGGCATAGTCCCAGCCTTCTCCTCTCCAAAATCAAATCCATACAGAATCACAGATTTTTTTTCCACAAGATTTTTAAAGCTGAAAGGACTTTAATTGCCATATCCTTATAGCCCATTGAGTACTACATGAGAAGATGAAGCCCAGGAAGGCCAGATAATTAGCTCACAGGTAAAACCACAAGATAGGGGAAGGACTGGCAACTGAATCCAGTGTTGCCAACACCTGGTCAGTACTCTGTTCAATAGTTCATGAAGCATTTCCACTGATTTTTCCTATGCCTACTTAGTTTAGAAAACAAAATTAACTATATTACATGAATTCCTCATGAAACAATTGAGCACATGGTGTGGTTAACACTGACATATTTTTGGTTATTTTCAAGAACACTTGTGAGAAATCAAGGTTTCAAACCACAAACAGAACATTTCTATTACAATTACTTTTGTTCTGGAAATGATGCTTCCCTTTACCAGAGTTTATAACATTTAAGATTCTCATTTTCACTAACTGGTCATCTATACAGCCTCCTCCCCAACAATAGATTAAGCAATCCACATTTCTCAGATAAAAATGTCATCTGCACCAGGCTGATGCGCATGTTAGAATCTGTTCCTAATATAGAATCATAGACTTTTGGAGTTGGAAGGAACCTTGGAAGATCACCTCTCATTTTACAGAGGAAACCAACACCCAGCAGGGACCTGCCCAAGGTCAAAGTTTCTATACAAGCACAGGTCCAGAATAGACCCGTTCTCAAAAATCCTCAAAAGAATTCAGGGAAAAATACAGTATTTGGTAGGTCACCTAAGCTTGTCTCCCCTTATGTGTACTTAAACACAATTTCCTGCATGCAGAACTTCTGAAATTAAGAAATGAAAACAAAAAAACTATGCCAATTTTTTAAAAGTCTACAGCCAAGTCACTGATCATAAAAATTTAGCAGAACTGAAGGTGGATTCTTGCAAGAATCACATATAGTAACATTTTGTAACACAACCCCCAAAGCCCATGGATATAATAAAAATAAAGGGAGGAAGAAAAGACACACATAAGTTAAGAATAACTAACTATATTATTCTTACCTCTGTAACAAATTGCACAGAGTTGCTTAGAAGCAGGAAAACTTTACAAACATCATTTTCAAAGAAGAAAGAATTTTAATCATACCTATCAATTGCACAAGTGTGTCAATATGTTTTGAAATTTTATTTTGGTCACAATGCTTAAGGGAAGCTGCAATTTTTCTCCTTAGTGATTTTTTTTTAATGTCTTAAGTCATTTAAAAAAAAACAATAATTTGAGGGAAATCTTTTTATCAAATCTTAATAAAATAAGAGTTATAATCTATATTATTTATTCCCATGTTCTGAAGGAAACATGAAAATACTGATAAAACATTCCTGAAAGCTAAGGCCTGAAAAGAACTAGACTTACACCTTCCCCCCACATCGGCTCTACCAAGAACAAGCACAGCACAGAAGCCATTACCTGTAGGAATATGTTTCTTAACTCCTGAGGATCACCTCGCTTGGTTGTCTGTAAAGAAAAAAAAAAAAAAGCCTGTTAATGCTTCACTAGAGATCACATAATCTCTGCAGATTAGAGTTCACAGATGCTAACAATCAATGCTCTTATCTTTTACAAGTGCATTTATTTGAAAACAAATTAAAAGCACTAATACTGATAACAACTGTCAAAGTGGAGTTGTGCGATCACTCGGTGCAAAGACAGGTGTGAAAAGCCTAAGAAACAGCAAATCTATCAGAGAGATTTCCCCTGGGCTGGAAAGGCAAGGCCATGAGGATCAAGCCCTTACTTTACTCCACATCCACTAGCGACACAGTGAGCATCCACCCACCTTCAAACCAAGAGTCCAGCAAGAGTAGAAACAACAGCAAAGTTGGAACACCCAAATTAATCGCATGGCCTACTGGCCTTTCTTCCCGTGGAAAGCAATGCAGAATATAATTATCTCCACGCCTCTTTCTTTCTCCACCCAACCTAAAATAGTGAAAGCAGCTACAACGTTTTTAAATACTTTAGATATCCTGCTACCTGCCGCTCAAATGCCAACCGCTGCCCCTGGCTCCAGAGGCCCCCAAATAGTCAATTACTCACCCCCTCCCCCACCACAATACACGGATGCCTTGGGTATCCCCAGCTTTCCATGCCACTTCCTCCCACTCCCTTTCTGATGCCCTCCAACTGCTGGCTCACAATCCCATGTACCTAGGGCAGGATACTCCTCCTCCTTCACCGAACAGTGGTCCTTACAAGCCCCTCCAACTCACAATCCCTCCTCCCTCCCCTCCCCCCGCAGGGCATCCTCTCCCTCCGGTCCAAGCCCCGCACAGTTGTCCCTGGAGCCCCAGGACACGCCATCTAACAATCAGGCCAAAAAGTCAATGGGAAGAGGTGAGGGGCTGCAGGCAGGGTCCCTGGAATGTCTCTTATGAAATAAAGGCAGCAGCAGAGAGTTAGAGTCACCTTGACCGCCATGCTGTGCTCGGAAGCCGGGGACGAGCGAGTGAGCGAGCAGGGCCGAGCTGTCAGGGCGCGCGCGCGCCGCCTCCTCGGCCGCGCCCGCCCTCCCGCTCGCCGGCGCCGCGCGCGTCCCTATGCAAATGAGCCCGGGGCGGATGGGGCGGCTGGAAGGGCCGCGTCCCGGCCAGAAGCGGCTGGTCCGCGGCCCGGAGGGGGACCGGCCTCCCACTGGGACGACTTCGGTGCCAAGCTGTGGGATTCCGACGCGCCGCGTGGTTGCCAGCAGCTGAGTAGCTGCCAGGAAAGCCCCAGGTCTCTTAAGGCCTCTTGGAGGGTGTGGCTTTGGGCGCCGACTTTAGCCAGAGTCGTTTTCCCTTGAGACTTACACAAACAGTTGAGGCCTAGGTTGAGCAGAATTTCGAAGGATCAAAGAACGTGTCTCAGTAATAACAACAATAATAATTGAATCGTTGATGAGAGGGAAATACTGACAATAAAACAGACTGGGGCTCATTTCTGGGGCAAACCTAGGTAAACGTAACTTGAGAAATATGCCCTTAAATTGGCATGGGATGAATACACTTAATAGAGTGCCTCCTGAACTGTTGTAAAGCTTTAATAATAGACCCCACCTTCCTAATCACCCAGATCCCTTTCTGGATGAGGTGGGACACAAATGTTTAGGGGAAAAAAATCTGCCAGGGCTGGCACTGAATCCTAGCCCAACTTACCTTCTACAAAAACATTTCCAGACCCATCCAAAAATAAGTAGCTCTACTTTGAACCAAAATAATGTCTCTCAAACTGAGTCTTGCCATTACCACTATATTGAGCTGAATATTGAGTCACTCAACAATTGTTTGCTGGGCATCTATTATATGCCAGATAGAGTCCTGCTTATAAAGAATACAAAGATTAATAACATATAGTCCCTACTTCTAGTTTACAGGTGGGCAGTGCATCCCACAATCCCAGCTCTGTGTATTTTGTTTGTGTCTTTAAAGGAAGCATGAAAGTGAAGTGTTAGTCGCTCAGTCTTGTCCAACTCTTTGCAACGCCATGGACTGTGGCCCACCAGACTCCTCTGTTCATAGAGTTCTCCAGACAAGAATATGGGAGTAGGTAGTCATTCCCGTTCGTTAGGGAATCTCCCAACCCAGGGATCAAACCCAGGTCTACTGCACTGCAGGCAGATTCTTTACCATCTGAGCCACCAGAGAAGCCCAAAGAAAGCATACTCCCTATTTGAAAAAAAAAAAAGTCTAATACTCCAAGCTTTATCTTATCTCATTTAGTGCAATAATCCCTCCTCCACCCTCTTTCATGTTTGCAGTGTTGAATCTCACAAGAGGTTTCCTTTTTCTAAAGTCTCACTAATGGTTTTATTTCTGTTAAGTATCCAAATTAATGGGCTTTCCAGGGGGCACTAGTGGTGAAGAATCTGCCTGCCAAAGCTGGAGACACAGTAGGCTCGATTTCTGGGTCAGGAAGATCCCTCTGAAGGAGGAAATGGCAACCCTCTCCAGGAAAGTTTCCTTGCCTGGAAAATTCCATAGACAGAGAAGCCTGGAAGGGTACAGTCCATCAGGCTGTAAACAGTCAGACATGACTGAGTACGCCCAACACACATCCAAAGAAATGAGGAGAGTGCAGCGGCAGATGGAAATTGTGGATAAGGAACAATATATTACAAGTGCTCCTAAAGTGAGCTTTTCTTCTGAAGCAGATTTAACTGCCTGCCACCATCACATCTCTTTCTTCAGTCTGTTCAAACTTCTTTTAACAATGTAATTGGATATACATACTACATCACTTCAGTCATGTTCTACTCTTTGTGACCCTATGGACCAAGATTTACAAATTCATAATTTGTTTTACTAGCACCTTATGTCCCTGACACTCTGCTCTCTTATTTTATGAAGTTTCTCTAAGTAGGAATCTCAAGATGTTTATTGTATGTTACTTTTCAAGGGAAGGCTGTCTGTCTGTAGCCCAAAGTCCCTCAGTTCAAATAAAAGTACTTAAGGGAAACGAAGGCATTTATTTAAATGAAGGGATTATTTGCTAATGGAACATATTGTTGTTTGCCAAATCCACACTGTTGGAGTGAAATTTAGGGTCAGACTGGCCACTTGGAGAGAGGAAGACAACACTACATTTAGACAGAACTCACCACAATAAATCATAGGAATAAACACTAGGCCATAGTAACAATTTTCCTGGATAAAAAATAGATGATTTTTAAGCAAGTTTAAGAGTCGCAAAGAGTCGGACACGACTGAGCGACTGATCTGATCTGATCTGATCTGAAGAGTCTCACTGGTGCCAATCTAGTCGCAATGGAGATGATATTAACAACTTAAAACTAAGGCTTCCAGCTACCCTAAATAATGAGAAGTTAGAAAAACTCAGCTACCCTAAATAAAGGTGAATTTTGCTGGATTGTTCATTTATCCAAATATAACAAACAATAAAGTAAATAAAGGTATTAAAAGTAGGTACCATGGGATGAACTAAGTATTAAAAGGAATACAAAAGCAAGTGAATTGGAGCTTCTGCTCTCAATAATTTTGCAATCTGTCATTCTATTATGATGATTGGCTAACAGTATTATTAGGTATTAAAACTTATTTTTCCTCAATTGTAGATGATCAGGGTTGAGGGAAAACTTATGAGTTAATGGGAAAGCAAAAGACAAATAAGATTCACAGTATATTTGGGAAAAGGAGGTAGAAATAATTCAAAACTTTTTACAATTTTTAAAAATAAAAATCCCGATATAATAATTTATAACTCTTTCTTTAGGTTGCAAAGTGATATTTATAAACAAGAAGTAATTTTAAAACTGTGGCACAACAACTATAAGTTGAAAACTTGAAGATTGAGTCGAAAAGAATAACATTGCAGAAAGCAAAACTGGAAGTTAAAGGCTAAGACACTAGCTGCAAAAGTATTGTCATCAATAGTCAATTTTTAGTGTTGGTTTCATAAAATATTTAATATGTAGCTTGACTGAGCTGGGAATTTAAATCTGCCTGTGAAGTCCTTGCCCTAAAAATATTACCCCCAGATGCAAAAGCAAAGTATGAGCTTACTAGACCAATCCGCAGAAATATGTCTCCAACTCCCAGGCAGCTTACACTGTATTAACTTTGTAGGTGAAAGTTAGAATTATGCTAATGCCTAGTGCCCTAATACGGAGAAGGCAATGGCACCCCACTCCAGTACTTTTGCCTAGAAAATCCCATGGACAGAGGAGCCTGGTAGGCTGTAGTTCATGGGGTCGCTAGAGTTGGACACGACTAAGCGACTTCACTTTCACTTTTCACTTTCGTGCATTGGAGAAGGAAATGGCAACCCACTCCAGTGTTCTTGCCTGGAGAATCCCAGGGACAGAGAAGCCTGGTTGGCTGCCGTCTATGGGGTCGCACAGAGTCGGACACGACTGAAGCAACGCAGCAGCAGCAGCAGCAGTGCCCTAATAAACCAAAATGTAATTGTTAAAATAAGAGGCAATTTCCAATGAACCTGTTCTGCCACAACTCTTGGCCCTCCTCTTATCTTTAATAACATATTCTTTCGGTTTATTTTCTAGCTTCCTCTCATTATTTTGAGAGGTGAGAGATCCTACATAGGCCATCAATGTGTGTGTGCTCAGCTGTGTCTGACTCTTTGTGACCGCATGGACTGTAGCCTGCCAGGCTCTTCTGTCCATAGGATTCTTCAGGCAAGAATACTGGAGTTGGTTGCCACTTCCTACTTCAGAGGATCTTCCAGATCCAGGGATCCAACCCACGTTTCCTGTGTTGGCAGACGGATTCTTTACCACTAGCGCCACCTGGGAAGCCCTACTGACAGGAATACATTTTGTTCCTGTTTCCGTATCCCACACAGGTATGATGGATGTCATTTTCAAGAAATAAATCTATAAACACTAGTAGAGCATTAGGATGTCAGTGACTAAACCAGGAGTGGGGCTCCTCCTAGACTAAAGGTACTTATGTCATCACTATGACACTATGATGAGGAAGAAGCTGGATTGTATCCCTCCCCCACATCAAGATGCTCACTTAGAATATTTAGAATAGGGGCTTTCCTGGTGGTCCAGTGATTAAGAATCCCACAAAGGACATAGTTCAATCCCTGGTCTGAGACATTCCCACACGCTGCAGAGCAACTGGGCATGTATGTCACAACTGCTGAGCACATGCTCTAGAGCCCATGAACCACAACTACTGAGCCCATGAGCTGTAGCTACTGAAGCCTGTTCATCTATAGCTTGTGCTCCACAAGGGAGAAGCCCACTGCAATGAGAACCCCATGCATCGCAACAGAGTATCCCCCACTCACAGCAACTAGACTCTTGCTAAGAGTCTATATGCCACTCATAGTTAGATACTAGATAAATGACACATTTTAGGACTTCTCTATACTGTATAAGTATTATATTCCCTGTAGAAACATTTGCTCTAATTGAAATAAATTCTCATTTTGGTGGAGAGGAAAGAGTGGCATATCAGAATTAGATGAAATAGCTGTACTCTTACAATTGCATCTGCCTAAGATGCTCTTCCTCACAGTCTGACTCTAAGTCCTATAAATTATGCAGTGGGAATAACAGTGATTTTAGTTTGGGACCACAGTCTTCTTTATTCCCTTATGGAAGCAGTAACAGTCAGGTTTTCGTTTTGTTTTGTTTTTCCCAATGGATTTGAAAGAAATTCATGGAATGAACTGTTGTAGATGCTTAAGGCTGTGAGTACCCTATTACTACATAAGTCAGTACAAGCTGGTATTTAGTGGGAAACCTTATGGTCAGATGGAGGATTGAACTAGGTGAGCTTTAATGCATCTTTTAACACTCAGATATTATGACTTGTAATAACACAAGTTTTAGTTAACAAAATTTATTAAGTGCCTTGTGTTAGTACTAAACTAGCTCTTGCAGCTACAGGAAATATGAAAAGAATAGATAGCATGATTCTGAAAGTGTGGAGAATGTTTTACTGCAGCAACTACTATCATTAATTTTTTCAATGAATATAGCTGAAAGAATGAGACCAAAACTTTTGCATATGCCAAATCAAGGCAGCTTTAGGTAATAATACTGTAAAAACTCTGGTTTGTCACGTAGTCCCATTCCAATCAAAAGTATATAACTGGGAGAACAAACATCCTGCCTGGTCCCTCAACCACCCACCCCTAACCCCACCCCTGGAGATTTACTTGGATCTGGTTTTTGCCTCCCTCCTACTTAGAGGTCAGTAAGGAGGGAAGCTTTGGATCTGATCCAAAGTAAAGAAAAAGAAAATGCACTTTAAAAACTGCTGAGAGAAAAGCAAAGGCCTCAGAATATCCAAAGCAAACTTGAAAAAGAATAAAGTTGAAGGACTTAGACTTCCTGGCTTCAATATCTAATACAAAGCTAAAGAAATCAATTCAGTATGGTACTGGCTGGCAAAAGGATTGATAAATAGATCAATGGAACTGAATAGAGAGCCCAGAAATAGTTACAAAATTATAAAGTCATTTGATTTCTAACAGAAGTATTATACTAATGTAATCCAGCTGGGGCAAGGAAACTTTTCAACAAATAACACTTGACTAGAAACGTATCTATGTAGGAAAATAAAGAAACTT